>OZ018387.1:58487177-59174362 GCA_963969525.1 Ontholestes murinus
CACCTAAATACACAAATGGGATATAATAATGGTCCTTTTAAGTAAGTAACAAGCTCATTTACACACACCTAAATACACAAATAACTCGACGAAAGGACCACGTGGTCGATAAGTAAACACTATTACCACTCGTAGAAATATGTTTTACTAATCTAATAAAAGATGGCGAAGATATTTAGCATTGTGATATCGGGAATAAGAATATTTTTTCTCAATAACATTTTCGCTTCATGATGTAATAATTGATTACAGTGCAGAGTTGAACTCCTACATATGGATATTATTAATTATAAGAGATCCATAACGACAATAAATCTCCATTTCGAAATTTCAACCACGCCATCTGCATTTTGTTGATTTATGTGTATGATATAATGATGTCATGCATTTAGTTAAAGGTATTTATACATCTCCTATTATTAACATTAAGAAAAATCGACAAAGAAGACATCATCTCTTCTTTTCTAGTATTGTTCATTGAAACTTCTGTAACTGTTTTAAATAATAGCACTGTGTAACTTTATCACGGCAATTTAAAATTGTATTTACTCCGTACGAAAATGTCATTGAACT
Source organism: Ontholestes murinus (assembly GCA_963969525.1). Taxonomy (NCBI): domain Eukaryota; kingdom Metazoa; phylum Arthropoda; class Insecta; order Coleoptera; family Staphylinidae; genus Ontholestes; species Ontholestes murinus. The sequence goes on from OZ018387.1 coordinate 58,487,751, forward strand.
GTCGTTTTCTACAAAACTAAACATTTGCACCGAAAAGTGTTTCCGTAAAGAGCGTTAACATTGTGACGGTGTTCACCATAAACAATTCAGTGAAATCATTACCAATTCAAATTCGGCCTTTAATTCCGACAAAATTCATCAAATGTCACACGGTGAAACGAAACTGAATAAGTACGTGCTGATCGATGTGCGAATGGAAGTATATGAGACGCTTAATTAGTTATTTGCGGCATGTAATGAAAAGTCTATTGGTTTGGGTCGACGTACTCCATGGCTCTAATTTGTTTCGCATGCTGGTTAGCAATGTTGGTTGTGCGCGATTTTTAATCACGCGTGTGGTTTATATCTGCCCGTGACTCCTTACCAACTAGAACAGATTATTCAAATTCTGATCGAATGTTCAGTTATTAAAGTTAGAAACAATTTTTAGCAATTAATTTTTACAATGAAAATATTATAGTAGTAAATTAAACCATTTTGTGGCGTTTCGATTTAGATTATAGCCCTTACAATGTAGTCTATAATATAGTTAGGTTATAAATATAATGAATAAGTTCCTTTAAGAGTTAAATATTTACATCTCTATTTTGAACAAGTAAATATTTTCGAAAATTGTAGTTGCGAATATAGAATGTTCTGAAGATTTATATTTTCAATTTACTTGTTAGCTTATAAGTAAACGACATTTAAACACAAATATAAAAATTAAATTAGTAATTATATAAAAAAACATTATTATTTTAATTTTAATTAAACTGGTTTAAATGATAAAATCTTCTTTCTTTGAAACATAAATCAATTTATTAATAAAACAGTAATTGTACACTATTTTACTTCTAATCTCTCTGCAAAAAATATTGACATACACTGTTTTGTGAGCTGATTATTTAGTACAAATAATGCATCTATTAATCGAATTATTTTTAAAGCATACATATTCTCTTTGAGAAGTAATTTGTTTTTTAATTAATCACACATTAAAAACTTGGACAGTGTATTTATCAGTAATATAAAAATATTTTTAAAGATACAACTTGATAAATTTAATCTTTTGTAATTTTGCAGGTTAAGTAGCTTGTTGAACTCAAGACAGAAATGAAAAGAAGGGAGGACGAGTGGGAATTGGAAAAGAGAGATATGCGCAGCAAGGTAATAGAGGTAGAAGAAAAAGAAGAGAAGAGAGAAAAGGAGAAGAGACGCAACCATATTGTGCTAAGAAATGTGGTAACTGAAGGAGATAATTTATCTAAAGCTGTCAAAGAAGCAATAAAAGAGAAGCTAGAGATAGATGTCGAGGTGGAAGATGCATTTGAAATGAAAAACGGAATAATATTAGCCAGGATGAAGGATTTTATGAATAAGGTTAAGGTAATGAAAACTACAAACAAGCATAGAGGTACGGATGTATATATTGGCAATGATTTGACGGTAAAAGAAAGGAATATGTAGACGGCTACTAAAAGTAGCCAGGGAAGAGAGAGGAAGAGGAAAGTTAGTGAAGGTCGAATATGGTAAATTAGTTATTGATAACAAATGTCTATTATGGAATGAGGTGAAAGAACAATATAAAGAAATAATTGCAAAAATGTAAGAAGAAAAAAGTTTGGGGAAGACGAGGGGTTTTTAAAACTGGGATTCTGGAACGTGGCGGAGATAAAATCAAAATGCAGGGGGGAGAAGTGGAAAAATTATTTTGAAGAGTGGGTAACAGGAAAAGATATAGTAGGGAAACGTGGCTGGTAGAAGAGGGCTGAGGGAAAAGCTACCAGCGGGGTTTAAATGGGAAATAAGAAGGGCAACTAAGGTGGCAATTCGAGGAAGGGCAAAGGGGGTATTGTCGTGGGAACAAGAGAAGGGCTGCAGGATGGAGATATGGAATATAGGAAGGAGGTGTAAGGGGTGGTATAGAGATAAAATGCAAGCAGGGAAGAACACATCTAAAAATTGGAACAGTGTACGTGAATAACAACTGGGAAGAGGTGAGAAAAAAAATAGAGGAGGAGGCGAGCAGGGGAAATAGATGTATAGTGGGTGGGGCTTTTAATGCAGCAATCGGAGAGAGATGTGGGGAGTAAATAACCAAAGTGAATTAATACGGAGAAGATCACAAGACAGGATGGTTAATAATAAAGGAAGAATCTTTGGAGACTGGATTTAGGAGGAAGGGTGGGAGGTATTAAATAGATGCACTGAGGGGGGTTAGGAGGGCAAAAAGACGTACCTGGGACAACAAGGATCATCTGTTATTGATTATGTATTAGTAAAGGGAATATAAAGAGAAAACATCAGAAAAATGCGCAGAAACAAGACGGCTGGAAGATAGCGGGGATATATATATAGCGAAGATAGTGGGAGAAGAAGGAAGAAGACGGTTCGGGGCCTTGTTAAACAGGATATGGAGAGGCGAGTCGGAATTGCCGGAGTCATGGCGAGTAGGGGTAATGTGCCCGGTACACAAAAGTGGGAGCAAAAAGGAGTTTGGAAACTATAGGGGAATAACAATCATGTGTACCGGGTACAAGATAGCTATGACGGTAGTGAAGAACCGGCTAGAAGAAGAGGTGGAGGAAAAGGAAATACAGCCGGAAACTCAGGGCGGGTTTAGGAAGGGGAGGGGAATTCGAGATCAAATTTTTACGCTTGCAAGAGTGGTTGAGAGGATGTTAGAGAGAAAAAAGAGTGTGTATGCGGTGTTTGTTGATGAAAGCGGCGTATGAGTTTGTGCCAAGAAAAAAGTTGGTGGAGTGTCTGAAGAGGAGAGGTGTGAGTAGTGTGACAGTAGAATGGGTGAGAAGGGTGTATGAAGAGACATGGATGAGAGCAACGGGCAGGCGGGCGGAGTAGTGAAGTATGGATGTTGGCATATGCGGACGATGTAGTGTTACTGGCTAGATAATGGGGGGAAATAAAAGATATGTTAGGAAGAGTTGAGAGGTATATGGATAAAAGGGGTTTGTGCGTAAATGTGAAGAAAACAAAATGGATGAAGTTTAGAAATAGCGGAAGAGAGGGGACAATGGAAGAGTTGAGTCGGAATGGAAAGAAAGGCATGGTGCGTAGCAAAAGAGAGGTGGGAAAACCTGATAGAAGGAAACTTCCTGATGACGTGCAAACTGTGGGATGCGATTGTGTAGCCGATATTGATGTATGGTGTGGAAACGTGGGGAGTGAAGAGTATGAATGCATCGAGAGAGAGCAGAAGACGTTCCTGAAGCAGCTTCTGGGAGTGAAGAGATCAACTCCTAGGTATATTTTGCTTCAGGAATCAAACAGTCGTAGTATGCATGTAGAAACAATGGAAAGAGTGACTAGGTATGAGATGAATATGAGTACGTGGAATAGTGAAAGGGGTATGGAAAACTTGTGTGGGTGTAGGAGAGAGTAAATGGAGCTTAGAAAGGAAAATAATGTAAGAAAAAGCGGGTGTAGCGGAAACGGTAGTTAATGAATGGTTGGAACAGGGTGTGAATGTGGCGGCGTGGATGAGAGAAAAATGGTTGGAAGTGGAAGCACAAAAGCGGCAAGAATGTATTGTAAGGAGTGGGTACAACCCAATATATGGAAGTTGGCAAGTGTATGGAAGACTGCCCGAGTACCTATTAAAGACAGAATGGGACAGGTCCAAGAAAGTTACTCTGGCAAGGGCTAGATGTGGATCGGAGGAGAGAGGAAGGAAGGTATGGATGGGGGAATGGTATGGCAGGTGTGTGTTGTGCGAGAGTGGAAGGGACATGGGGTCATTTAGGTCAAGAGTGCAAGGAGGTGCGTGAAGAGTGGATAGGGGTAATGAAAAGGATAGGTGAATGGATGAGAGAGGATGGGGCAGGCATAGAGATTGTGATAAGAATCTGACGGGAAAAAGAAAGAAGAAGAAGTGGCGACTGAGGCAGGCGGCTGAGAAGATCGGTAGAAAAAAAAGAAAACGAAGAAGATGAAAAAATTATAATATAGTAATTATATGTAAATATGGGGTGCCAATAAAGGTACAAACTGGATATCTAAAGATCCCGGGTTTCGACAGATGTTTTAATGCAGTGCTCGACCAGTATAAGGCTTTATTTCATTAGTCCAATGCAGCATCTACTTATGGGAAACAAATAACTTAAAAGGATTAGTTTAGTTTTATAACATTGAATTGAAAACTTCTATGACAGAAATTCTGCATTTTATTGATGAATGCATATAATGTTTAGCAAGAAATTCTAGTTCTGTTCTGCAATAGAAACTGATAAGTAGTGGTAAGAAGGGCAGCATAGTTTATATTGTAAAACTTGGTATTATGCTATTAAGTGCACTAATTTTGGGTCTAAGCCATCTCTAGTTTTCATCATCATATTTCTCACATCTGCCAGAACTTGACAGAATATGATAATTCGCAGAATAGTTTATCTATGCAGCAAACACCTTGCAGGAATTTCATCGTCGAAGAATGGGATGAGGATAACATTGATAGTCGCATTCAGAGCGATAACACAGGCCGACATGATTTTTGATGTTTTGAATTGGATATGTGTCCTTAGTTAATACATGTACGTTGATTCTAAACGTAAATTTGGTTTGAGCCCATCACGTCAAGATTGTTCACCAAATTAAAATAACCTTGTGAGATATTTTGTACTAGAGGAAAGAAGTACCTTTATGATATTTTCTAAATTGCATTAAAATTATTTCTTTAAAATACTTGATACATCGTTAGAAAATATTAGGATTGATGAAGTAATTTGTAAAAGCTTTAAATGAACAAGGTGACTGCTTTAAATACCTGTGCGACCAATTTCGTGCACTTTCTAAATCTAAACTTAAAGAAGGAATTTTTGTAGGCCCTGAAATTCGAATCGGACAGATTGTTCCAGAATACAATGAGGAATCTGAAGCATGGAAACAACAAGTCTCCAAACTACAGAGAAATTGTAGCCAACATGGTCGAAAATTATAAAAAACTAGGATGCAATATGAGCGTCAAACTTAATTTTCTGAATTCCCACGTTGACTTTTTCCCAAAAATCTTGGAGCTGTCAGCGAGGAACAGGGAGAGAGGTTCCATCAAGACATATAGAAGATGGAGAGACGTTACCAAGGAAGACGGTATATTATAATGATGGCTGATTACTGCTGGACCTTGAAGAGGGACTCGCTCACAAAAATCCACAAAAAGAAAACTACAAAGCGCAGTTTTGAGGGAAAAAGAGAACGATATTATTAAAAAGAAAAAAACGATTGTCTAACGTAGATTAGACTGTAGATAATTGTTTTTTAATGAACAACTAAATTTGCAGTGTAATTTTCTATTAAATATAGTTTTAATAAATATTTTCTCAATATTTTTGGCAGTTTCTATGAAAAATTTCAAACACACTTTTCCTGAAAAGCACAGGTACGTGATCAGCACAGCCCATTTACTATAGGACACCTATTTAACTTGAAACACTTTTTCATAAAAAAAATGTATAGTATTTTTAGTTATTATATTGTTTTATTATCCCCATTTTCTCTCAATGTTTTAAGTTATTCAATCATACAACCACCACACCACATTACATTTGTTTAACTTTAAATTATTCCTCTTAATGCATTTTACGTTTACTGTCTTAACACGTTGAACGCCCAGCGTGAATCGCTCAAGTTTCACCCGGGGCCCAAATCTGCGATATCGTGTTTGAGCAACGCGTTGCTTAAACTTCACCGAGTCACGCTGGGAGTTCAATGTGTTACGTTTTTGCTAAAATTTTCCTACCGAAATTAATTAAAAAATAATTCTAGTATTTATTGTATGGTTTAATTTATAAAACGTCTTATACGAAGATATGCGTATGAGAGAGAAAAGAAGTTTTGGGAACCCAAAAATTATTGGGTAATTTTTTTTTAGTTGAAATTGGTTAGAAGAAGTATACAATGTGCCTCATAAAGGGCGAAGTAGGAAATGCCGTAAGTGTTATTACAAATAATATTACTATAAACTACCAGCAAAACATTATTTTAATTACACAAGAAAAGTGACCCGCTGATGGGTCGCCAGCGGAAACATAGCCGTTGCCCATCCTTTTGTAGTGGCGTTCAACTAATGTGTTTTTCTCGTTTGTTTGTAAAATTATATTAAATAAATTATTACTTTATCTCAAATATTCATCAAATTCTATTATAATTAATATTACTATAAACTAGTACCAAAATCTTCGTGTTTTAATTACACGAACAAAAGTGTCAGCCGTTTATGGGTGACGGGCCCCCAGCGGAAACATAGCCGTCAGACGTTTATGGGCGATGCGGCGTTCAACGTGTTAATGCAGACATATAATAAATAGAATAAACTATCATAGAGAAATCTAAAAAACTGCCGAAACTGATCGAACCAGGGACCTTTAGATCTTCAGTCTAACGCTCTCCCAACTGAGCTATTTCGGCTGATAGGAGATGATTTACACAACATGCATTAGTTATTACGGCATTGCTAACAATATTGTTTTTAAAAACCGCGCATTATTGAAATTAAACAAAAACCACACAAAATTCAAAACACATAGATAATAAAATCTAATTCCCAAGCAGTTAAACATTATGCAATAAATTTTCTATTGCGTAATACAGGCAGATAAGATTCAAATTTATCAAAACCTGCCCGTATCAGTTTTAAAGAATTTATAATGAGTTAACGTTTACATATCATGTTAATTCTTTGTTAAAATAATCCAAACATTATACACTATGAGTTACTTTTACAAACAGATAATTTGAAAATATTACACATTATATGTTTTACAAATCAGAATGATTTTAATTCTATGTGTGATTAAAAAATAAATATTTAAAAGAACAAGTACAAAACTTATCACCTTATCCGAAATTGCTCAGTTGGGAAAGGGTTACACTGAAAATTTAAAGGTCCCCGATTCAAATCTGGATTAGATTATACATGTATATTGGGGAAAATTTTATTTGTTCTGATTGTTGTGTCGAAAGAATGATTGGGTCTGTGGTGCTTTTAATGTATTGTAACAGAAAACCCACCACCACAGACACAATCATCCCTTCGACTTAACAACAATCAGAACAAATAAAATCTTCCTCACTAAATTCATACATTCACCATCTAATCAATATTTCGCTGAGCGAGGGTGACTTTAACCAAGAATAGAAAAATAAAGTAAATATAATCTTAATACGTAAATGAAGGAAACAGTTTAAATATTATTGTTAATGGAAAAGAGAGAAAAGAAGCCAAACCGTTCGGAGCTATTCCATACATTCCATATATAAGCCAGAAAATCAGCAAAGAATTGAAGAAACACAACGTTGAAGTAATCGAAGTTAATAGGGAAATTTTAATGAAACGTTTAGTAAATAACAAATTACAATCACAAGAACCTCTAGAAAAATCTTATGTTTAAATAATGTATGAAAATTGCGATTAGAAATATATAGGACAAACGGGAAGAAGCTTTAAAACTAGATATAACGAACATAAAAAGCTATAAAAAGTCAGACCATGGGAACAGGACTGTCGGATCACAATATTACAAAGGGACATCAAACCGATTCATTTTGCCGAAAAAGGCCGTAAATTAAATCTCCTTAAAGGTCTAGAGATAAGGAAAGCAATTCGGAATGACGATTATATATTTAATAACCAGAACGAATTATTAACGAGTTCAACTCTTTTAATGTCAGTACTTTCACACAATTAACTCCAATATATGATATTGTTACATGCTCATTTATAACCAGATAAAATATGTAATTCCTTTGAAAATGATCATCGCTGATCGAAACATATATCAGGAAAATATATATGAAACATAATAAGAGTTCTAATTTAAAATTACCTAAAATGTAATATAATTTTAGGTAATTTTAAATCAGTGTTACCTAGATTATAAAATAAAGCACTAAAAACCTTTCTTCACACAGTTTATTTGAAATACCAAAAATAATGATCGCTGATCGTGTGCGCGATTCAAAGATTATTAAAGTATCATACAGTGTGAAAAGTGTACATTATTTTAGTTATGTCTCAAGACTAATTGTCAGTGACGTACAGAACATTAAATTGTCACTGTGAGTGCAATTAAACATTAATTATTATCATAAAGTGTTAAAAGTGTACATAACCTATATTTTTCTTATTTTTCACTTAAAGACTCCTCGTGTCAAGTCTTTTACTGAACTCAGGGTGAAGTGTTTTTTAAAATTTTCAACGAACTAGCAATTTGGCGCAATGGTTAAGGCGGCAGAAAACGAAAGTTAATGCAGCGTGACACGGTTCGATCCCTGCCGGATGAAGAATTATATTATTTTTAAATTTACAATAAATTTAATAATTATATTAAATAAAAATATAAACCAGTGCTGCGTCGGCTCAATTCAACGTCGTCCGTGAAGCAAAACTACAAGGATAAACTCAAAAATTCATCGGGCACGATGTCCTCCATTGATATCAACAAATTAACAATAAAAGATTTAAAATTGGAACTCAAAAAACGGGGATTAACCAAAACAGGAAACAAACACCAGTTAGTCCATAAATTAAAATCCGCCGTTAATTCTAGTTTTATCGAAACGGATAATACGTCAATTATGGATAAAGCAATCGCAAAACCTTCGAAAAAAGGAAAGGAAATGTTTAAAATTATGAATTGTCTGAATTACTTAAAATATCAGGTCCATTTTTTAAACGTACAAATTACAAAGATGAAAAAATATATAAACAATAAAAGTTGCACAAATAAAAAAATAAATAATAATACAACTACTGCACGTAATAAAATCTCTATCATAAATTTGGAGGAACAAACTACTTCCATCGATAACGAGATAGTAACCACTAATACAACAGAAATGGGAAGTGATTTAGTTACAAATAATTTGAGTAATTTAGACAAACAGATTACTCTCGCCGACAACGTGATAAGATGCACCGATAATATACGCATTAACACGTTGAACGCCGCGTCAGTCATAAACGTCTGACGGCTACGTTTCCGCTGGGTCCCCGTCACGTATAAACGACTGAAACTTTTGTTCGTGTAATTAAAAGAAGATTTCGGTACTACTTTATAGTACTATTAGTTATAATGCAATTTGATGAATATTTGAGATAAAGTAATAATTTATTTAATATAATTTTACAAACAAACGAAAATAACACTCCCCGGGAGAAACTTCACCGATTCACGCTAGGCATTCAACGTGTTAATAACACATCATGTGTAGAAGATCAAACAGGAAATATTGAAAGTGGCTTAATAATAAATAATAATTCTACAACACAACCAAAAATTAGAAGTAGCGACAAGAAAGTCTTGATTTTGGCAGATGGCGTGGGACGTAATTTAAGTAGAGTATTTACAAGATATTTATCGGGACAGTTCAAGATAGAAATAATATTTAAGCCGAATGCAAAGTTTCATCAAGTGGTTGAAGATATGGCAACACTAACCAAGGATTACACCAGAATGGATTATGTCGTAATTATGGCAGGGTACGAGGATGCTGCTAGTGGTGGAAGGATCTCCAGTCAATTTTTAGACAATTTTATAAGTTCATCTTCACATACCAATATAGTGCTAGTAAGCGTTATCAGAAATATTAACCGCCCAGTTATTACTAAGTTTACAGATGTTATTAATAAATGTCTATATAGCGCAGTTAAATCTTTTATCAATAAACAAAACATTGCACTTATAGATTCAAATAAAATAATTAAGCACTCCTATCTTTTAGCTGACATGTCACTGCGAAATATTGGCGCAAATAAATTAATTAAAAAAATATGTAAAACTATAAATACTCATTTTGATAGGAGATACAACTCAACAATAAAAGGCTGCTATATAAATCCTAAAAATTTAGTAGTTATAGAACCAACTAACTCAACTATATATAGTTTACCTAGTTCTAAGGATCAGGATTTTCTGATAGGAAAATCCAATACAATAAATGCATAGCCTCTAAAAATGTACTTTTAAAAATATTGCATCTTAACGTTCAATCATTGTCTAATAAAATTAATATTATTGATTTACTGGTATCTCTTGAACATATTGATATACTATTCTTTACTGAACATTGGCAAACAAAATCCCAAATAAGTAATATGATCTTACATAATTTTAAACTAGCTGATTCATTTTGTAGGGTTGATAAGATACATGGGGGAGCTGTAGTGTTTGTAAAAGAAAGCCTAATAAATTTATTTAAGCCTATGCTAGAAATAAGCCAATTTGCATTAGAATCATCCTTTGAATGCTGTGTCTCTGCATTTTCATATATGCATAGTGTATATATCGTCCCCCAATTGTAAATAATTATAATGATTTCTTCAATAAATTCGATTCTCTCTTAACACTAATTCAAAAATTTGATAATATTATCATCTGTGGTGATTTCAATATTGATAGTCTAGAAAAAAATAACATACAATCTAAATTACTGCAAGATGTCTTTCATTCATATAACTTATATTCTATAATAAATGAACCTACAAGATGTACAAAAACAAGCTCAACATGTATAGACTACCTAAATAACCTAAACCTAGTTACCTTTGCAAAAAATTTCGACCCCGGAATATCGGATCACTACGCCCAACTAATTAATGTTAATGTTCCACATCAAGATAATTATCAAAAAAAGGAAGTTGTTTCTTTTCACCGCTACATTACAGACTCCGGTATCAACGAATTTATATTTCTTTTTGAAAAGTATTTTAATAGTAATGTATCTACAAATTCAATTCATCACAGTTATGCTGAATTCATACATGTTTTTGAATGGTTTCAATGTTGCATTTCCTAAGAAAATAAGAAAAGGTAAGACCAATAATTATAACATAAAAAGTAAAATAATTTTCTCAGAAGAACTCCAAGCAGAATATAATTCAATGCAAAATTTAAGATGGACCAGTTCTCTAACTAATGACAATAATATTATTATGACATATAAAGAGAGCAAAATAAACCTAAGCAAAAAAATAAAACAAGAAAAAATTAAATATTATGATTCACTTATATCTGAAGCTCCCAATAAAATTAAAAAACTTTGGTCAATAGTGAATTCTTCTAAATCAAATGTAGTAGAAAAACCAATGTACATAAAATCAAATAACATAAATTACACCGACGATTTATCAATTGCAAACGCATTTGGCGAATATTTCATTAACTCTATATCAACTTTATTAAACGAGGATATAATAGAGACAAATAAAACTTGCACCGTATCAGATAGGCGCCTTACTTCAATGTTTTTTAAACCCGTTATACCCTTAGAGGTTGAAAATATCATTAAGGGATTAAAAAATACATCTGCCGGACCTGATGAAATTCCTGTTAAATTGATTAAAAGAATCTCGACAACTATATCTCCAATTTTAGCATCGATAATTAATAAATCAATTGAAGAAGGTACCTTTCCATCGCTCTTGAAATGGGCAAAAATTATACCAATATTTAAAAAAGGAAATATAAATGACATCGCCAACTACCGAGCAGTATCTGTATTAAGAATATTTTCCAAAATTATTGAAAAAGCGGTTTATTTACGTCTTATAGAATACTTAAATATAAATAATATATTGTGTAAACAACAACACGGTTTTAGGTCAGGTAGGTCTACGGAAACTGCTTCAATAAATCTGATCCAAAATATACATAATTACATTGATCAAAATAAGAAAGTTGCCGCTGTATTTTTTGACTTAACCCGTGCTTTTGATGTAATTAATATTGATTTTGTAGCAAAAAAGATGGAAACGGTAGGATTTCGTGGAATTATTAATGACTGGCTGGTTTCATTTCTCACTGATAGAAGATTCAATGTCCTCAATTATCGCGTGAATTTTCTATTAGCAAGGGAACTCCGCAGGGTAGTGTATTGGGTCTTCTAATATTTATTCTTTACATGAATGACCTTCCTCTACATATCCATTGCGGACAAGTATTTATGTATGCCGATGATACCACAATTGTTATTGAAGGAGAAAATGATGTAGAGTTAGAGAATAGGATATATGCTGTTCTAAACAATTTTTCTAAATGGTGTCAAACTAATAAGCTATTAATTAATTTTCAGAAAACTGTTATTTGCCAGTTCTCCAATAAATATAATAAATTTACTGCAAAGGATTTCAACTTCCAAAACATGAAAATCACTACAATAGATAATACAAAGTTTTTAGGTTTGTACGTGGATAAACACATGTCATGGTATAATCACATTGACTTTATCGCAAAAAAAATTAACAGTTCAATATATCTCATGCTAAGCTTGAAACAAATATTTCAGACTAGAAACCTATTAACTGTTTACTACAGTCTAATTTACTCTAATCTAGCCTATAATATACAATGCTGGGGTAGCTCTCAAGATATCTCGAGAATATTTGTGGCACAGAAACGAGTAATTAGACTTATTTTTAGCATAAAATCACAAGACTCCTGCAAACCAATATTCATTTCTAAACGAATACTAACAACCCCATGTATATATATCTATAAATTACTATTGACAACTTATAAAAATAAGGATGTACTAATGCAGAGCGTGCCATTGGATACGCATTATAATACGCGAAATAATAATTTAATCCCAATAAAACGCTACTTTCACGAGTTTATTAATAAATCTCCTGAATATGTAGGAATTAAACTCTATAACTGTCTGCCAAGATCACTTAAAGAGCAAACGTTTGCAAAGTTCAAGAAGTATATAAAACAGGTTTTATTAGACAATGCATTTTATGATATTAATGAGTTTAAGAGATTTTTCACTGATGTTTGTTTATTTGTTCTGTTATTTTTACTGTACATTATAATATCTGACGTATATTTACTATTTTATGTGTTTTATTTTATTAACTTACATTTTGTTTGACTTGTGTAATGTTTGCAAATGTAAACAAGCTACATCAATAAAGAATTGAATTGAATTGAATTATATTTCGGACACAAAGTGACCATTATCATACACTTAGTATTAAACCATTGATAATGGTCACTTTTTTTTATACTAATTTTTATTTTTATACAACACTTTGTGGCTAGTTTCGAATTACACAGTAATCATTATCAAACTAAGTTATCAAACTAAAACGTTTTTCTGTTATTCATTAAAAATGTACTACAAAGTGAACGCCTCCAAAATTCAAGATATAATCAAGATAATTTAAAATGACATTAAGCAATTTCATTAGGTCCTCTTTTTGATTGTAATTTTGTTGTAATTACATTTTTTTTTATGTGTGTATATATGGAAAATGAGTCACTTTTTATATCACAATTTATTGTGTAATATAAATATAAACAAGTTGTCAGTTTATTACCCAATTATACTTATGGCTTTTGCAGGTAATTATCAAGTGTTGTCTAAAATAAAATACAATGCAATTTATAGTTAAACGTGAAATTAAGTAAAGCTTAATTAATCATTAAATCTCTTCTGAAAACTTCGACCAGTTTGTCCTTCGTATGTACTATTATATTCTGGACGTGAAATTTGGTATATTCCAGGTTTTTGAATTGGATCAATTTTATTTATTGAAATTTTACTCGTTTTGTTTTTTCGTTAACTGTTTTTTTCCAGTAAATCGAAGAATTATTTCGTAGGAATATTTGAAAATATGCTACCAACATCAAATGAAACTAATTTAGAGTTTTTTGAGGTAGCAATGGCTTTTAGTTTTAGAGATAGGTCCAAGGAGTTTTTGACATCGTGTTTAGTGTTGACATTTGTCATTTTTTAAGTTACAAATTAAACACAATAATTACTTTGTTTTGTATAACAGTTATTTATTTATACGGTGACCAATGGTTTCAATACATTCACGTATCATTTTCAAATCGAAAGTCTAAATAAATAACTGTTATACAAAACAAAGTAATTATTGTGTTTAATTTGTGATTAAAATGTATAACGAAGTAGAAGCCTCCATAGTCAATGAATTTTTTAAGTTGATTAATTTTAATAGCTAATATACCGACAGGGCTATTAATATATGAAAATATTGTTTGGTAGATTGGGTTTGTGATATAAATTAAATAAATCTGTTCAATTTAGGTAAATGTAGTAAACGCATTAGGTAACTTAAAATTTTCTCTATGTTGGCGGAAATTAAAAGTTGATTTCTCCGACCATAACTGTACCGTACTCTTATTAACACCTACTAGTTTTTGTAACAAAGCACCGCCATAACTGTTATCTTTATCACATATCATTTATTGATTCTAATACAAAACTTTGATTTTAACCAGACATATAACTTATAAAATCATAGCATTTGTGGTCCAAAGATGACTTCTATTTCTTCTGTATTAAGGTTGAGAAATAATTGACAGATATATTTGAAGCAATTGCTATTTTAAAAGCCAAAATTTAGTAGGTAGTAACAGAATATTTAAGAACGATGTATTACAAAAATAAAGTGAAGCAAATTAATGAATAAGTTCTATTTATACTAATACGTAGAAGGTTTTGGGGTAATTATTTTCACCTTTTTGAAGAGATTAAGCTTTGTAGCTTTAGTACAGTTATGTAAATTTGAACATTTTGAATTTTGGGAAATCGATGTTAAATTTTAAACAAATATTTGAAAGGTTGCTGCTATTTTGATTTAACCTAAGTGCCCGGAAATTTTCAGAAAGTCTAGTTTCGAAGTTTCTACCAGTTAGTTCTACATAAGTAGAGTTGCATACGGGACGCGAGTTTTCATAAATACCTGATTTTTTAAGGTTCTGATTTTATATTTTGTGTTAAACAAACTATTTTACAATTTATAACTGCGTCTAAATGCGACTCGATGAATATATTTTCGGAAAATGTAACCATTTTTTTCTGTAGTTTTACCGTAATAAGTGATTATTGGATAAATCTAGGTTAACACAATCTGTTTTTATTAGACGAAATAAAATATCAAATAAGTAAATAAGTACAATACAATAAAACATAATGAAATAAAGCTCAGAAAAAATAACATAACACAATAAGTTAACGATGATCAATAATAAAATAAATAGTTATTCAAAAATATATGTAAATGGTAGAAATAATTTTAGCTGATTCTACTTTTAACCTTTAAAAGGTCAAGGTCATAGCGTACGTATGAATAAGTGGAATAGATAGGAGAGCGTAAGCGATAATGAGTTTTGCAATTATTCAAGTAGAAGAGATATCTAGAACGAGATTTAGTAGAAGGTACATTAGTTTGTATAATAATGTCTCGTCGGATATCTATTCATTTAATAATTTATGAATGAATATAATCTGAGAAATGTTGCGATGGGCTTCAAGACTGATATCTAAACTCATACAAGAGTGTCGTTACACTTATAAGGTACACGAACATTCAAAAACCGGAAGTGGGTGTTTATTAGAGGCAGTTTTTTATTTTTTCCTATATGTTTTAATAATAATAATAATAATAACTTTATTTGTTGACTCAAAATAATATAAATACAAAAGAAACATCAGATATAACAACGTAATATATACAATAAATAAAAATATAGTAAAAATGCTAATACAATACCAAGAGTAACAAACAGCAATTAACAATCTAGATCAGCTTTTGTATCAGATGTGTACATGTACGCATTTGATATATACACGAACATACATAGCATCTAGTACTCCTCTAGACCGCAAGTAAATATAAATTATCTTATATAGTATAATAAAGAAAGAAACAATTAAAATATTCTATATATATTCTAAAGAATATACAGGGTGAGTTTTTTTCGATGTTCTCTATGGGGATCTCGGAAACTATAAGAGATAGAGAAACGGTTAAATGGGGAAAGAAGTGTAGATTTACGAGACGAATAAAATTCCACTTTCAAAGTTTTCAAAAAAGTCAAGGATAACTAGATATTTTGAAAAAAGTAAAAAGTGTCAATTTTTTCCAATCAATATATCTCGGTTATTATAACAGATAGAAAAAAACTGTAAAGGACAAAGTTTTAGATAATTTTATGCAGATTAATAAAAAATAATCAGAAAATTTTTATCGCCATTATTTTCCGAGATATGACGCAAACTTACATTTTTTTTAAATGGAAACCATAGTTGGCTGTGACCTCATTCAAACGATAATTTTTTTCTCATTAATCCAATATGGCATACGACATAGTTATTTCTAAAAATAAGTGAGTTATAGTCATTTTAAATTTTATTATAAATAAAAAATGGGTAATTTTTTATTAATCTACATAAAATTATCTAAAACTTTGTCCTTTACAGTTTTTTTCTATCTGTTATAATAACCGAGATATATTGATTTGAAAAAAATGACACTTTTTACTTTTTTCAAAATATCTAGTTACCCTTGACTTTTTTGAAAACTTTGAAAGTGGAATTTTATTCGTGTCGTAAATCTACACTTCTTTCTCCATTTAACCGTTTCTCTATCTCTTATAGTTTCCGAGATCCCCATAGAGAACATCGAAAAAAACTCACCCTGTATATATAAAAACAATAATTATATTAGAATTTAATTGCTAGAAATAATAGTTAACATGCTCAAAAATTAATTTAAAAAATTAATTGAAATCCTTTTGTTCCATCAATAACTTATTTTTTAGGTAACGTTTGAATGAAAATAAAGTGGCATATCCAAAATTGAATTTATTATAATAGTAAGATACATTGTAGCTATAACTTCTTTTATATTGTTCTAAACGATGTGAAGGAATAGTTAAGGCATATTTTCGACGAATATTTATATTGTGAATGTCAGTACGGAAGCTAAGTTTGTTAAATAGATGAGGAGATTTAGTCATAATAATTTTGTAAAGTTGACATGCAGTGTTTAAAATTTTACGTTTTTCATATAAAGCCAATTAACTTTATTAATATATGGACGAACAGTTTTCCTTCCACGTAGACCAAATATGAGCCATACACATGAGATTTGAATTCTTTGATTGACAAATCTTATCAATGCAGCTGCCGAATACAGAATCGCAGAAGTTAAAATTGGACAATACCAAAGCTTCACAAAGAATAGTTTTGCATTCTGTACTTAAGATATCTTTGTTCATATAAATAGATTTTAGAGCAATAAAGGCACGTTGAGTTGTTATTTGCACATGTTCTCTGAAACGAAGAAGTTTCTAACACTATCTGAAAACATTATTGGCATACCATTTAAATTAATTTTAAGAGATTGCAATACAGAAGCCCTTTTTCGTTCGGAACCAAATACTATTACTGCAGTTTTGTTGGGATTTACTTACAGAAAATGTAACATTGAAAATTCGTATATATTTTGCAAATCTTGATTTATATTTAGTTCAGAGTTTGAAATATCAGATACATCAAAAGATATAATCGTATATTGTCGGCATATTGGTGGTAGTGGCAATAATTAATATTAGAGTGTAAGTTGGATGTATAAAGTAAAAATAAAACTGCCCCCAGGGTTGAACCTTGAGGCACACCAGACAAAACTTTAGCTGTTTGAGATTTAACTCTTTGATATCTGTCTGTTAAGTACAATTTTAGAAGTTTACGGGCTGATGTGCTAAGTCCTATAAACTTAAGAATTGTCTCAAGTAATTCATAATTGACATTTTTGAAGGCATTGCTATAGTCCAGTAAAATTAAAACAGATACTTTATTATTATCCAACGATTTAATAATATCATGAGTAATGTTTAATAAGGCCGTTGGACAGCCGTAGGAGGAATGAAATCCTGATTGAATTTCTGGCAAAATTCTGTTTAGTTTTAAATATTCTTGAATTTGTTGTTCCAGAATTTTTTCATACACTTTTTACAAAAATGGTAGGATACTTATAGGTCGCAGATCATCAAATGTTTGTGGATTATTTCTTTTAGGAATTAAAATACGAGAAGAAATACTTTCGTTAAAGATGTGAGTAATGTAGGAAATTAAAAAAGGGCAACAGATATTGATCATTTTAGAATTAATATTGTCACTATTACCTTGCGATGGTTTAAGTTTGTTTAGAACTAGAAATATGTCATCTTCTTTCACAATAGAAAATTGAAATTTCATGTTATCTTGATAATTATTTGCAGTATTGTAAAAATTTTAAATAATAGGATCAAGAGTATGTTGTACTTCAGATGAAGCAAAATGCAGATTAATTATATTTGCATCATTAAGATGATCAGGAAAAGTACTTTTTGTAGACACCTAGGTTTTTTAAATCTTTCCATAATTTATTTTTATTAGTTTTATTTAAGTTTACTGTATATGCCAAAAAAGCTTTTTTTTTTTTCATTTTCATATTATGTTTAATTTGAGTGACCATTACTGACAAAAGTTTTATAAGGAGAATGGATGTCAAATAAATTTAGAATATTGTTAATTAAAAACATTAATTTATCATTAACGTTATTGATATGTATATGAAACCATTGAGTTGTGTACATATCGAACATAAAATCATCATAATTAAAATTCTTGAACACTGATGTAGTTTTTAGTATCATATTGAAAATCTAATGCTATAGTAGTTTTAATTAGGCAGTGATCACTTATTTTTGGAAGCAGCACTACATCAGTGTCAATTGTAACAAAAGTCCATTAGCGTCTCACTAGAGTTTGTAATACGTGTAGGCATGTCAATAATTTGTCTCAAAGTTAGAGAACGAAACAGCGATTCAAGTTTCTTTGTCGAAGTATTGTTATGCTTCAGAAAATCTATATTAAAATCTCCCATACATATAATGCCTTCAGATTCAAGAGTATAGCCGCACATAATATTTTCATAGTAATCCAAGAATAAATTAAAATTTCCCCGGGGCGGTCTGTATACGACAAATACACAGTATAGCTTGTTATTTAATTTAGTTGGGATACACAAGCATTCAAGAAAACTTTCCATCGTTTGACTTAAAACCGTAAAAGTAAAACATTTTTTAATAAAGAATGTTTCGGTTAAGGCAATTATATCAAAATTTTTAGCAATAATTTCGTCTCGAAATGCATTATAATTGTTTAAATCGATCTGTCATGAATATGACATATGATTAGTTTATTAAAGAGCATGTTACTATATAATAAACGATAAGAACAAAAATAAAATTTAAATTTCCTATTCTAAAATATCTAAAGTCCAAACATTTGATTTTCCGAATTTCTCTTGACAACTTCTGAGTAAGTTTATTCTGTTGGCAGTTAACTCTTCACGTATTACAATTACACTTCCTTTTAAAACTGATTTATGTTGAAATTTTATCATTAATTTTAGAGGTAGTAAAAGTAACACGAATGGATCGGTGTTGTTTTGTGTTCAAATTTTTGGTGCGCGTGTTTGTTTAATTCGGAAACATTCGACAATCTTCGATGCATCCATCTCCGTATTAAATTTAGAATTGATAATGTTCAAAATCTCACCTACCCAATCTCGTCGTGTTTTTCACTGACTTGAATCCAATTTTTCAACAAACTAAATCGACGATTTTTTGTGTTCCTTGTGTTTCGTGATTAATTTTCTTTAACACTATTATAATATTAATTTTGATTTTATAACCAATTGTAAATTCAATTTAACGGAGCATTCGGATGAACGTCTACTCCGTTCGAACGCAAGAATAGGATTATTATTATTTAAAAATATGAAAAATATTACAAAACTTTTCAAACAAAACTTAAAGGGAATGGGAAACTGAACAAATTTTATTAATTGTAGAAAATTCAAAAGTGAATAAATTATTAATTAATATTTTTCGAGAAAAATATAGGGAAAGTGTTATGATGGCCAGAAATTCTGGCCGCCAGATCACCATTTTCTGTCTTGTTTTTCAAACGGGTTGCCTAATAATCGGTTGAGTTTTGTATTTGAGAAAAAAGCTGGGGTGATATTGAACTTTTTAAAATTTTGTTGAGTTGCTTTTTAACTTGCGGGATGTGGGTTATTTTAATGAATGATTTATTTCTTTGTGTGGTGACCTGGTCTAATGTGATTGTTGATTGTATTAAGAGTTTTCTGTTATGTTTGTTAATAATTTTATTAATAGTGTGAATTTTGTAACCAAGGGATGTCGCAATTTTACGTATGAGGTTGAATTCAGGGAAGTTAATTAAGCTGCTTTTCGCTATATTCTCAAAACTATTCATGAAATTGTTGGAAGAAAATGTGAAAGGGGATCAATAATAATTAAAAAAAAGAAATGTATATGCAACCATTTAAAAATATGTTGCCTATCATTTGCCAATGAAGTTAGTTTTGAAAAAATATATAATTAATGTCATTTCATAGTATTTAAACAGCTATTCAATTTATTTTTTAGTTGATCAAATCGGTTAATAAATAACAAAGATGTTGGGCGTTTTTTATCGAACACCAGGTATATGGAATCAACTTAATTCGTCAAATAAGCAGCATAAACTAAAATATTTACAGTCTGTTCGTTGGATCTTCCGTCGTACGTCACAAACTATGGCAAAAAACGACGAAAGTTTTACTGTGCGTTCTTTTTCTAACGCATTTGGTTTACTTTATCAGACTAAATGTTTTTGCGTCGTTTCTCGAAGCGATAGTTTGTGACGTACGACGGAAGATCCAACGAACAGACTATAAGAGTGTAAATTAAATATTGATTTAAAGGTGCAGTATTATTTAAAGTTGTCAACCTACCTTCAATAAACCTGTATTATTCCTTAATAAATATATGTTGTGTGAGCTAATTTAATATTCTTAGTATAACACTTATTTTTAGTATTTTAAAATAAATATATTGATTGGTGTTATATAACTATTCTATTAGACACATATTATTATTAAATTGAGCAAAGGCACTAATATTGCACAGTTGAGCAAAACTTTTACCTTATTCTAATGTCATTTTCCTATCCAACATGCTAAAAACGGTACGGGGTACCTTTTTGTTATAAATACAAATTAATGTCATAATATAAAGATAAAATATTAAATAATAAAAATGTTAAAGGGCAAATCGAGAACGATTTTTTAAAATACTGTTGATTGAAATATTCATAATCTATATGTGATTTAGCATTCTATATTAGCCCACTCAATGACCTTATACATTTTTATAGATTATTTAAATTTTTCAATAATATATGATTTTTAGTTGTTAAGAGCCAACTAGTTAACTACACTTTGTATATCACAACCTTTTGTGAATAATTCTTCTAAACAAATCATTTCTGAAGATAGCAGCAATTCCTATTATCATTTTAGAGTTTTTACTACAGAGTATGCTACACAATAATCATATTAAATTATTATGTCAATTAAAATTATTTTATATTAAACAAGTAGTTACAACTGCACAATTGTATGTTTTGTAAAAGCAGCAAGTATTTGTCTCTCTTTAACCTTACAATTTCCAGTGGAATAATCTCCCATTATTTAATTGATTAATGGTTGAGGCGTTAACTTTGTGATACATCTTGGAAAATTAAACAAAAACGTTTACTTTGTTAATATCACACTTTATTTTTAAGTGACTCGAGTTTCGATCATTAGCCGATCATTATCAAACTTAATTTTTTGATTAAGATCTTTCAGGAATTTACTAGCACAAACCACCTTAAAAAGAAAATATGTCAGATACATGAATAGAAAAAGAAAATATATCTGAAGATGCTGAATTGTTAATTGGAATAGATAACCATTATATATTGGATGTATTCCAGTTTCATCATAGATATTTTATCAATAAGTTTGGAATCCAAGCATATCCATGTTCGCAGTTATTTGACAATGTTCTTTGTGTGATTATTCATTTTGATGCCTGTATTCATTAAAGTACTAATTTACTGACCTATGAATTCTCTAAATGCTTTTAAAGGCATTTTGCTCTAATAGGGCATGGCTGCATAGGTTTCCTTTTTAGCACAATAGATTCGATGAATAAAATGGACAATTCACGGTTTACCTTAGGATTTTTTTGAATCGGGTATATTGATCATGTCGTTGATCATGAGAGAATGTTGTTGATTAATCACACAATATTTTATTTTTACAATAGTAACATGTAATAGTAATAAAAGCATTCTTGAGATTTTGGAATGCCTCTGATATAACTCGTTCCATTGAAATCTTAGTTTTCATCAGCTGGTTTATAGATACAATTTATTAGTATTTTTGAGAAAATAGTAAGTGTACACTTTAATAAATAATTACATTAATATTGCAATAAAATAACTACAATACTATTTCATTATATTACATAATTAAAAACATAATTAACGTTAACACTTTAAAGCCCTTTATGGTTTCGTTAATTTTTTAATTGGCAAGGTTTTTATACTCAATGACATTAGAAGCGTTACACCAAAAAGGAATGATTTTTTGGAATTCATTTTCTTTGGCAACAGAGTCACTATATTTAAAACATACATCGATAACAATTTCATCCTTGTGCCTTTTATATTTACTGTGACAACATTTTCTTTTTTAATAAAACTATAAGAGCTGTTTAATACAGATGGTTAAGCTTAAACAAAATGCCTGGAGTAATTGTTGTTAATCGAGATGTCCTATCGCGAAATTGCTTGCTGTATTCATTTTACTGCAACGAATGTAATGCGTGTGTGTAATGAACAGTGGGAGATAGAGGAGCAAAAAGAAGACCAATTGGTCAACCAAGGTGTACTACAGAACGCAAGATTGGCGCTTAGACAAATAGTACTGCGATACCGTTTCGCTACTACGCTGCAAATCGGTGATCAATGGTTTGGAGAAGAAGGTAGGCCCCTTAGTATGCGAACCCTATATTGACATCGACCATCTAATTTTGCTGATCCACAGAAGTGTATACAGCAAAGGAATCGCCAAATATATTATATATTTTTTTAAATTGTTTGTTAATAAAATTTGTTGAAAATGTGATCATTTCATTCTTGATATAAGGCTACTATGTTGGCAAAAAATCAAGTTAAATAAATAAATCCTTCTGGGTGTAACGCTTCTAATGTCATTGAGTATATATTCTTTAGCAATTTAGTAATATACTTGGCACTTCATATGAAGGCAAGTTTTGACATTTCGTTTATCAATATCTGCCGAAGTTTCCCTTGGTAAATGGCCATTTCTTGTGAAGTGTGAATGGTTAGAACAGTTTTTTCGTAATAATCCCCATTTGGTATAACTAAAATCATACATCGATAAATATAAGGAAATGCTAGTATTTTATACTTTTACACTTGAAATCCCAAATAAATATTAATATGATTATTCGTTCTTGTGAAATATAAATCTTAGCGTAGTGAACACATGCGAATATATAAAAGAATAGTAAATTGTAATTAACGCTATTGTCACTAGGGTGTTTTTTAGTTTCGAAATTTCATAATAACTTTTATTAATCATTGATTTTACCCGCGTAACATGTACAATTTTATTGAGGAATCATTTCGTATTTAAAAAATTAAATTAAATATGTTTTTGTGAAATTAATCTTTATGTGTTAAAACTGTTTTATTTTTATTTAGACTCATATATATTTATGTTATACCAAGTTTTAACATCATTATATATGACGGGAATTTGTCAAACACAGTTTGGTATAATATAGCAATAGAAATGTCATCAGCATGTTCCTCTTTGACACCTAAGATGAAAAGTAATGGTCGCAAAATAATGTGCCCTTGATTTGTAGAAATATTTCTGTTATTTCGTACTTCAATTTTAAGGCTGCAATAACAAATACCAAATGGTATTTAGGTTATATGATTGGACTGAAAAAATTCGATTGCACCTTAAACATTAAAGTGTTTTGAGCATTGACAACAATATATTAGTCCAGAATCTCTTGGTTGTTGAATTATCTCATCTAAGGTTTTTAAACGATTCTCGAAGGAGTGAAGGAGTACGAGTACTTTCAGTAGTTGGAATTAATACAAAATTTTAAAGATAATATAGATAGGGTTCACTACCATATTATTGTAACTAAAATGCTGTCATGTTGCCATAATTATTAAATAATTATTGATTTTTATCTACTTGGGATAATAGTCAGTTATATTAATAACTGAAATCATTTGTAAATAATATTTATTTCACTAACAAATTAAATAGTTTATGTGGGCTAATGTTAGTGTGCAGCCAGAATTTTTGTTTAGTGACATTTTTTATAGTATTCTTAATTAATGAGTATAAATTGTTTTGGTACTTACTTAACAAGTAGTATTTTAAGGTCATACGCCTCCACTCTTACCGTCTATCAAGCAACTATAAGTTGCTTCTTTGTCTTATTATATTGTAAGATCCTAGTTATACTATAGCTATATTAATAGTAACCTTTCACCTAAAATAATAATAATAATAATAAACGTCTTTATTCAAAAAAATGGGCGAAGTTTAGCCATTAAGGCTACTCTACCACTTAACCCATAAAACATAACAATTTCACAAAAAAGAACAAAAAAATAACTATGCTAAACTAAACAATTTGCAAATAATAATGAAATAAATACTATTTAATTACATAAGATAAGGTAGATCTAGCCAGATTTGCACGTAGCTGTTTTTTAAAAGAGTATACCGGAAGTAACGTTGTTGCCCTATTTAATTTGTTATATAAGTTCACTGCGACGTAACTGAAACAATTTTCAAATAAAGTGGTACGGTGCTGCGATATATGAAAATAGTTACTGTTTCGAATATTTACGGAGTGGCATTCTTTATGCCTAATTAACTTGTTTAATAAATATACTGGTGATTGGTTGACAAGCAATCTCTGGATGAACACAAGAAATTGAAATTTCCACTGATCACTTACCGTTAACCATCCAAGTTCTCGTAATTTGTGACTTACGTGGTCATACTTTCTTAAGCCGTAAATAAACCTACAACAAGAATTCTGAACTAATTTAATACGATTTTTATCAATGGCGTTTAAAAATGGGTAGTAAATAAACCAACAGTAATGAAATGTTGGTAATACTTATTAAATTATATATGAAGAAATCTGATTAATCATGATTAATATATTCAACTTTCGTATTTTATTTTAATATAGTGTATTGTTTTGTTATAAAACAGAAGAATTTATTTTAAATTATAATTTTAAAATAAATTTATTTTAATTTATGCTTAATGGAGGAATGTACTAAATCATTATTCACGATTAATATTTTTGTCAGGTCGCCCATTTTAAACTAAATTCCTTTCACTTTACAGGCGAAAACAAACAACAATCACACACAAAACAAAAATTATCGAATCATTCAAATTAAAAATAGAAACAAATTAGGGGCAGTGTCAATGTTGGGCCAGTGCCTCAATTAATATCAATAAGTGGCGGATTTTCAGGGCTGCACATGTATGCTTATAAATATGTATGTGAACAACTGTCTGAAGGAGACTAAAAGGCAAATTAAGGTTAGGGACGAATTCTCACCGAAACGTTGTATTAATTACGCTGAAACGAGAAAACGTTCTTGAATTTTCGCGACCGTTCGATCGACATTTAAGGCGGCTTGGACATTATATTTCAACCTCGAATGAACCTTGTTCGATGTTTACTGAAACACATACACACGACCACTTGTTTACGGATGAGACCTTGTCCTCACTTTTTTATTGTGTTTTTTTCGTACTTCCACGTACATCGAATCAATATTTAATACATGTATAAAGCTGTTATTAGAGATCAAGGCGATGTAATTGCTATTTATTTTCTTTACACTTATACGTGGCGAGAAATTTAAATTAATAAAATATGTTTTGTTTAAAATTTACCGTGAATTTTCAGTTGGTAACGCTAGGAAATAAAGGTACTTTTCCTTCTATTTATTCAATGTATTATTTTCAAACTATTTACACAATAAATATTTATCTTTATAAAATAATAAGTAGAATGTTACTGACGTTTAGGAAGGTGATATTTTTTCATTTAATTATTTTTTACTTTTTTTCTCGTTAATTGCTGATTAATTATACATTTTATTTATTTTGTGTATATCTATTTTTGTAATAATAATCTTAATAGTTAATGTATTGCTGTTGTAGGTATGTAATATACTTTCAACTATTTTAAAGGTAGTATAAAAAAATACAGAGGACAGTCCAAATACCATTAAAAACAAACTAGTCATTCCTGTGGAGCATAATTTAATATTAAAGTAAATTTACTAATAAATTAAAAATACTAAAACAATTCGTAAACTATAAAATAAATCACTTATTGAAGCAACTACTTCCCTGGCTAATACTACAACAGAATATGCACAAATAGCACAACTATTTTATGGTTTTTGAGTGAATTTGTTTAAGGTGATTTAATAAATTCTATACTTGTTCTGCTACTTTCTTGATGGAACCAAATTTTCATATTGGAATAAGTAATACACTTGTTATGTTCCATTTGTTTATTATCAGGTGTTTCGGTCCTTACGGATCATTCTCAAAGTTAAAACTGTTTTTAATTTTGAGTTACCTGATAATAAACAAATGGAACATTACAAGTGTATTACTTATCCCAATACGGTGATTTAATTATAATGAATTTATATAAGGTTATAATAATCAAGTGTTCAAGTTTTTCAGATGTTTTATAAACTATTTACGATATTTACAGATGGCTTCTTTGATCTTTAAGTAATATGTCATGTCTTCGAAAGCCGACTTTTGTGTTTTATTTATAAACTATAACTACTAAAAATAATAAATTATATGATGATGAGACAATATGAATAAGAAATAGTATTTTTGCATAAAATATAAGATTGTTGAGAAACCGTAGGACAAGTTACATAATACCTACGCCATTTTTAATTAAAGAAACATACGTCGTTTAATGTCAGTTTTAGCTTTGATTTATTATAACTATGTTCTAAGTATATTTCATTAGAGCAACCATTGTTGACCTCGCTGCCAGTGGATATTCATAATTCTCCTGCTTTTTTGAATATTTGCAATTAAAATTAAAATACTTTCCTGTAAGTACATGTTTACACGATGTCTTTTTTGTTTCTTTCATCTTTTTCTATCTACCATAACCGCGTGTTGAAGATTCAATAAAGATTTAGTTTGGAGTCCATACTAAAATAATAGCCAGAAAATACTAAAGCTTTATATTATGATTATTAGATGAATAACATTTTATAACTGGGTTATGAATCCACTCATATATATTGAGGTAATTCTTGCAAGAGAAATTGTTGCATTCATAAAAGTTTAAATTCGGTGACCATAGAAAAATAATATTTTTCATAAAATTCAAATTTTTAAATTTTGAGAGGAATATTCTTTTATTTAAGGCTGAATATCTGATTTTTTAGTAATATTCTCAAATACATACATTTCTTGTGTGACTATGTAAAAGCATTGCTTATTTAAAGCTGACCTTTCAGCGACATTGAAGTGATGAAGTTGAAAGGTAATTTTAGTACCCAATATCTATATTATAGAATGTCTCAAAAGAGAGTTTATATTTCTTAGATTATTATTCGGTAGTCTGACTTTTGGAAATTTAGTCGCCATGGAACGTTTCTTGGAAGCGGGTCGCGTGTTGTGGGTTTGTGAAAATTGTTACTGCAGCAGTAATTTGAAAATGGGTGAAGAAGTTTGAAGAGACCGGTATAACATTAGAAAAATCAGACAATCAAGAATGACAGAGAATGTAGATAATATTAATAATCGTCATTATGCCATATTACGCACAAACATCTGAAACTGTACCACTATAAAATTCAATTGGTACAAGAATTAAAGTCCCATGATGCCGGTTAAAATGAAATTTTGAAATTTTATGTCAGAGAAGTTTGTACTGTGGTGCATTTGAAATAAATTATCCATCACGAAATAGTAGCCATCACAGAGTCTATCTGCCGAGTCATCATAACAAATTTTATTGTTAGATTATATGATTACCATAACAGCGAAACTTTACATTTAGACGGTATTATTTTTAGGAAATAAATTCACAAATTGTATAGTTTAAAAAATAAGAATCACACTTTTGATAGATGGTTTACTTTTTTTTACTAATTGGTCCACTGAATTTAAACTTTGTTTTGGAACACCCTGCTATTTGATTATGGATTATGGTTGGAATCCTTTGGTTATTCTTGTAATAAATAGCTCTATTTTTAACTTTTTTATAGATTGTTCATGAGTTGAGGCGCAGATTTTAAAGTCGAAATTAATAGATATTTTCACTCGGATAAATTTTATTGTCTTTAGGTCACTAATAATAAAAGATTTATTTCTAAAACCTACAAGATTTGTGTCATAAATTGATAAATAGTTCAATGAAAGGATGACATGAAGATATTCGGTTTAAGGGTTATTATTGTCGGGAAAATTAACTTTACCATTTGTCGGGAATGAAAAGAAATCGCCGAATCTCTTCGTTGATTGTCATTAGCAGTAGTGGAAAGTATTATAATTCTGTTTCAATTATTAAAGTTAAAATTATATTTGGTTCTAGTTGTATCACGGAGGATCAAATACGAGGGCGCCCTGAAATGTTTCCGGAATCGACAAGTAACGACAAATACGGTATTGATGTGGTTTTTATATTTTTATTTTTCGATGTAGTCTCCTCAAAGATCAATACAGTTTTTCGAACGGTGCTCCAGTCCCTTCAGGCCGTCGGAAAATTGGGATGTTTCGAGGTCTGCAAAATAACCATCTGTAGCGGTGATGACCTCCTCATTTGAGATAAATCGCTTTCCAGACAGCTATATTTTCAGCTTTGGGAATAGGAAAAGTCGCTGGAGCTAGGTCCGATAAATATGGAGGATGAGAGACTAATTTGCAGCGCAACTCATTCAATTTGGGCATCGAATCGGGTCAATAAATCACTGTAGTATTGCCCCGTGATCGTCCTTTCCTTCTGCAGATAGTCGATAAGTATTACACCAATCGGGGAATCCCAAAAAATGGTCGTCATGACCTTTCCGGCCTATAGAACGGTCTTTGCTTTCTTTGGAGCTGTTTCGCCCGGAAAAATCCACTACTTCGACTGTTCCTTGTCTCCGGTACGTGGTAGTCTCATCCACGGTTACGAAACATCGGATTACGTTGAATACTGGCCCAACACTCCTCGTTTTTGTTTTTGCTCCGGTGTGAGTCAACGCGGTACCCATCGCGCCAAAAGCTTTTTCATTCCCAAAATTCCGTGTATGGTCAACGGGTTCTTCTGAGATGCCTGTTGTCTCTGCTATCTCTTTTAGCTTCAATCTGCGATTGGTTAACACGGCATCATGAATCTTGTCGACCATTTCATCGTTGGTAGTAGTTTTTGGGCGTCCACTGCATGGTTCGTCGCTTGTGCTTGGCCGCTCAAGTCTTTGATAACCAAAAAAACATTTTTTTTTTCAGGTAACCATTTATTCTTTTTCTACTCTATTCCATTCTATTTGCGGCATTAACACTTAATATAATCGACCTACTTCAGTGTATGATATCTGACAATAATCTCAATGTTTTCCAAATATGACAGTTTTAATTTGTCTCATGAAAGTTGAGATTTTGAGGTTTACAATATAAAGCTTACTCTACCTAATGTTATAATGAACTAAATAAAAATTTGTTGCTTAATTTTATATTTTTATTGGTACCAGATGTACATTTCGAGTACCATGTACTCATTATCCATGACCTGTAAACACTTTCGAAGGCCTATTTGAGAATTATTTTACGAATTTTAAGTTTTAGAACATATGGTAATTTTAATTCTATTCCCATGATCTAAAATTAGTTTGTCAATTTTAATTTTGGACAATTTTGAAATTTCTTACTTAACTATTTATTTAAAATTTGGATCCCTTTCATTTGTAACTTGAAATTAGTGCTCACCTTGCATTTTTAAAAATTTTTTAAAGCAGGTTTGAAGGCAATTTTGATTTTAGTATATATTATTTAAAGACCGTATTTTATTTATTTATTTATTTCCCCCACAGAAATACATCCAATTACAGGGAAACATCTAAAATATAATACATTGAAATATTAATAATAACAAAGATACAAGTTCTAACAAGTTAAACTAAGGGTGTCTTTTAAATTAACAGAAAAACTTGAAGGCTTGGGTAAAATATATCAACAAAACATTGAACTTTGTGATAATTGCTCAACATGTGGTATAGTGGGAAATTTAAAAAATGCATTGTGTTAGGTTTATCTTAATAAAATGTTAATGAGCTGCGAGTGAAAATTTTTGTAACATAAAAGAGAGAAGATTTAGAAAAAGTGGATTATCAGTATGATGATGAATTAATTTATATAATATTATTATTGATATATATTTGTGTCTTTGTAACATAGAAGGCATTGAAAATTCATTTAGTAAAAATTCATAACTAATACTGTTAGGAGGATACACTCCGTATTTAAAACGATATAAATGTTTAAGAAACTTCTTCTGAATCCTCTCTAAAGAATTGATATGAGTAAGGTAATTTGGACTCCAAACTGGCGCACAGTAATTAAGTTTGCTAAGAATTAAAGAATTATACAATGTAATTACGCTGCGAATATTTTTAATTTTTTTACAATTACGAATAATAAAACCTAACATTCTCAATGACGCCTGAACGGTGCTATTTATATGTGATACAAATGTTAATCGCTGGTCGAAAAGTACGTCCAAATCGGTACAGGATTTGACTTACGATAAAATGACAGAATATTACATTTCTTCACATTAAGATTAAGTCCATGTTGCGAACACCAATTATATAATTTATTCAAGTTATCTTGTAGAATATGACAATCAGCAATATTATGCACTGTCCTAACTAACTTAATATCGTTGGCGTACATTAAATAATCGCAATCAAGTATTGACTTACTGAATTAATAAAAATTGTAAACAACAAAGGCCCAAGGTTAGACCCCTGGGGTATTCCGCTTGAAGCAATATATGGTGCTGATATGCATCCTTCAATTTCTACAATTTGCTTGCGATTAGACAAATATGATCTTATGACCGCAACTATATTGTCTTGAATATCACATTTATTTAAATTTTCTATAATAATGTTATGGGGCATACGGTCAAATGCCTTAGATATATCGGTATACACGACATCTACTTGATTACGGTTATCCAACTCAGCCAATTATTTATGAGTTATGTTAATTAAATTTGTCAAAGTACTTCGCTTCTTAACAAAACCATGCTGATTAACAGAAATTTTATGTGAAATCTTACTATAAATAGTATCCGATAAAATGCTTTCAAATATTTTAGAAAAGTTACATAATATTGAAATAGGTCTGAATTTGTAACTTCACAGCTTTTACCAGCTTTGAAGACAGGTACAACTTTAATAGATTTCCAACAATCCGGAAACACACTACACTTTAATATGATGTTGAAAATTTTTGTTATAGGTTCACTCAATATACTTGCACAATCCTTGATGATCCATTCCCATTGTGAAATTTGGTTTTATATTCTTCATATGTTTTAACACAATACTGTTAGATAGTAGTCACCCATATGAGAAGATCTACTAGAAGAGGGATCAGCAGAGCCACAAGCGGATCCATAGCTACTTGCAAAGTTGTGAGCAAATGTCGATACTATGTCAACTGCGTCAGATATTGTTTCTTTATTATACACTATTACTCCCGGAATATTTGTACATTTACGTTTTTTATTAATGAAAGACCAAAAACATGATGGTTCCGAGTTCACCTCATTTTCGGATCGAACAAAAAAAAGCGCTATGTGCGATCTTAGATTCTCGTTTTAGTTTCTTCTTTAATTCAATAAGACGGGCTTTGTTGTGTATTGCTGGATGTCGCCTATATTTTGATATTTGCTGTTGTTTTAATTTTAAAAGTTTTATTAATTGTCCATTATACCAATGAGGATATTGACCATTGCCTTTTAAGCATTTTGGAACATACGTATCAAAAACCGAATAATGTGGTTTGTAGAATTCGTTGCAAATATCATTTATCAGAGCATTAGGTATAAATACTAAATTCCAATCTATTCTACTAATTGCTACATATAAGGAGGCGTTTTTAAAATTATATTTGGGACAAGTTTTACTTTTAAATGAAGTAGATGAAGTCATCGATGAAATTGAAATATCTATATCCAGAGCAGGGTGATGTATATCCTCAGGTACTGCAGGTTCAGAGAAATGTTCGACATTGCAATTAATATTTTGTGAAGTTATCACAAGATCTAACAGTCTTCCATGTCCATTTATAACATAATTACGTTGCAACGTACCTGTATAGCACAAAAAAAATATTTAATGGAAGAATGCTACTTATCTGTTCAGTAGTAACAAGAGATTTGAAATAATTAGGGTAATTAAAATCACCAACAATCATTAGGTTATCATTACATAATCTTATCTCAATATATTCAAAAAAGTCATTATATTCATGAACAGTTATACTAGGAGGGATATAAGTACACAAAAAATATGTTTTTACCATATACTGTTAATCTTACTGCAACTGGATCAATGGCCGGTGTTGGTAGATCTAAAATAATCTCAGTACATTTAATATGGTTCTTAATACCGAGCAAAACTCCGTCTCCTTTCTTAACGGAACGATCACAACGTAAAATGTTATAAGAGTCCGGAAATAATTCGGAAATAAAAACACCATCCTTTAGCCAAGTCTCAGTTATAGCAATTATGTCATATTTGCAATCTTCCATAAATATATAAAAATCATGACATTTAGAATTTAAACCACGAGTATTCTGGTAGTACATATATACATATTTAAACTTTTATTTGGTAGTATTCTGTTGGGAAATTGTCAGTTTTCCGAAGAGCCCGAGGAGATAATTTTGGGAATTCCATTAATATATTTTAATATTACATTCACTTCTCCTGCTGCTTGTCAAGATTTCAATTCTGAAATAACACCATTAAGGTACTCTCTTTGCATAAGGGTGAGATCTGTTTTAACTTTCAGGTTAACATTGAATTTAGATTTGTTACGCAATACTTTAAGAGCGGTAAGTTTATTGTCAAAAATAACTTTTAAAGGCCTGGGTTAATTATTTCGTTTTCCGAGACGTATTATCTCCTTAACATGTATATCTGTGTCAATCTTACGTAATTCAGTTAATATGGTTGATATATTATCATATCATAATATGGTTGACATAATATAATAATAATTTTTATTTTGTTCAGTTGATTCAGGTACGTTGAAAACAATAATATTGGTCTCACGATTTTTACGGTCGGCTATTTCATTAATATGCGTAAGTAGTGGGTAATCAGATGTGTTATTTTGTGTACTATTAGAAGAATTAATCGATGCAATCGACGTGCAGCATTTTTTAATATTTGATATTTTTAACGATAAATTATTAAATTCCTCGCGCAATTTACAGTTTTCATTTTTAGTTTAAGTAACCTCGGTAATAAGTAGTTTTAATTCGGAATTTTCGGTACTTAGTTTATCACATTTAGATGTTAATACATCGACCGATTTTTGCAATTTTTGAATTATAGTTGCAAGATCGCTAGTGCCACTAGGATTATTTGAGTCGCACAAGTGACTGACAATACAACCAGGACGACAGAATTTATTTAAGGCTGAGCTCGAACGTTAGGATTTAGAGACACAAACTAATCAATTGTGGGTTTAATAACGATTCTAGTGCGATGAAATTAACTCACTAGGTAGATGGTAATTAACGCAACGGGCCAACAAATTTTCACAATTTCTGGATAATGATATCCACACTTACAAAGCAAAAATGCAGAGCTAAACTTTCACGTACGACACTAGTTTCTAATTATGAAATTCATTAAAAAAAAGTAAAAATTAATTTTATATAAATTTTGTTTGCAAATTGTAGTATTACTTTTAACTCTAATATGAAAACTGCGGTTTAATTGAAACATTGCAGGGTTCTTTTGGAGCTATTACATAGTCTATTTTTATACTAGGGATTTGTTCTCAATTTTTAAATTATCAATTAGTTAAGGAAAATTAACATCTTTTACAATTTGCAGTGTTAATTCAATTAAAATTTCACTTCGGGTAATTCAAAAACCGAAAATAAAAGATGTAAATATCTTTTATTAACTGATTTATAAAAACCGATGGTACATAATTCAATGTAATCTATTAAATACATAAATATATTATTGATTGCTTTCGAAAATCAAATGCTGAAAAACGTATTTTAAAATTACAATATATAGAATATAAATTTAATAGTAATAATATTTCATTATTCAAACAATATTTTTTTAAGTTAAAAGGTTGACTAATTTGTAAGTAATAATCCTTAATTAATTGCTTTTACTTTTTTTACTTTTAATTGAAATGGCATATACTAATTCATTCACAATAATATGTAGAACATTAAAAAATAAAAGTCTAATACATTACATAAATTATTGTAGCCATGACCATATTTCGGAACTTCCTGGTGATAATGTTAATCAACACGCATTAATTATTGTTTATGCGTTTCCAAGGTGGAAACTGTTACCGACGATTAGCCTTTCTTGACCTTATATATTTGTTTAGATTAATTCAAGGGTCATACATCACCACATAATACTGAAAATACTTTCTTTAACTTACTATAAGAATTTGAATATGCAAATATAAAATTAAAATGTATATAAAATATTTTCAATCGCTATAAAACATTTATTTTTACTTCCGGTTTAGTATGTGCTGAAAGGTCAAAGGCGTCGATCCTATTATATACACCAATGTCATGTCGAGGTTGAAACGTTTTAATAGCGTATAACCGAAGTAATATCCATAATATTCGCACAAGGACTCCTCTCTAAATATTAACAAGATTCATCCATTTATTTTGATCGATAAGGTTAATATTCACCTAATTGTTTGGAACAAGCTCCCCATTGTGGAATATTCTTGTAATCGAAACTAAGCTCTTGGAAAATTGGCCTAAACTGCCGTATCCATTTAATTACGACGCAAAACAATGGATAATTGGAGATTTTAGATAAAGAAATTGTGTTTTCTATTGCGAGGATTGATTTATTTGAATAATTTCAATGCCATTTAGATAATATTTGCTTGTATACTAAGTGTTTCTCCTTATATCATATTGTCTAATAAATGGATTTATTGGCTTAATTCAAATAATACATAATCATAAAAATGTAAATAAATTATAATATTTTGTTTATTAATTCATGTTCGATATATAAAATTCTGCAATCGAAATATTTTCTGAAGCACGTAATTATATTTTTAATAATTATTTGTTTTATAACCGTATTATAATCGTTTAAAATAGCGTTAAAATACATACCGTGTTGCCAAATTTCCCGCGACCATCATACGTTTATTTAAAACGAGATCGCATTGTTCGATAAAGTCCGTTATTTGTCAAAAAATACTGATAAATTTCTTTATCATACCAAGAATTATTAGCGCTGAAATTAAAATAACAATAAAAAGTGTTATGTTCAATACAGAAAAGATCTGCCAAATTTCAGCCGTGATGATATTTGTATTAGACTGCAAAACATATTTTTAGTAATCGACGATATGTAACAGATGAGGCATTGAGAGAACATGGGGCCCTAGGTTCTTAGATTACTCCTATACCATTGTCAATACAATCCAATTGAAATGGAATATGCGTTTTGTAAGACTTATTATATCAAGCACATAAATTTGCGCCCATCGTTTAACTACAGAGATTTTTTTTTATAAAATTTTGTTTTAGGAATATTTTGGATAAAATCAGAAATATACTGAGAATTGGGTGATCTGGCCGTACATAATCTGCTGTCACCATTACGATTAAGTCCTTTTAGTAAAAAAATAGAAAATTGCACATTTTAGAAGTAAACTTCTCACTATTTTCGTCTTTACCTACTGAAATTCGAAAAATAATTTTAACAGTTGATCAATTAATATAAAAATAACATGGCTTGTGTTCAATTATAAGTATTTATCTGCTACAACCTACTAAAAGTGACAACAACGTGAATATGTAGTGTTTAACTATGTAGACTGCATCTGCTTCAGCAGTGTAGGAAAAGTGTAATTTGGACTTTGTTCTCTGAATGGTTTAAAGCTATTAACTTCAAATTTTTCTTTGGCAATGAATTTACCAGCCTTCTTATTTCTTTCTCTAGTAGGTAGGAATATGCTTCTATCCTTAGATTGAGCACTGTTTTCTTGAGAGACCACATATGTTGAGCCTGGGAAGTCCTTAACAGCACACTGAGACTTTCCCTGATATTGCTCGCAATGGTAGCGAAAAAATTATTAAATTCGGCTGCCGTTATATTTGAGTTAGTAGCATTATTGGATTTGGCTCGTGTTCTGAGTTTACAAGATTTTAAACTGAGTAGTTACAGGACGAGTTTATATAATGCTCACTGGCTTTCCGCTGTTCATCTCTAATCCGCTCTTTGTATTTTTCTTTATTATGTTATATTGATTTAGTTACCTCGTTGCAAATTTTAGTTTTAATTTCTCTGTACATATTAACGCTCTCTCTAAATTTTTAAGTTCGGGCAAAAACCAATGAACATTGCCTTTTCGTGAATTTTGTATTTGTTTCTGATACTGTGGAAATGTTATTTGTAGTGCGATACTAACTCATTTATCAACATGGCCCAAGATGAAACTACCCCGAGTGCATCATTTGTGATGTCAGTCCATTCATATGAGTCTAGAATATTGTAAAATTCAATTTTTCCCGCCTGTGTGAGTGGCCTAAGTAAACGTTTGATTGTAGGAATATTTTTTTGTGATAGGTGAATGTCAATACACAATCCAAAGATCCTCCTAGATCAATTATTTTAGCAATATCTACATTAAAATCATATTTATTGGTAAAAATATTGCCAATACATGCCTCTTGTCTTGTAGACTGAGTTGTTACTCTATATAAACCATGACATGCAAAGGTATTACATAATTGAACTGTTTTTCTGTCTGTTGTATTGAAGTGTACATCCCCGCACACATATACTGTGCTGGTGGGAAAGTTAATGCGTTCTAACATTTTTTCGAGGATATTTAAATCTGAATAATTATCGTTTAGTGACCTATATACTGATGTGATAATGGTATTGGTACCCTTTAGTACTATTCCTGACATTTCACATTCATTCAAGATTTTCTCTCACCATTATGAGTGATCCGCCATGTTTCGCTTTATGTCTGCTATAACATGAACATAATTTATGGTATAAATAGATATTTCATATTTTGTTAGCCAATGTTCATTGACCGAAATTACCTTGATGTTCTTATCAATAGTGTACGCTTCCAATTCCTCGATTTAATATAAAATAAAAACGAAGTTTCTTCATTTATTTCAAATTGCGTCCGTGTTGGTCTTCGGCAATGCTCGAGAAGGCTGTCGGAATAAAAAAACGCCTTACCGCGACTCCAAATGGCCATATTGAGGGGTCCTCTACTTTCTGCAGTCAATTAAATGGCATTGTAACTTTAAATAAAGCATATTCCTCCGGACGGCGCGAATTTAGCTGCTCGCCTAAAATTAATTGTATATCATTTTTTTCCAAGTGTGTTCTTATGTCCTCAATTGTCGTGTCTGGATGAACTCTGTATATGTGTAAATTTGCGCGTTTTTTAACACCTTTAAAAAGCATCTGGGATGTAGACTTTCCTTCGATGCCTTTCCTTGGCTGCCTTTTTCTAAACTGCGCTACCTTCCATTTGTTTAAGTCATCGTTGGTATTTTTAGCTAGTTGTACATCGTTGTTTGTGTTTTACAGTTGGTGAATTTGGTTGCATACATCTATAAACATTTGTTGCTTCTCTTTTATTGGCGTTTTAACTAATTGCAGATTTTTATCGATATTGTTATGCAACTGCGGCGGTGGAATTTGGGGTGACGGATTCCTCTTTATCACTTCTAACTTGTATGATGGAAACTTGTTTCAAACTTAACGTTTCTTCTAAGTAACATATTTTGTCCTTTAAGAGGAAACAGTTTTCATTCAGGATGCTATACTTGCGTTCCATCTCTTGGATAACTCGTTTTAGATAGCTGTTTTTCTGCGCCAACATTTTCAATTTATGGTTACCACCACTAACCTCAATTTGTACTTCCTCGACTCGATGTTTGACACTGATTTTGTACGATTGTAGGATTTCAGGTGCTCCTTCAGGCATGCTGAATGAAAATCACAATTGCACTTATCACATTTACTACTTTTAATTAATTTTAATCAAAGACTACAACAGGCTCAGCACTAAAAAGCAAAACAATTACTCAACCCAGTAATGGATTACACCAATCCCTACTTTTAATTACATTACTGTGTCATTGTATACACTGTTTCGTTGTATTTGCACTGGTTTGCGTTTACATAACTCATCATTTTTATTAGCCCGGTGATGTTGGAGTGGTTTTTGGACATGACTTTATGGAGCCTGACAGTTGGGGTTACATGAGTAACTTCCTCATAGAAGCTTTTCCATGTTTTCTTTTTCGATTTTCTCAACTCCTCATTATATTTCGATAGAAACTGGGATAACTATAGACTGCCTGTCTATAGTTATCCCAGTTGCCTGTTTTTTTGCACTGTTGAAAGTTTTCCTGGCTTGCATCTTAAGGCGACCTAAATCCTTATTCCACTAGGACACGTCTCTAGAGGGAGATTTCCTCTTTAGCGGACACTGCTGTTTCTCGCTCTGCTGTGGTTGGATGTAGAAATCGTAGCCTTCAACACTTAAGAACTCTCTATAGATGCTACAGTCTGTGTTCCTCGGTTTTTCTACACTCCATTGCGTCTTCCTTTGTGGCCTCTATGTCAAACTCAATCTGCTGATGACAAAAAGGGTTCTTCCACAACAAGCCAATTTTGAATTATACTTGCTGTAAAGCCATCAGCCAGAGTAATGTTCAAAACCCCCTGTCTGATTGCACTCACAAAGATGGGCTAGATACTTTTATTAATAATATCTAAATTTTTGGAGGTAATGAATTTTAATAGTTCCTTACCTCTATTATTGGAGTCTGCGCTGCCCCATACCATCTTGTGGGCATTGCCATCACAGCCCAAGAGAAGGTGTTTATTGTCTTGTCTGCACTACTCCACGAAATGTATATATTTCCTCCGAAGGTGGTTTGCTTTGATCTTCTAGAAAGTAGATAAAGGCCATTACAACTGGTCTCTTACCTTTCATTATATTAGCTTCTACTAGGGCTGCTGCTAGGTCCCTATAATGAATTCTGGAATTAATGTATAATTAAATCTAATCTTTGTTTCAGGACTTCTAGCCATCAGGGTTGCTCTTCTATCCATCCCTATCGATAGAGTAGGGACTTTTGTGACCTCTTCTGCTGTTGATCGCGGGTTTTTTAAGGTTTTGATTCATATATGTCGAGTAGCTAGGGAAAGAAAAAAATCCATTACAGCAGAGCTCCACATGCTATTAAAACTGTGGGTCTTCTGGTACCCAGAATTCGTATACATCAGACTTTGCCATGCATTCATC
This sequence comes from Ontholestes murinus, assembly GCA_963969525.1. Lineage (NCBI taxonomy): Eukaryota > Metazoa > Arthropoda > Insecta > Coleoptera > Staphylinidae > Ontholestes > Ontholestes murinus. The sequence continues at coordinate 58,527,109 of OZ018387.1, forward strand.
CGCCTTGGATTGAGGTATTTGTTTTCTTTGTGGTTTCTTTTCACACATTGATCCAAGATCCTTTAGACTTATCACCCGCGAGACATGACCACTGACTGCGATAAATTAGATATGCCAGGCTAGATGGTTATTGAACCCAAACAGACCTGTCAACGTTAGTTCTAGTACAGACTCTAAGCCAGCATTCTAGAGCCGAGCAGAGGTAGAATAGGAACATGGTTATGTCCCCTTATCCCTCGAAACCTAATAGGCTGATAAGGGGGGTAGTAATAAGGCCCAAGGGAGGACGACAATTCATAGAAGGAACAAATAGTGACTCTATTGAATGGGAACCCCTACTATAGTTTATAATGAACCCAATCTCTTAGCAGTAGGTCATTTCTTTGCCTAAAGATTATCCCAAAGTGGTTTACAACTTATTGGGGTCATTCTAGTGATTCAGGCACTCACACTACTACAAGAATCATTCCTTTGTAAGGGTAAATATTATTTATTGAGAGTAAGCCGGAATATGTCTTCAAAGTTCAAAAAAATATTTCTTTTGTTTATAACAATTGAACGCTTTATTCGATTTAAATGAAATTTATTATTAGTAACTACCATAATACATCTTTATTTATTATTTGTTACATAGTATTATAACAATTGTATTTGATTTTCTTCACGGCTATCGACCCATGGTCTTTCTGCCATGGGAATTTAAATTATTATCAAAATGCCATTTCAAATTATTATTTTTTATTATTGCAGCATTTGCAAGTGATATGAACTCATTAATTACGAACCTTGTCTATTTTATAATGTACTCTTCTCCAATGCATTTAATTAATTTGGTGCTCACAAATTGAATATTTTATATTATATTTCTGCGGTTTAAACCTTATCTAGTAAAACCATTCACATTATTTAGATTTAAGTCCATTGATCTCGTAAATATTTAAAGACATCCTCAAGAGAAGAAAATTCCTTAACGAAATGAATTTAAAACTTTTGCTACTTTTGGATTCCCATAATCGAAATGAAAGTTCATCTAGAATGTATTCTGAGAGTTTGTTTATTTTTAATGATTTAAAAGGAGTGACAATAGCTTGCAGCGTATCTATCAATTCTCTTGAGTAACGAGGATGATCATTCTTCAACAGAAGATCCATTTTAAAATAGTTGTAAACATATCTCTTTCTATACGTTTTCTAAGTATCAAGAGAAGTTACAAATGCTTGAAGTTTTAACCTTGAAACTTTTTAAAGAAAAAATTTTAATATATGCTCAGTGACGAGGATCTCGCAGCAATAAGGAAGAGGATTTTTTTAAGCAAACAAGATAGCGATTGATTAAAATTTTATTCATATAGATCAAGTGGTAATGATAATTATTTCGTCTGCTAATAATTTTAGTATTTATTTCGAATGCAATGCCAAAGTAGTTATAAGTCAATTACCTAAAACAGATGTAGCTGCAGTAGTCAAATAGTGAAAGTTGATATGGCTAGATTAATTATTTAATGCATTAAAAACCAAATTGTTAACTTCTTAAAAAGTTAAAATAAGGAAGAATAGAACCATATTAAAAAAGGGTAAATGTTGGTATACATAAAAAGAGAAGTACAAAAACAATGGATGATTATAAACCTATTTTTATTCTAGCAAGACATTAGTATTTTGTATAGAACTAATTACTTTCTACTTCGGATCCAGAATATTATTTAGTGATTAGCTGTTTAGATTCAGAAAATGCTCCTAAACTATCTCAGCCTTAAAGATGGAAACACACTATCTTTATATTTTAGATTCAATTATGTCAATTTAATACTTTTTTGAGCTCCTATCAAAACAAAGTGCAACAATTGTATAGTACATATATTATTAAAGTATGACCTGAATAAAGACGATGATAAATCTGCTTTTATTTTTGAATATATTAATGTATTCTAATAACTATTTACCAGCATATGTAACAAAATCAGAAATATGTCTCTTAATAAATGATACTACAATATTATAGCCATAAAATTTTACAATCCACATAAGACGGAAATATTTTGATATTATGTATTAATAAGAAAAGTTCTACTTTTTGAATTTGAAAGTTAGGTATAAAGGAGCAATCGCATTAGAATTAAACAATGAACTGATCTGCATTCTACATAATCTTCTTTCAATGATTATATAAAATTTACTTGACATTTAAGAAAGCAGTAGTGCTTAATAGACTTGTGAAATTTTGTTTTAGAGATAAATACTGATAAACGTTCTATAAAAAATAATTGCAAATTTAAATAATAGATCCTGCATTGCATTATAATATAGACACAACTGTTATATATTCACTACAAGAGGTACAGATTTTCAATTAAGATAGTAACTTTCATATTGATATAATCTTGTTGGGAGAGTTCAAACATAAGCATTTCATTTGTTCATCAAACAATGTATTTATCGCCTAAAGAAATCTAGAAACTATGTTGATGAAAAGTGAAAACATATGAACTCCAGAAGGAGACAAGTCGATTCATCATACTCATCGATTATAATTGTGATAATAAAAACCAAACGTCAAAGAGTTGCCCCCGTTAAATAACCTCATTTTTTGCAGCGATTAAATCCCATTTCCTTTCGTAATCTCCTTTTATTTGAGCGCGTGCTACAAGAAATTTATTGGAGCACGGCTCTTATAGGCCATTGACCGGTGTGATTAGAAGTTAGCCACAAATGAAACCTAAAGAAAAAATAAATACTAGAGTGGTTGAAATTACATCCAATCCTCCATATTATTTGAAACAAGTATTACTTTGGGCGAAGTAATTTAAGATTGCATGTTTTATAAATAGAAGTATTTATCTTATAATTTATATATCTTAAATATAATGAATGCTGGAGGCTCTTACATATAAATCAAGATTATTGCACTGCTTAGATTTTTATTTCGTGACTATAGTTTCAGCAAATTAACTTGTCACTATTACGGCCAAACTATATATTTTTTGTTTATTGCGATCGTTTAATTAAAGGCAATGGATTTTTGATTAATTACGTGGTAATTAAATATGCAAATGTAAAGCAAAAAATAAGAAGAGATATCTACGTGAAGGTAAAGAAGCAGTCGGGGAACGGGCGATTTATACAGTTATTACCGTAACTAATGATCTTATTATTATTTTAGAACGGAACGTGTTGAACTCTGGAGGGGAAATAGAAAGTGAGCACTTGAACTTGCTTCTTCGCTGCGAGTTGCTGAACTTAACAATCAAAACGGTTGAAATTGGTCGGATGGCCTCTTTTCCGCTCGCTCTACATAACGGTACTGATCGTGGATGTGCAATTCATGTTTTATACGCCACATTAAGTGTCATTCTTTTGTTTCTCCATCATTAAATACTTTACGACGCTAAAAACTTCATATTCAGGATTAATCTAGTGAAATTAATGAAGAATAATTACTCTTTTAATGAATTGATCATCATCAATCATTTTAATAGGCAGACCATTTTATAAGTATTAGTTGTAGCGTGAGAGACAAAATGGTGGTTCAACTTATATATTAATATAAAAGATCATATTTTTTATGCTATATCTACACAGTTAAACAGTTCACGTTTTAGTTATTATCGAAATTCAAAATTAAATTATTAATATTTATAAATTATCCAATACATACATTGTCGTAATATCTTATAGTAAATATTCATTTAAATATTATACGACTAGAAATGGAAATTACTCAAAACAATAAACCGGTAACAATTGACTCAATTTTATGTCGTTTTGTAAGTTTACCTATCTTTATGCTCTTCATTGCTCTGTCTAAGACTAGTGTTATAGTGTAGTTTTTTCTTTATACTGTCGAATACTTTCTCTAAATATACCAAACCAATGTGGATTTCTCTGTTTATATTTATTAGTTGTCCGCGTATTTGTTTTATTTTGAATTTTTAACTTGCGTTCTTCTTTTTCCACTGAATCCATTCTCATTATCCTCTATCGTTTCTTCTAATTTGTCTCGGCATTTATTTTTCTAAAATTCTTGTTAATATTTTGCATGGTAAACTTGTTATTGTAATGCCTCTGTAATTTTCACAATTTCTTTCACCTCCTTTTTAGGTATTGTAAGTATAATTCGTATGTAACATTCTCTTGGTGTTTTTTCATCATCATTTCGTCATCTCGCATCCATTCTCCATTTATTATATTCATCATTTATTTCATCTACCCCTAGCTTTAGTTTTTTTTATAATTATTTTGTTGACTTTATCCACTTGTTTCATTTCAATCTCTTTTGTAGTTCTTCTTTTATTTCTTCTATTTCTTGTTCGATCAAACCTTCAAAATATTCTTCCTATCTTTCCATGTCTTCATCTGTAGTTGTGTTTACATTATATACTTTAATAGTCATTTTATTGTGTTATTATTCTGTTTTAGTTACATTCTAAAATAGTTTTTTTTTATTTCTGTAGTTCTCATTAATTGTTTAGCTCTTTTAATTGGTGGCATGCTTCTATTTATTCTTATTTTGTCTTCTAATTTCTTTATTTCTCCTGTGTATTTAGCTCTCTTAAATTCTCTATTTCCTGTGTTAGTTATTCCGCAACACTTCTTAGTGGTTTCCAATATATTTCTTTTAAGTGTCTACCATTTCTCTCTTATGTTATTTTTATTTACATATTTGCTAAATTTCTTTTGAAGTGATTGCTTGAGTTTTTATCTTATTATTTTTACTTTAACTTTTTCTTCTTTGGTCTGATATTTGTCTATCTTTTCACGTCATGTTATTTTTAAATGTGATAATCACTGCTTATCTCATGCTGTCTTTTTATTTCTAATTATTTTTGTTGGTTAGGTGTTAGTATATTATTGAGCTCCCATTTAATGTTGGCTGTGCTCTCATAAATTATGAATGTCCTTATCTTTGATTTTTAAGTTTATTATTATTAAATTATTTTCTTCACATATTTGGATTATTTTTTTTCTATTAATTATTTCTAGTATATTTTCCTTTTATTCAACGCGTCTTCCAAGCCGCTGTTTTAGTTCAGTACGATATATTACAATTAATTTTATGTCCTTATTCATCTATTCACTTTTTTTGTTCCATTTGTATTCTTGGTCATCAATTATCAGCTTTTGATATGCTATTTTGACTTTTGTATTTTAACATTTGTTATACTCTTTATTTATTTTTGTCTTTGTACTTAGTTTTTGTTAAATCGTCATCAATATACATTTTCTTCTCTTTTTTTTGTTCATTAGTATTATATTTTGTGTGCATTTTGACCTCTAATTTTATTTCCTTGTGTATATTTATTTTTATTTTTTGTTCTATGCCCTTGCTATGTTATTCTTCTCTTTTCTCTGGGGCCCACATTAGACCCTGGCCAATTGGTTCATAGCTTGTATACTGTTCCAAGTAGTTTTGGAATTGAAACTGTACGCTTTGTGGTTCTTACACCTCCGATGAAGGTTGATCAGAATCCATACCGTCCAAAGAGGATTGGGAGGCGGCAGATTACCTCACGGATAACCTGGGCAATCAAAAGCTTCTCACCATTTAAAGCGCCAGGCCTAGACGGTATATTCCCGGCCCTTCTCCAATGGGAGCTGGACATATCATCAGCCCACCTAGCCAGAATCTTCAGGGCATGTATTGCGTTCAGATACATTCCTCTAGCACGGAGAGAAGTAAAAGTTATTTTCATACCGAAATCTGGTTGTATAGATTATACACTAGCCAAATCATACCGCCAAATTAGTCTAACGTCATTTCTCCTGAAAACATTAGATACATCGTGCGAAAGATTAATTCGCGAAACGGCTTTAATTACGAATCCGATTCACGCTAACCAACATGCATACACTCAGGAGATATCAACGGAGTCGGCTTTGCACACTGTTGTAGACCGAATCAAAAAATCTCTGGACAACAAAATGTCCACCCTGGGCGTGTTCATTGACATAGAAGGTGCCTTTGATAAGACGACCTTCAGAAAAATGGAAACTGCCCTTTCTACGCATGGTGTGAACCCCACAGTTAGTGGGTAGAATGCTGGAGAATAGGGCAGTACACAGGAAATGTACAAAATATCACTGTCAGAAAGATTGTTGCTAAGGACTGCCGACAGGGTGAAGTACTTTCACCACTCCTGTGGATCATAGTTGTAGACAGCCTACTGCGGCGAGTTAACAACAATGGCTTCCACACAATAGGATATGCAGATGACATAACCATCCTGCAGATTTGAGACGGTGTTATTGAAGCAGGAAGCCATCAACATAATTGAACACTGGTGTAATTACCAGTCTCTGACCATAAACCCGTCAAAGACTGAAATGGTCCTCTTCACAAGGTAAAGGAAACTAGGCAAGCTAAAGCTTCCTAAGCTCCTCAAAATCCGGTTGACATTGTCGGAAGTCAAATACCTGGTAGTGATTCTCGACGGCAAGCTGACGTGGGAACCACATCTCAAAATGTAATGTAAAAAAGCATGTGTCTCTCTCTGACAATGCCGGAGGACTTTGGGGTAGGCATGGGGGCTATTTCCCAAGATAGCACTTTGGCTGTAAGACCAATGCTAATCTACGGAGCACTGGCCTGGTGGCCCAGAGCCAGACAAAAAACCTCAGCAGAGCAGCTTACTCAGTTGCAAATGATATCATGTCCCTGCACGACCGGGGCAATGCGAACAACACCCACTGCAGCAATGGAAGCAATTGTTAGCCTTCCACCTTTCGACTTATACGTAGAGGAAATGGCTATGGCGGCAGCACTGCGCCTAAACTCAGTTGGACTCTGGTACAAAGGAAGCAGGGCTGGTAGATATTGTCACCTCTTAGAGGAGGCTGCCAAGAAGACTCCCCTCCTTGTAAGGAAGACTGATAATTTGCCACCCTGCTACGTCTTCAATAGACCCTATAATGTATCGACAAAAAGAGGGACTGGGAGTGTAGAGGATGGGGAAACCCTCCGAATTTCCACCGATGTTTCTAAAACCAAAAGAGGATCCGGGGCGGGTGTTTACTCGCAAGAAATGGACCTATCACAAGCTATACCCCTAGAGAAGCACACAACTACTCTGCAAGCAGAGATCGTTGGCATCATCCATGGGACAAAAGAAATTCTACACCGTAACATCCGTGCCAGGAATATCAAAATCCTTACAGATAGTAGGGCAGCAATACTAGCAATGAGTGGCCACAAGATCACTTCTAGTCTAGTAAAAGAATGTCACAACACCCTGAAACAAGCAGTACAATCAAACAGTATTGAGCTGCGCTGGGTCAAGGGACCTAATAATGAAGAAGGCAACAGCAAGGCAGACAAGCTGGCGTGGGCTAGATCGGTTCTCACTCATACCACCGACGGGCCCCCAATCGGCCCAACACCAAAATTCCTCACTGACACTCTCAAGACGTTAAAACAACGTTGGGACAACACCTTAGGCTGCAGACAGGCCGAGGTAACAATGCGCTCACTCAATCTGAAAACAGTTGAATACTATCTGCGACTGTCCCGGGGGGAATCTGAGTCTTCTCACAGGCATTCTTACGGGTCACTGTCAGCTAAAGAAACACTAGTTTACTATGAGTCTGGTGGAAACCCCCATATGTAAGCATGTGAAGAAGAGGACGAAACAGTGGAACATGTGTTAACCACCTGCCCGGCTCTCGCCCACCTTTAGACAGTCCACACTAGGGAAGCTCTGGCCGAACATAACCAACATTAGGGTCGCTAAATGAGTCATAGAACAACGGAGGGCTGTTCCAGCCAGGGGGCATAACGGGCCTAGTAAGGCCTAGGTGCTCTGGTCAATGATTTAATCACCCGTGACAAATTCGATCCAGATCCAGATCCAGGTACAGGGTAGCATTTTTCGTATAAACCTGGCTATTGTTTTAATGGGACTGGTCCGAGAGAAACTGATTTGATTCGATTCAGGCCAACTGTCAATAGTCACTTCAACACGCGATACGAAATCAAATTTGGTATACATTACGTACGTCGGGGTTTGTAGGAACTCTGGTTCAATCAGGTTCAAAATTTCTAATTTCCCGATTTTCTGTACCATCCCAGTCCAGTATCATCGCACTCATTAGACCTTCTTTTCTGATTAATTTATGCACGCCCTACAGAGGGTGGTATACACAACCTCCAGGATACCAAGCGCAATTTTTTATAAATGTTTGTAAATACCTTTTTTATATGATATATAAGAAAGGTATTTACAATCATTTATATAATAATGTATCACAAAGTAGAGGCCTCCACAATTACCTATTTATTTTTTGTCTTTTTATTTTGGCAGCTTTGATATTTAGCTTCCTAAAATTAGTGAAAGGTACCACCACAGTTTTGTCGGGATTGATATTGAAACCTTCCCTCAGACATCATTTTAATATTGTATTGAGGGCGTCTTGGGCTAGGAACGCTTTCCCAGTACGACTTTGAGCAATCTTATTGTGGGTAAGTCAATACTTTTCTTGATGGCCCCGTTTTTCACCTTTTGAAAGTTGTAAACGCACCTTCAATATCTAAGAAAATACCTAATGCAATCTCCTTGTGCTGTACCTAATATTTTTTGTCACTTATGAAACTATGAAGTGTATCCTTAGTGAATTTGCCAGGTAAATAGGCAAACTGCTGCCTATGGAATAAATTTGTCTCTAGAGCTCTTTCCCTTATATCGTTGTCTATAATTTTCTTCATGATTTTTGTGAGGAATGAGGTAAAGCTAATTGGGCGGTAAAATTTGACCTCATCTTTGGTAATAAGTTTAGTCTTGGTTTTGCTTTCTCTGGTAGAATATGCTTCCTTCAGTAGATAGAGTAGTGCTTTCTTTGGAGTCTACATATGTTGTCTTTAGGAGAACACTGAAACTTTCCGAAAGCTCATCTGCATAACTCCTATCAGGTTTTTTTTCATTAGTCCGATGATGTTGAAGTGGTCTTTAGACAGAAATTTGTGGAATCTGGCTGTTAGGGTTGTATCAGTAACTCCCGTAAAATTATGATTTACAATAGTTATTTACGTATTAAGGGCTGTTAGGATAGCCATAATAACCAAGGGAGCGAAAGCGGTTGTTATGGCCCTAACTGCACGTGGTACGTACAACGTTTTTTGTCGTACTGCTAAAATAATAAAAAATGAAACTTGAATGTGTATAATTCACAATACTAAAATCGCCGATGACGCCGATTCAATTTTAATTATGGTCAACATAAAAATCACACATGTCGTTTTTTCCGTAACAACCAATTACAAATGACATTTTATCTGTCAAAGTGCAGAAAATAGGCTTTTCTTCCAGTGAAAATATTGACCCGTTAGTTAAATAAATGTATTTAATTTCCTAAAAGTCGAACACTGTTTTCAACTTGATAATATTGTATTAATAATTTGTTGATTGAGAGCAGTCCGCTTTTTTGTTGCTAGGGAGATATGAATACCTTAACGTACCTCAAAAGTGATATATTATTTACTTCATAACAGCCTACTGCGACAAAAAACGTTATAAGAAAACATTGTAACAAAAGATATAAATTAATGTACAGAACACACTTCGAGCAAACACCGCTAATCGACATGTTACCAGAAGTTCTTAAGCTCTTCCGAAATTATGAAAAGCTTATATTTAACGCCTTATTTGTTAACTGCTTTAATTAAAAAATGATTAAGCTCAGACATTTGCTGGATTAAAGAATATACAATATATCATAGAATGTTACGAAAAGAAAAATATGTTGCTTCCGAGCTAGAACTTCCGCTATATTATACTGGGTATAAAATTTCCTAGAATAATCGACAATAACTCTTGATAAATATAATTCAGAATTGAGGACATTTATCAAGCGAGTCTATTTAAAATTAATAATTCTATAAAATTTTATTTTCTTTGTCAATTTATTCGTACAGAGAATGTAAAAGCAAATGCAAAATATATCTAAATTTAGGGATTCAAATAAACAATAAAGAAACTTTCCACACTTCAGTAATATATTTATTTGCATTAATAACATAGTCTTACACACGTCAAGTATTGCTATTGCTTTTTCTTTCTGAAATTTTATTGTAAAACTGAATATATTTAAATGGATCTAAAAAACTAATTTAAAGAACTCATATTAGTAAAATAGGTAATATCTAAGTGAATGATAATTATATATTATGTTTACAAAACATACATACCTATGCTATGTGCTCTGTTGTGCAGCAAATAAAGTGTGGAAGGCTATGGCGAAGGCGCCGGGTCTTAAAATAGTTATATTGACTTTTAAAAGATGTACTTTGATAAAGAATGAGTTAAATTTGATTCTATCAATTTTCGTAAAAATAAAAAATGTCCTATTAATAACATGCATCAAAATGCCTAGTTTATTTTTGAGGTATTAGTTATGCATCAACAACTGTACAAAAAATTATAATAAAGCATACGTCAAATTGATTCGTCTTGTGAAAATATTATTCAAATGTTTTGCAAATGCATTTGAAAAGCTGTATTTATTTGTCACTTTGACGTTGGTGTCAAATCAATTATAGCGATTGATATATTCTGTCGTTTTATATTTGGTCAATCTTCTGTATTCAATACTCTTTACTATGCCATAGATTTATTTTTTGAAATGGTGTAGTAATTTTTTATATTCTAATATTAAATTATGGATGTTTTGATTAATTTTAATGCTAGGTTCGTCAGTTAATTTAAGATCTCGGTATAATTGTCATTTTATTAGGCTAAATATATGTGGAGAAAGTTATAGGTTTATTTTTTAATTATGACATATGTTTTTGAACTTGTTAAGATATCAATAAATTGTCAATAGTTGTAGGATTGACGCAAGAGTTATGTTAGATGGATTATGTAATATCTTCAGGAACTTTTTAAAAACAACAATTCTTGCAACCATATATAAACTCGACGAAGGTGTAGGTTTAAGGAATTCTAATTTGAAATTGGATGGATAAATGGTCACAGAATAGATCAGGGATTAATTGTAAAGAATAAATATGGGGGTTGAGATTGTTAGTACATAGAAGGACATCAGGGGTGGTGCATTGGTTATTGTTCATAAAAGAAATAGGTGCATGATGTGATACATTTTTTCTTGAATGTTGTCGGCGTTAACTTGGTGGTACATTTTAATAAGATAATTAAAAACACTTTAACTTTGTTTTACCACAAAAATATTTATTGCTGTGACTATAGTTTAGAACATTCACTGTTCATTATCAAACATAAAGTACTTAAAATTAATTAACAGGTGTTATTTATATGCCTTCGAAAAGAGGAGAGTACATCAGGTCAGTCTGGTCATTAAAAAGGGAAAAACCGGGATTAATTTTGGCTTTATGAATTTCTAGCGCTTCCAGTAAATCCATTTTACGGCCTTTATCCGTAAAGTGGATTACTGAAAGTACATCCTTGCCAAAAGTATGATTATTTTCTATTAAATGATTAGCAAAAGTTGAGTTGTTATGTTTTAATCGAAATGCTCGTTCGTGTTCTTTAAGTCGTGTTTCAAAATTACGACCAGACTGACCGATGTAAATTCCTTTACATGATTCGCAAGTTAATCTATAAATGCCAGATTTTTTCATAATATCTATTTTAGTTTTAGGATTAAAAATTAAGTTTGAAATTTTATTATTACATTTAAATGCTACTTTAACGTTACATTTTTCCAATATATTTTTGATCTTGAGGCTAATCATTCCAAAATAAGTTAAACATTGAAAGCTCTGATTGTCTTCTGAATTTTGTGGTGTATATATATATTTTTGCACTTGTTTAAATTTATGTTTTTCTAATAATTGATCAACTAAAGTAGCCGAGTAACCATTGTTTTCGGCCATTTGTTTTATAATTCTCATTTCTTTGAGAAATGATTCGGGGCTTAAAGGTAACTTGAGAGCTCTATTAATTAAGAAATTAAATGATGCTATTTTATGTTTAAAGGGATGTCGGGAATTATTAGGAATTATAGTGTCTGTAAAGGTAGGTTTTCTAAAGATGTCGAATGTAAGAGTGTTATTAAGTTTAGAGATGGATAGATCTAAAAAATTAATGGTCTTGTTAGTTTCTGTTTCTACAGTAAAGTTAATTGATGGATGCAGAGAGTTAAGAAAATTAAGAAAATTGGAAATTTGTCTATCAGTACCTAACGGGAAATTGAGGATAATTACTTGGCTACTTTAGTTGATCAATTATTAGAAAAACATAAATTTAAACAAGTGCAAAAATATATATATACACCACAAAATTCAGAAGACAATAAGAGCTTTCAATGTTTAACTTATTTTGGAATGATTAGCCTCAAGATCAAAAATATATTGGAAAAATGTAACGTTAAAGTAGCATTTAAATGTAATAATAAAATTTCAAACTTAATTTTTAACCCTAAAACTAAAATAGATATTATGAAAAAATCTGGTATTTATAGATTAACTTGCGAATCATGTAAAGGAATTTACATCGGTCAGTCTGGTCGTAATTTTGAAACACGACTTAAAGAACACGAACGAGCATTTCGATTAAAATATAACAACTCAACTTTTGCTAATCATTTAATAGAAAATAATCATACTTTCGGCAAGGATGTACTTTAAGTAATCCACTTTACGGATAAAGGCCGTAGAATGGATTTACTGGAAGCGCTAGAAATTCATAAAGCCAAAATTAATCCCGGTTTTTCCCTTCTTAATGACCAGACTGGCCTGATGTACTCTCCTCTTTTCGAAGGCATATAAATAACACCTGTTAATTAATTTTAAGTACTTTATGTTTGATAATGAACAGTGAATGTTCGAAACTATAGTCACAGCAATAAATATTTTTGTGGTAAAACAAAGTTAAAGTGTTTTTAATTATCTGATACATTTTTGTTTAGATTTGATAACATTGAAATCTCCTACAATAATCGTATATTTGTAAAGTTGGTTTGATCAATTTAGTTGGAGTGTGCTAAAAGGAAAAGTAAAATGAAGGACTCATTTAATAGGTTGTTGATTTTTGGTGGATTATCTTTTCCGGAACTTACAAAAGGATGCGTGTTGGCAAGGGATCCTATAATATCCTATAATTAAAATAAACTATAAAATGGGTATAACATGATAATTATTAAATTTAAAAATACGAAAACATTTCGTGAATCTACAACAATGAGTCTTACTAAGACTACAAAACAAATTAATTTGAAACAACTACTTCTCTAGCTAATACTTCGACAGACATTGAATAATACAAATTAATTTGCGTGTTACAAATAGTACAACTATCAAAGCAACACTAGTTTGAACGTATTTCTTTCTGTAAAATGAAATAAAAATGATTTAATGTACGTTAAATAATTTGTGAGTGACTATATTATGATAAATTTGGAACAAAAAATTAATTTAAGTTGATGTAATTAAAATAAAGTAGTAAAAGCAATTAAATAATTCAATACTCAATTTATAACCATCTGTTATGGTTATAAATTGAGTATTGAATTATTTAATTGCTTTTACTACTTTATTTTAATTACATCAACTTAAATTAATTTTTTGTTCCAAATTTATCATAATATAGTCACTCACAAATTATTTAACGTACATTAAATCATTTTTATTTAATTTTACAGAAAGAAATACGTTCAAACTAGTGTTGCTTTGATAGTTGTACTATTTGTAACACGCAAATTAATTTGTATTATTCAATGTCTGTCGAAGTATTAGCTAGAGAAGTAGTTGTTTCAAATTAATTTGTTTTGTAGTCTTAGTAAGACTCATTGTTGTAGATTCACGAAATGTTTTCGTTTTTTAAATTTATTATTTAATTTTCTACAACGAACTAAAGGATTTTAATACATTTTATGATAATTATTTGCAATTAAAATAAGAATATGTAAGGCAGAAACAGTTATTTTTTTTTATGATAGACACGTTTAGAAGTTAAACTCAAAATATTCATCGCTGCTGTAATTTGAAATTGTTTCAAAGATTTTTGAATATTTTTGGTATATTTTTTACCTTGTTTGGGAGTACGTTGAAAAACTTTATAGCACCGAATCCCGGTTTGGGTTTTACTTTATCTGATTTTGTTCGTAGATATGTTTGAGTTCTGCCTAGATGGGTACTGGTAAATGCTTGAACAACCTTCGAATAGATACAAGTTATTTCTAATAGACTGTATGTATTCGAGTATATACAGACACGGAAACGTGAATATGTTCATATCCATAAATGCCGGACGATAGTCGTCTGAGTATCCATAATCAGACATTATATGTATGGCTTTACGCAGCAACCAATATATCCGATGTCATAGTGCAGAGTGGTCCCATGCAATTAAACCATACAATAAGCGACCTTGACATGGAGTACGCGACACGACGAATATCTTTGGAAACAATTTTTGATAGGTTGCGAGTACGGAAAGTAATGGAACACAACTGAATGGCAAGAACATTTCAGTACGATGTTAAGTCATGCGATATTCTAATAGGATTTCCAGAAACATTGCACCGTTCTTTAGGCGGGTTCCTTTTTTGAGATTAAAGGTAAGGTAGTTTGAGCCTATTATTACTGAACCAACCCGAGGCATTCCTCTGCACTTCTAATTGCATGCTGTCTGCTACATCTAGCTGTTTAGATTGGTTTATTAATGTCATATCATTAGCATATAAGATCAATTTTATGTCACCAGTAACCGCATCAAAAGTCGTTTATAAAAACTAATAACAAAGTTCCAAGCATGGAGCCCTGTGGTACCCCTTACATTACTGGCAAAATATTAGACAGGTTTTCGTCATCTGATACACGATGTGTTTTACTTAAGAGATACGACATTAATAATACACAACTATCAGGGTACACATTGTAGAAATAGAGCTTCCGTAATAGTATTTCATAAGAAATGCAGTCAAAGGCTTTAGAGGGGTCAAGAAAAGTTGACATGGTTATTTGAACCGCTTCAAATTCATCCGTTATAATCTCTGTAAGAGCCACAATTGCATCCATAGTGGAGACTCCCTTTTGAAAGCAATATTATATGTTTTTTTAAATATTCTGAAAGCTGCGATTGAAGAATGTTTTTAATTATTTTACCGAAAATGGGCAGCGTTGATATGAGCTACAAATTATCAAGGTCGTTGTTATTCTCGTTCTTATGACTATCGCTCTTGTCTATACCTCAGGAAATACATTGCATCTATGCATGAGTTAATTATTTTGGCTAGGGGAGATACTATGGTCGTAACTGCTGCTTTTATTACGTCGGTTTGAAATCCACAAATGTTTTTAACTTTACTTGATTTTCAGTTAATTGTAGCTTCACTTACTGTTCTCATAGAGATTTCAGAGAATTTGAAGTATTGTTTAGAGCTAGGAGGATTACTGCAGATTAAAACTAGGGTGTCAAGAGGTTTCAGGTAAATAATTGATAATTTTAGTAAAAATATTGGAAAAATGATTGTGGTCACTTATAACAATGTTTGGTAATCTTTTGTAATTTAATAATATTCTATATAACATTAGGTGTAAAATAAGTTTTATGTAGTCATTATTTACTTTTAGTTGCGAGGATTCGATAGCAGGTTTATTCTATTTTTATTTCTAAATTTATTTAATTCCGGATTGAAATTTCAGTGATAAAGTTCCGATAACAATTGTATTGTTCAATCTTACAACTTTCAACTAATCGTTAAACCACATCAATTCCCTTGAATTAATCATATTCCAATAGATCAAAGATATTATTACATACACATGCATTTTCAGATTCATTCATAGAATCCCACGACTGTGTTTGTCTAGAAGTTGGAAAAATTTAAATTTGTTTTTAATTTGCAGTAATTGGTGATGTAGCTGTGAGATTCGGTATGTTATGGAGAAATTATTTGATTGTTATATCGAAAAATATCCCTAAGTGGTTCGACATGCTAGTCTCAAAAGTTGTATTTATGACTCAAGACTATTAGAGACTATGTTATTTATTTATATAATATATATATATATATATATATATATATATATATATATGTACAACAATATACATATCGTATAAATCTTAACAGGGGCAATTAAAATAGTATTGTAAAAGAGAGAAGCTTTTTTGATATCTTATATAAATTGGCCAGTTGATTTTGGAAATGAGATATAGAAAGTAATGATTCATCTAAAAAAGTGAAGAAAAATATTTTTAACGGATTATATTTACGTGTTTCAGAAGAAAGGTAGGATGCATTTATTGAAAGTCTTCAAAACCGATATTTCATTAGTTATGCACTTAGACCTCTTTCAAATAATATTTTTATAAGATCGTACAAAAGACTCCGTTTATCATATGTTGTAACATGAATGTAAAATACTACATTGTTGCTTTATCAAAATAATGTATTCATTTCAAACGAATTTATAAACAATGTATTAGATATATTTTTAGTTTTTATTGTATTAGATCGTACATAAATTATTAATAAACATTCAATAATTGTGTAAATGAAACCTTTTTTGAGGCAGCCATTGTTTATGTGTAAAAAGTAAATGTTTATTCAATTCAAAATTTTTAGTTGCTCATTCCATTGTAGAATCATCTAATATGACATTTTATTAAATTTCAGTAGTATTTACTGAGGCAAAATTCAAAATCAAGTTTTTGGTTATCTATTAACAATAATTCAATGCTTTGTTTGTTTTAGGTATGTTCTATTACACAAATAATTTCTGTTAATTTAAATTGTTTTGTTAATTATTTTAATTGATTTGATCAATAAAATTTTGGAACATTTATTTACTGAAGCAATTTCAAGTTTAAAAAATAAAAATCGTTATAATTTATTGCGGTGTAATTATTTTTATTATTTAGCGAAGTATAAGAAATTACATAATATATTCGTTTACTATAATTAATTAAACACAACTACACTTACTAGATTCACCTTCAACATACATTAAATGCTATGATAATGACCTCATTCTATGCGGTTTTTACAAAGTTCGAGATTTTTTATATGTGCTATACTGAAGGTTGCAAAGAAAATAAAACGGGCGATTTTATAATTTAGTCAAATTGTAGTATAATTCATTAAATCGGGTGGTTACGAAAGTATATATTACCTTTACAATTATCAAGGTACTGGAAATTTTAGAAAGTAGGTGCACTTTGCGGACAAAATATTATATTATATAAAATTAAAATTTGTAATGCTCTGAAACTAGATTTTAAAATAAGTAGTTTTCCTTTTCCACCTTCCAATTACACATGGGAAACACTAGAACGCGATTATTCACGCAGGTTTATTATTTATTATTGAAGTAATCAGTATGGCTTTAAGACTGAACAGTTTAGAGACCCATGTACTAAATTATTGAAAAGTTTATATATTATCGATGCCAAATTGAACCATTTTATTTCTACTCAGTCATGAAATAATTATGTATTTTTAATAGTACACGGTTTTGAAAAGTAAAGGTAATGTGACCAACATATTATTCTTTCTTTATTGCTTATTTGATTATGTATTAAAAGTATTTATTATACTACGTGTTTCTGAATAAATATCGGGGTTTTAAGGCTTTGTAGTACTTTTTACATAAAACTTAAAATCATAATTAATACAACTCAAATAGATAACGAGATTAGATTAGATTTTCAAAATTGGTTTCTTTTAAACACTACATATGTTTCGCGAAGAATATATTTTTATTTGGAGGAGCAATTATAGCTTTATCTTGATGTTCTACAGTTATGGCTATTTATTATGATTTTAAGTTTTGCGTAATAAATATTACAAAGCGTTAAATGATTCATTTAGAAAGGTACTATTATACCGGACGTACTTTACGTAATTCTAAAATTAATGAATGATTGATTAGTATTTTTAGTAGTTAAGATTATCAATCTTTAACTGTAGCGCGACTGAAGATAAAGTAACATTATATCACATCTGAAAAATCTAAACTGCGTATTTGCCAAATAAATGAATATAAATGGCTTGAGTTGGAGACCAAATACACTTCTAAAATTCCAAGAGAGATATGCATACGTGAAATAAACAATATAGGTGACAAATCAGTTTAGAAAACCGACTGCAAATGGTTTTAAAGTAGTAAGCGAAAGTCACTTTATTGTCGAAAATTACTCACAAGCCTTTGATTTTATCGACATTTTCTAAACAAAAATATTAATAATTATATATAAGTTATTTATTTCACGAAAATTATATAGTTTACATCAATTATATATATTTAGATATTATATAATCTGGAAGAGATTTCCAATCTCTGTGACGATCTTCTTAAAAGTATTTAAGTCATCGACAAATATAAAAATAAAGATTTTATTTCAGACGTCATATGACTTTTACAAAAAGTAAAAATAATAATAGACTAAACTGTGACCACTGTAGTACAGCAGATGTACCTTAAGAAAATGTGATAAAATACTTTATCTTAACATTACACTAGATTCCTATGGGTATAGTAATATCTTAATCGACTTTATCTTAAGACACTACATCCGATTAACTAGAAAATCTAAACTATTTGGCAACAGAAGCGACTAAAAAAATATGGTTAATCAGATTAAAGAGTTTAGCAAATATGGTATAAATTGCACGAATATAATGCTTGGCTTCAAACCTATCGATTTTTATTTTGGAAACGAGGTTTATTGTTGCGGATCGCCCACAACAATCAGAAATCAGTTCATCGAATAACTGGAAAAACAGATTGTATTGAAATACCGCATTATTTTTGAAACTTTTCTTAGTCACCAGTCTGATGGTGTAATATAGCTTCTTGTCAAAACTAAGGGAATAATTGATTGATGAGGCTGACAGATGTTGAAAGTTCATCTTCACTTTATATGAATAAAACAATATAAGTACTTTTAAAAATATATTGCAAGACGCTACAATTGTTTCGCCACACTGGGTTCGTTCTTCAGGCAAAGAAAACTAAGGGAAAATCTCTGAGTTACTGCCGGTTAAAATAAATTAAATAATGATATATTTGTAGAAAAATAAAAAAACAGTTATTCAAAAAACTGGTTTGATAACCATCAGGGCCTGTACTATTATTAGATTTTAGATTATAATATTATAACATCAAATATATCAGTTTGCGAAAATTAGAATGACATATGAATAATTTCGGGCATATTATTAAGCGTAAGTTCTGGTAGTAGAGGGTGATGATTGTAAACAGTTGAAAAATATTCAGCAAATAAATTTACGCGTTGAGATTCATAAGATAAATCTGCCAATCTGCATATTTCGGTTACAATCATCAGAATTCCTATATGCTATATAAAATACTATTTTTTTAAATTTTCTCATTATACGCTACAATTGTTTCTCAAATGATTTTTATGTTATAGTATATAAATAAAGTAAAAAATATTTTAAAATCAAGGGGTGCTTAATTTATAATGCAACACACTTTTTTTGAAACAAGGTTTGTTTTATTCAGGATTCAAAAACACCATGTTATTTTCCAATTATTGCTACAATATACTAATTTTCAATAAAATTGATATATATTTAATGCTACGTTTGTGCGCGAGGCCTGTATGCCTGCATGGTAACAATTTACGGGTCTATATTTTATTTATTTATTAACGAAAATATCTTCACAAATATAAATTAATACAATATAATGCAAAGAACTAAAAACTTAAATACTGAAATTCATAAATAAAACAATATGAAAAAAACACTTAAATACTAAATTAACACCCATTATTTCTACCCATAAAAAGATTAACCTTAAAAAAATAGAATACCGAACCCAGAAAAACTAAATAAATGTTGAATCTAGATTAATAACCACAACTGCCCTACGAAAGCATGAATCATTATTTGCAAACAAGTCAAAGTTAATTGAGGGCAATAAACAATTGGCGGTGTGGATTAATCTGGATAACGGATTGTTCCTGACGTACGTTGAGCAATTTCTCCCTAAATAAGATTCGGTGTCTTGTGGAAGGTCCTGATTTTTGGTGCCAAAAGTCAAGACTTCCTAACAACGCGGGACAGCTGATATATCCGTTGACTACATTATATAAAAAACACATATCAAAGTAATTTCTGCGAAAAAGTAATAAATAAATAAATAAATAAATAAATGCTTTATTATCCAACAGATAAGTATCCAATTACAGGATAATATAAATTACAAAATAACAACAAATAGGTTATGAACAATAAAATAAAATAAAACGCTGAAATAAAGTAATTCAAATTAGGAACAGACGAAATAATATATCAAAAATAATCAAAACTACTAATTATAAGTTAGCGTAAACGTAAACAATAAATAGATATACAAAGATATATGTAAATAGCGCAATTAGTTATAGCTGATTCTACACTTAACTGTATTTACTATTTTACTTAAAGTATCGCTGAAAAGGTCAAGGTCATAGCAATATTTATTTACGTAAGAACACATCGAATAGATAGGAGAGTGTAACCGATAGTTAGTTTTGCAATTATCCAAATAAAAAAGATGTCTCTGACGAGATCTATTAGACGGCACATAAAAGTTTAGTTTGGATAACAACGTCTCGTCCGATATCTGTCCATTTAATAACTTATAAACAAATACAATTTGAGAAATGATACGACGTGCTTCAAGGCTTTGATATCCAAACTCGTCCAAGAGACCCGGATAGTCAAAGTTATGCAGTAAATAAGTACCATGTTTGCGAAAGTAAAGGGTTTTTAAAAATTTACGTTGAACCTTTTCAAGAGCATTTATGTTTGCATTATAATACGGACTCCACACGACCGACGAGTATTCGAGTTTACTACGTATAAAACTGTTGTAGAAGGCAATTAGTGGTTCAAGATGGATAAACATTTTGGTATTTCGTAAGATAAATCCAAGAATCTTTTGGCAGTCAGAAACTATCTTTTGAAAGTGATCTTTGAAACATAACTTATTATCTATAAGTATCCCAAGGTCGTTAAAGTTAGTAACACGTTCCAATGTTGAATCTAGAATTTTATAATTGAAAAGTAAGTTACTGTGTTTTCTGCTAAATGATACAACTTTGCATTTATTAGTATTAGGCTCTAATTTATTTTTGATACACCAATCGACTAATAATGAAATGTCATGTTGAAGAGTGACACAATCTGCTATACTAGTAATTTTATGATAAAGTTTAATGTCATCAGCATACATAAGGTAATTTGATTTCAGTTTGGGAATATCGTTTATATACAGTAGAAAAAACAAGGGCCCTAAATTGGACCCTTGAGGAACCCCACTAGTAGCAGTATATTCAAAAGATTTGAAACCATGACACCACACAACGTTTTTTCTATTTGATAAATATGAAGAAATAAGGCTCAAGAGATTATAACTGAGTCCAAAAGCTGACAATTTCATTAGTAATATGTTGTGAGACACTCTGTCGAAAGCTTTGGTTAGATCAGTATATATGACATCTGTTTGATAACGATTTTCAAGATTGCAAGAAATATCATCAACAAAATTTAATAAGTTCGTCGTGTTGATTTGCATTTTAAGAAACCATGCTGATTATTTGAAATTTTAGGTTTAACATGCTGGTAAATTATATCATTAATGATTATTTCAAATATTTTTGAGAAATTACAAATTAAAGCTATAGCGCGGTATACTACATTACATTATTAATCTCATTTTTTTTGTGAAGAGGTATAACTTTTGTGCGTTTCCAGCAATCAGGATAAGTACATGATGTTAGAATGAGATTAAAAATATGCAATAGTGGTACATCTAATGCTTTAGCACAATCTTTAATAATAATGGCTGGTATATAATCGGGCCCGCATGTGAAGTTGGATTTCAAAGATTTTATAGCTTCATGGACATCATTTAATGTAATACGTTTGATAGCTAGAGTGGGCAAGATATCAGTGCTTAAATTTATACAAGAGTGATTAGAAGTCAGGGGCGAAAACGTTGACGAAGAAAACTGAGCAAAAGATGTAGATATCTCTTCTGGTGTTGAACATAATTTATCATTATAATACATATTTGCCGGAATGCGCGGAACTCCTTTTTGTCGTTTGATGAATGTCCATAGTTGCTTTGGATTATTTTTAACATTAGTTTCAATGCACTCTATATATTTAGTGTAGTCAGCTTCTATATTAAACTTTACTCTACGGCGGCATTCCGTGAATTTAAGTCTGTTCAAATGACAATTGCGCTTTAAAAGTGATTTTCTTAATCTATTTTTTTCACGTATGCTAGACTTTGAAACTGAGGAGTACCATGTAGGAAACTTAACTTGTTTTTTTATTGTTTTTGGAACAGTATAGTCAAATATATTATTCAATACGTTATAAAAATGAGAACACGCATCATCAGGAGAGATACATCGCAATACAGACACCCAGTTAGCTTTAGAAATTTCTTCATAAAGTAAAGGGAAATTGGCCTTTCTAAAATTAAAAGTCCTAACATTAGACAACAATTCCTTTTCATTTGTTCGAAAAAAGTTACATGTGAATTCTAACGCAGGATGATAATGATCTTCGTTAAGTAAACAATAATTTGAGTGTTTGACAATACAATTAAATGAATTAGAATGCATAATTAAATCCAGAAGCCTGTGTGATGAATTAAGAATATGGTTTGCTTGAGAAAGTGACATATAATTTGCAAAGTTGGATACTAATAAAGACTTATTACATTGATTGGATAAATACTCAGGAATGTTGAAGTCACCTGCAATAAGATGATATTTATCAGGTAAATAATTCTCTAAAACAGTTTCATAATCATTTAGAGGTGTTTGAGGAGGTATATAAATTATTGAAACAGTTAAAGTGTCGCCATCCTTAGTTAAACGAATTGTTAATATATCTATATTTAAAGGTAACATTTCGTATGTAAGATTGATAACAGTCGTTGCAAATGTTGTTTTCACCGCGATGAGAACACCGCCACCTCGGCCGCATCGCCGATCGCTTCTGAAAACATTGTAATTTGGTGGAAACAGTTCGGAGTTATGTAAGCTAGAATTAGCCCATGTTTCTGTCAGCATAATTATATCCAATTCATCGTACAAAAGAATGTTATTGTAAAATTTGACAGTTTTGGTATTAAGTCCTCTAACGTTTTGATAATAACATAAAAATGATGGTGAAGTAAGCGAAGAGGTGTGCATTAGTTTTTTTGAGTAATTATTTTGGGTAGCCAGTCAATATATTTGAGCACAACATTTTCACCATTATTTTTACGTTCTTTAAATTCATCAATAATTTTACGACGTTTAACACTTTGTCTAGGTGTTAAGTCTTTGTTTAGATATATATTCTTATATGATTCCGCGTTACGAAGTAGTTTAGCATTATTTAGTACAATTTTAGCAGTTAGGTTATCCTTAAAAATAACTTTCACCATACGGGGCAGCGCATTCGGTCGTTTCAATTTAATACGAAATGATTTAAATTCATAATCCACTCCATCGGATACTTGGCGAATTATATGGTCTACTGCTTTCACATCTTCTTCACGATTAATGCATTCTGGTAAATTTCGTATAATAATGTTACATTCTCGACGCCGTTGCTCGTCTACTTCTTCCAAAATTTCATCCATTATTTCTTCTTTATTATTTGAGCCGATATCTGAGCTTGTCTTTGTTAGTTCGCGTATTTGAAGTTGCATATCTGCAATCATTTCCTTGAGCGCATTAAAGTGATCCATAAATTAAATATTTGAACATGCGGTGCATGTCCATTTAAAGTTCTTCTTTGATCTTAAGGATTTAGTTTCATTGGAAGATATGTGAGCGCATATAATACTATAAATGTTATTTCACATAAAACATTTTACTGAATTAATTAGGGTGACATCTTTATCACAGCAGACACATTTCATATTAGTAGAGTTCTGCATTATCGATGTAAACAAAATCTACTGATTATAAATAATTACTTTAGGGTTTGACAAGGGCACACACTTCACACTACTGGGTCTATAGTAGTGACTAACTATAGACAATACAAAGATGGCCACGGAAATAGTTTTTATAGAAATTAACAAAGGTGGTGAATTATAGGTTAAGTGTTTTAATATAACGATTATTGTTATAAATAAGTTAAAAAACTAAAACCTTACCCTGTGATTAATATATGAAACATATATATAGTTGTATTCAGCGATGTAAAATACTTGATAATATTTGATGCACTATTAATTGATCATAAATGCAGTAAAATCACTAATGCGTTAAGTATAACCTAATGGCATAACATCAATCAATTAATGTTGATATATCTAAATTAACCCTAAGTAAATTATAATTTAACTGTGTTAAAGTATTGATGAGGATACCATATTGTTTCCGCGTATTCTGAAAGCGGCCGAACCAAGGTGCAATATAGAAGTCTTAAGGTATCGATTTTAAAGTCAGAACCAATTCGGGAGATGAAACCCAACATCTTATAAGCTCTGGATCTGGATCTGGATTGAGTTTGCCAAGGGTGATCAAATCATTGACCAGAGCACTTAGGCTTCACTAGGCCCATTGACCCCCCTGACTGGGACAGCCCCGCGTTGTTCTATCACTCATTTAGCCACCCAAGGTGGCGAGCAAAGGACAGCACAACGCTTCGAGGGTTATCCCTTATGTTGGCCATGTTCGGCCAGAGCTCCCCTAGCATGGACTCTCTAAGGTGGGCGAGAGCCGGGCAGATGGTTAACACATGTTCCACTGTCTCGTCCTCTTCTTCACATGCTCTACATATGGGGGTTTCCACCAGTCCCATAGTAAACAAGTGTTTCCTTAGCTGACAGTGACTCGTAAGGATACCTGTGATAAGACGCAGATTCCCCCGGGATAGTTGCAAATAATATTCAGCTGTTTTTAAATTGGGTGAGCGTATTGCTTCCTTGGCCTGTCTGCAGCCTGAGGTGTTGTCCCAACATTGTTTTAGCATCTTGAGAGTATTCTGTTTGAGGATATCAGTGAGGCATTTCGGTGTTGGCGCGATCGGGGGCCCGTCCGTGGTATCACTGAGAACCGATCCAACTCGCGCCAACTCGTCTGCCTTGCTGTTGCCTTCTTCATTATTGTGTCCCTTGACCCAACGCAGCTCAATACTGTTTGATTGTGCTGCTTGTTTAAGGGTGTTGTGACATTCTTTTACTAGTGTTGAGGTGATCTTGTGACTACTCACTGCTAGTATTGCTGCCCTACTGTCTGTAAGGATTTGGATGTTCCTATCACGGATGTCTGGGTGTAGGATTTCTTTCGCCCCTTGGATGATGCCAACGATCTCTGCTTGCAGAGTAGTTGTGTGCTTCTCTAGGGGTATAGCTAATGAGAGGTCCATTTGTTGCGAGTAGATTTTCGCCCCGGATCCTCCATTGGTGTAAATTCAGAGGGTTTCCCCACCCTCTACACTCCCGGTTCCTCTTTTTATCGATACATTATAGGGTCTATTTAAGACGTAGCAGGGTGACAAATTGTCTGTCTTCCTTCCAAGGAGGGGTGTCTTTTTGACAGCCTCCTCTAAAAGGTGACTGCCAGCCCTGCCTCCTTTGTACCAGAGTCCAACTGAGTTTAGGCGCAGTGCTGCCGCCGTGGCCATCTCCTCTACGTATAAGTCGAGAGGTGGAAGGCAGGGCATTGCTTCCATTGCTGCAGTGGGTGTTGTTCGCATTGCTCCGGTCGTGCTGAGGCATGCTATCCTTTGCAACTGAGTAAGCTGCTTTGCTGAGGTTTTCTGTCTGGCTCTGGGCCACCAAACCAGTGCTCCATAGATTAGCATTGGTCTTACTACCGCTGTGTACAGCCAAAGTGCTATCTTGGGAGATAGCCCCCATGTCTGCCCCACAGCCCTCCGGCATTGTCAACATTGGTGTTGAGGAGCATAGGAAGCTTTAGCTTACCTAGTTTCCTTTTCTTTGTGAAGAATACCATTTCAGTCTTTGACGGGTTTATGGTCAGAGACTGGTCGTTACACCAGAATTCGATTATTTTGAGGGCTTCCTGCATCAGGCTGCATAGCACCGTCTCAAATCTGCCTGTTAGCAGGATGGTTATGTCATCTGCATATCCTATGGTGTGGAAGCCATTGTCGTTAAGTCGCCGCAGTAGGCTGTCAACATCTATGTTCCACAGGAGTGGTGAGAGTACTCCACCATGTGGGCAGCCTTTAGCAACGATCTTTCTGACAGTGGTATTTCCCACATTTACTGTGACTGCCCTATTTTCCAGCATGCTTTTGATCCATTTACTACCTGTGGGGTTCACACCATGCGTGGAGAGAGCAGTTTCCATTTTTCTAAAGGTCGTTTTATCAAAAACACCTTCTATGTCAATGAACACGCCCAAGGTGGACATTTTGTTGTCCAGAGATCTTTCGATTCGGTCTACAACAGTGTGCAGAGCCGACTCCGTTGATTTCCCCGGGGTGTATGCATGTTGGTTAGCGTGGATCGGATTCGTAATCAAAGCCGTCTCGAGAATTAATCTTTCGCACAATTTCTCTAACGTTTTCAGGAGAAATGACGTTAGACTAATTGGGCGGTGTGATTTGGCTAGTGTATAATCTATACGACCAGGTTTCGGTATGAAGATAACTTTTACTTCTCTCCAAGCTAGAGGGATGTATCTGAACGCAATACATGCCCTGAAGATTTTGACTAGGTGGGCTGATAATATGTCCAGCCCCCATTGGAGGAGGGCCGGGAATATACCATCCAAGCCTGGCGCTTTAAATGGTGAGAAGCTTTTGATTGCCCAGGTTATACGTGTCCCTTCCATGAGGTGATCTGCCACCTCCCAATCCTCCTTGGAGGGCTTTGACCAACCTTCATCGGAGGTGTTCGTACATCCTGGGAAATGGGTGTTGATGAGAATCTCAGCTGCTTCCGAGAGGTTAGAAGAGTAACTTCCATCCTCTCGTTTTAGGCAACCTGGTTGTCATGAGGGATCCTTGGAGAGGATCTTTTTGAGCCTTGCAGCTGCCGAGGTGGTTTCAACCTCCTCACAAAAACACCTCCAGGCTGCCCTTTGTTTTTGCCTTAACAGTCTGACTGTTGTTTAGAATTCTTTGCTTTATTAAAGGATTTTCTCGCAGCTTTTCTGAGATGGTCGAGTTCTCCGCACCACCAGGGTGTGGCGTTCTCCGAGTCTTCCACCTTTCTCGCAGGGCACGAGTCCTTATATGCTTTTAAAATGGAGTGTTGAAACGTATTTACATAGGCTTCAATGTCTTCCACTGTATTAAGTTGGCCGGTAGCTTCGCAAGTTCGCAGACTCCGCGAGAGGTTGTCTATGTAGGCATTCCTGTCTGTTAGTCTCGGGTTGCGAAGGTAACGTGTTTTCTTACCGGTTGTATGTGTTAGTGTATATTTGATCCACCTATGATCTGACATTGAAACCGACGGTGATACATGCCAGTCGTGGATTTTGTTTGAGATACCGCTAGTCGCCAATGTAATGTCTATTACAGTTTGGCCCCGAGTTGTCACGAACGTGGGTTCAGAGCCTCGGTTTAGTATTTCTAAATTGTTCCTAATGATAAATTCATGTAGTGACTTACCTCTGTTGTTGGTGTCCACGCTGCCCCACATGCGTTAGCGTCGCAGACAATGCCGAGGTGAAGTTTCGCTATCTCACAGTGTAGCACGAGTTGCTCCAGCAGTAGGTGACCCAAGGGTTCCTTCTTCTCTTCAACGTGGAAGACGCACCAGCTCTTTATTTCCATTGCGGCGTTTTGTGCCGCCAACCGCCTCTTTACCAGGTCTATGTTTTCCGGTTGCCCCGGAATCCACAGACGAGCTTTCGTCAACGTTGGCAGTTGGTCGACCTGGACGACAGTCAGTTTGGCCCCTTCCCCACAGTGGTGGTAGACGGGGGACTACGTCCTTGAGCCGTTTCAGGGCGGGCTCAATATCGCAGGTGATACGTAGTATCTCCCCTGAGTGTGTCCAT
Organism: Ontholestes murinus; assembly: GCA_963969525.1. Classification (NCBI taxonomy): domain Eukaryota; kingdom Metazoa; phylum Arthropoda; class Insecta; order Coleoptera; family Staphylinidae; genus Ontholestes; species Ontholestes murinus. The sequence continues at coordinate 58,555,022 of OZ018387.1, forward strand.
TCCTGAAATGTAGGGATGTGGTCTGAGGAGTTGAGCAATTTGTCCAGCTCCATAAGCATTGCTTTTTCGACCATTGCTACCTGTTCCTTGGTGATTTTGTCCAAGGGGTTGTTTTGGTCTATAATGGCTACTCGGAGGTGCCTAGAGGCAGCCTCCTTGTAGCTGGTCCCGTCGCTACTTACTCTCGAGAGAGGTGGATTCGAAGTATTTTTCCTGGAGGATCTCCCGTCTGGCTTTTTTGCCACCTTCCTGGGCTGACCGGGTGATGGCTCAGAGGCAGCGGATCGATTCATCTTTTTCTGTGCGCTGCCAGTCGGCATCCCTTTGCCTTTGGGCATTGGGTTGCCAGCCTGCCCTGGGGGGCGCACTTCTTTACCAGAAGGGGTCTTGGGGGTTTTGGCTGTCTTTGCAGCAGCCAATGCCTCCCTGACCTTCCTTCTGCGCTTTAGCTCGGCCCCACAAATGCGCTTCCTTTTTGGGGGTTGCTTCGGTGGGCCGGCTTCTTTTGTGGTGACGAGTTGATCCGCCCGCAGCCACTGTTTTTTGCGGGGAATCCAAGGACTCACCCACATTAGTTGTCTTTTTCGTAGTAGCAGGTTGATCTTGCGACCTGCCTGCTACTACCGTTGTTTTGTTTATTTTGTTGTCCATGCTAGTGGATAATACATCATCCCTTTGGCTCCCCACCCGCCACGGAGCCCGCACGGGGGACGTCGATAATTGATCGCCAGGGCTACCAAGGGGATATAGTCACAAAGGACGGGTTGCACTCGAATGGGTGCCTGGCACATGTGCTGGGTCCGTTGAGCCCCCCTCCGCCCCCAGGGGCTCACCCTGTCGTAAGTCTGACCTTACAACGCAGCCGATTGATCGGAGTGGGTTAGTTCCGACCACCCGTTTAGGGAGAACTCAGGGTCAATGTGGAGTGTTGCCGCCGTACGTGGCGCATCACGAGGGCGACTCAGCCACCAGGTACCCTTTGTCCTGCCTTACAGGTCTCCACGAACGGCACAAACACGCGGGTAGCCTTGTGCACATCCTCGCATCGCGGCCACAACGATGCGCGGTTGACCTGTTATTCGTCTGGATCCTCATGTCAGGCCGCATCCCGGCTATCCGTTCAGTACGGAGGGGCCTCCCCCTCGACTGAACAGCCGGTTCTCGCCCCAACACTCATAGGACCACTCAAGCCCTCTCACCAACGTCAAGGTTATACAGGTCCTTGAGAGGGATCTTATAAGCTTTATTGGTTATAGATAATATGTGCGTCTTGAATGACAGAGATTTCTCAAAATACATACCCAAATCGTTTATATCCGATAGCCGTTCCAAAAATATGTTATCAATACTGTATTACTAAATGTAATACATTTACATTTAGATATATTTAAAGATAGTTCATTATTGAAACACCACTTATGTAAATAATTTAGTTCCTCTCGAATATTAGTGACATCGGAGATAGATCGCACAGAGTGAAATAATTTTAAGTCGTCTGCATAGAGCAGGTATTTGCAGAAATTTAAGCCGTTTGGTAGGTCATTAATAAACAAATAAAATAAAATTGGGCCAACATAGGAGCCTTGGGGCACACCACAGGTAGCTTTGATTTTAGCTGAAATGCAATTACCTAGTTTTACCATTTGATATCTATCAGAAAGAAAGCTTTCTACCAATTTAACAACATTCTCCGAAAAACCGATATAGTATAATTTTTGTATCAGGATATCACGACTCACTCTATCGAAGGCTTTAGAGAAGTCCGTATAAATGGGATCCACCTGATACCGACCCTCCAGAGGCTATCAAAAGGTAATCCTGATAGATAATCAAATTTGTAGTTGAAGATTTACCCGAAGAACACCCATGTTGTTCGTCAACGATGTTTCAATTACTATCCCAACTGCTCACTCACAATACGATCTAGAATTTTTGGAATTGCAGATTGTATGCATACTCCGCGGTAATTACTAACATTAACGCGATCACCACATTTAAAACTCGGAGTAATAAAACTTTCCTTCCAAACGGATGGTACACGTTGTTGCGCTAAAGAAAGATTAAAGAGGATAGTAGGAGGATGGCAAATTGTATATGCCCATTCTATAAGAAATAGATTTGGAATGTTATCTGGGCCACAAGACAATGTTTTATTCAAACTAGTTAATTCATTGAAAATTCGCATAAAATCAATGCTAAAATTAAATGAAGGGCCAACATACTGCTCTAGATTATAACGATTGCCGCTGGCTGTTAGGTTTTCATTGTAAACGCTTAAAAAATGTAAAGCAAACAGATCCGCAGATTCTTGTAAATTGATACTTTTTAGATCATTTAAAAACATGTTTGGAGAAGTGCTCTTTATATTTTTCCATTCTTGGACAAATTTCCAAAAGTTATTGCTATTACAACGAATATTACTCTCAGTCATATGGATATAATTAGAGTATAACGATTTACTTAGGAAATTGCACTTTTGGCATAATTCTTTAAAAATTAGATAGTCTTCAACTCTATTGGATTTTTTAATTGCGATGTGGGCCTTTTTTTGTCTTTAATACAATTTATTAACTCGTAATTGAACCATTTTGTATATTTGCTTCCATAGTGCACCCTCTTTTTCAGCATACAGTACTGAATAAAAAGCATACACAGCATTACTAACATCTAAATATGATTTAAAATAGTCGACCCATACCGTACTAGCAATGAAATTATTTATTTGAAAGTAATCTACATTTTTAAAATCATAATAATATATATCAAAGTACGAAAAATCATTCACACAATTACATTTGAGGACAATGTTGTAAGCAATATGAGGTTTTTTATTATCGCAAAGTAAATCAGTTGCTATTGTAGGTGCAATATTTAAATTATTACAGAAAACTAAGTCGAGAAATGTATTATTTTCGTTAGGAATGGCATTAATTTGGCTGAGGTTTAAAAAGCTAAAGTTATAAATAAGAGCACGAGCACGCACTGAGGTTGAGGCATTAATGCACACGCCAAAACCATCGTTATTCCATTTATCTGATGGCAAATTATAATCGCCACACAACAAAAATTCATCAACTCGATTATTTTCCGCAACGTCCTCAACTGCCTGGCCGTGTAATTCATATAGATCAATGGGTGATTCCGGAGGAATATATACACCGCCTACTACATAATTTTTATCATTTAAATTTACTTTAACAAACAAGTGATCAACCGATTTGACACAAACGGGAATACGAGCACATTTAAACTGTGTTTTTTTACTGACACTAATACACCACCTCCTCTTGATTTTGTGCTTGTTAGGGGAGTTCTATCGGCCCTGAATATATTGTAGTTAGGAACCTGAATTTCGCCATCAGCTATTTTGTCCAATAACCATGTTTCAATTATAATTATTATATCATAGTCTGAAGTGGAAACTCGTGACGCAAATTCAATTAAATTATTAGAAAAGCCGCCGACGTTATGAAAATATATATTTATATTATTTAGTTTTTTTTTTACATTAGTCGATATTATTGCGGGCGAACCGTTGACATAACGAATCGTTCGTCTCCCCATTCGATTTACGTTTATTTAGTTCCTCCCTCAACTGTTTTAAATAAGCATTTTGATTTTTTGTTAAATCAGCTTTAATATAGATCTCTTTGTTAATTACCCGGTTGCTGTTTTTAAGAACATCAACTGCATCTTCTTTCTTGGAAAAAATAATCTTCATTGGACGGGGTGAATTGGACTTTTTCCCAACACGAAACACTGCAACAGGCTTCTTATTCGGCATACTTAGATCACCTAATATATCTTAAACCTACTTACAATCATCCTGCTTCATTTCTTCAATTGTTGATTTAGCGGATTCGGGAAGATTGAAAATCATTATATTTTTTCTGCGTCGTCTACGTTCTTCGATTTCCATATAGAAATCTTCATCAGTTCCATTATTTGTTAGTTTTTTTTAACTTATCTATTTCTGATTGCATTTCATTTTGTTTCAGTGTAATAGCATCAATACTTGCATGGATTTTATGTAATTCCGTCGAAATAGTCTTCTTAAGCTCGGATTTAAATTGTTGTATTTGAATTTCAAGTACTTTATCAATCGCGACTTCTAGATCTGATAAATCACGTTCCACAGCATCGGAATTATTACTATTAGTACACTTAGTACATATCCATTTGTCGCCGTCTGATTTAGTGGCCTCTGTTAAGTAGTACTGAACATAGTCCGCATCAATTCCGGAACAATCAACGTGATGGCTCCTGATTTAAATTGACCGGGTGAACAAACAGATTACACCCTACGCATTTCATCTTTTACGCGCAAAATTTGAATAAATTTAGATTTGAGATAATCGAGCTAGGGAGATAAGAGAGAGAGAGAGAGAAAAAGAAAAAATAAAAAACAGGGACACAGTAATTCACACCAACGCGACTCTTCGTGGTGACTAACAATAATGAGACGTAAACACAGTAGAAATGGGTCACGGTAGAGATAACATAAAGGAACAAAGGTGTAGTAAGTAAGAGAGTTAGAAGAAATAAATAGCAATTGTAAATTGATCTCCGATGCAGGTAAATAAATTAATCAGCGAACATTGACCTCCGACTAATATGCTGCGTGGATTAACGTGCTTCCCGTGGATTGCGTCGTACTTGGGCCAAACTTATGAAAGTCCAACGGTGTGAGATCGGGGCTGTAGGGTGCATAAGCGAGAACAGTCTACTGAAATTTTGTGAGCTCTTCTCGGGAGGGAAGACTTGTGTGAGGTCTGGCGTTGTCATGGAGAAAGAGACGTTCGTTTAGCATTTTGTGCCTACGAACACGCACAAGACACTTCAAAGTTGATCGTTTGACCAAACGGAAGGACATGGAACAGAATAACCCCTTCATAATCCCAGAAGACCATAGCAATGACTTTAACAGCTAAGGGTAAAGCTTTAAACTTTTTCTTGGTAAGGAAGTGGAAATTGTGGTCGTTTGTTCTGCCACGAAAACTGAACATAAATTTATTACCAAATCTTTAAAACATTATTTTTTCTGGGTGCTTGAGCTCCAGTCAATTTTCACTATATATTAAACTTGGGTTAATGAAAGAATAAGTAAAAGTTTTACAGATTTTAAAATTAAAAATATAGGGAGATCTAATTTTATTGTATTTTAAATTATATTTTTGGAGATTGTAATTTTTATTTTTGCCCACAAGTAAATAACATTTTATAATTCAATTTTTGAGATTGCATGACTACTACAGTTTCCTATAATGTTTTATCTCACTTATAATTCAGCTAACTGGAACTGAAAAGCTTTTGATGAACATTCAAAAACCAGAAGTGGATGTTTACTCGAGTAAATAGCTAATTTTAGATAATTCATCAGTAATTATTGTTTAGAAAATATATTTAGATATATCTAAAGTTCTAGTCCAGTCATATCTGTTATTAATTTTATCAGATTCACTGTCAAAATCACAGGCAATTTCGTGATTTTATTGAAAAGATTAGAGAAAATGACTTTCAATATCATACTGGATTAGTTGTCTAAATTAATGAAATGCATCGCCTTGTTATCGAATTACAAAATAGGAAATGGCTGTGGAGATTGTTGTTTTATGTCGATTTAATAACACGTATGAATTAATTGAGATTGAAACTGCAACTTAGTTATTCCTTAAAAAGGGTAAATAAAAGTATTTTTAAGTTGTTAAACCACTATTTATTGTAAATATAATATACACAAACAAAGTTTACAATATATTATCAATTTTGACACAACTATAGTTTCGACCTATGCAGGTCATTATCAAGTGTTGAATTGAATTAATGACCTGCAAAGGTCGAAACTATAGTTGTGTCAAAATTGATAATATATTGTAAACTTTGTTTGTGTATATTATACAATAAATAGTGGTATAAAGATTTAAAAATTATTTTCATTTACCCTTTTTAAAATGAACTACCACATAGTAACGGTAGCTACAATTATTTTCATTAAGTTATTCCTTGTTTATATTATACACTAATATAAAAACGTTCCGAAAAATAATAAATATTATTTTAACCACAATTACCTTAAAAATGTTTCACACATTAAGTCTGCAACTTCGAACACTTTTGAAGTCGACAAATATCCCGAAGAATTTCTTGTGCCTCGTATCCGAGAAAATATATGAAAGGGAATTTATCAAAAAATGTAACACGAAAGTAAATCAACGAGCGAAAAAAACTATCAACGAATGCGCAGTCTTATCGGCCCGCTTTTTGTATCTTGCCACGATATAAACCAGAATTGATGAGTTTAGTATCAAAATCGTCACCTGGTGATGTGCATGTACAAGTTTTCTTAATTGTTCGCGTAAATCTGAATTACTTACCAGCGTTAAATTGTCATAAGAACACTATAGTTTTCATCCTAGAGGTGGGTTCGCTCCTAATGGTAAATGTTCTAATAATTTTTTGAGTGGCAAATTTATATTTTATTATCAAATGCAAGGTTTTTTAGTTTATAATTTCAGTGCAATGTTACTATACGATGAATTAAATTCTCACCTAACCGGGGGTGAAACATTTATTATTAGGTTAATTAAACTCTTGGTGTTCTTTCACAATTTTACTGTTAATGTTACTAGTTTTGAAAGGGTATATATTTAGAAGTAACTAGTGTAATAACGGTTTTTTCCAACTTTTTCAACAACCTTGGTTTAAGAACGTTGAAACTAAAACTAATAATAACTTATAAATCAAGTTTACACAGCTTCCCTGATATTAATAACTTTTATTTCTCACTTAAAACTTTAATAATATTTGCTTCAATTTTTCTAAAATTAAGCGTAAAATTCTGAACAAAAAATTTTCTACCATTCTCCGTATATGTAGTTCGATCATTCCTAAATTGTGTGAGTACTTGGGTATATTGGTACATTAAATGCGTGTTATTTGATTTGCAGGATTTCAACACCACCATCGGTACCCTTTGTATTTAGCAATTCAAGATCGTTCAAGATCGTTCAAATCTCACAAAAGATAAAAACCAAGATGCCAACGTAAGATTATTTTCGCTATAGCTTATATATTTTTCTTCTTTCTTAGTTCAAAATTTTCCATTTCGGCCGCGTAAAACTTAGTAATGCAGTTTTCTATAAGAAAATCTTCGGGCATTCGCATAGACTTTCGTTTAAATAAATTATTAAATAAACTAAAACATTACAATTTCAATGATAATGCATTAAATTTTTTTGAATCATATTTTACTGACAGATATCAGTATGTTGACATAAATAACAGCAAATCACAATTGCTGCCTATAACACGGGGTGTATTGCAAGGATCCGTCCTGGGTCCCTTTCCTTTTTATTATATACATAAATGACCTAGAAAAACATATAAATCTAACAAACTTAATAATTTTTGCTGACGATACATCTGCTTTAAATAGTGATAGTAATATTGACTCATTATTACTAAAAACAAATGACACAATAAATGAGCATGTTTCACAGAGAATTAATTATCTTTAAATGAATCCAAAACGCAGATAATTATTCTTGGGACGCGTGCAATGGAACCTGCTAAGCTATTATTAGATAGATGCCCATGCACCATAGATGAATTTTTTAATTATAGATTTTAAACCCTGTCGTTAGTATAAGTTTGGACGAGTGTAAATATTTTGTAAATATCGAGCACAATAAAAAATACTATTACTATTACTTTTACTACTATGTATTACTTTTACTAAATAACGCTCATCCCAAATAGACCGCGCGGTAGAGATGTTTAGGGTTTTTAGAAATATTATGTAGGGATTATTGTTAGTGATAGGGAAATACATCATATCATATCAATACTGTTTATATATTTTTCAGCTACATCGTACTTTCTTGCACCATTCGAAATAATTTTCTTGAGTTTTATAAAGATTAGACAATTTCAACAAGATTTTTTAGTTGTAAACAATTATTTCATACATAAAATTTTAAATATGCAAATTGATATCGTAATTACAAATGGGTTTATTAAAATAATATTCTTGAAAAGTTTACAAGTAAATTAAATAAATACAAATTGTAACTTTGTTATACTTCTTGAATATTTATAAAACACTTGATATAACAAATTATTATAAATAGAATAATTTCCTACCAGTTTTCTTTATTTAGTTAAAGTTAATATGGAAAACAGACTAAATTTGTTTTTATATTTTAGATTCTAAACAAGTGTCCGGAATCGAAAAATATTTTTTGAATTGATAATTTATTACAGATAAATAATATTTTACTTTTATTTATTAGAGTATACACATTAGTTATTATTATAATAGTAATAAATAGATTTTTGCCGAATTAATCTGAATTAAAGTTATTTAATTTGACAACACATTTTTTAATGATGAAAATAATGAAAATATAAGCAAAACATGTTTTGACTACATTATAAAACCTCCGTTTCATAGTAGTAGTAGTAGTAGTAGTGTTAGGCTATCGACCACGTGGTCCTTCCGCCATGTGTCATTTGTGTATTTGTGTGTGTGTAAATGAGCTTGTTACTTTAAAGGATCGCCCCCGTCACTCTAAAGCACCATTAATTGTATCCCAATGGTGAATGGTACCGGTCACCCCTCCGACTACTGACCCGAATCAACGTTGCTGCACGTCAGTTCGGGGCCGTAACCGATGCGCCACCACCGGCGTGTTCCGTTTCATATTTATCTTATTTTATTTATATTTAACCATTCACGAGAAAACCCACTTAACAATAACTTACCAAACCATTTCTAAATTAACGTAAACTAAAATAAAATGCAATCAAATTATATAAATAAAATTAAATCTGAATTAATTAGATTTAATTTTATTTATATAATTTGATTGCATTTTATTTTAGTTTACGTTAATTTAGAAATGGTTAATTTAGGTACTAGGTATGAATTACAAGAGATTACACATTATAAACAGAAATAAATAACTAAAAAATATTCCTAAACATGCGCTTAGAATTGTTAAAAGCCTAATTTAAAATACTAAACCAAATATATCTATTCAAATCATTTGTCAGTCTAGGTGTACGAGGAACATAATTATTGTAAGCAAAATTTTAATTCATGTTTTTCATGTTTTGCAAAAGATATATTGACACATTTGAAAAATGACAAGCTAAGCTAAACGAAATAAAGACGTAGTATTTTGTGCAGAATGCTAAGATCAGCCTTTCAATATTTATAAGTAGATAAGATAATCAGATTGAATATACATACTCAAGATGTCATCTTACTAGAGAACAAAATCAAATATTGGTACATTAAGAACCTAACTCCCTTGACAGAACAAGCACCATATTTTTATCACAAATAGATACAATCTGATTTTTAAATATTAGATTACTATCAAATGTCAGTAATACTCAAAGGGAATTTTGTTTTTAGTTTTAAAATTATAACACCATTTATTAACATTATCTTTATTTATTTATTTATTTATTATTTCTCAAGAGATGCGTAATTAATCTAATTATAGAGAAATATCAAAATGAAACTAAATAACAATCTACTTAGGTAATATTTATAATTTATAAAATATAATCGTATAATTGTTATAAAACAATATTCATTCTATAATAATTATAAACGAATAAACATAACTAAAATATAATTACGGAAGAGAACGTGATGATTTTATAAATGTGCTTCTAATGTCACAAAATATATCAACTGTAGGCTGAATACTATGGTAAATATTAAATATCGAAACTATGGTAAAGTTTTATCATTTTTATAATTGATGAATTCGCGTGATAATTTATTCGGAGACCATTATAAACAAAAGTAAGTGAATTTCATATAGGGCAATAAGGGAGCATGAATATTAATATTACTAAGTATATCACTGCAATTCGTTTAGTTATGAATAATATTATAGAAAGTTGTTACAAATAATTTCCTACATCTATCGTCAATTGATTGAAAACTATATTTTGCTAGTAAACATGAATATGACATTTCTTCACAAGGATACTACCCTGTAGTAAAAAATTAGATGTTTTAATAAGCGTTTTCAAATATTTTCTAATTTACATAAATGTACATCATAATTCGGTACCCATATAACAGCACAGTAATCCATTATAGATAGGACAAGCAGTTTACACAAGAAAATTAATGATAATGAACTTTTGAATTCCCTAGTTGATCCAATTATAAATCCAATTGCTTTGTAACAGTCACTAACAATTTGATTTACATGACTAACGAAAATTAAGTAGTGGTCAAACGTTATACCCAAATCATTAATATGTTGTTCACAGCTTATGACTACATTATTTATTATGTATGAAAAGTTGAGCATACTAAGAGTTTTTCTAGTATTCGATACAACCGATCACTTCTCAAAATTGAATCCTAGTTTATTATTTTTGCACCAATCTTCCAGTCTAGACACATTCTGCTGTAAATTAATACCATTGGTAATAGAACTTTTATAAAACTTTATATCATCTGCAAATATAAGTTCAAGACAATACATCAGCAACACTTAAAAAAAGAAGGCGTCCAAGATTGGAGCCCTGCTATACTTTACACATTGTTCCCTTTCAAATAAATATTAATTAATTTTAGAAACAATATTAGCGTTTATATGAAATCTACGTAACTTCTCCAAAAGTAAGTAATGAGACATCTTTTTAAATGCTTTAGAAACATCTGGATATACAACATCCATTTGTAAATTCTTTTCAAAGCACTGTGCCACATTCTCACTAATGCATAAGAGGTTGGTTAACGTAGAACGTTTATAAATATAATTCTTGACATTAGACTTCACACCTGATTTAAAGACAGGACAGAATCTTATCCTTTTCCACAATTTAGGATAAATTGCATTTTTCAATATCATGTTATAAATTTTATCAATGGTTTTGCAAGTAAGATTGCCATAAGTCTATGTTCGTTAATTTATTGAGAACTTGATTTTCACTTAATTGCAAATTTCCCATAACATCCGCCAATATTGAACTACAACAGTAGCTATATAGTTCAGGATAAATTGAACTTAAGTGTGTTGCAAAACCAATAACAATATCTTTGGAACATGTGAGTACATTATCATTAAGAACCATAGAGCCAAATATCCTAGTTCCTAGCTCTCATTTCTGTTAATGTATGTCCAGAATTCTTTACTATTATAACTGATTGACTCTTCAGATTGATATATAAATTGCCCATATGCACGGGCCATTGTTCCAAATTTTTAAAAATTCTAGTTTATTTTGACTACTTGGGTTATTTCAATCATACCATACTAGATAAGATCTTTTTACTTTCGTTATGTTTTTGGGTATTATTATTGGAGTTTTCAATCATCGACTAGTCAATATTGCATACATCTTCATATAGCAATGGGAAGTTTGCTCGGCGAAAGTTATGATATATTATTAATATGTGTATTATAGAAACAGCCATTGGGACTTTTCCATGATAAGTTAATTTACAAAGGGGATTGATATAAATCGATAGGAACTAGTGTATCTGCAGAACGAATAACTTTACAATCTAAGGATTCGGTTACAAAAATTAGATCTAAGAATCTTCTTATGTTATTTAATATATGGTTACGTTGGTAAACTCCACAAAAGTTAATAGAAATGGAGAGTATATTCAAGTTTATTTGAGTGTAAGCGATGATCATTTATCTTGATAAAGACAGGAATATTACAATCGATGGGCGGTATTGGTGCAATGTAGGAACATAATAGATACAAAAAATACTTATTAGTAAATAATTTTACAATCGTTATGTCTATATTCGGGGCTTTAATTGAATTAGGTATCGGTTAGACAATTAAATCTGTTTTATTTGCAATTAATGTATGTAAATGTCTATCATCACGTGAGATAATATAGTTATTTATAAAAATTCATTACTGTTAACATGATCCTTTAGCCAGGCCAATTAAAAAAATCTGCTGCTTTAGTGTTAAGCCCTCTTACGTTCTGGTAATAACATGTAAGAGTATTCTGTTGAGATTACGTTAGTTTTCCGATGTGCTATTGGTAAGGGGAGGCTTATTTCGTAGTTTTTTTCTATCCCAAAAGCAACTATGGTCGGATTGTCATTAACATATTTAAGTCCTTATATTGCTTTCCCCTTTAGACTGACGTTCTTTTATTTCCTCGTGTAGTAATTTTAATTCATTTCTTTGCATTGAGTTTAAATCACGTTTGAACTTAATTCGTTACTCATTTTGTGTAGTGAAATTAATTTTCAAAAGACTGTTTACGGTTCGTTCTCTTGCCCAGTCGGATTAATTTTTTCAGTACCGGAAAATCTCCATAATCCTGTAGGATTTCGTTGGATTCTTCTAAATCGCATTGTGCTTGTTCGTCGGCGATAAGAAGATTCCGGTATGTTATAGAGCAAGAGATTATGCTTCCTTTCTGATATTTCGGTGACGGCATCACTTACTGCACTACTACAAAGTGCAGTAACGGTTTGGTCGTTAACTCCCAGATTACTACTTTAGCACAACCGAAATTCAATGGTTTCGATATTACTTTCCAGTCTTAGTATTTTCTCTTCAAACGATATTACTCTTCCGTTACTCTTTCGTTACTATTTAACAGTTATATTTCATGTTATGATCAAAGTATCTAGTTAATAATTTATTAAAAATTGTCTCTATTTGTGTAATTTGCATCGATTAGTGTGCTTAGCGTGAAACCATTTTTGCATAGAATATTTCAAGTAAAATGAGCTAGGACTAATATTACAGATAAATCCCATTGCAAACTATATGAATAGAGGGGTAGGAAAAACACAGGAGAACACTTCACACCAGTGAGGGTCTTTACGGTGACTAATAAACAGACACAGATTAACTCAATCGTGAGGTTTAACAAAAGAGTACAGAGGAATAATTATTTATGAATTTAAATTGTGCTTAAAAATAACGGTTATTGGTAGTATTATTTGTACTAGTTTTGTAGAATGTTCAGCATAGAATATAATTTTTAAGGGTATGCAGGATTTATTTTCTGATATTTTCTCAATTCAAAAAATTTAAGATAATCTTTAATATGTTATCTCCTTATTTAAATGATTTGATCCATCTAGATTATAAAGCAAAATATTACACTTTTGTAAAAAGAAAAACGCAAAAAAACTAAAATGTATCATGTTAAAACACTGAATTTCTGTAATAATAGAACAACAAAGATCATCGTATTTTTTGAAAAACTTAAATTAAATGTTTTATTTGAATACCTTTTTTAATTTGGAAAATTCAGACGATGTAAAATGTATATCATAAAACGGAAATGTCGGTTTGCTTCAGAAGAACAATTGTCACGAAACGTGATTTATACAAACAGTTTACAAATCAAAGAGAAAGAGTCTGATAATTTACAGAAGTCACATGTCATATGGACTTAGGCTTACAAATCTTATAGTAGGACTTAATAACTTTAATTATGAAAAAGGTTTTACAATTTCTAAGAATAATAAGATCAACATTGAAAAAAAAATATTATTATGGCCACAACATAATTTTTAAATTCAATGGGGTAAAACACTTGTTAAGTTCCATAATATTTTTATTTTCAGTTGCCTGACACGTGTTTCGATCATTCCTGATCATTTTTAAAGTACAAAATAATATTATTTTTTACTTTGAAAATGATCAGGATAATATTATTTTGTACTTTGAAAATAACATAATTTTTACTTACTTAAAGTAAGGGAATGTATTATGAATCAAATTTAAAATTTCAAAAAAGTTTACCTTTTGCGGTCTTAGAGTAATTATACCGTGTTTTAAATATACCTCTCCAAAAATAACCTTGACTTCTAATTGTAGTTCTAGCGGTTTAGATTACAAGTGCACGAATCAGTGCGTCTACTAATTTAGTTTGTCAAACGAGTATTATTGCCTGCTATATTTCTTTATCTTTTAATTACCTCTACAAGGAAATATATTGTATCGAGATATGCAAAATAAGTTAAACTAGCTATATCTGCTTCAATTCCTGTAATTTTTTCCAGGTTTTTAAGCTGCGAATGATAAAGATATTCAAGGTTCAAACAATATTTCTGAATGTTTGACTAAGTGATATAGATTATATCACCTTGCACTACTTTCTTATTAAATTTCCTGAGGAAATTGGTTCAAGATTGATTATCAAAATGAGATGAGGGTTTAAAGTTAATGCTTGTTGCGCTACACTCTTGATAGAAACAGATATTACCATTGGGTGGAGAATAACACTTGCATTGTTCCATAATACAAAACAAGTGTTATTCTCCACCTAATAGTGAGGTATTTGTATATTCATTTCGTTTAATGTTTAATGCTTATTTATAATTTCATAATGTGCTTCTACATCTAATTAACCATATCAATAACAATAAATCACTGAAGTGCAAGGCACTTGTGTATCATAAGTTACAAATTAATTATGGCAGAACAGCTTAAAATTTTCGAAATGATAAAGTAAATATTATAAAGAAAATATATTATTGTAAGTGTAAGTAAAGAAGACAACAATAATAAGAATAAACAATGTTTAACTTACCACAATATACGTACACATGAACATTTACAACAAGTCCACCCTAAGCTACTATACCATATATCATGTGCGATTTAACTAACGTATGGTATAACAATTTCTAAAAATAAATAAAAGAATATGTGGTTATTCTTAGTTTTATTACAAGCTAGTCCATCTATTTTTCCATTTCATGTTGCCATCAAATGCCGAGGTACTTACTTATTATATTACAGAAAATATCATTTATATTGGAGTTGTCAATGCAAGAAATCGAACTGAATGTTGTTTTGCTCGAATTATTGAAGTATAATGGTAACTAATGGGCTTTTTCCATGTAAACTGTTATTTTTTTTGTGGTCAAACCATTGTTTTGTAGACTTCATATTCTCTTGAATCTTTGTTTTGACCTCATCCCATAAGGCTTATTATTTCACATATTGTTTATGCAGATAATTAATAACAAGGGATCCAAAACTTTACTTTGTAGGATAACACAGGTAATGTTTTTATACAAACTTATTATATATCGTTTTATTATTTTCACCGCACTGTTTTATATCAAGTAGCTTTTAAACAAGTTTATAGGTGTTTGTCTGATACCCATGTCTTTAAGGTCCTAAATAAATATCTGATGCTCAACACTGTCAAAAGCTTTTGCTAGGTCTATGAAAAGACATAAGCACCCATTCTAGCGATACAGAGAATTATTGATGTGGTATCAAATTGCTCGAATACCATCTTGAGTAGACTTGGACAAAATTTTACAACTTCTTCACTATCTCCGGTTTTATATATTGGCAAAATAATAGTCTGCTTAAAGGGTTTTGAGCATATGTCGGATTTAAATATTTTGTTAATTAGACACGAGAGTGGTTCAGTACATTAATTCTTATTTTGTCGTAGCCAAAAGATCCTGCATTTTTCAAACGCTGCATTGTTTCTATATTATTAGATCTCTATTCATATCATAAAAGGAGTATTTTAGGACTGTCTCTTTGGGATGCAGTCTTTCTTTATCCTATTTTTACTAGACATGATCTGCCCTATTGTATCATAATGTTTATTAAACATTCCTACTGTTTCAGCGAGGTTTTGTGCAGTTATCATTTTTAATCTTAATAGTTTTCAATTTTATTTTGTGACGGCGTAGTGATTTTTTAATAATAATAATAATAATGTTAAGTTTGTTACTAGTAGACGTAATAACAAATAATAATACTAATATCTGTACTATGCTAATATTAATTAAAAATACATTAAATAAATTAAATTAAACTATCATAAAGATTAAATTTAAACATTTACTATTAATGGTAATAACATGAGTATTTTAAGTTATCTATTTTCCGCTATCTAGAGAGATTCACTTATTTAGTCATTTCGAATAATGGTCTCATAAAATTAGTAAATGTTAAGATATTGAAATTAAAATTAATTTGATAAAACACATTTTCTAGTGGACGGGTTAAAAATAGTATTTTTTTGCATATTTATTTATTTCTACATTTACAAATTTATAAATTTACAATAGTAAATAAATATATTGTATGTAGTCAGTTTCTTCCCCCTATATCTGTGTTGTATTTCTTTGGTGGTTCTTCTTACGTCAATTCATATTTTGTTGTTTAGAAGTAGGTTTTTAATTTTCAGTTTAAATGCTGGATATGTCAGTGTCTGTATGTGTTTGTCTATATTGTTATATTGTTGGATCGTTTCCGGGGTTAGTAAGTGTGCAAACTGTTTTGATTTAAAAAGTTCTGTTTTAATGTTTGAATTTCTTCATGAGTTATAGTTGTGTATATCTTTGTTTTTTATTAGAGATATATTTGTTTTTATGGTGTTTTTTTTAAATTTTGTGTAATAATAGTATGTTATTTAGTGTTATCAGTTTCTGTATGTTTAATTCATTGGTTTTGTGTAGAGTTCCTCAGTGCTAGTTCTATGTTCCATTTTGATTAGAGTCTTTAGTATTTTATTTTGTTGAATTTGTAGTTTATTTATATTTTTTTAGTTGTCTTTCCCCATATATGACATAGGTACTTAGTTTTTGAAGTAAAAAAGGCATGGTAAATTTGTTTTCTCGTGCTTTCTGGTACGTAATTTCGGATTTTTTACAGAGCTGCTATAGTTTTTGAGTTATGGTTTAATATTAAAAGGATTAATTAACCAAGTGCTTAATTAATCCTTTTATTAACATAAAAATGTTTCATTATTGTTTATTGTTTATTATTTGCTTTGTTTCTCTTCTTAAATTAATCTAAAATACATACTACTATAAATACTATTACTATAATTTAAGTTAAGTGAGAAATTAATTAATCCTGGTTTAATAATTATTTTGTCTTTGTATTCCCAGGTAATTTACGTCGTGCACTTGTTCGATTGGTTTTCCTTTTATTGTAAATTGAAGGTTTACATCTTCCTATTTGTTGCAAAAAATCATATACGTTGTTTTTGATAAGATAAGATAAGATAAGATATTTTATTGGTGCTAACAGATTCCATCATCTTTACACAAGTCATATACATGGTAGATTACAATATCAAATAAGTTACAATACAATATCATAAAAGTATAAATAATTTTACAAATATTAAAATAATAACACATTTTACAATACAATAAGAAACAGATTAAAAGTATACAATAAATAAATTTAATTTTAATTACACAGTAAATAATTAAATTAAATTATCTAGAACTAAAATTCATAAAGTCATTAATTGCGTATGGCTCTACATTTACTAGTATTTCTTTTACCTTAGATTTAAATAGTTTTAATGGCATATGTTTCAAGCTTTCTGGTAATTTGTTATACAAATTTGTCTGCGTAGAATTAATAGCCAATATGGTATACTTGGCTAAAGTGCTTAATATGTGAGATCCGTACCTAGTAGAATACGTGTGTGACCTGTTTACATTGGTAAATTTACTACGATTTTTATGTATATGCACACAAGTTTTAAAAATGAATTTTGATTCGTTTATTGTTAGAAGAATTTGGGTGGACCATTTTTCTAATATATTCATGTCTGATTTTATATTATCCTCTATTTCTGTACATGACTTTCTGGAGTATAATAAGCAAGTGTCATCAGCATATGTATATGGTTTTCCTTTAATATTAAGTTTAGTCGTATAGTTTGTGTATATAATATATAGTATTGGTGGCAGTATTTCTCCATGAGGGATTCCATATTTCGCAAACATGGGTTCGCTGTTTTCGTTTCCAATTTTCGTTATTTGTGGCCTACGTGTTAGGTATGTTTCTAATAGTTTTAGGTTTTTTTTCTTTCGTATGTCAATTTTCTGCAATTTTTCAATTAGTTTTGTTGTCGAGATGGTGTCAAAAGCTTTCTTCATGTCTTCATGTCATATCGCAATAACTTTTTCTTTCTTGTCCAGTTTATTTTTTATGTCGTGTATCATATCCGTTGTTGCTGATGATGTTCCAGAGTGTTCTTGAAAGGCGTATTGTTGGCTGTTAATTATTTTATGTTTTTTAAGATGTTTACAAATTTGAACTTTTAAGCATTTTGCTAATATTTTATTGAGTGACGATAGTAGAGCTATGGGTCTGTAGTTTTCAGGGCAGTTGCGGTTTACTTTTATGTGTATAGGTATTATTATGGTTTGTTTTAAATAATCGGGGTATATTCCTTCTTTTATGATTTTGTTTATTACTTTTGCGAGTATAGGTGTGAGTACTGTTTTATTTTCTTTAATTATACGTTTTGTTATATTGTCGAATCCAGAGCTTTTATAGTCTTTTAGGTTATTTATTATGTTTAAAATTCCTATGTCGTTTATGGTGTGAAATGCAAAGTCTTCTAATTCTGTTATTTCGTTTTGGTCTTGTCCTATTGTATATGTAGTGCTGTTTTGTTGTATTTCTGCCAGGTGTTTCCCTATATTTGCTTTAATTTCTCTTATAGCATTTGTTGTTTCTACTTTTCTTTTGACTTGCTTGTTTATAATTTTCCACAGCGTCTTTGGATTATATTTATGTCTCAAATTTGTTAATTTAGTAGTCATTTTTTCTGCTTGTAGTATTGTTCTTTTATTAGTTCGTTCAGTCTATTTTTATCATATCGCTTTTGTAATTTATTTCGTTTGTTTATTTGTTTTATAATCTCTTCGTTTATCCATCCATTTTCTGGTTTTCGCTTGATATGTTTTGTGTGTTTGTTTTTTGCTATTATTTCTTCTAGGATTTTTGATAATTGTTCTGTTTTCGGTTGATTCTATTTTCAAGTTATTTATATCAGATGTTATTTGTCTATGGTCTGTTTTTATAATTCCTGTCGTTTCGTATGTTTTTAGTTTATGTGGAGTGTTAATTTGGATTATTAAAGCTTTATGGACAGATACATGGGTTTCTTTGGTTTTTATTTGTCTTATAGTTTTATTATCATTTGTTATAATGTGGACACATGGGTTTCTTTGGTTATTATTTGTCTTATAGTTTTATTATCATTTGTTATAACGTGGTCTATTATTGTGTTTTCTCCTGTACTATTGTAGTGTGTGTATTCATTTTCTGATATGTTATTTTTAATTGTCTAGTTATTTGCCTTTAGTATTTTGTTATAGGCTATAGATTGACTATTTTTTTCTAAAATATTTATGTTTATGTCATCTATTATTATGCGGGTTTTCATTTTTTTGAAGATACGCCTTGTTAGTGCATTTTTCAGTTCATTTAGAGTTTTGTGTGGTGGTTTATATAAGAGCGTAATATATGTTATTTTAGTTTATTAATATTGTGATGAATTGTATTTGGTTTATTCTTTTATTCGTTATTTGGGTGTATGGTGTATTGTTTCTGATGTATATATAGGGTCCGCCCATAAGGGCGCGTGAACTTTAAAATTGAATAAAACAAGTTGTGTGTGAGGTAGAAACGAAATTTATTTTTCATTCGAAAGGGTATTCGACCCCATTAAGTATGGAAGATAACATCGTTCAAATGACCGGGAGGTCCAATTTTCGATGACTCTGGAGCACATATCGGCCTTAATTTGAGCGATGGCGTTGCGTATGTTGACTTTGAGGTCATCGGTGTTTAGAGGCGTAGACCAGCGACTTGAGATAGCCCCAGAGAAAAAAGTCTAAAGGCGTTAAATCGCACGATCTCGGTGGCCAGTTGATATCGCCTCCGCGCGAGATGACCATGTCCGGAAATCGCTCGTGCAGAATGTCCATTGTGGCATGGGCTGTCCATATCATCCAGTTTAGGCCAAAAGAAGTTGGTTATCATCGACCTGTAGCGCTCCCCATTGACGGTTATGGCCGCCCCAGCTTCGTTCTCGAAAAAGTACGGACCGATGATGCCGCCGGCCCAAAATCCACACCAAACAGTGACTTTCTGGGGATGCATTACCACTTAGTGGACCTCGTGTGGGTTGTTCTCACTCCAAATGCGGCAATTTTGCTTGTTCACATACCCGTTCATCCAGAAATGAGCCTCGTCGCTGAAGATGATTTTTCGGCCAAAATGGGGGTCTGCTTCCAACTGCTCCAGAGCCCAGTCAGCGAACGCCCGACGCTGTCTGTGGTCGTTTATCTTGAGCTCCTGGGTCAATTGGATTTTGTACGGGTGCAGACCCAAATCCAGATGCAAAATTCTGCGAGTTGATGTCTCCGAAAGGCCAAGTTCCTGTGCACGACAAAAAATGGACTGCCTCGGGTTCTCGCGCACACTCTCACGGACAGCAGCGATATTTTCGTTCGATCGGGCGTTTCGTCGACGTGTCAGTGTTGGCTGGTTGTTTACTGAACCAGTCGACTCGAATTTGCCCACCAATCGACGGATAGTCGACTCTACAGGCCGATCATCGCGACCGTAAAATGGGCGAAGTGCGCGGAACGTTGCTCGAACTGATGATCAATTTTCGTAAAACAATTTAATAATTTGCACGTGCTGCTCGACACTCAAACTTGCCATGGTGATTTGGGGTTATATACTGAACAAATGACAGCAACTTTGACAGCTCTACCTCGAACAACATGGCCGCACCCTTCCGGCAAACTTCGCGCGTCCCTATTGGCGGACCCTTTAGCTATTCCGCCACCTCTCGTGCTTCTAGAGTTAAATTCAGAATTGTAATTCTCCAGGTTATATAGTTGTTCATTTGCAGGAGATAGCCACGTTTCAGTTGTTGCAATTATATCTGGTTTGTTTTCATTAGTATCTAATAGTAAATAAACATAAACAAATATAAACAGTAAATTCGGGCTCTATATCATGATGAATGAAATAAAATTCCTTACTTCACTTATTATTTTTATTAATACCAGATGTACATTTCGAGTACTAGGTATTCATTATAAATGGTTAATAAACACTTACAACTACAAACGCGGCTATAAATACAAAGGCAGATTATGAGTAAATCCAGAAAGTAATTAGTGGTTGTCGAAAGCGGAATATTCTTTTCGGGATTATTTTTGTAGCAAGCTTAACAGTGGGTTATCTAAAGGGGTTAAATCTGAGTTTAAGAGCTTATACCTGTGTTTGTGCATTTCAATTGCTTCGAGCATATTTAATTTTGATTTATTTGATTTTTTTTGTAAAGGGAGATATTGTTTAATGAAAAGAGGTGTCCTGTTTCGAAATTATGTTGAGCTACGGAATATTTTACTGTTTTTATTTTTGACGTGGAACACGTGTTCTTTGAACCTCTTGTGTAAACTCCGTTGTGTTTGTTCTATATAACATTTATCACATTAATTACATGTTATTGAATAGATTCCCGACTCCTCAATACGACTACTTTTTTGAAATTGGTTTCCTAAAAGTGTTTTTTGTTGCTATAATACGCGGGACTTGATTTGAATTACTTAAATATCTTAGCAATCTTATTAGTTATTTGGTCATTGTAAATAAATCTAGTAAATTTGTTTTCTTTTGTTTCGGTTAAAGGCTTTAGTGTTGTTAATGTCTTGGTTTTTTGGTTTCTTTTGTGTCGGTGAATTAATTTATTAATTGTAAATTTAATAATAAAAATATATAAACCTTTACGTTGTAGAAAATTCACTAATAATTAGAAAAAACACGACAATATTTTCGTAAAATCTACAACAAATGAGTCTTATAAAGACTTCAAGAACAAATCACTTTTAAAAGAACTACTTCTCTAGCTAATACTTCGACAGACATTGAATGATACAAAAGTAATTTGCGTGTTACAAAATAACAAGGCTATCAAAGCAACACTAGTTTGAACGTATTTCTTTCTGTAAAATGAACTAAACATGATTGAATGTACGTTAAATAGCTGTTGAGTAACTATACTATGGTAATTTGGAAGAAAAAATGAATTTAGGTTGAGGTAATTAAAAGTAAATTAGAAAAAGCTATTAAATAATTCAATACTCAATTTTATAACCATCTGTAGACACGTGTTTCGATATTTCAATTTCTTCAGTACAGCTTTATTATAAAATTGATTTTAAACATAAATAAAACATTTACTAAACTAAATATAATTAAATATAAATAACTTACTCAGCTATGTACGGCAACTGACACAATAATGAAGTATAATCGACTGAAGGTCTTATTTATACCTGAAATGGATTACAGTAATCATAGTAAGCATTCCTTGCAAAATATTATTTCAACTATACCCGAAAAGACCATAATTCTAGTTCTCGCATATGTAATGAAAGTTGGTTGAAAAATTTGATGGCGTAGAATCTTATGCCGGTCAGTGTTTTATTTAGGTGATATGAAGAGGTATAAACATCATTACCTCTGTATCTAGTTGGATACGTATGGTATTAATTTTAAATATATTATGCTGTTATAGATATATAGACATGTATTAGTAACTTAAGTTCTATAAAACCATTGTTACAGTCATCTCTGTAATTACAACCAGCTATAACTCTAATTGCTCTTCGCTGTAAGCTAGATATTTTATGTCTAATTGCTGAATGACCCTAAGCAATTAGGCCATATTGTATGTGGGACTCAATGTGCGCATTGAGAATGGAAAGAAATATTTCGTAAAATAATAATATTTCTAGAAAGTTTATTGGCTAATTCATTCCGATTAGTTTCCCAACTCATCTTTGAATCAAGATGCACACCAAAAAATTTCGCTGATTTATTATATATATATATATATATATATATATATATATATATATATATATATATATATATGTATTCATTTAACTTTAATTTATTGCTACAAAACCATTCTACGTACAATATATCTACTTCTTCTTCAGAGTATGATCCTACTGAATTAGAAGTAGTGGTATTGTCTGCAAATAAGGTCACATCTGAACAAGGAAGGCTACTTTGAAAATCGTTGATATATATACTAAATAGTACCGGTCCAAGGATTGAACCCTGTGCTGTACTCTAACTTGGCTATGTTCGATATTATATTTTTAAAGTGTGTACAGTGAAATCTATCTGAAAAATACGATTAAATTAGTTTTATACTATCTGGATCAATGTCAAAATCAAGGAATATAGAATAGCCGCCTTCCCCTCATTCAAACCAATTTAATGTAATATCTGTAAATTTTAATATAGCATGCCCAGTAGAAAGCTTTTTCTATATCCATATTGAGAATTTGGTAAATAAGTTCGATAAAACAATATATTTATTAGGTTGAATTTGCAGTATCTTTTCGGCAATTTTTGAAAGTATAGGTAGGAGAGAAATAGATCGGTAGTTGGGGTCATTGCTGTGGCCATTTTTATAAATTGGAATAATTAAAGCTACTTTTAAAACATCAGGAAAATGACAAGACCGAATACATTAATTTGCTAGCATTGTTAGGGGAGTAAATATGCTATTCATAATTGATTTCTTGGCTTTTGGTTACTTTTACTCCTTGGATAACGCGACTGATAATACTGGACTATACTTCACTAAAACAAAAAAAGCTTTGTACATGTACGTTATTTTTACACAGTAAAAGAATTGGATCAACGTTGGGCTCTTCCATTTCAAAAAATATTTTAGAAGAAAGTTTCGCGAAATAAACATTAAAATTATTTGCAGTGAGTTTACAGTCCTTCTCTGGCAATGCCGGATTGACTCTTGCTTTAATAATAATTTACACTATTGTTATTATTTTTATAAACTTGTTTTTATAATAGTTTTTTTAGCTAATTTGATTCGTTACGTAAATTTGTTTTTTACTTTAGTGTATGTTTCTTTTCGATGTCTATTATGTGGATCTTTTTGTAATTGGATATAAGTTTTGTTTTTATTATTGGTTGATTTTATTAAACCTTGTATTAGCCATTCACTCCATTTTTGATTATTATGTTTAATTTTTATGTTATACCTATTTTATTGATTGATTTATTGATTTTACTTAACATGTCCACTGAAAAAAATATTGTAATAATTGATATAAATTTTTAAGTACTTAACAATTTAAAGCAGGGAACATGCGGGCGGAGTTTGCATAGTTTTCTTCCACCCAGACTGTGATTACTAGATGATGGTATCTATTTTAGCAATTTTAGGCAATATTTTGGCCATTACTGGCTTGTTTTATCATTTTAAATGAGTATTTTTTCTTTGACATAATGAAGTTCTTTGTTGCAGTTTCATCATTAATTATATTTGTGACCGAATTAATGGTGTTCCATAAGGTTCCATACGTGAACCGCTGTTATTTATAATGTATACCTCAAATTTAACTAAACAGGTTAAAGAATTGATTCTAAAAATGTATGCTTATGACACAACTATTACACTCATATTTACTAGAAGATCATGCAACTGCGTTTAACAATATTAATAAAGATTTAGATGCTTTTAACAAAATTTCAAATAAGCTTTGTCAAACAATAAATCCTAGTAAAACAGGAGTTGTGCTGTTTGGGAATAATTATAAAATTAAAAAATTTAACAATTCAAACCCTTATTTTAATAAAATCTATGCCGCTTCATATATTTAAAGAAGTTAAAAATAGGATTAGTGCTTAATAACACGTTTAAATTTGCATTATATATTAATAAAGGTATGGGAACAAGTTTTGTAATTTTTAAACTTATTTTTCCACACGTGAATTATTTATCTAATAAAGTTAAATCATAATACAGACTTTATGCTCTTGCTTTATCTCATTATTTTTCTAATCAAGTTGATTTAATCTACTTGAAATTATTAAATAGACTCGATCGGATTATTATGTGACTTGAATATTTAAATAATATTTGATGCTACTTAAACTATATTGAAATCATGTAGAAAAGGATGTATTTCGGTATCTTTCATAGCCAAAATAAACTTTTAAATGGTAAAATAGGTTAAATGGTTTATTTAACTTTCTTAGTGAAATGCATCATCATCAATAGTTTACGATAATTTTAATAGAAATCGAAGATATTATTGGTTTTAAAAACATTAACTTTCCTTAAATTGTCGTAAGAAATCAATTGGGCAATAAACATCCATTTTTAATTGTGCTTTTTAACTAAATTTTGTATGTTTTTCGCTATAGAGAGAAGTAATGTAATTAATTAATTGATAATAATTAAGATAAATCATCAATCATCAGAATTTGATTTTAACTTTTATATAAATGTAATGAACTTGAGACAAAATGTATAATTATATTAAAAATAAATATGTATAAATATATTTTTAGATAAGAATGGCTAATTTTTTTGTGTCTAAATTACATATGTTAAGTAACAAAATTAGAGAAGAACTACTATTAATACATATTTACACATACAAGTTTATTAAGATAAAATTGATAAACATATTTCGATACTAATTAATATCTACGAGTGCAGAAGATTGAAAATTAAATTACTGAATATACATAATAGGTTAAATATATGCAAGACATAAATTAATTTCGATGAATTATTTTTTCTTATCGATTTAGAAAAATCGCAGATTTTAATTTGTAAAACAATTCAAAGATCGACATAACAGCTAATCAATTTATATGAATTATGGCTGAAAGTATACAATTCTCCATGCGAAACATAATTAATCAAAAGCATTAAAACATCGCCAAATAAAACCATAATGTGTTATACACCAAAGCAAAAATTGCGTGATCTTGTAAGGCGATATGAAAGTACACCTCGACCTAACAGTTCTAATGCAGAACATTCCATGGGGAAAGTTGGTAGCATTGAACGTTCCGCGCTAGATGAATGAGCACGGCGGTCAAACACCCGTTTATTTATTATTCACACTCCCATAATCTCAGGAAAATTAAATAACCAAAACGTCGCCATGTGCATAGATGTTTTCGTGGGATAATGTGCCATGGAATTAGTCATCTGACAAATATAAATTATTACAACACCTCTTATTAGTACTTAATAATAGTGTTGTGGAAAGAAAGATTTAATTCATAGATAGATAACTGTATATATTACTCGCTTATGGTAGAATATAGTAGCATTAAAAATATATTCTGCAAAATATTTAGTGCTTTATAAACAATTGATTAAAACGCTGTTTCTTCGACTAGTTTCAATTTTGAGTAATTCTAATTCTTAAGGAAATATGTACAAAATATGTTGCAGTGAGAAATTAATACATCTTATTCTGACCATTCACTTTAAATTAATAAATAAGAATCTAAAAATAAATCTTTTTATCAAAATTAAGAAAGTTTGTAGAATATTAAATTAAACAAAAAAATATACCAAACAATATAACTAGTTTAATTGTTATTATGTTTAAATAATAATAATATATACTCTATGCTTACGCTAATGTGCACACCGTACATAAAATATTTCCTGTTTTATCTTTAAATTTATGAACATTTTAACATACTTGTAATTATGTTACAATTTGTTTCTATATTATTTTTTATGAGACATTATATAGCCGTAGACATTTGCTCAACGTAAACTTTCTATATTAGTTTATGGTGATATTTACATTTTTGGGGATTCTTTATTACTTAGGTTTTATGATCGCATTGTCTAAAACGCAAATTCCAGAAATGAATATAATAGTCAGAGATTAGGGAAAATTTCAGTAATTATCTATTTTAGAAGTTTATTACAGCGTAGGTTTTATTACTTCTATGAACTAGAGCTATAATCCGCGCCATTGTTTGTTTGCAGTTTATATTTTTTCTAATTATAAAATGTAAATTTCAGTAAATTTTAAATTCATTTTATAAGTATATTATTGTACACAGGTTTGTAAATATAGGTGAATGGTATTAATAATTTTAAAATGCGAATTTAGTAAATCTGTAATAAGTATTATAAAGAGTACAAAACAAATTACTTCGGATATTATCCAAATTATACAGAAGTAATTTTCGTGTTACAAATGGCACAACCATTAAAAGAACACTAGTTTGCATATATTTATTTCTGCCAAATAAACTTTACGAATATTAATTTAAGTAGAAAACTTTTTTAAAGTAAATTTTAAACCAAATCCAAAATCCTTGAAACAGTATAAACGATTCTCAATGATTTTGATATGGTCTTGTCAAACTGTTTTTTACCATAGTAGATACAATACACAGAATAGTATTAGGTTTCTTAATTACAAACTTCTAGTTTTAGTTATTTCATTTTTTCGAAATGAATTATATTAATTGCTGATGATATAAATAATATATATTGCTGTTTCAAAAATATAAGTATCCATATCGAAATTAATCACATAAACACATATACATACATGTTTATTTGGACAAACACAATACATAACAATAATAACAATCAATATGAAACAGATAAATGGTGTTAGTCCGTCTGGGCTATAGACCTGCGGTCTTTCTGCCCCCATAAACACATTTATTGTATTTTTATATTCTATATTATCAAATAATAACAGATATGCACTTCAGATAGCTTTAATATAGATGCCTTAATTATTTAATAAAATAAAATCATGTAAAGAGCGACTTAATTTATGTTATATGCAGGATTTTCAAATCATGAATGTAAAACCAGTCATAACTATTATAAAAATAATATAACAAGTTACTAAATAAAGATATAATCATATTTTTTCTTATATTTTCACTCAATAATAAAGAGTGTTGTTAATATTCATGATTTAAATGATATTCTTAAAAATTCTGCAAAATATTTCCTTATAGGCAAATTTTCTCTCACAATAAAGAAATTATAAACTTCAAATTAATGTGTTATAATTTAATAGCGAATATTTTCTATCAAGACATAGCGGTAAGTAATGAATAAGGTACTTGAAGGTAATGAAACAAATAAAATATTACTGTTCTTATTGAAATTCGTATTCTGTGAGTAATTTATGAATTTAAACACAATTCATACAAATAATCGAAATAAATCCACAATATTTATTATGTTCATTATGAAAATACAAACATTTGTTTTATTAGATTTTAACTCCGCGGTGTGTATTTAATTATTGTTAAAGTCTATTATCACAACTACGTCATAAGTTTGATGTTCGATTTTCAAAAAACGATATCACTACAGATGAAAAACTTGCTCCGGGCATTTAAAATTATAAATTAAATATTGATTAATAGGTGCAGTATTAATTAAAATAATAGTAAACATTTTTTGAACGCGCCTTGAAAATCGAATATAAAAGTTATGGCATAGCTGCACTAATCAGCTGTGCTTCAGCGAAACACGTGTCTGTGGATAGTTTAAAATTAGTTCTACTAAGTTCAAAAATTATTGAATTATAATAAGTTGACATTGCATTTATGTAAATTTTGTTTTACAAGTTTTTCACATTCAGATGGTGGTTTATTCGTGAACAAGTTTGTTTTAAAATAATATACAGTTAGTATTATTTGATGTAACAAACATGTTTACGAACACATCCGAATGTAAACTAGTAAAACAACATTTACAAAAATGCAATGTCAACCCAATCATAATTCAAGAATTTTTAAAATTAGTAGAAATAATTTTAAACTATAATTGCTTCTCATTCGAGAACCATTTTTTCCAATAACAAAAAGGTGTACCGCTAAATCCTCTGTCAGCCGAAATATTTATGCATGATATGACTAAAAAAATATTTAATTTAGAAGATACCAAAAAAACGTTAAATTCTAGCACAGATACGTAGACGGTATCATTTCATGTTTTAAAAGAACAGACTGTTACTGCAGAAAAAGAACAAAATGGTAACATTACATTTTTAGATCTACCAACATCAAAAACTAAAAAACAATACATTCGAATTAAAATATACCGGAAACCAACATACACTGACACGTTCATACCGCAAAAATCCTGAAACCATAAAATGGTTGCGTTTAACGCCATGATTATATAGCCACTAAAAATAATGTGTGAAATAAGCAAAAGTTTATTTTATCTTATTTAAAGTTATAAAAGGTGAAAGCCTCTACAATTAGGTATTTCTGGTAATAGTCGTGTATTTGTAGTTTATATTTGACAAAGACAAGGAAGAGGCCAGCCAATATCTACAATCCTATGATCGTTATCTCTTTTAATTTAGCTGAAGAAATTTAACTCTTAATATAATACAGCTTCTAAATTATTGTATTGCTACTAGTGGAAACCTCATATCTATCCACGGTCTAGTATATTTTTTTCGGTCAGCCACCATGAAGGGCCTCGTTGGTGTGAAGTGTATCCCTGTACTATCCTCACTCTTAAGTTAAAAATGTCGCAGAAAATTGATAACAAATAAAAAAATGCTCGAGCAGATTTATTATGTTCGGGAACTTGTGGTGGTGTTTTGGTTAATAAAACGACTTGTTCTGAATGCAACCAATTTTGCCATTCGTCTTGTTTATCCAATCATACATGTGATAGTCGTTCTGACCTTACTGTTTTGTATAAAACAAAACATACAAAAATCAGTCGACATATTAACTTCTAAATGCGACAATTTAAATGCAGACAACTCTCAATTAAAAACTCTAATTGACGAAAATACTAAACTAAGATAAAATTAGTAATTTGACAACCAGATTATCTAATATTGAAAAATGTTCCCCTTCGGACATTTCAAATATATACAGTTACCTTCCACATAAAATCGTAGAAGAACTAGCTGAGCGTAAAACTAGGGAGAACAATATAATTATCTATAATTTAGTTGAGCCGAATGCCGAAAACAATTAAGGAAAATATAATGATTATTTAGTCCGAATTTCACTCGAACTAAATAAAATTAATAAGAATATTTGCATAAAGAATTTTTCCCGTCTTGGAAAACGCAATGATAAGCCTCAGCCACTAAAAGTTATTCTTGATAGTAATTCTACAGGTCATATGATATTGCGTAACAATTCTAAATTAAATGCTATTTTGAGGACAAAATCTGACCTCACTCCAATGCAACGAGATTACTTAAATACAATTATTTTGGAACTAAAATCTAAGCAGGCCAAAGGTGAATCTAATTTAATAATTAAATATTTAAATGGTATTCCAAAAATCGTTCGACGTTCCAGTTTTTCTTCGGAAAACTAATAACATTCCAACTGAATACTTTTGAAACTCAAACGAAATGTGTTAACATTTTTTATCAAAACATCCGTGGATTAAACAGTAAATCCTATGATTTTATATGTTTATATGGAAGGTTGTAATTATGATTTAGTCGCTATCTCAGAAACTTGGATGAAGGAGGGATTTTTTAATACAGAATTATTTCCAGATTGTTATGGTATCCTAAGATGCGATAGATCTATTAAAAAAGCGGTGGTATACTACTTGTACTCAGAAATAATATTATATTTAATGAAATTAAATTAGATTGTACTGTATATACCATTGACAGTGTTGCAGGTAGGTTAGAACTTTGTGGAAAAAATGTAGATATTCTATGTACATATATTTCCCCTACAATAAGTATTGAAGTTTTTTGAATTTATTGAAACCAAATTATGTACCGATAACTTATTGATTTTCGTCGATTTCAACCTTCCCGAATATGTTAAGTTTATTACAAATGGTAAACTGTCAAATAAGATTCTTCTATTAAATAATTTTACTAGTTATACTGGCCTCCTCCAACGTAACCCAGTTTTAAACAAAAATGATAGACTTCTAGATTTAGTATTAACACCACCACCTGTTGTTGCTAATGTTGAACATGCATCTGATGTAGCAGTACCGGAAGATCTACACCATCGTGCACTGGATATACATATAATTTTCCTAAGCAATGCACCCATATCTAGATTTAGAGGTGACACCAGACATCGCTATAATTTTAAGAAGGCCAATTTATTAAACTCCCTCTACAATGAAATTTGTAGTACTGATTAGAACTCAGTATTTAGAGGTGAAACAACGTCAAAGGTCTCAATATAAACAATTTCCCATTATTTTCAATAACTTGCGACTAACCGAACTGCAAAAAGAGTTTAAACTTATGCCCAGAAATGCATACTCCATGTTCATTACAAAGTCTGAGAGTGAAATTTCCAGTGAACCTTCACATTTTTGGATATTCATTAATAAAAAAAGAAAATGTTCTAAAATCCCTGGGGCCATGAAATACAACGGTATTACTTATCTAATACGAAGGATATAGTGTCATCATTTGCGAAAAAAATTTCTAATAATTATAGATATATACAAAATTCCAACAATGGATCTCAAGAATATGAACATATGGGTGACTAATACATCTCCGAGGGATTGGTAGTGAAAAGTATGAAGTGGATTAAGCCTAAACTTTAATCGAAAGTTAAATCTCGTGGTATTTGATTACACAATAAATGGTATAATTATTAATAGAGTAGTGGAAATAACTGATCTGGGAGTGAATTTTGATCAACTACTAACTTTTGTAGCACATTTAAATAATACAGTTCAATCTTCATTGAAATTGTTGGCTTTTATTGTTCAAACTATTTTGACTTTGTTTAACTCTTTTATTCTAAGTAGACTTAATTACTGTGTGCCCATCTGGAGTCCCAGCTAGGCAGTACATATTAATACTTTGGAGAAAGTTCAGAAAAAATTTCTTAGGTATTTATATAATTTTAAGTATGGGGTATATACACCATCCTCTATTAATTATCATATGCTTCTCAATGAATTTTCATTACCTTCGATGTTCATTATTACATTGACAATCCATTTTTTTCTTAACCTTCTTCATTTCAATGTTCCAAAATTTTTTACACGCCACTCATTAACTTTTTATTACAATAGACCTAACACATTACATTTTCTTAAATCTCCATTATATCATGTTAAATATTTATCACAGTTTGCAATATTTTGTATATATTATAGTATATAGTAGGTTAAGTGGTAGAGCAGTAACAGGCATCATTACCTGACTGAACTTCGCCTACTCTTATATATTGTTTTCTTTATCTTTGTACATACTTTTTTGGTTAATAATAATAATAATAATAATAATAATAATAATATTTATTTACGGAAAATCCATTTTGACAAGAATTACAAAAAATTAATATAATAACAATTCAAAAACACATATAAACAAACCAAAAAGTAAAGTAATATACTAAAAAATTATAACAAAAATAAGATATAAACTTAATATTTATAAATTAGCATATACTAATCCGCTTAAGTTTACGCATAAATTG
The DNA here is from genome assembly GCA_963969525.1 of Ontholestes murinus. Taxonomy (NCBI): domain Eukaryota; kingdom Metazoa; phylum Arthropoda; class Insecta; order Coleoptera; family Staphylinidae; genus Ontholestes; species Ontholestes murinus. Next base: position 58,587,098 of record OZ018387.1, read on the forward strand.
TGTGTGCGAGTTAACAAATAGGTCAAAATTTAAATTTAGCGATAATGCATTAGATGTACGCATAAATCGAGATAGTGGACTATTAATGCCATAGTTGGACTTATGGTAGGGAATACGAAATACAGGTAATTGCCTAATTGATCGGTTAGATAAATTAACATAGAAATTGATTTGGGATAGGAGATAAGTACATTGGACTTGATGAGAAATTAATTTATAAAATAGTGACATATCAAAATAAAATCTACGGCAGCACAGTTTATCAATACGTTGAACAGATGAAAACACACTAATATTCATATCCGTATTATAGCCTAATTTGAAAGCATATAGTTTTAAAAACTTGTTCTGAACATTTTGCAGTATATTGATGTAGGTAGTTTGAGTAGGTGACCACACACAAGATGCGTATTCCAAATGGGAACGGACATAAGCAAAATATAAAAGCTTAAAAGCTGCTGGCGACAAGTCGATAGCCATTCGTCTAATAAAACCTAACATTTTTAAAGCTCGGTTACAAATTAAGCGGATATGGTCACTGAAACATAATTTAATGTCAAAAGTTACTCCCAAGTCTTTGGTAACTTTAATTTGTTCTAAACAGTTACTGTTGATAATGTAGCAAAAATGTAAGATATTTTTTTTTCTGGAAAAACTCATCGATTTGCATTTTGCAATATTGAGAAAAATATGGTTATCGTTACACCAGTTAACAACAGATGTGAGATCATCTTGCAACAATTTGCAATCATCAATTGTCTTAATTTCTTTAAAAAGCTTAAGATCATCAGCATAAACCAAAAATGAGGAGTTTCTTATAACTTGAGAAATGTCATTAATAAATAGTAAAAACAGCAATGGACCACAATGTGACCCCTGTGGAACACCCGAAGGAACATGAATGACATTAGATAAAAAGTTTCTAATTTTTACACATTGGACGCGATTAATTAAAAAGCTGTAAATCCACTTTATTACATCAGCATGGAAACCCAAAGCCGATAATTTCGCAATCAAAATCTCATGGTTAACACGATCAAACGCTTTGGCAAAATCCGTAAAAACAGTATCAACTGAATGGTTAGCTTCAAAGGCATTGAGGATAAATGTACTGAATGACAAAAGGTTAGTTGATACTGATCTGCCGGGCCGGAAGCCATGCTGTTCGTCCACGAGTATATTCTTACACATCCAACTAAGTTTAACAGTAACAAGTTCATCGAAAAGCTTTATAATATATACAAGGTGGCGCAAAAGTAATGTCAGAGTTTGAAATGGTCGCCATTTTTGCAGATGGCGCCAAATGTCAGTGTGCTTCGACATTTATGATGTAGATATATAGCGAATTAGTTTTCAATAAGCCATGGAGCGATACATACCTCAAGATCGTGGATTTATTGTTACAGCTTATTTGACAAATTTTAGGTCTGTTATTTTAACGCAAAGTGAATTTCGTCGTCGTTTTTTTGCGTTTCTGGGGCACAGAGAATCTACATGTAATGCATGAAGATTACATCCTCTCAAAGTGACTGTTTGGTGAAGCATTTGCAGTGAAAAAGTGATTGGTGCTTATTTTTTTGAAGACGCCGATGGCGCTGCCGTAACCGTAAATGGCGAGCGTTACAGGCAGATGCTAAACGAGTTTTTTTAGTTTTTTTTACCACAAGTTGCTGCATTGGGTCTCGATTATTGTTGGTTTCAACAGAACGGAGCAACCGTTCACACAGCTCGAGTAACTATGGAGATTTTGAGACACCAATTTCCTGGTCGAATGATCTCCCATTTTGGAGATTTGAACTGGCCGTCCAGATCACCAGATATAACAGCACCAGACTTCTTCCTTTGGGGCTTTTTAAAATCTCACGTTTACCACAACAAACCACGAACCTTGCAAGACTTGAAAGTTAACATTTAAGAAGAAATCGCGAATTTGGAGCCACATGTTTTGCGAGCAATAATTCAAAATGCATCAACTGTGGAGGTGGCCATTTGAGCGATATAATTTTTTCCAAGTAATGTAACCAATAATACACTTTCAAATAAATTTTTGATGAAAACAGAGCTCCTTTTTTTTCATTTATAACAAAATGGCAGCTAATTCAAATTATGGCATTACTTTTGCGCCACCTTGTATTTTGTATAAATATAAAGGAGTTAAACAGAGTCATAATAGTTTGAACATTCTTAAATTTCTTACAACTACGAACAATAAAACCCATCAATTTCTATGAAGATTGAACTGTATTATTTAAATTTGCTACAAAAGTTAGTCGTTGATCAAAAATCACTCCCAAATCAGTTATTTCCACTACTCTATTAATAATTATACCATTTATTTTGTAATCAAATACCACGGGATTTAACTTTCGATTAAAGTTTAGGCTTAATCCGCTTCATACTTTTCAGTACCAATCCCTCGGAGATGTAATAGTCACCCATATGTTCATATTCTTGAGATCTATTGTTGCAATTTTGTATTTATCCATAATTGTTAGAAAATTCTTGAGATCCATTGTTGGAATTTTGTATATATCCATAATTGTTAGAAAATTCTTTCGCAAATCATGACACTATATCCTTCGTATTAGATAAAGTAACACCGTTGTATTCCATGATACCAGGGATTTTAGAACGTTCTCTTTTTTAATTAATGAATAACCAAAAATGTGAAGGTTCACTAGAAATTTCACTCTCAGACTTTGGAATGAACATGGAGTATGCATTTCTGGGCATACGTTTAAAGTGTTTTTGCAGTTCGGTTAGTCGCAACTTATTGAAAATAGTGGGAAATTGTTTATATTAACGTTTTATTTGACGTTGTGTCACCTCTAAATACTGAGTTCTAATCAATACTACAAATTTCGTTGTAGAGTGAGTTTAAATTAGCCTTCTTAAAATTATAGCGATGTCTGATGTCACCTCTAAATCTAGATATGAGTGCATGGAAATTATATGTATATCCAATGCATGATGGTGTAGACCTTCCGGTACTGCTACATCAGATGCATGTTCAACATTAACAACAGATGGTGGTGTTAACACTAAATCTAGAAGTCTATCATTTTTGTTTAAAACTTGGTTACGTTGTAGGAAGCCAGTATAACTAGTAAAATTATTATTTGATAATAAATGTTAACACATGTTTGAGTTTCAAAAGTATTCAGTTGGAATGTTATTAGTTTTTCGAAAAAAAAATGGAACGTCTAACGATTTTTGGAATGCCATTGGAATATTTAATTATTAAATTAGATTCACCTTTGGCCTGTCTAGATTTTAGTTCCAAAATAATTGTATTTAAGTAATTTCGTTGCATTGGAGTGAGGTCAGATTTTGTCCTCAAAATAGCATTTAATTTAGACTTGGCTTATCATTGCGTTTTCCAAGACGGGAAAAATTCTTTATGCAAATATTCTTGTTAATTTTATTTAGTTCGAGTGAAATTCGGGCTAAATCATCATTATATTTTCCTTAATTGTTTTCGGCATTCGACTCAAGTAAATTATATTGTTCTCCCTAGTTTTATGCTCAGCTAGTTCTTCTACGATTTTATGTGGAAGGTCAAATTACTAAGTTCAACCTTTAGTTTAGTATTTTCGTCAATAAAAATTTTTAATTGAGAGTTGTCTGCATTTAAATTGTCGCATTTAGAAGTTAATATGTTGACTGATTTTTGTATGTTACAAAACAGTAAGGTCAGAACGACTATCATATGTATGATTGGATAAACAATACGGATATTAAAATTTGTTCCATTCAGAACAAATGGTTTTATTAACCACAACACCACCACAAGTTCCTGAACATAATAAATCTGCTCGAGCATATTTTGATTTGTTATCAATTTTCTGCGACCTTTTTAATTTAAGGGTGACGATAGTACAGGGATACACTTCACACTAGCGAGGCCCTTCGCGGTGGCCGACCAAAACAAATTATACTAGGCCGTGGATAGATATGAGGTTTCCAGTAGCAGCAATAAAATAATTTAGAAGCTGTATTATATTAAGAGGTAAATTAAAAGATATAACGATCATAGGATTGTAAATATTGGCTGACCTCTTCCTTGTCTTTGCCAAATATAAACTACAAATACACGACTATTATCAAAAATACCTAATTGTAGAGGCTTTCACCTTTTATAATTTTAAATAAGATAAAATAAACTTTGTTTATTTCACACAGTTTATTATTTTTAGTGACTATATAATTATGGCGTTAAACGCGATCATTTTATTTTTGCAGTATGAATGTATGCTGGTTTCCGGTATATTTCAAATTAGAATGAATTGTTTTTTTGTTTTTGATATTGGTAGATCTAAAAATTTAATGTTACCATTTTGTTCGTTTTCTGCAGTAACAGTCTGTTCTTTTAAAACATGAATTTTGCTATTGACTTAGGTTTGAAAAGGCTTTTAAAGTTCAGTTTACACAAGAACTCGAACCTATCGATCACCAGCAACGTCGTATCTTTGCTGATTGGGTCCTTGAAATGCATCAAAATGATCCGGATTTTCACCGAAAAATCATCTTCAGTGATGAGGCCCATTTTTACCTCGGAGGTTACGTGAATAAGCAGAATAGCCGCATTTGGGGCTCGGAAAATCCAAGAATTCTTATTGAAAAGCCTCTCCATCCTCAACGTGTCACTGTTTGGTGCGGTTTATGGACTGGCGGTGTGATTGGACCTTACTTATTCGAAAATGTGGCTGGTGCCACTGTTACAGTGAATGGATTGCGCTATCGAGCTATGATTAATGCTTTTTTATGGCCGCAATTGGAAGATATTGATGTGGACGACCTTTATTTTCAACAAGACGGCGCTACGTGCCTTACAAGGCACGAAACAATCGCAATTTTGCAAGAAAAGTTTCTTAGCCGTGTTATTTCGCAAAGATGTGATAACAATTGGCCCCCGAGATCTTGTGACTTAACACCTTTAGACTTTTTTCTTTGGGGCCACATGAAATATAAGGTCTATGCTAATGCTACACAATCGATTCAAGACCTTTAAGACGGAATACTTGAAGTTATCGAGGACATACAGCCGCAAATGTGCGAATTGGTCATAGAAAATTTCAGGAAAAGGATATGGTGCTGCAACCGTAGTGGTGGCGGCCATTTGGCTGATATCATTTTCCATCGTTAATGGCATATCTTTCTCTTTACAATGAAATAAATGTCCATTGATTTCTTTTAAAATATACTCGATTTTTTAAATATCAAAATGAAACCTCTTATTGGAAAACACCATACTTAAATTTGGAATAACACAAGTTCTAAATCCAGAATGCTTTAAACAGAGGAGTGTGCAACAGGCCAACCTGGTTGTTAATCATGGAAATTCAGGGATTCATTATGTTTTTGTGTAATTCAAGTTCTTCCACAAAATTCATCTATTTGCCTTTATCGACGAGATGGATTACCGAAAGTGCGTACATCCTTGTCAAATGTATGTATGGTTTGTTTCCAATAAATAATACGCAAATGTTGACTTATTCTGTTTTAACTTAAATAAACTTTCGTGTTCTTTTAATTTTACATGAAAAGTGCTACCTGATTGTCCGATGTTTACTCATCGATAATTTGGGTACTCCTGATTTGTACATAGTGTTCATTTGTGATTTTGCGTTAAAAAGAAAAATAATAATTTATTGCTTGATTTGGAAACATATATGTCTCATTTTGTAAACATTTTTTAATTTTTAACTTATTGTTCTGTATGATTTCTTATGTATAAAATATATTATATATGTATGGCTTTAGAATTTGTTTCAATCAAAACATATTTATTAATCTAGTAACTAGAATAACCATTATTAGAAGCAATGTGTTCTATCTTATTTATTTCTTTTTTTAAGGATGCTGGGTTATGGGAGATATTAAATATATGTGTTATCATTGAGTATCAATTTTATGTTTATATGGATAGTGAGATTTGTTCGCGTTAATTGTACCTATGAAGGTAGGTTTTCGGTATACCGGGTGTCTCAGACCACCCGTACCAGCCTTTTATTTCGACAACGGTTGGTCGAATATGACTGGGACAAAAAATTTTATTACCAAAGTGTACCCAAGGAATCCAATGATGAATTTATTTTTTACCGGAATAATCCGGAAGTACCCTGAACCGGAAGTAACTTTAAAATTTCAAATGACAACATAAGTCGAGTATGGTATTAGTTGATAGGTCTTTTTAAAAGAAACAACTTTTATTAAAATATTTTTTTAATATTTTGCATATTTATAAAAATAAACGAAAAAAACTAAATTAAAAATTGGTTACCCATTCAACATTTAATTTCCTCAAGTAGGCTTTGCTTTTTTGTTATGTCAAAATAATTGACGTTCGTGAATATTTGAAGTAAAATAAATTATTATTATCAAAGTATTGAATGTGTCAACATGGTTTTTACAAATCTCAAAGGTTTGGTGAATGCGGCCAAAACTATCATGCTGCTGAGTGAATTTATGCTGAGCGATAGCCTCAATGAGCCAATCAGTCAAGTTTTTCGGCGCCTTGCAGAACGAGTTAAGAAAACTTGTAAGCTACAGCCCAGCCACAACAAAGGTCGAAGTATGAGAAAACGTGTACAAGATTAAAGAACACCAGATATTCTTGCAGCAATTGCTCTGGACTTGAACATCTCGACTAGAAGAATTGAAATCGATGCTGGAATAACTCGCTCCACTACTTGGAGAGTTTTAAAAACAAACAAATTCCATCCATATCATATCTCTCTACACCAGAAATTTGAAGAGCGGGATTTTCAAGATAGATTGAATTTTTGTTAATGGTTGTCTCAAAAAAATTATAATTTCCATCACAAAATTTATGGACAGATGAGGCGACATTCAAAAGCAACGAAGTTGTTAATTTACATAATGCTCACAACTGGAGTAATGAAAACCCTCATTGGTTAAGAGAAGTTGATAATCAACACGTGTGGACCCTTAATGTTTGGTGTGGTATTTTAGGAAACCAAATAATTGGTCCGCATTTTTTCGATGGTTCATTAAACAGAGCTAAATACGCTGATTTTTTAGACAGTAATCTTATTTACCTTCATTACGCAAGCGTTTCTCGTTAAACCGTTGATCGCCTGATCCCTGATCGATGGATTGGAAGGCTAGGACCATTTCCATGGCCACCTCGTTCTCCTGACATAACGCCTCTTGACTTCTCCTTGAGGGGACGTATCCAAGACCTAGTCTATAAAGAGGTTCCAACCACGAGAAATAATTTGAAGGAGAGGATACGGAACGTCTGCCGTTCACTTAGTGAAGATGAGATTCTACGGGCCGTACGACGTTCGAAATCGGGTACAAAGATGCATTGATCAAGAAGGAATTTGAACATACCATAAATAATTGAATAGTTGTTTTAATTATCATTTACTTTATTTTCGTTCTGCAAGGCGCCGAAAAACATTTTTTGACTGAATTGCTCGTTGAGGGTATCGCTCAGCATAAATTCACTCAGCAGCATGATAGTTTTGGCCGCATTCACCGAACCTTTGAGATTTGTAAAAACCATGTTGACACATTCAATACTTTGATAATAATTATTTATTTTACTTCAAATATTCACGAACGTCAATTATTTTACTTGAGGAAATTGAATGTTGAATGGGTAACCAATTTTTAATTTAGTTTTTTTCGTTTATTTTTATAAATATGCAAAATATTAAAAAACACATTTTAATAAAAGTTGTTTCTTTTAAAAAGACCTATCAACTAATACCATACTCGACCTATGTTGCCATTTGAAATTTTAAAGTTACTTCCGCTTCCGGGTACTTCCGGATTATTCCGGTAAAAAATAAATTCATCAGTGGATTCCTTGGGTTCACTTTGGTAATCAAATTTTTTGTCCCAGTCACATTCGACCAAGCGTTGTCGAAATAAAAGGCTGGTACGGGTGGTCTGAGACACCCGGTATATCAAAAATAAGTTTATTATTAGTTTTAGTTATTGTTAAATCTAATTTTGTTATTGCATTATGTTTCAATTGTAAACTTATTGGATGGATGTATTTATTAAAAAATGTTAGGAATTGAAAATTTGCCATTTATTATATTTTTGCCTAGAGATGACTCAATGATGCAATATTTTATTGAGAATATTATTCATAAAAACTCCGGGCTCAGTGGTGAACCTATTGCTAGACATTTTTTGTTTTTAATTATAATTATAAATAGTTGCCTTTTTCTTTGCAATGTTGAAAGTATTCTTGGCTTGCATCTAAATAATTGTTCCATCAGGGCACATTCCTGGAAGGAGATCAAGCACTCTCTAGAGAGGCTCCAGTCCTCCTCTCTAGGATTTCTACATTCCATTGCGCATTTTTTTTGTGCCCTCTAAGTCGAACTGAATCTGCAGATGGTCTGATAAAGAGGATTCTTCCACAACATTCTAGTTTTTAGTTGGAATCAGCCCTTAAACTTTTTGCATGTAGGGTTTCACTTATATCTGTTCCCATCGATCTAGTAGGGTCTTTTTTGTCCGTTATCGTCGTTGATGATCCCACTGGCACCAGCCTCTAAAATTTGTATTTTGGGGCTTCTTGTCTTTAGGAGTTCACTTATTTATTTATTTATTTTTCTTCCTAACAAAATACATATGAATGTAAAAAATATAATACAAAACATTCAAAATTTTAGAAAGCTGGGCGGAGTTCATTCGGCTGCGATGATCTTCCACTCTAACCCATATTTTTGACAGGCAGTGAGAGTTCAAAGTTCTTTTCATAGCCCCATGTCGCTTTGTTCTCTTCTACCCTTGAATTTCAATTCAACCTGTCCAAAACCAAAATGGTAATTGAACTTTTAGCATAGCTTCTCCACTCTATCAGCGGACTGAAAATCCACAGACAGCGTGACCTTGGGTCTCTTCAGGTTTCTCCTTAATACCTTCCAGTTGGAGGTCTTAAGATCATTCTGGGCTTTAACAACTGAGATTATATTCTCATTAGTATAATTCTTACTGTTAAGAAAGTACCCAATCAGGACTCTAGGGTGAGTCATCTTTGCCTTTTCAAGTATCCATAACTTGACTCCCACTTACAGCTTGACTTAGGCCTATGCGGCTTCTAGCCAATTGGCTATGGCACGATCAGCACATAATAGTACACCCTGGTCTATGGTAAAATTGGTGGAATTTGAGCTGTTCCCGTCTTTCCATCCTTGCATATTCTGCCCATAATTTATTTACGGCTTAGATTTGTCATTTGTCATGAGGTATTCTGGAAAGATTCCTACCATTATTTCAAGGATTATAACTATTTTAACGCCAGTTGTTGCCAGCTGCTAAGCACTGTTTGCCTTTCACCCTTCTGTCCTCTTACGGACAGCACCACTAATTCTGATCTTACGGCCTTTGGTGTTTAAGGCTACCTACAAGCTCGTCTCTACTGTTTTTCAGTACCCGATATCCAGCTGTTTGTTCGCAAGTTTCCATATTCACATTGCCTATTGGATCCACCATTTTTGAACTTTGAGGAATCATTAACTCTATGTTTAGCGATTTGGTCCATGTGCGTCCCACAAAAGCCAAGGTAGGCCAAATAGTTAGCTCAAGGAAGGACGACAGATCATAGATCGGGAAATAGTGACTCTATTGAAGGAAGAATCTCTTAGAGTAGCTCCTTTTTTCGACCCAGGATCATTCTAGTGATCCATCGGTGATAAGATACTAACCCCCACGCCACGACAAGGTACACTTAATTATAAAGGTGCAGATTTATTTTATTTACACGTGTTATTTAATTTGTTGTTGTTGTTGTATAAGATACATAAATGCGCAGTTTTAAATCATTAAATTTAAGTACTCATTTAGAAAGAATCGAAGTGAAATATAGCATGTTTGGTATTTTTAAAATGAAATGTGAAACTTGAAAAATGAGCGGAGTATAGTCTATACGCTAAACATATAGTAGCCTGACCGTCACCCAAGACAGACGTGCCTGAGCTCTCTCAAAGTATCATAAAACTGGCCATGAAATGGCTCCCGACCTACGCTCAAAAAGCGAAGACATAATTTCGTTTCTGAAAAGTGCAGAGTGAAGAGTTTGAAAGTTTTTTAAACAAAACTTTGGAAAACCAAACCAAAAAACTTTATAGTGAGATCAGCGAGATAAAAACTGAGATTAGTGAATTGAAATCCAAAATAATATCGATAACTGGCACCAATTAAACAACGGGTGTAAGCAAAAAACATAAAAGCAAACCGCCAATAAAACGAATGGCACAACACCAAAAAAAGACGAAACCGTACAAGATGAGGAAGTAAAAATATCTAAAGAAGCAAAATCAGTCACACCAAAAGTACAATTTGTTGACTCCGCGTCCGAGAAGTCCGAAGATAATAAAAATACTAAGTGGCAAACAAATACACGGAAGAATAAATCACCCAAATCAAACCAACGAGTGCATGGAAATAATGAAAATATTATTGAAATAAAAAGTGGAATCAAATTTGCACATTTTCATATGTGCCGACTGGATGCTGCATTTAAAGATGAGAACTTAACGAAATACCTGGAAAGCAAGGACTTTAATAATATATTAATATTAAATGTGAAATAATGAAGTCAAAATACCCTGACGACTATTCGTCGTTCAAAGTATCTGTTCCTCTGAATAATGCAGATGACTTGAACCAGGCTTATGACCCAACGATGTTTTTATCGATCATTTTTTATTCCGACTGAGACCAAAACAAAACCGAACTCACCCTCTCAATCAAATGAGGAACCAAAAAGCAACATAACAATCATCCACCAAAATGTGCAATCCATTGGTAACTGCAATGATATTTTAAGTGAGGAACTGAAATTAAACAACTGTGATGTGTTGTGCGTCAGTGAACATTGGAAATGTGAAGAACAAGTACAAAGTATCACCATTGACAACTTTACGCAAGCATCGAATTTTTGCAGAAAAAAGAATCAACATGGCGGCGTTGGAATCTTTGTAAAATAGTCAATAATTTTCCAAAAAATACCTCGAATTTAAGTAAACCTTATATCTTCGAATGTACAGCTGTAAATATATTAAACTCAGTAAGTAATTTTAATGTAATAGTTATATATAGACCACCCAGTGGCTGCATTGATGATTTCCTAATATTAGTGGAACAACTGCTAATAATTGTGTTCAATAATAATAAATTAACAATGGCCGGTGATTTTAATATTATTTTTTTAAATTAATGTAACTTGAAGCTAAATGTAATTCAACTTCCAAACAGCTTTGGATTTAGACAACTTTACAATGAGCCTACTAGGATAACAAACACATCAGAAACCTGTATAGACAATATGTTTATAAATCAAACATGGGCCGGTGAAAGAGATATCATAAATATGCATGTTTCAGATCATCTTGGCAAAAAAACGCGACTCAAGTTAATACGAAATTAATGAGAAGATTTAGCAATGCAAATATGCAGAAATTTCGTGATAAAATTCAAAGCGTAAACTGGTCTAATATTTATGATATTTCTGATGATTTAAAACAGTTAATAAATGTATGTTTTCCGGAAAATATGTTAGCTTAAAATCCCAAAAACTATAAAGCCAACTAAAGAAATTATAAATTGTAAAAATAATCTAGACTTATTATACGTCATATCTCGGATGATCAACAATATCTAGAACCATACAAATGTACTAGGAAGTTGTATAATAATTTCGTTACATAGCACTCATCTAACTACTATAGACAGAAACTACAAAAGTATCCCAATTCGAGCAAATAGGTTTGGAACATAATAACTGGCATCAAAGGAAAAAATAAAAGTAAAACTGAAATTAATATACCTGGAACCGTAAATCATATAGCTTCCGATTTCAATAAATACTTTTAAAACATTGTCACAGATTTAATAGCTAACCAAACAAACATTGAATATTCAGATAATAACACAAACAATCACAACACATTTTTTATTGATCCTGTAACAGAAATTGAATTGTTCAATATAATATCAAGGCTAAAAAATACTCTAGCTTGTGGTGAAAATAACATACCAAGTTGTGTTATAAAAAACAGTGCACATAATATATGCAGTATGGATTTTTCCCAGAAAATTTATAAAACTTTCGGTTTTCTCAAAAATATTTGAAAGTGTCATGGTCAATAGACTAAACACCCAGGAAGGTGACAAAAAGGCAGACGGGAGATCCTCCAGGAAAAATGCTCCGAATCTGCCTCTCTCGAGAGTCAGGAGCGACGGGACCAGCTACAAGGAGGCTGCCTCTAGGCATCTTCGAGTAGCCATTATAGACCAAAACAACCCCTTGGGCAAAATCACCAACGTACAGGTAGCGATGGTCGAAAAAGCAATGCTTGAGGAGCTGAACAAGTTTCTCGACTCCTCAGACCAGATCCCTACATTTCAGGAATGGGCACACTCATTGGAGATACTACGTATTACCTGCGATAATGAGCCCGCCCTGAAATGGCTCAAGGACCAAGTCCCCAAGGCCAAACTGACTGTCGTCCAGGTCGATCAGCTGCCAACGCTGACGAAAGCTCGTCTGTGGATTCCGGGGCAACCGAAAACATAGACCTGGTAAAGAGGCAGTTGGCAGCACAAAGCCCCGCAATGGAAGTAAAGAGCTGGTGCGTCTTCCACGTTGAAGAGAAGAAGGAACCCTTGGGTTGTCTTCGGGGTAGGAAAAAAAGATGTCCAGCTCATCAAAGAAAACCCACTGCAGCAATGGAAGCAATGCTCTGCCTTCCACCTCTGGACTTATACGTAGAGGAGATGGCCACGGCGGCAGCACTGCGCCTAAACTCAGTTGGACTCTCTTACCAAGGAGGCAGGGCGTCTTCAATAGACCCTATAATGTATCGATAAAAAGAGGAACCGGGAGTGTAGAGGGTGGGGAAACCCTCCGAATTTATACCGATGGTTCTAAAACCAAAAGAGGATCCGGGGCGGAAATTTACTCGCAACAAATGGACCTTTTATTAGCTATACCCCTAGAGAAGCACACAACTATTCTGCAAGCAGAGATCGTTGGCATCATCCAAGGGGCGAAAGAAATCCTTCACCGTCACATCCGTGATAGGAACATCCAAATCCTTACAGACAGTAGGGCAGCAATACTAGCAGTGAGTGGTCACAAGATCACCTCAAGACTAGTAAAAGAATGTCACAACACCCTGAAACAAGCAGCACAATCAAACAGTATTGAGCTGCGTTGGGTCAAGGGACACAATAATGAAGAACGAAGCAGCAAGGCAGACGAGTTAGCGCGAGCTGGATCGGTGCTCAGTGATACCTCGGACGAGCCCCCGATCGCGCCAACACCGAAATGCCTCACTGACATCCTCAAACAGAACACTCTCAAGATGCTAAAACAACGTTGGGACAACAGTTTAGGCTGCAGACAGGCCAAGGAAGCAATACGCTCACTCAATCTGAAAACAGCTGAATATTATCTGCGACTATCCCGGGGGAATCTGGGTCTTATCACAGGTATCCTTACGGGTCACTGTCAGCTAAGGAAACACTTGTTTACTATGGGACTGGTGGAAACCCCCATATGTAGAGCATGTGAAGAAGAGGACGAGACAGTGGAATATGTGTTAATGACCTGTTCGGCTCTCGCCCACCTTAGAGAGTCCATACTAGGGGAGCTCTGGCCGAACATGGCCAACATAAGGGATAACCCTCCAAGCGTTGTGCTATCCTTTGCTCGCCATCTTGGGTGGCTAAATGAGTGATAGAACAACGCAGGGCTGTCCCAGTCAGGGGGGCACAACGGGCCTAGTGAGGCCTAAGTTCTCTGCTCAATGATTTGATCACCCTTGGCAAACTCAATCCTGATCCAGATCTAGATAGACTAAACAACTTTTTTATTTCATTTAAAATAATTAACAATATGAAGCATGGATACAGAAAGGGACGATCAACATCTACGTCTATACATGACGACATTAAAACATTTTAAACAATTTTGGAAAAAGAGAAACAACATTCAACAACAAAACTTGAATAAACTGGCATCAGAGGAACGGCCTCAACTGGTTTTAATCATATTTAATCAACCGCACACAGCGGGTGGATGTAGAAAAAATTGGAATTCGTGCTTAATCGGAAACATCTGTAATAACGACTGGACTTCCCCAAGGCAGTTTAACCGCACCGACCTCATTCCTCCTCTTCATAAATGACCTGGCTAGCACGCTGGAGGGCAATAAACACCAACTAATAAACTATGCGGATGATACCAATATACTGTGTTCAAGTAAAAACATAGAAAACACTATGAATAATGCTAATGCAGTATTCTTAAGACTAAGATAATGAGAAAACGAACATTCTTTTGTTTAGTAGGAATAATATCAACAACGATGGGGAATTAATCTATCTTGATAATACTCCAATTACACTAGAAAAAAGTACTAAATATCTAGGCATTCGAATTGATAACAAAATGAATTGAACTGAACAAATCAATGCAACCGAAAGTAAACTTAACTCGGTAATGTATAGTTTGCGTGAGCTCTCAAGATATCTTAACAATTCGGTTGTAAAAACTACATATGTAGCAAATTTTCAAAGCATCATGCGATATGGAATTATATTTTGGGGATGTAAAGCATATGCCACGGAAGTATTTATACAACAAAAGACCGCTGTTCGCATCATTTGTGGAATACAATACAAACAATCGTGTCGTGGGTGTTTTAAGACATTGAATATTCTGACATTCTACGGCTTGTATATATTTGAAACAATAACATTTTACCACAAGCATTTAAAAGGTAAAGATAATAAATTGGGAAATTACCCAACACGAACAAATAATTATATTGTTCCACGACACACATTAAAAACAACTGAATCTGGAGTACATTATTCGGCAATAAACTTGTTCAATGCACTTCCAGAGGACATAAAAAGACTAAAAAATGTCATAAAACTACTGAGGATGTCACTAAATAAGTTTCTAGTTGAATTAGAGCCTTATTCAATTGACGAATTTGTATATAGAAATTGAGTTAGAATAATAGATATGTAAATTAAGTTAAGTAATGTATCCATAATTTAGCAAAAGTAACTTAACTTGTAGTGACCTGACGCATTTTTCACTCTGATCATGTATGTACTTGACACTTTGAAAAATAAAGACCTATTCTATTCTATTCTATAGTCGAAGCAGTTCCTAAAATGTTATATAATAATTATTATACGAGTATATCAATTGTGATTATACATACATTCATATATTATTTCGTCAAGTTTTAGATGGATGATTGAATCTTCTTTATTTGATCTAGTATGGTTTTTTTGGATTTTGTTTACCAGGTTGTATGCCCTTCTTTGTTGTAGCGTTCTGCTATTATTTGATATATGTCTTAGTTATATTTTGGCTATTATCATAATTTGAAGTTTCGTGTTTAAATGATTATAATTTACTAGATATATATTGCTCATTCATCTAAATTTGTTTTTTTACTTAATAGAATACTAACAAAGTATAAGGTTTTACATTATTTTTATTATTCTACGACAATGTTTCACCACCCAGTACCTTATTTCGCTCCCTTAACTTAGTATAGAAGACTTAACTATAAATTGTAATAATCATTTTTCATCTACCTGATGAAGCCACTGATTTTCGCTTTGTTCTTATCTCAGGTTTCAGATGTTTCTTACAAGGTTCTATGATGGCTGATTTTAAATATTGCCACATATCTTCAGATTTATTTTGGGTTGCCCCACGGGTGTATATTATTTTATTTAGGTCATTTATCATCTCCTGGTGCACCTTCGCGTTCACTAGTAGACTAGTATCAATAGTTCTTCGGTTTGTCAAGACTTTCAGCTTCTTGAGCTTCACCATAATCTCCGCCACAAGAATATTATGATCAGAGCCTACATCTGCCCCTAGGTATATTTGATTTACGAAAACATAATCGATTTGATTCCTGACTATACGTTCTTCATTTTCTCGTGGTGATTTCCAAGTGTACAGGCAACGTTTTGGCAATTTGAACAATATATTAGTTATTACCATGGACTTTTCTTGGCAGAATTGTAGAAGACGATCTCCTATTTCATTAGGATCGCCCAGTCCGTACGGCCCAATCCACTTGTCATATAAACCTTATCCAATCTTTGCATTTATATCCCCCAGGAGTAAAGTGACATCTTTGTTCTTAGTCAATTTTATGACCTCATCAATGTCTTTGTAGAAGGATTCCACTTCTTTTTACATATATGTATGTAACTTGGCGATTGTAGCTAAGTTGTGTTCATGTTGTGGTTTACTGCTCCTATAGAGCCATTTAGTCCTGTGAAAATATGATTAAGTGGCGTTTTTTTGTTTTGATTTGGTTTGGTGTAATAGTTTATTATATTGTCTTTTGTAAATAAAAATGATGAAAATCGACTATGGAAAGTAGAAATCTTTGATTGGTACACTATTGATTATCATTTCAAATGCATCCTGTCGAGCCAGGGAAGTAAGCCATTTATTTTATAATCTTAATAAGATTAATTTTTGTAAATTATTAGTTAATTTTTACAGTACCTAAAGGATACTTTTTTATTACTAGAAGTATATACAAAATAAAATTTAAAAAAAATAAAATTCAGATTATAAAGTAATAGATTTAACTAAAATTTAATTACCTTTAATGAATATATATTTTTATCGCCAATCGGCACTAAATACATCTATTATTATCGCCATTTGCGGCACTAAACCGTCCCATTATTTTACTACTTTCAACAAGTAACATTATGGGACAATACTAACAAAATCTAAGGAGGTCGAATCCTGTCAGTTTAGTTGTCAAAAAAAAACATGAGTAGTGAAGAGTTTGAAATACCATGTACTCCACCAGAAATACGCGAAAGAGCGATAGAAACAACGCTCGAAATTCTTCCAAATAAGTCTAGACATATTTATAATCGTCAACACGATTTATTCACAAGTTGGTGTGACAGAAATAACATTAAAAAAATTAGCGAAAACGTTCTCTTGACATATTTTTCTGAAAAATCCAAGGAATATAAAGCAGCAACATTATGGTCATATTATTCTATGTTAAAAGCATCTCTTTCGGTAAAAAACGACGTTGATATAAGCCAATATAAGAAACTTACGGCGTTTTTAAAACAGAAATCAAAAAATTATACGCCAAAAAAATCGAAAGTTCTCACACAAGAAGAAATAATACAGTTTCTATTGAATGCACCAAATGAAATATATTTAATGATGAAGGTAAGATAGTAATCAATTATCGAAGCATATTTGTTATTAATGTAGATATTATTTTAGATTTGTGTTATTTTTGGCGTTGCTGGAGCCTGCCGTAATAATGAATTAGTAAATCTTAAAGTTGATGATATAGAAGACAAGGATACTGTATTGATTGTGCATATAAGACACACGAAAACTAATAAACCAAGAGTATTTGTCGTAACATCAGAGTTCGAAGGACACGTTAAACCGATTGAGTTATATAAAAAATATGCCAAACTTCGTCCCGCACAGACCAAACATGATAGATTTTTTATTACATATAGAAAAAGTAAATGCACAGTGCAGCCTGTGGGTATTCACACTTTTGGAAACATACCATGTAAAATTGCGAACTATTTAAATTTGCCAAATCCGTCAGAATATACTGGTCATTGTTTTCGGAGGTCGTCTGCTACTTTGTTTGCTAATGCAGGGGGCAGCAAAGAAAATTTGAAACGTCATGGAGGGTGGAAGAGTGGATCCGTTGCTGAGTCCTATGTTGAGGAATCAATATTGAACAAAACGAAGATTGCAAAAACGATTTTGGGTGGTGATCAAATTGCGCACCGTTTTGATATCAATGACAACACTGCCACAACTTTACATCAAAATGAAAATATTCATTTTCTTATTAATAACACCGAATTGCATAAAGATGAAAATACCCTTTTAAATAATATTCCACAAAATTTTTCCGTTGATGGGTCAACATCAGGAATAAATTTAAATATTGCCACAGGATGCACCATCAATTTCAACATATACAACAAATAGAGTGGTTTAATATCTTGATTAATTCGTAGTGTTTGTTTAAATAATAATACATATTTTCTGTTTTTTTTTAAATTTAAATAAAAAATCCTATACTTTTTCATTTATTTTTAAGATTGGCGATAAAATTTTGTATGCACCACGTCAGTAAAATATCTTTATCGAACTCGTCTTTATTCACCTCGCTCGCTCCGCTCGCTCGTCTCATAACCTCAGACTCGTTCGATAGTCTTATTTTACTGACTTGGTACATAAATAATTATTATCTAAAACTCATAATTTGAATTCTTACCATAAAACCATTCAGAAAATGAGATAGTGCTAGTACTATGCCATATTTCTTTTGATGATTTTTTTTGACAAAGATATATCTTAATTTATAGATTAAAAATACGCTAGCAAAAAGTTAAGGGGAAATATACTTTCACATATATGAACATAAAACTTTAAGTCATCACAATTATCCGTTCATTTATTAATCAAAATTTTATTACATCTTTCTATATAATATAGGTTGTATCAAATTAACGAGTAGTTGTTTTTTATAATCGTTTCCTTTCAAACTGTTTTTTTTTTATAAAAATTCTTTCGTACCACATTTAAATGGTTTCTAGTTTTTGTTACGCTTCCGTTATATGTTTAATAATATTCATCCGCAATTCTTCATGTTTTTTTTTTAAATCTTATTATTGCTTGTTAATTTTAATTAATGCCAGCAAGATAAAATCTTAAACTATGCTTCCTCGCGTCGTTTAGTGTATATCAAGAATATTTTAATTATAATTACAAATAATAAATGTTCTTTCATAAGACGTCATTGTTAATCGTAATTTATTTATCTTCATTGATAACAATTCACTTTGTAGTATTCAGTTAAAGAAGCATCTCTAAAATGACTAAAATGACTCACTCCATAATGACTTATACTACGGTAGTAGAAGTTTAGGTGCAATTACCACCCATCCGCCTATGCAGGAAATTGCGCTACAGAGCGAGGTGTTATTGATTAAGATGTCATTTACAGAAATATTAAGCAAGTCTAGCAGAAGATAGAGATAATCGACATTTTAAATTTACATAATTTACCTGGTGAACACATATGCTACAGAACAAGGAGAAATTCATTCCTGTAATATGAAAATATCGAATGCAAATAAAGCGTTTTAATTAAAAAAAAAACGTTAGTGTTTTAATATAATTATATGTATTATGTGTACTGTGCGTGTATAAAATAAAGAGCTATAGTTCTAAGATGTACCAAAGTACTGTGTACTGTTTCAGACATGATCGATATATTTTCGTTCGATTAATTTCCATTCAAAAAAATTTTTGAACATCATTGTAACAAAAATATTTAGTGTTCAGCCAAATAACTTCATTGCGCTTTAGAAGATTAATCGTTTCGATCATATGGTTTCGTCGCATTTATTATTTTATGCAATTGCCAGAAACCATCTAAATAAAAAAATATTTGTGTGATAAGGTAACTATTATAGTTATCTTTACAAAATATCGACCATTTTGGGTATGTTGTTTGTGACTGACACCAACATTATCAGCAACAACCGACAGCATTTACCTCTGGTATTTTACGACAATATTTTTCCAATGCAAACATTCATTAGCCGAGATATGCTCGAATGAAAATATATTATTTATTACTACGACTCACAATGAAATACATATCTACGCATAATAAAAACAATATCTTACGTAAAACTTTCTTAGTAGTGCACGGTATGGTTGTAGCGACATTGAATAGGTATATAATTTAAAATGTAAAACGTATTGCGTAAGTAGCTATTTGTTAACATGATGCAGTTGATGCAGTACAATATTAATTTATTTATTTTCACATTCCGTTAATCCGATATGCATATGAATCGATTTCACCACAAACAATGGCATGTGGAATAAATCACTAGTTGTTTGTTAAGCTACCGTACGCAGCAATTATTAAATGATTACGTTTTTCTTAAATTGATATTGATTGATTGTTGAGGCACTTAAGTGTTGAAAATCCATATATACCACAGTGTGGTGAAACATATGTAATGTTTAGAATAAAACCAATTTGAAAATCTAATAGTTTTGTTATCTAAATTGATTATTTTTGTAATTCATAATGTAGTAGATAAATTTTATATGATAATTATCTTCTTAAAAGAGTGATAATTGATAAATTATTAAAATAACTATATAAAAAATCGCGTATTCAAGTAAAAGTATCACCTAATGCTTTTGGATAATCTCTGTTTTTTTCTCTTTTCTGCAACCGATATATCGCATAGAACAGTTACAAGAAAAATAACTAGCGTGTATATAATATGAATAAAATCTTAATATTTGTTACAACAAATTAAACGGCAAGTGAAACAAAACTGTACAAGAATGAAGCTGTAATAATGAAACTCTATACTTAATACTTAATAGATACCTTGCATACTGCTATCACTTCTTTAGAATCATTAGAAATAAGATAACCTATATAAAACAATTAATTAAACATGTTTTCATCGTCGCAAGACGGTCCGCAATCAAATCGTGTTAATAGTGTAACAAATACGCAAAATATTTGTAAATATACACCATGCAACAGGAATATAGTCCGGGATGTGGTTCAGTGTGTAGTGTGTAATGCCTCTTTTCATCCAGGATGTTTTCCCAAGGGGAAAAATTATAGTCAGCCCGATCACATATGCACCATCACTGTCGAAGACGATGAAGTGGCGGAGCCGAAAGAGAATACAAATATTACCTACCTTAAGAAGATGGTCCAAGAGTTGAAAGAAAGGGACAAGATCCTACGCCAAAACAATGAGAGTTTGTTAAGAACAAACTAATATTTACTACAAAGGTTAGAACACGTTGAATTAAAAAACAATAACATAGATACTCATACTAATACTGCTAAGAACAAAACTAAAAATAAACACTCTGTAAAATCTGCACAGTTAAATTTACAGAAATCTGCAGAAAGTACAATAGACCTAATGAACAAGAGAACGATATATCTGATAATACAGAAAAAATACCAGTGATCACAAAACATACGGAAAATGACGAAGAATGGACTGTCGGTTAATCGATCGAGAAATGTGATGTACGGTTGCAGAGAGAGTAATGATTCAATCAGAGGAGTAGAGCGCAGAGCTCATCTTCATGTATACAGACTTAATCCCGAAGTTAAAGAACGATCATTAGCAGAATATTTGTAAAATAATAATATACACGATTTTAAATGCGAAAAACTGCAAGCAAAACATCTAACTGAATACAGTTCCTTTAAGGTTTCTCTTGCATTCAGCAAACTGAAGGAAATACAAAATCAGGATTTATGGCCCAGAGGAGTTATATGTAATCGATTTTTTCCACATATTCACAAGAAGAGATTAGGGATTTATCCAACCGTAGAAGACAGCAATCGATAGAAAAGGAAAATATTTTCACATTAATAAATCAAAATATGCAATCAATAAACACATCCGTCAACGCACTAAACAAATTAATATCAGAAAATAAAGAATGTAAAATTCTTACTTTAACAGAGCATTGGAAACAATTGAAGAATTACAATGCTATACAATTGATGGTTATAAATTTATCACAACCTTTTGCAGAAATAAAAACTCACATGGAGGTGTGGCTAAATATTCACAATATAATTTAAATACAACTGTTGGAAAAGACCTGAACGTTCTTTCCGAAGCGTAAATTTTTGAATGTGCAGCGGCGAATTTCAACATATCGGCCTCCAAGCGGTAGCATCGAGATATTTTTTGAAAAATTAGATTTTATTCTTAATAAATTAACCGAAGAGGGAGTATATTATATAATCGCTGGGGACTTCAATATAGATTTTTTAGATAATAGTTCAGACAAAATGCAGCTATTCGACTTGTTATATAGTTATGGCACTAAACCATTAATACAGGATTACACAAGAGTGACATGTAATACAAAAACCTGTATAGATAACATCATTACTAATATCCCTGCCAATTGCGAATGTAAAATATTAATATCACATATTTCAGACCATTATGGTCAAAAAGTTACACTTAAAAATTGGGGTAAGAAAACTGTTCATAACAGTTTTTTTTTTAAACAAAACATTAATGAACATACTCTATTAATGTTTAATAACCGACTAAAACTCGAGAATTGGCATGAAATTTATGACACAACTACATCCAATGAAAGTTGGAATATATTTTTAAACAAATTCCTGCTTATGTATAACGAATCATTTCCGCGAATAAAATGCAATGTTAAAAAATGTACAAAAAAATCGTAATTACAATACAGCACAAATAATAACTTTAAAACAAAGATTAGATATACTTAATATTTTAAAACAATTTGACAACTCCTACGATAACACTTATAAACTAACAAAAAAAGATTACAATCAAGCTTTAATTCAATCCAAGAAAGATTATTTTAGCAACAAATTTAATAATGCTAATGACATCACGAAAGTAACTTGGAATATTGTACATGAATTAAAAAATACACAAAATAAAAATAATCACAATTTTCAAGGAGATGTAAATGCTTTTAATGACTTTTTTTATTAATGTATCGGAGGAAATATTGGCTAAAATACCTCATGTAGAATATTCTGAAACAATAAATATGAACCCGTATTCGATTTTTTTAACCAGTAACGGAACATGAAATTTGTAGAATTGTAACAGAGTTAAAAAATTCAAAGGCAACAGGAATTGATGGTATAGCAGTGGCAATAATTAAAAATTGTATAGAGTACATAAAAGCACCTTCAACTCACTTAATAAATAGCGCTTTAGAATCTGGATTGTACGCTGATTATCTGAAATACTCCGTTATCCGGCCGGTATTAAAAAAGGGAGAACCCAATGATTTTATGAATTATCGACCAATAAGCATTCTAAAACATTTCTCTGAAATATTCGAAAAAGGCATTGTTGCCTTCTTCCATAAATCTAATTTATTTACCGAAGCGCAACATGGATATAAGAATGAAAAGTCTACTACCACAGCTACTGTTAAATTAATTGACCTCATAGCAATGGCAATAGATGATAAAGAAATCCCCTTGGGCATTTTCTTGGATCTGTCCAAGGCTTTCGATTGCGTAGATCATGATATTTTACTAAATAAGATTTATAGATACGACGTAAGATGAATCAACTTTAATTTAATCAAATCATATCTATGTATTCGAAAGCAAAAATTACATATTTAAAATAACAATGGTATGACTCAATCAGATATTTTAAAAGTTACCAGAGGAATTTCCCAAGGGAGTATTCTGGGTCCGACACTATTTATTATATAGGGTCCGCCAATAAGGGCGCGTGAACTTTAAAATTGAATAAAACAAGTTGTGTGTGAGGTAGAAACGAAATTTATTTTTCATTCGAAAGGGTATTCGACCCCAAAAGTATGGAAGATAACATCGTTCAAATGACACCGCGGCTCCGTTTGGTAGCCCGGATCCGGGAGGTCCAATTTTCGATGACTCTGGAGCACATATCGGCCTCAATTTGAGCGATGGCGTTGCGTATGTTGACTTTGAGGTCATCGGTGTTTAGAGGCTTGTTGGCGTAGACCAGCGACTTGAGATAGCCCCAGAGAAAAAAGTCTAAAGGCGTTAAATCGCACGATCTCGGTGGCCAGTTGATATCGCCTCCGCGCGAGATGACCATGACCGGAAATCGCTCGTGCAGAATGTCCATTGTGGCATGGGCTGTGTGGCACGTGGCGTCGTCCTGCTGGAACCACATGTCGTCCGTGTCCATATCATCCAGTTTAGGCCAAAAGAAGTTGGTAATCATCGACCTGTAGCGCTCCCCATTGACGGTTATGGCCGCCCCAGCTTCGTTCTCGAAAAAGTACGGACCGATGATGCCGCCGGCCCAAAATCCACACCAAACAGTGACTTTCTGGGGATGCATTGCCACTTGGTGAACCTCGTGTGGGTTGTTCTCACTCCAAATGCGGCAATTTTGCTTGTTCACATACCCGTTCATCCAGAAATGAGCCTCGTCGCTGAAGATGATTTTTCGGCCAAAATGGGGGTCTGCTTCCAGAGCCCAGTCAGCGAACGCCCGACGCTGTCTGTGGTCGATTATCTTGAGCTCCTGGGTCAATTGGATTTTGTACGGGTGCAGACCCAAATCCAGATGCAAAATTCTGCGAGTTGATGTCTCCGAAAGGCCAAGTTCCTGTGCACGACAAAAAATGGACTGCCTCGGGTTCTCGCGCACACTCTCACGGACAGCAGCGATATTTTCGTTCGATCGGGCGTTTCGTCGACGTGCCAGTGTTGGCTGGTTGTTTACTGAACCAGTCGATTCGAATTTGCCCATCAATCGACGGATAGTCGACTCTACAGGCCGATCATCGCGACCGTAAAATGGGCGAAGTGCGCGGAACGTTGCTCGAACTGATGACCCATTTTCGTAAAACAATTTAATAATTTGCACGTGCTGCTCGACACTCAAACTTGCCATGGTGATTTGGGGTTATATACTGAACAAATGACAGCAACTTTGACAGCTCTACCTCGAACAACATGGCCGCACCCTTCCGGCAAACTTCGCGCGTCCCTATTGGCGGACCCTTTATACATTAATGGTATATCCAATATAATAAAAAGTCAAAACGAGGCTTTAATAAGCTACGTTGGTGACAATAACATTATAGTGAAGAATTCAAATTTTTTGAATCTCTTAAGTAATGCCAACACTGCTTTTCAAATGCACAAACTTGGATGAATGTAAATAAATTATTCCTTAACAAAGAGAAGACAAACTGCATATTCTTTACTACCAAACAGACTACAAATGAATTTCCTGCGTTCTTAACTATGGGTTCCACCAATATACCAACCTCTATGTTCTGTAAATTCTTAGGGATTGGTATTGACAAAAATTTAGATTGGTCAAATCATATTGCAGGACTAAATAACAAGTTGAATACCACTATATATTGCATGCGAACTATTAAATATTATGTGAACCAACACACGTTATTATCCGTATATCATTCATATTTCTGTTTAATAATGAGGTATGGAATTATATGCTGGGGCGCAGCTACGGGGCCGAACAATATTTTTATAACACAAAAATGTGCCATAAGACTAGTCTACAATATAAATTACAGAGATTCATGTAGAGTGTTCAAAGTATGTAAATGGTCTCCTTACTGTTTCAGCAATTTATATTTATGATTGCCTGATTTCTATTTATTAACATAAAACACTTTTAAGTAAACATTTGAATACCAATTCTTATAATACAAGGCAAATAAACAGTACCCAAAGCATTCATTAACACTTTTGGAGAAAGAACCACACTATATGATGATGCGACTATATAATAGACTCCCCATGTGTTAACGTAAAATTAATAATATCAACCAATTTAAAAATGAAATTAAAACGAAAATAATTGAAATTGAACCATATTCTTTGAATGACATTTATATTTTCACTAATTATTTATATTTTAGTTTGACTATTTTCTTATTTATATCCTTAAATACTTTTTTTGTAGTTTTATGTATATCTTTAAGAAATAAATTTGATTTATTATTATTAGTAGTAGTAGTAGTAGTGTTAGGCTATCGACCACGTGGTCCTTCCGCCATGTGTCATTTGTGTATTTGTGTGTGTGTAAATGAGCTTGTTACTTTAAAGGATCGCCCCCGTCACTTTAAAGCACCATTAATTGGATCCCAATGGTGAATGGTACCGGTCACCCATCCGACTACTGACCCGAATCAACGTTGCTGCACGTCAGTTCGGGGTCGTAACCGATGCGCCACCACCGGCGTGTAATTTATTATTATTTATTAAAACAATCGATTTAAACTATACTTAGATTTTCGGATTTCAAAAGTCGCAGAAGCTTTGAATACCATCACAATGATAAAAAAATTCTATGTTGATAAATTAATTAAATATTTACTAGGTTAGTTTCTATTAAATAATTTTATATCTGGCGCAGAAGCTAAACTAAATTTAAACTCGTATGATAGTAAAACATATAGTCGGTACCTGCCTATTTAGTTTCTGTAAAAATTATGTGGTCAAAACTAATGCATTAAATGTTTTCAAATTAACAAATGAATAACTTGTTTGATGACCCGTCTAGCACAGTGGCATTTGTTGGAACTACACCAAGTGCTTATAACTTTTCATTAAAGAGGTTAAAAAAATTAATGGCTTCGCTTCTGATGCCACTTGAAAGTTCGTTCTGAGACTACAAGTTTTAGATTGACGAAGGAAATTTATTTAATAGATGGCAGCACATTGAAAATATGAGCTTTCCCAATTGCATCATAACAAAGTTTTATAACTTTAAGTAGACTTAAATATATAACAAAGTTATAATAAGTAATTTTAGTAAGATTTATACAAAATAAATACTACGGTTCGTTTAAAATCCATTCTAATTCTATATGTGTTTTTATTATGTTTTTTGGTATTAATACATAAATTATGGAAAAACCCACATAATTTTTGTTCTCTAATTAATCCGCGCTGGATTAAGTAATTGGGAAGGCCATCTCACCAGGATGTGTGGTTAATTACGACATTATATTTTACCTTATATATCCAAAACACCATAAGTGTTTAATTAATTATAATAATACTCATGGCATCCTAAGTAACCATATTTATCAAGGGGGTTTAAACCAATTATTATGTGTGATAAATTCAATTAATAAAATCTAATTTTCTATAGAAAATTTAATTATTCAACTTTATATTGATAAAATAATGTAATAATTCAATGTATTTACACTAAATTTTTTATGCTATTTAACATACGTTAAGGAATACTAAAATATAGAATCCAATCGTATCTAAGCTTGTAATCAGCCATACACGGCACGCTACGATACAGTTCATTGTACTTCAATAAAACCCAAAGGTATGCATAATTATTATCTATACTTCACAATCACATGTTTGATGTATACATCTATGAATATATTTTTAGCACGAAGAAGTTGATGATTTGAACACCTTGGTAAATAGTGAAGTGTTCGATGAAGATTATGGGGAAAGGGATCACATCCCGGAACGTCCTCCATCGGTTAAAGGAGGCAAATAAGTGATTCATAAAGCGATTGATACAATCAACAAGGGTATGGATTTGATTGGAACTTCATCTATTAAAAAGAAGAAAGTTTCTCAGAAGTTCTATTCGATGGAAAAATGAAAAACATATCTGAAACAATGTTAGAAAGGATTTTCCACACTGCCATTCATGTGAATGATAATAACGTTGGGGAAAATGATGGAAATGATGATATATTGTAAACTTTAAAAGACGAATTTAACGCAACCACTAAACATACAAAAAAATGAAAATTTTGACCATTTTTAAAGAATGGTCTTTTCGAAAAATACATTCTTTTTCTTACGCTACGATTCACTGTTGCGAAGAAAACTGCCGTCCGTTAATAGAGAAAGAAGTAGTTGATTTAATAATCAGCTTTTATGAACTCGATGAAAAAAAAACATTGTAAATTATTTTTCAGAAGTAATGTTCAAAATAAAATAACTGATTATTTTACCTAGTACATACTGTGTATGTTATTTAGCAATTTCTCAAGGCTACGCAAATTTTAAATGTACATGTGTATATTAACAGATTTTGTATTATGTATTTGTTTTATTTCTTTGGTACGATTTAGCCCTGTACATGTATGTAATGTGTACAATATGTACATTATGTATATGCTATGTATTTAAACTTTAAAATGTTTAATCAAATATTTTCTAATGTGCAATTCTTTATATAGTGAAAAACTCTTTATAGTAAAATTTCGGTCAACATTTTGGTCTTTCACTATATAGAGACGACTGTATTTATTTATAAAAATAAATGAATTACAGTCGTTTAAAGTTTTATTATAAATCAGAAAATAGTTAGCCAAGAAAAAGAAAAACAATTGCAGTTGTTTATAATAATATTAACATTGTAATTATTATTTTTACAGAGACATATAAAGATGAAAAAACAGCATAGAGTATAATAATTATGTAGTTACCAAAATATGCTCAAAGAGCCCACCATTAAAATTATTAGGAGTAGTAAAAAGAAATCCATTATTTTATCAATATATGGCTTTAAGAGAAAATACTGTATATTTTACGCAAAAACGCAATCCAGGCGACTGAAAATGTGAATTGTCTTTATAGTCCCGATACTGTAATAACCAATCACGCGCAATTTTGGTTTTGTCGATTCCGTTCTGGTAATTTCGATGTCAAAGGTGTACCACGCACTGGAAGGCCAATTGTCGAAAATATCGATAAAATCATGGACATTGTTGACTGTGGCCGTCATGTAAGCACTATTTAGATTGTTTAAGAGCTTAAGATTGCACAAAAAGCACCAGTTGAATAAGGCTGGATTCAAAAAGAAGCGTAACAAAGTCGATCCATTTTTGAAGCTGTTGGTGACTGGGGATGAAACGTGAATCACTTACAATAACGTTAAGCAAAAACGAATCAGGTCGAATCGCGGTGAGCCGGCGATAATTGTGGCGGATGCAGTATTTAATGTTTTGCTGTATGTTCGGTAGGATTGGCAGGGAATTATCTACTATGAGCTGCTCCCATAGGACAAAACTCTTTATTCGGAATTGTAATGTCGGTAATTGGACCGTCTGAAGGAAGCAATCGCCCAGAAGCAGCCAGCTTTGGCCAATAGGAGAGGAATTATGTTTCATCGGGGCAGCGCTAGGTCACTCTCATCGATAATGACCAGAAGCATCAGGAGCTTGGTTGAGAAGTTCTTATGCATCTACCTTATATTAGGTGATTACCATCTGTTCATGTCGTGGCGAACAATTTTGTTGGTAAATAAATCGCTTCAAGAGGGGCTTGTGAAACTAAAATCATCGAAATTATCTTCAAATGCTTCTTAAAGAAACTTAATGTAATCATTTCCATTAGTGTGTTTTCAAAAATATATGGGCCGAAAATTCTTGAACCAAACACATCTCACTAACCCAAATTTAATTTGTGGTCTTCTATGTGAAACTTCTCGTACTCCATATATATTCATTGTGGCGATTAGTGAATCGCGTTACATCTGCCCATAATATTTTTGTAGGGAACGTATTATTCTTTTGGTAAATCTTATTATACCACATGCAGAACGCAATCTCTTATTGATATCTCCGATATTTAAATTTTGTTAAAATAATATCTTAAATAGATGACATTTATCACAAATAAAAAACTTTTTAACTTTGTTTGTATAACAAATAAAGTCAGTGTTGTACAAACAAAGTTAAAAAGTTTTTTATTTATGAAAAATAATACCTGCTGTTGATCCATCCACATGATCTATCATCGCCAATACTTCATTAATTTTCTTCTCTTCAACTTCCACCTTTGTGAAAGATCTGTACTAACCCAAATTGTAGCAAATTTATCTGAATATTATCTAAGGTTGGCTGCAGACAGTCAAAATATTGATTATAACATTGTTTTGTGGTACATTCGGCTCTTATATTACACGTAATATAACAAACAAGCATGTCACGATTTTCTTCATTATAAAAATTTATTATCACTTATAACTTGTAACATCACAAAACCACTTAATAAACTTAACAAAATATGTAAATAGAACAACAACAAAAAATGCTGCAGTTACTTTTATGTTATGTTTATGTTTTTCATGGTTAACTATTTTTGTGGTTTATAATAAAACTTAAAAATGACTGTAACTCTCTTAATTTTTGAAATAACTATGTCATATGCGATTTCGGATTAAAAAATATTGCATCGAATGAGTCTATAGTCAATTAAAAATATAAGTTTGCATCATATCTTGAAAAATAATGTATAAAACAATTGTGTCCTTTTTTCTATTTGTCATAAAAATCGACTTATATTAAATTTGAAAAAAATCTAGTAATTTTATTTCGTCTTCTAGATCTACACTTATTTCCCAATTTAACTGTTTTTCTATCTCTTATAGTTTCCGATATCCCATAGACAACATCTAAACACACTCACCCTGCATGGGGAGGTTTGCAAAATGAGTAAAAATTAAAAAAAAAAACTGGTATTCTACAATATCAGACCCCGGTCTACATCAATTTGGTAGTAAATTTGTTGTATTAAATATGTCGCTTATATTAATTTGTAATATGCATGAATTTGTAATCATTACAATTTTTTAATTCTGTTGGTTTATATCTGGAGTTACTTGAAGAGAAATATTAGAGGAAATAATACACATAGAAATGTACTGTGAAGAAAATGACCTCTAACGTATTATTATTCGACAAATAAATTAACACACACTTCGCAAAAAGTACTGGATATATCTTTAGAGAACATACAATTAGAAATGCCTACAATTTTTCTTGATTCATTAATATATCCCCAAAATGATGCAAAAAATGTTTGATTATATTTTGTTAAAGCAATTTCTATTTAATTTCTCATCAAGCAACTTACACTGGGAGCGTTAAAATTGTCCATTGTCTATATATAATTAATGAAAATTAAAAAATAAAATATGAGCTTTCTTATTATTTTTAACCAAATTCATCATATTGAAAACACCACAAAAAGCAAAATTACAGAGTCATTTGTGTATATGTTACAAACATAGTTGATAGAAGAACAATAATCAATAATCAGTGCTAAACCGGGAAGTACATAAACTGACAAAATATGTCATCATGGCTATATGGGGAATTCCTTAATCGTCAACTGCAGATACCTAATTATAATGTTTTTAGGGTCGATAGTGCCATTGGTAGTAGTATCAGAGGTCGGTTTATTTTAATTGCTTTGAATCATTGTTTTATTAAATCTTCCTTGGTGTTCAGCTATGCTGATATTGAACGACAATTTATTTCTGCCATTATTAATGGGACTAAGTATATTATTAGTGGAATTTATATTCCTCCTGACTCATCCGAAGCTACATATACTGATCATTGCAATGTGTTAGAATCGTTAAAAGTGAAGCATATTAATCATAGATTTTTAATTTGTGGAGATTATAATTTGAACTCGCTCTCGTGGGATGAATCTGGTTATACATTTCTCTCTCCCAGTCAGAAAGCTGAAACAATAATTGACCCGTATAACTTTTTAAATTTGAATCAAGTTAATTTTATTCCAAACCCTAGAGGTATCTTTCTAGACTTGTTCTTTACAGATTGTGTCGATTTATCTATATCCATATCAGAAGAACCTATTCTTAACACTTGCCAACATCATTCTGCTTACACTATATTCCTTCCTTTTAATTCTAGAACCGAAACTATTGATACATATGAGAAGGTTTTTCTATTTAAACATGCCAACTACTCTAGTCTTAATAACTATTTACTTAAGGTCAATTGAGAGGATATTTTATCTGAGTCGGATATAAATATTGCTGTTAGTAAATTTTATAATGTATTTATATGAATAGTGAGATAATCCATTTACTTAAAAGAAAGAAATTGGCTCATATTAGGTTTAAAAACACCAATAGTCAAGACCATTGTTTAATTTTTACTAATTTGAGGCAGGAATATAAAAATTTGTCGACTAAGCTTTATGCTGATGATTTAAGAAGAGCTGTTTTTTACAATCAACGCTCTTTCTAAAAGTTCGCTAATGAAACTCTTAAAGAAAATAGTTTTCTTAAACATATCAAATATCAAAACATAGTTGCAGAGGGTGGAATAAATATTGTTAATCTCTTTGCTGAGTTCTTTTCGAAAACGTATGTATGCTAGAACTAATGCCTCTAATGTTTTTATGAAAAATAATCGACAAATCTTATACTCGGTATTGTCAATTTCTGTAGCGGATGTTTTTATTAATATAGTCGCCCTGAAACCTCTTTTACTGTTGGTCCTGATGGTGTGCCCAATTATTTACTAATCAATTGTATTTATTCGCTTTGCTTACCGATTCATAAATTGTTTACTAAATCTTTATGCTCTGATGTTTGGAAACAATGTTTTTTGATTCCGATTTTTAAAAGCGGGTGTCGTGCTCTGGCAACGAATTGCCTTGGAGTTTCATTGCAGTCTGCGATTCCCAAATTATTGGACAAGATGGTTAGTGATTATTTAGCGTGGATATCACGACCGGTGCTTTCGAATATGCAACACGGTTTTAAAAGTGGCAGATCTACTGTGTCTAACCTACTTGAGCTCAGACAGTTCTTATCGAAGGCCTTGGACAAACACAAACAAGAAGATATTATCTACACGGATTTCTCCAAGGCTTTTGATAGAATTGAGCATTCGGTATTAATTCACAAGCTGAAATTACAGGATATCAACTATTCGACTTTGTCATGGTTGGGCTCATTCCTATCCTATCGATCACAACAAGTAAACATTAATAACATCTTATCTCACCCCATAATGGTCACTTCCGGTGTACCTCAAGATACTCATATTGGTCCGGTGCTCTTTATCTTGTTTACAAATGAACTAGTGGATGTTGTTAAGTTTGAGAATTGCCTACTGGACGCGGATGTTCTTAAATTATTTCAAATGATCGATAGTTTGGAAGATTGTGGGAAGTTACAGGTTGATTTTGACAATGTGAATGTGAATGATGGAGTCGTGCCAACCATCTAAACTTAAATATCTTTCAATGTAAAGTTATGACATTTTCGAGAATAACTAGCCAGATTTAATTTGAATATTTGCTCAATGCCCTTGGCTGGAACTGATTCCTTTAAGGATTTGGGTGTTGTTTCTGATAGTTCTCTTTCATTTAAAAATCATATAGCTTCAATTTGTGACAAAGCAAAAATAATGTGGGGATTCATTGGGCATCTTGCAAGGGAGCTTAGTCCCGAATGCCTTAAGGTCTTATTCTGTTCTCTTGTAAGAGTACGCTTATCCGGTCTTATCTTCAGGTTTATATTACATGGGGTACCAATCTTAGGGCCCCTTTTCTTCCTGATTTATATAAATGGCCTGCCTTATAACATGATACATACATTAATAATCCTATACGCGGATGATACATCATTATCGGCTAATGATAAAACTTTTAAACAGGCAAATACAGATAGTTTAGTGGTTCAATTGCAATAAACTTAAGTTAAATTTGTCAATGACTGTTGAAATAACTCCTACCCCAAGTAAAATCAGCCACACTGTTGGGAATAGTCATAGATCCTAAATTGACCTGGGAACATCATGGCATTGAACTAAAAGCAAACTCTCTAAGAATACGTATTTCCTGCGTAATCTAAAGAAATCGGTCTCAATTAGAATTCCCAAAACTGCATTTTACTCCTATATTCAATCCCATATATCATATGAAATAATAATATGACTGAGATATTTGCATTACAGAGAAAAGCTGTTCATATCGTCGGAGGTCTCACATATCGTCAAGACTGCCATGAAGCCTATAAGGAACTTAAAATATTAACAGTCCTATCTTTATTTATAATAATTTTCATGACTATGGAACAAGAAGTAGGGATGATTTACCATCCCAAAAGGGTCGATTATGAGAACTTGGTAGACCACGAGAGCAATTTAGGTTGACTTGGTGAGTAAGTAGTGAAATGATTGCAGCAGGAGTAGTAAGTAGTAAACAATTAAAAATCATCGTAAGTCAGATGAAATGTATCGAGGTTAATGACTATCAAATAAATATAAATTCGGCCTATCCAGGGGATCGTGTATCGGGCACAGAAATTTTCAAATTTAATATATAAAATAGTTGACAATAACATTTTTAACAATTTTTACCGATCTTTCACCACTTGGAACTCACAAAATACACAATATTTCACTCAAAAACTACTAAATAAGGAAATATGTAAGTA
The DNA here is from genome assembly GCA_963969525.1 of Ontholestes murinus. NCBI lineage: Eukaryota > Metazoa > Arthropoda > Insecta > Coleoptera > Staphylinidae > Ontholestes > Ontholestes murinus. The sequence goes on from OZ018387.1 coordinate 58,620,971, forward strand.
ATAATAATCAGACGAGCAATTTACAAATAACAATATTTTAGCGTATTACACAGGATTGTTAGAAACACCCCTGATAATATAGATTTGCTTGTGAGAACTTAATCGAGGCTTTTATCAAAGTTAAAGATAATGTAGAAAAAAATAACATTGTTTAGGGTATTTCTCCTCTCTCTTAATAATAATGAGAGATCTCAGAAATATAACATTATAAGACACACATGAATTTTATTTAACGAATTGTTTTAAATACTGATAGAATGTGGAACAGTGCTGTGATAACCATAGAAGCGATTAATATTTTTTTTTGTCAATTATAGTAATTACATATTATCTTGCTTAATGCAATGGCTCACAACTAACTTAATTACCTAATCTACTTTTTTAAGTATGAGGAAGTAAGATACCGTATCTAATTATTTCGCTATTAAGGACAAGAATATTTAGTCTTTTATTTATTAGGCACAGATGTACGGGAGCGCGGTCCCAAAATAATAGATATGTAAAATGTATTAGATCTAATATAAAAGTTGCTTTTTTTACGGAATTCAAATAACTTATTTCAATTAAAGGATATTTTGTAATTGTTTTAAATTTTTAATTTAATATATCATTCCTAAGAAATGTTCAAATAAATCAAATTCAATAATTAATTTATATTTATTAAAATACTGACACAGTATATGGTTTCAAAAATATACTGTGCCAGTATTTTATTAAGTGATATGAAGTTTCAACAAGTAACAGCCTCATTAATCCAGTAATTAATTTATATTCTAAAATAACATTTTCAGTTGAGTTAGTAAAATGTTATAATAATTTAAAACCATTATGACATATGATCCTCTTAAAATATGGTTAAAGTAGAAAAGATTCATTGAAAACAAATAAAATTAGTATATTAATAATAAAAAAAACTATAATCTGATAATTAAGCATATTTTTAGTAATAAATAATAATGTACTGATGTACAATCACATTTAATCATAATCGTGCAATAATAGATTTCGTAAGACATTGAATATACACGTTTCCCTTTTCAAAATTTAACATAAATCAACTATTGCAACATAAACATTCAATGGTAAATCAAATGTGGGCGTGTGAGAGAAATTAATGTTAATGAACTGTGGCAGTTTCATTGCAAATATCCTCTATTTGCATGTATAATGTATTGATATAGCAGAATGCCTTGTTCTCGTGCTTTATTAGATTAAATTTTGCATATATTAAGTTATTGCGACCAATATATGCGGTACCTGTAGGTGTGATTGATTTCAATCTTTTTTCATTAATTAATATCCAGTTCTTTCCTTGGCCAATTAAATATTAACGTTGTTTTCGATTTGTTAGTTTAATAATAATTTATAAATTTTATATTTTCAATATCGACCAGTATGTTAACCATGAACTAGATTAACTAACTATTGTATTATTTTTACAATGTGTGTCTGATTTCCTTCCGGACTTGTCACATGTAGCACCTGCCGGACTAGATATATTTTTTCGCCTTGACTTTTACGATTTCTATAATCATCACTTACACACGCGCAAGAGATTTTAGGTCAGCGTTTACTTTAAGGTGAACTACCATTCAGTTTTTTTTGTAAGAAAGAAGTTTACTCGAAGCGTTTGTTTTTAACCTTTTTCGCGTTTTATCTGAACCGACTTCCCCACAGAAATAAAATCCGCATCCGTATTCGTTTTTTATTACATATAAATTATTGGGAATTGATCCGACAAAACTGATTGGCATTTTGTTTTCATGTGTGTATGAATATAAATAATTTCGCATGACATAATATCTACTTTTATGAAGCGTATGTTGCTGCATTCAATTATGAAATCATTGTTTTTTTAATACGAAATATTATTGTTCCTATTATGATTCATTATTTTTTATTTACATTAAATAATTCATTCTTGATAGGTAATTTAATTCAATTTACTTACAAAATCGAGACCGAGATTATAAGTAAATAATTTAAAAATCCATATTGCTCTTTTGGAAATAGAATTAGATTACTTCAAAATATTTTATTTAAAACTTCTACAACAATTATAATGTAAAGAAATATTGAAAATACTCTAAAATGGACAATTTAATTCATCCAGAAACAATTGAAACTGTTTTAGATAATAAAGAAAAAGTAATACTAAAAAATGTATTTAATTAAAGTAACGATGTTGTAAAATTTGAGATAATTAGTGAAGCACTTACAAAAATTTACATTACTTAACTATAAATTCACATTTATAAAACAATCAGAACAATTATTTCAAAATCAAAACAACTACAACACCGTATAGATTTTTTAAAAATGAACAAATTTCCAAAATCGATTTAAGTAAAAGAAATACAGAATTCACTTATAACTGTAATATACATAATAGTTACGTTATTTCCTACATAAAAAAATATTAATAGAAAAAGAAAAAAATAATTATTAATAATTAAATTATAATTATTTTATAATAAATAAATATTTGTAAGATGTATTTTAACTTTGTAAGCGTTATATTATTAGGAAGGTGTATCCATTCTTTTCGAAAGGAAACATGACCATGCAACTTTTTATTTAGATATACAATTTTCGATTTGGAATATATTGACTAAAATAGTTGTGTATATATTGTCATATAGAATTGAAAATGCTTATTTCCTATTACACCAGTGGATTATACCGGAAAAGGTTAATTTTGATCTTGTATAACAATATAAAATAAATCCATGCACACATAATGATTTATAAGTATACTCAATGACATGAGAATCGCAACAGTAAGAAGGGGTAAGATTTTTTTGACCCAACTTGGCACAAATGTTTAACCATTAAATTATAGCATGAAGCATCAAGTGGTAATCACTTATTTGACAGGTTTTCAGTTTTTTTCTAACAAATTTATCAGGTGTATATTTTGCGAGATTATGTTACGTTTACGTTTCTCTGCTGTTTTCGCTTCTCATCGTTTTTTTTAAATTCTTTAATTAATTGCTATTTATTTATTTACTTATTATATTAATATCTTTGTACTCCTTCTTTATAAAATAATACAAAATTTATAATATAAAATATGTAAATATACTTAAAATTTTAGTCGGAAGGAGGACGGGCGGAGGTCTCTTCATTGAAAGATCTTCTACTCAAACCCATGACCAAATAATCATCCATTCTGCTTCAGAATACCTTCTGCAGTATCTTTTTATATTTTATTGCTTGAATAAAGCATATTTTAGTCTCTCAATAGACATCTTTTAATGACATGTGTTATTGTTAGCTAGCGAAGGCCAGAAGGTCATCCTATAGTCTTTCTACCGCTTTACCAGGGAATCAAAACTTTCTGCTCGCAATCTTATCAGCCGCAACGGGTCAAAATCGACAGTAACGCTTAAAGCGATGTAGCTTTAGGATGCATTATGATCGTATGACGAAGACTTGGGAACGTCGCAACATGGAATTATCTGTCGAGAGGCCTGTGCATTAAACTGTTGAGATGATGGCATTGGGTGCTACAACCTATGGAAGTCCGTCTTAAATGGTATTAATCCGAGGCAATATAAATGCCCAGCGATTTATGAGTTGACAGGATTCAATATACATCTGTTTCTTCAATTGTTGGATGGCCACTTTTCCAGCAAGACAATCTCCCGCCCCTATATTGTACGAGCTTCTTCGATCTGCGGAGGATAATGCCAATATCTTGCCATAACTACCCCGATATCATTATTTTTCTCCCATTAAGCATAAGCAGGATGAGTTTTTTAGATGTTCTAAAACATATCCTCGAAGAGTTCACCATTAATATTATTATGGCATAAATTATATCTTTTTAATATTGAATTTATGGCCTTTTTGACTATTCTCATGTCAACTAAATTAAATGTTTGAACAACAACTAGTCCTGATCCTCCACGGATTGATATGAATTTTAATACACTTTGTTTTTTACATAATCCCACTAAAAAAGTTTAAAACGCATAGATCGGGAGGTCTAGGTGGACCTGGGATTGGTTTATTCCTTTTCACTCATGCGGTAGGTAAAGCATCATTTAAATAACATGTTATGAGGTGGAGCTCCGTCATATTGGAACCATTTCAATCTGCCCTTAATGAGAAATTTAGAAAATTGAGCATATCTTCAAAAGAAAATGAAAGTAATAATTTCCACTTAGTTTTAAATTATTATTTTCAAAAATATATTTACCGAGAATTCTTGATCTAAACACACCATATATTAAACCCAAATTTAACTCGTAGTTTTCTCTATGAAACTTCTCGTGGATTCTCTTTACTCCATATATATTCATTATGGCGATTTAAAGTGCCACAATTAGTGAATCGCGTTCGGAGGGAACTTATTATCATCTTGTCTAATGTGATATTGGATTAAATAGAAAAATTAAAACTAAGATATACATGATGTGAAAATGGCCGACGAAGTCGGTTGCGAATTTACTAGTTCCAAAGTGAATAAAAAAGTAAACTTAAGTGTTAAAAAATTGTGTTCCTGTGGATATACAACTAAATCAGAAGTTCAGTGTTCTACATGTAAGACATTATACCACCCTGGTTGTGTTAAAAGAGCCAAACCATGCTGTGTTCCAATTTATACCGGTGAGGTTGAGCCTAAAAGAACGCGTAAGTGAACTAAAATACACTAATTCGGTTATGCATGTTGCATCCAGTGTAAAGCCATGTACGGCATCGACAGAAATTATACCTAATGTCAACAAAAGTGTAAATGCAACCCGAGTAAAAATATGCCCGGACTCGGCAGTACATGTACCGAACAAAGAGAAGGAAGTTGGCAAACCTATATCCCACTCAAGTAATGCAGATCAACTGAATATCAATATAAACAAATCAACACCACATACTATTGATAATTTCCAGGATGATGGGTAAACGACAGCGATAATCACAAAATACGATTAATCCAAGAAAAAGAAAAATTAACCCGACTATCAAAGGTACAAGAGAATCAACGTTGTCACTTCGTGCTCCTGAGAAGATGGCCTGGTTACATATTGGCAACCGTATTACCACTGTCGAAACCAGTATAATTGAAACGTACGTCAAAGAAAACTTTCCAGGATTGAAACATATCACTGTTGAAAAGTTAAATACACGAGGTAATGGAGCACCTTAGGTCGGTGTCGATTTTAAATTTTTAGATGTTCTAATGGAAGCAAATAATTGGCCAATGGGTATAAAAGTCAGACGCCTCTTTTACCGCCATGAAAAAAATTCCAATCGAAATTTTCAAACCGCTGCAACGTCACCGTTCCCGATTTGATGAATACTGTAACAACACAACCCCTAACAATAGGAAGAAATAATATTAATATTTTATAGTATAAATGCTCGTTCTATTCGAAACAAAATAAGTGAGTTTGAATCATTATTAATTGATAAAGATTTAAGTCTTTTAGCCATATCAGAACACTTATCTTCAAGCGAATGTGAAATATCAATAGTTATCAGCTACATTCATGTGCGTTTTCTGTGAGGAAATTAGGAAACTATGGAGGCTCTATTACATGTGTGGATAAAAATATAGATATTTATAGTTATAATCATGTGACTAATTCTAATTTTTACCTTTAAATTAATATTTAATTTACATAAAAATAAAAATGTTTATTTTTATACCTTTTTAAATTTTAAACAATTATTATCTTTAAATGGTTAAATTAGACAAAATATTTCTACCCATTTTTTACTTATTTTACATTCACTGAGTATATTTTTAAAATTATTATTTTGTATTATTTTATTATTCCATCTCATCCGCTCAAACAAGACTTTTTAAGAACTTAAATAGTCTCACCGCCTCACAGTCTTGATTTAGCACCCAAAAAGCGGTTCATACGTTAATAATGCATGTTTTAGAGGAACCTTAATAAGAGTAAAAATAGTACTTCGAAAATTATTTAAGCAAATAAAAAATTGTATTCATGGAAAATATTTTCAAAAACCATAATCCCATGCAGAATGCTTATTGTTCCTTGTCAATAACAGCCACGGGCCGGTTTCGATCTCTTTAGGTCTCATCAGCGTTGGCAGTTCCCTTGATTTGTCGTTGATTATCCACTCGAACAGTATTCTAGTGCAATGCTTAGATAATATATGGCACCTTTATGGAATGTACAATGATTAATTACTATTTTGTTCTCTATTCTCAAAATATAAAACGGGACTCTCCTATAAATACACTCTCATAAACTACTGGTATTTATCCATTCCAACAAAAATGTTTTACAGCGAATTTAATTACCATATTTAGATAGTACATAACCTTTCAAATATTTATTATTTTATATTTTTTTATTTAATGTTGCATTATCTATAAAATTAACGCTACATAAAGAAGCCTACTTGATGACTCTATAATGCCCTCGCTTACCATTTTCTCTATATTTCTACTCATTCAGTTGGGCGGTCCATCATATCATGATGTAATAATTTAAAAATACCAAAAATTTTATTTTAATACTTTTTACAATAGAATGATAAGGGTTATTAGGATTATTTTAATAAACGATTTTTATGATTTAAGGGATATTGTAATTTTGTTAATTCAAACTTTAAGTTCCGCCGAGAGTTGAACTCTGTCCAAAGTGACAAGATAATACGCCCTCTACAGTTCGAATTTTGGACAATGAGTGCATCAGAGAAAATTAATAACATACCAACTGTATTCGGCCTTCCCTTCCAAAAAAAAGAGTGGCACTATAAATATTAAATAAGTAAGCCCGGCTAGCTCAGTCGGTAGAGCATGAGACTCTTAATCTCAGGGTCGTGGGTTCGAGCCCCACGTTGGGCGCAAACGTTTTGTTACAAACTCTCTATATCTTCATTTAATTTATTTTTATTTATTTTATTCATCATTATTAATAGATTTCACAAAATTGTAGGTTCCACCGAGAGTTGAACTCGGATCGCTGGATTCAAAGTCCAGAGTGCTAACCATTACACCATGGAACCCTATATAAAGAAATCAGAGCTAACAAAATACCTAGTATTAAAAGTATCATAAATATGTTTCGTTATAGTTCTCTTAATTTCTGTTTATTCAAATAGTTGCATCGAAGAACTTTTAATTTTTAAGTACTGTAATTAATTAGATAAAGTCATCTATGATTTGACAAACGAAATTTCTCATTCCTCTTTCTCTTAAACTTTTAATATTCACTAGACAATCGTTTAGACTTAACTCTTTCAGATTACAATCTGTTTACAAAATTCAAGGACTTTTTGGCAGGAAAGAAAGATTACATATCTCAATATACTGGAGGCGGTGAATATGCAAAGAATCAGTTTAAGGTATGTTTTTTTTTACAAATAATCGTTCATCTTTGTTAATATATACTAGTTTTTTTATATACCTAAACTGGTATCTCTTCCGTAATATTTATGGAAATCCGGTTACGAAGAATTTAAATGATTTTTTTACAAGCAAAGTTATAATTACAGAGAATTATTTAGAGACTTTTCTTTAATTCCTCTTTGGTGACGTAGTTTTTCATCGATAAGTTTTCTTAGGTTTTGCTTGCTCTTTTGTATTTATTGTTTCGTTGACATTTGTAACAATAACATTTCTACTTGGTAGCTTTGATTTTCTCTTATTGATTAGCATTATAAAATCCTATGAGCGTTATAGATCTGTGCCTGTATATTTGTATCTTTTGAGGTTGGTTCCTGTCTCGGTTGTCCTCTTTCGTACTCCAGATTGAACCACCGACAGGACGGACCTGCTCTACCAACCGCTTAGCTGAAGAAGAAGCAAGCACAAACTCCAATCACTTAGAGTGAAATTAGGGAACAGCTAACGGTCTGTCCGTCCGGATCTCCCTCGACATTCGAGTGTTTTTCCTCCCCCTTATCCTGTCTGGGTCTGTATATTAGGGAATAGCAGACGGTTTGCCCGTCCAGTTTCCCTCAACGAGCATAGACCATGACCCCCTCAACCCCTAAAAGGAAGGCGTCGACGACACCACCATCGAAGCCCAAAGAAGTCCCCTTCATGCGGCTCGCCGCAGCCCCTACCGTCGCGAAACTGCTGCAAATAGTTTTCCTGACCATCGGGCCGAAATCGCCCAACTCTTTGCACCTCTCCGAGATCAAGATTTCCTATAGTTATAATGACATACACTATACATAGACGATACAACAGGAGAACAAAACCACCGAGGATGAATAAAATCAAGTTGGGAACGGCCAACTTGTGCGAATGGCGTAATAAGAAACCACTCGTCAACAACCTCCTTCATACCGACAAGGTGAATATCCTAGCAGTGCAAGAAACTAATCTCTGTCAATATCATGACGTATCTGTTTCAGGTTACAACATTCACTGCCACGATACCTATAACAAACGTGGAACAGCACTGCTATGGCGCAACGAATGCATCAACGCTCGTCCGGACTATGTTACCGCATGTGCAATATCCGTCTCTTCGTCCGTCTAACTAAAATGGTGTATTATATTATGGTAGTTATTAACAAAAAAATCATTCAAATTGAATAATGCTTTCAATTGTTATAAACAAAAGAAATAACAATTTTTGGAACTTTGACAAGACAAATGCCGGCTTAGTCGTAAATTTTTGGATATAGATGAATTGCGTTAAATCATCATATTTTGACTCCGGGAATCTATGGTCCAGCAAATATTCACAATTATATATACCATTATAGACCATTGGGTACAAAAAATTATGTTTGACTACTTGTTTAGCAAGATTTTCTTTCTATATTATAGTTTGGTATATATATTTGTTTTCATCGCAACTGTCAAAAACTTTTCAGTCAAGGCTTATTTAACTTGTGAATTGCAAGATTACCATTCGATTTACACAAGCAGTAATGATTGATTCCAGTTGATTCCGCCAATTTGATATAATTGATTTGTTTTACCAAATAACACCCATAAAATCAAAAGCTAAATGCTACTTTAGTAAACCATAGCTTTAGCGACTCAGAATATCAAATATACGTAAATTATTAGAAAATAAGAGGTTAATATATAAAACTAGTAATAATTTAAATAAATTTTAAAAACGACGGGGAATCATTGAAATAACTGAAAACAATCAAGCATTTTTTTGGTGTCGTTTTGTACTAATATCGTTTACAGACAGTATTTACACAATAATACAAGCACTGCTGAAAGCAGTAGGCTAGATATTCCAAATTCAGGAACGCTAACAGGAGCTATTTAGCTGAGTCGAAAGAGTTACCGATGATTTGAGAGTTTAGAGCGGGTACTTATAACCCCAAATTGGTAAGGTGTCAAGTGATGCCGTGGTGATGTAGATAAGAGAGAGGGGAGTACTTCCTTTCCTAGCAGGGTGGTTTGTACGTGCCTCGAAGTAGTATTAGCGGAGCACTATGGTACTATGCGGTGGCCGCCACAGTAGGCAGTCCTATAAATTTCAATTCATGGTTAGGGCTACCAGATGTTTCCATTGTCGCCCTTTTCTCCGGATTGATGCGATTGGTGCTTGTTTGGATCTGGATTTGGATAGGACGGCAGAGAGGTTCGCTGCATGTAGGTCACTGTGGACCCTTCGTACGTCCTCCTATCAAGTCTTCGTTCCTGGTTTCGGTCGAGCCAACCCAAGGCATTGGCAAACTCCACAATCGCAGCAAGAGGGATTCTTAGGATGTCTGATGACCGTAGACATATCTCTTCTTTTGTGGATTCACGTAAGTTGGATAGAAACAGGCAATCCAGAAGTAGATGCTCGGCGGTTCCCTCTTCCTCTTCGCTCTTTACAGATGAAAGTGAGTGTAGTCTCAGTCTGATCAGATGCAATCTTAAATTGCAGTGTCCTGTTAGAAGTCCACCACGACGTTCCGTAGGTTTTCTCTGGACTCTTATACAGTATCTGGCTGTTTTATTGTTCATCGCGATGGAGTTTATTGAGACCCTACGCTCCGTCGCTTCTTGTGGCATCTGGTAGATGCATTTTTCAGTGGAGTAATCAAGTCTTGCAGGGAGGGAGGCAGAGAGGGGTCCGGCCCGTATATTGTTCTTCCGGATGCCTTTCACGCCAAACCATAAGTTATACTTTTACCTCAGCTGTTGTTATGTCCTTGTACCCATCATAAGATCAACTTATTCCAGCGTTAATGCTGAGGTAATTTTATAGCTAGCAATCTTCTTGTCAGAGATTGTCTTTGTTGCATATAGTATACTCTCTAGTTCCAGCTTTGTTGATGTGCTCATAATCTTATCTAGTGTAGTTCAGGGGCATGTTTTGCAATAAAATCCCCAGTGTACATATGAATATATTTGTGTTTGCTTCCTACTCCTGAGCCATCGCATCTCAGGTTTATTTAAAGCTTTCTAGAGAATATATATTTTCTAGTATTTTTAGAAACCCTGCTTTTTTAGTGATTCCCCGGTTGAAAACCCTTTGCGACCCGGCATACAAATCTCGTGTCACCTATTATAATATTGGCTGTCTTCTATTTAATTGGAGATCCACTGGCTTAAGGCCACCGGAACTACCTACGCCGAAGTGCAGCTGTTTTCTTTGAGATAACAGTGTGTAGGGCCGAGTCCGTCGATCCGAGTCTTATAATGACTCTTTCCCTAATGTTCCGTTTGCATAACCAGCATATTTAGGATAAAGGATATAAGGCTTATTGGTAGATATGCTTTCGCTATGGTGTGATCCAAGCGTCCTGGTTTTGGTATAATAATAACTGTATTTTCCCTCCACGTATATGGTGTTTAACCAAAGGTAATACACCGCCCATGATATCATCTTTGACCCACTGCATAGAGCCGGCTATATTTCTTCCATCTTTGGGAATTTATATGGTGAGAAATTCCTCATTTACCAGTCTACCCCTTCCCTGGTAACAAGAGAGCCCGCCAGGTCCCAATTCGGTTTGCTTTGGGACGCTGTGAGTCCGTGTACGAATCTTTTTCCAGATTCCTAGTTTTAACGATTCTATTGACGGTCGTTTTGAAAAGTTTCCTCCTGGTCAGTCTCAGATCTTTGTATTGGGTTGTGTTGGAGCCTTTTAATGTAAAGTCTAACGTTGGAACTTTATGAGATACGTGCCAGTCCCTAACATACCTGATAATATGAGCATTAGTAAGCGTAAAATCAATGCAACTTTGGCAAAGAAAGTTTACAAAGGTTGGTTCGTTACCTCTACTTAGTATACTTATTTTACTTAGTATAGTCATGCAATAACTCAACCCTACTGGGTTGCACTTTTTTCGTGAGCTGATTTAGAGGACGTACGATTTCAGGTTTCGTTTGATGCAGATAAACCTGTCTGTCATTTGCTCAGTCGTCTGCTCTTTACCAAATATTTCGCGGTATATTGTGTGGTCTGGTTTATTTGACGCAAAAGCTTTAGTTGCTTGGTCTTTGACTCCATTCCATCATTTATGGGTAACCGCTTTAAGAAGTGGAAGAGCGGAGCGGGTGCCGTTGTCAGTGATTCCCTCAACATTTTTAAAATTTTTGTTTGGGTAATGAATTCTGTTACCACGTGGTGGTTCCGATCGCCACTAAATCTGGTTGTGCCCTGGGTGAAATTCCTTTCCGTCCTCATTTTTGCTCTGCTCTGCCGAAAATATGGTCAGATGTTTTAGACACGTTATTCGTTATGTAGTAATATCATTTACACACAGTATTTACACAATCTTATAAATAGGCACTGCTCGAAACAATAGGCTAGATAGTCCAAATCTAGGTCAAATTCAAGAGCAGTAGTAGAAGGTATTTAGTGAAGCTAAAATTCTAAACCTCTTGAAAAAAATATTTTTTGCAGATTACGAAAAATTGAGGTTTTGAAAAATGTAACTAATAAAAACTAATGAAAATGATGGTAGCGACCGTTACTATGTGGTAGTTTGTTTAAAAAAAAGGTTAAATGAAAATAATTTTTAAGTTTTTATACCACTATTTATTGTATAATATACACAAACAAAGTTTACAATATATTATCAATTTTGACACAACTATAGTTTCGACCTTTGCAGGTCATTATCAAGTGTTGAATGAAGAAGAATACAGGGTGTTAACAATTTATAGGTGAGGTATGAATTTTTAATGAACCTAATTAGGACTGACATTTATTACAATGGATTAACTAAATATGTCGATCGGATTAAGGTGCGGTGTTTTCAGAAGAGGTGCATGTCATTACAAGAGCTTAAATAATGGCGAAGAAATTAAATCCGTCTGCTCATTAAGCAGATTAGAATTAATGTTCTTGCTTTGGCGGTATATCTCTAATGACTCCAAAAGATTAAGCCTTTGGCCTTTATTGCAAAAATGTAAAAGTTTTAAATTATTCATATGTGGAAATGAATGATTACACTCTAAGAAATGATTTGAAAAAGAACTTGTTGTATGTCTAAGTCTGAATGCTCTATAATGTTCATTGTATCTCTTTTCAAAACTCCTACCTGTCTGTCCTACATATGTGCATTTAGACCAGCGAGCAAACTTTCAAATATACTTTTTAACGCGAAAGACAAAATTCAATCTATTAAAAAATCGGGAGTATACCAAATTTCATGTTCCGAATGTAACAGCACATATGTAGGACTATTACTGTATCATCATTTACTTATTTTATTGTGCTAGGATGATAGGATTCGGGCCATTTTCAGTCTCCATAGTAACAATAATCCTTAACAATATTGTCTTCTGTTTTAAGTTTTGACATACTGTTATATTATCAAGTATCCATGCAACAAGAAGGAAGTAGTGTTATAATAGACCAGGATAAATAACACAGAACCTATATTGTCCGTTTGTATATAAAATAACATGGGAGAGTAATAGTCACAGAAATTAATTTTTTTTATTAATATTTTTAATTTCTATCAATACTTATCGGAAATTAATATTTTATTTAATTTGCAATTCAAATTAATTTACATTCACATTCACAAATTCTATAACTTATTGTTGATTGAATCAGCAATAACTTATAGTAATTTAAACTACATATATTCATAAATAATCCCGAAAACATCGAATGTTATAAGTACATGATTCACAGACAACTAGCAATTATTTATTACTTTAAGGTCAATGTGGTAAATTCAAAGTTACGGATGAATTAAGGTCAATAGTAAATATAAAAAAAGTAATTTCTGATAACTTTACTATTATGGATTATTAACGGTACATATATGGCCGAGACATGTGTGCCTATTTTAAATATCGTAAAGTTACATCTGTTGTATAAATATTTCAACTGCATATTATTATAGTTTTCCTTGCAATCATAAAAATTCATACATCTATTCATTATAACCGCTGTCGGAGTAATGTTATTACCATAAATTGCCTTGAAAAGATGTTTATTTAATTTTGTTATCAAAATGTTTTGCATATAACAAAAAGTTATTCTTAACCTATAGTTTTATTACGGTATTTATACTAAATTTTATTTTAATTAAAATGTAAAAACAACAAATTCTATAGTAATAAAATAATTTTTAAAATGTAAAACTATAAATATAAAACTTACATAAAATTTATTTCAAGGAATACTAGACCCATTATTATCTGTGACGATCTTTTTTTTATTAAAATTCTTGAAGATAAAAATTAAGTATTTTATCACCTTATTTTTGTAGACTATAAGTTAAATACTGACTTCAAAGTTCTTTATGTTGAAAATAAAAGACAAAACTTAAATGCTTTTCTAATATTATAAATTAATAAAAATAAAACGTTTGAAAATTCAGTACATTAATTACATTAAGTATTTATCAATTAGATCATTTTTATTAAATGTATATTCTTAGAAACTAAATTCATATAATAAGAAATATATAGGTTTTAAAAGTCTAAAGAAGCCACTATGTAATGAAATATTTTTTAGATTATTTATTCCGTATTTTAGTCCAACATTTTCTATATCTAACTTAAATCCATTCAATTCAATTCAACTAAAACTAGTCAGAATTAAATATTTAAAGTCCATAATTAAAATATAGGGACCAACTATACAGAGTTAGGAGAAATTAGCAGAACGGTTGAATATTTCAAAAGATACAGGAGTTAGCAAAAAATTTCTTAAATAAAAGTTGTAAGGCTTTAAAAAATGTACTTATCTATAATAAAATAGAATATACAGCGTGGCCCACAAAATTGTGCTGAATTAAGGATACACCCCGTATATTACTGTATAATTTGATAGTTCTATCAATTTTGAACATATTTTATTAACCATAACAATACGATAAACAAACATAATCGTAGTTATTTGACAAACACAAATTAGGTATGGCCTTGGAAAATAATCTGAAAATTTTCTTAATCACACCTTACACCTAAATTCATGGGTTTCCTACTTATCATGACATTTTGTGCAGTTACAAAACTCAGAAAGAATTTAATCAGTTACCATAAAACAATAAATATAACAAGTCATGGAAGAAAGGCTTTATTTTTTAATAAATGTTGAAAATGGCCCTCATTTACTAACTGAGAATGAAATAAATTTTCGGAAAAATGCTGTTGGGTATTTTCCTTGTTTATTTCTCATTTTCATTTAAAATTTTAATTTATAGTTCTTCCAAATTATTGGATTTGTTCCGATAAATATTATTTTTCAAGCAACCCCAATAAAAGAAAACTAAGGGCGAAAGGTCAGGGGACCGTGAAGGCCATTCGATAGGCCGTCTTCTTCTTATCCATCTATTTGGGTACGTGACATCTAAAAATTCTCTAACTTCCCGAGAATAATCTTGTTAATACAGGTTAAGTTAAATTTTTTATAGTTGGAACTATTTCTTACCGAAAGAGTTGGAGAAATGCAGTCCAGACATTACCTTTTTTTGGAAACTGTGAGTGTAGTTCTTCATACCAGTTTGGTTTATTTCGCCCCCAGTAACGGTAATTTTGTTTATTAACCATTCCGCGTAGTATAAAAGACCCTTCATCCGAAGAAACAATATGGGATTTTCTTGTATTGATAGCCGAATATCCAATTTTTTTATCATCTTAGAGATCTTCTAGATCTTAGTCGGTTTTTTATAACTTCCAGTTATTTTGTATCGCTCTACAGTTTAAACAACTATTTTTTTTTAATTTGCAAATTTTTACAAATATCACATACCTCTTGATATGAATTCTGTTTATAGCCATACTCCCTCAAAATTAAAATATCAATTATCTTAATATGATTTCTGTTTAACGCCATACTTCTTCAAAATTAAAATATCAATTCTCTCGGTTTCAGTAAGTAAAAAAACCATGAAATTTACTTGTTTGTTTAATTTCGCCAGAACTTGACAATCAGATTATTTTCTAAAGCCAACTATATGCCCGCTGCTATTTTTAACAGCGTAATTATAGGTCTTTTTAATCCCGTGCAATTCTTCACGAACAAATTTGCCACACTTGGCGTTGTTTATTCGGTGCATTATGTATTTTATTGCTATAAAAATTTTGTTTTGTATTCTCAATTAATTTTTTATGGTTTCTTTTATCATTTTGATATTTAGTTTTCATATCATCCGATTTTGTTGCCATCATAAGGTGATTCGTCAATTTTAAGTTATATATATAATATCATTATTAACTCACATCTGGTGCTTTTTGGATTTTGTTTTCCTTTTTTGGAGACAAGACATATTATATTTAAATTCAAACTCCTCTAAGAATAAATTCAAACTTATGTTTACATTTTCCGTTTTAATGAAATTCCATTTGTATTCTGTAGGTAATATTTTAGTACGCCAATGGTGGAGTCGTTTATTAACTTTTTAAATTTTGGTACATTATCTAGTAAATTTGTAAACTTGTTTCTAGAATCATTATTTGCGCATGGTGATCAAAAAGATGCAGATTAATGGTTTTGCATTTCCACGTAGCTATTGGAAAATTTGTGACTACATAATCAATTTGGGATGATGAATGCCCATTTTCCGATAATTGAACTTTTGTTGGTTCATTTAGTTTATTCGTCAAGTTAAATTGCAAAAAAACATTTAATCGCTTTTTTGATGTGTTGTTTATCATTTAATCGATATTTAGATCTCTACAAAGAATTATACGCGAATGTGTATTAATGGTATAAGTAGATTAGATTTGTGAGGTTATCTAAAAATGGGCTGTTGGTGGACGGTATACGCAAATTATTGCAATTTTTGTATTGAATTCCTTCAAAGAGCAGGCTGCACATTCAATTTCATTTTCCACACAAACATGACTGATACTTATTTGTTAGCATTTATGTTTTTCTTCAGCAAAACCCATGCATCCACCATGCTCCCGATTTTTCCGTGTGTATTCTGCACATTTTATGTACCCGTTTAGGCGCACATGATTTTTTTAATATTTATTGCACCATGTTTCCGTTAAACACACGATATTTGGTTTCATGTCATTTAGTATTACTGTAAGTTCTTCGGTTTACACTTGTACACACTTCTTATATTATGATGAAGGGTATTAAGTTCGTTGGAAGTTTTGGTGGAATTTAACATTTAAACGATATGTTGATTTGCGAAAAAAACTTAAATTCCCTTACATTGATTCCGATGGGCCAGAGATTTGGATCGGTTAATACATGGGCTGATTCTTCAGGGACACCAATTTTAAAGCATTTATATTTTTTCACGTGTACTTCAATCTTCATATATTATATTATTATATAACAGAAAACTGCACGCTTGGAAGTTTTATTTTAAGCTTACATAATATGTTTTCTTCTGTATAATCTAGCCTATATTTACCGGCATGAAACCACTTATATTTGGAGGGTTTATAAACTACATCGCTTTCTTCATCAACATTACCGATAGTGCTGATAATTTCTTTAGATGCAGGATGCAATTTCACAACTCTACTAGGACTAGATCGTGTGTTTTGTTTTATTTGTTTATTTTCTTTCCGTTCCGTTGAATTCAGCTGCCTTGTTTCCCAGGTCTTTTTTGGAGATTCCTTCGGATAGGTTTTTTGTTATTCTGTCTGCTGAAGCCTTGTTTGTTTAATCGTCTTTATGGGTAAATCAATGGTCTGAATGACCTCTTGTGAATTGATTACTGATTGCAAATTTGTACTTTGCAGAATTAATAATTGTTTTAATGTTTTTATTTGGTCTTTTAAACACGTTACTCTGAAGGTCTCTTATGGTTAAGTCCTTACATTTTAATAAACGTTTCAAATATTTAACCTCCATTTCTGTATCGGTTTCGATAATGGTCCCTCCACTAGATGTCGACTTGTCGAGATCGTCTTCGTTAACACTGCCACGTTGTTCGACCTCTGAATCCGAACAACAAATTATTGATTCTTTGTTAACTTGAATCACATTTTTCATGTACTTAATACAACCAGGGTGCATTGTCAGTCCACACTTTACACATTTTGGTACACTTTGAGGTACATTTTGACACCATTTACGTCCGCACGAAGGCCGACTGCTTCACCGCCATCTTAAATAATTTAAAAATACGTAATCTTAATTCACCACAATTTCGTAGGCCATCCTGTATAATCCAATGTATTACAGATAAGTAGATTTTCAAAAGCCTTACAACTTTTATGTAAGACATTTTATGCTAACTCCTGTATCTTTTGAAACAATCGACCGTTCTGGTAATTTCTCGTAACCCTGCATATTTTCGGGACTGGTGCTCTCCTTTGCAACCACGCATCCAGTTTATTAGGGTGAAGTTGCTTCTTTGTAATGATGCTACGCCCCGCTGCGATTTTATTGTTTCTGTCCGTGCCTTTATATTCGACATTTAAAACATTATTTCTAAATTATAGGTTTTTGACGATGAAATTCGATGCTTGAAGTAATTCTTTCAGGAGCCAATAAACTACTTGTTCGCGTCTCATGATGTGATTAGTCTTTGTCAATCATTTTTTCCGTTTGTTGTACCCTAGACGACAATTGTCGTTTGTTGATGTTGGATTTGCTTTCATTTTAATTGTTGTTTTTCTACTGTTTTGACGAATCTGTTCTGAAGAACAGCCTAATACGAGCTTTATTTTGACTACACATATCGGATAGCGTAAAAATCTTTACCAGTTAACCCTTGGCCTTGTTGTTTTCGCTTTCATGTACTTAAATAATAGCTTTTAAATGTTTTTAAATTTAATGGCGTGTTTTAAGAGTAAAAGTATATTTTATTATATTTATTCGGAAAATAATTATACCCAACAATCGTATGATATCTTCATCAAGTTTCTTGTACTCTTTAAATATTTGCTTCACATTTGAGTGTAAGTAACTATATTTCTTCTACAGTACTGAAACCTATACCGTTTAGCGAATAAAGAAAATATGCTAATTGATTCGATGTCATTATGTTATTACAATATTTTTTCCTACCATCAATTGTTTTATTATTTCGTATTTATTTTTTATCTTCTGTCCGTATCCGATTCATGTTGCTTTGGGCCAACGAATTTATAGCCCCTTATTCTATCAAGAAAATATTGATTATCACTTATGTGGGCTTGAATACCACATATTTTTTAAGTTCTAGTCCAAGTTTTATCACTTACGATTTGATATTTTTTGTAATATATTTTATCTAAGTTAGTTTTATTCACATAATCTAGGATGAGATGTTTTCCTTTAGTAGCTTTTAATATTTGAACATATTTTTTTACGTGGCATATAATACCTGATAATATTAAAATCAAGAGAAGAGAGCGCTAAGGGAATTTGATATACTACTCTTCTGATCGATCGACAAAGCATACATACACTCTGCAATCCTTACAATTGATTGGTATAGTTTACTTAGACCGTACCGCTTCAAAATGAACCCTCCTGCAAATACTTTACGTAACACTCTAAAGCACCTTTTTAGGATGCAAACCCGGAGATAGGCACTTTTTGCGTTTTAGATTATCACAGAGAACCTATTTTTCATCTCCAGTTATCAAAATTTGCTTTTGTGTTGCGCCGCTCATGAATTAAGTTTCACCTACACCTACCCTTCTTACTTTGTCAATCTGCTGCAAATATTTTTGGATAGTCGATCAAGGTTACTTTATAGTGTTTGACGGTTCCTCGATTTCCTGGCACGCATTTATTATGTCATTATCTAAAATTTTTGGTCATTCACGATTCGGAGAGATCAGAATTATCGGATTTAATCTTAGAAAATCACCTTTTGCATTTACGAATTCTAATACATTTGCATAATATCTGGTAGGAACAGTTAACATTACCACACTTGTGAAACTGAAAAAGAATCTTCTGGTATTTGGCACCATGCGCTTTCTGGTCCCCCTAATATTTTATTTAATGATCTCCTAGAATGAATATTATTATCTTTGAAATATTTGTTATGTTTACTATTATTATTACTATTATTAAACTATAGTAATGCTAATATTGAATAATACATAATTCCCTATGAGCATTAAAAAATTAATAGTCTCATTTTTCTTGATCAAACTCATCATAAGTATAAATACTATTCCTCTATTTATTACAAATAATGGTAGTGATAATATATTAGATACAAAAATTCATATTTATAATATGTACGCATATATAGATTGTATATATATTTCCTAAATTGGCCGTGCATAATACTATCCAATTTGAGCTATTTATTTCGTGAAAGTAGAGTCAACGTTCGTATTGAACTCTATGTGCGTAAAGAGAGAGCGACCTCTGATGCCATGTGAATATAAGAAGAGGTCAGTGTTACAAACATTATGAAATACGCTATAAAACTAATCAATTAGGCATGTTTTGCTTAATTTCAGATGCAAGGACATACTTTAAAATCGGACCAGATAACAATTTCAAGGAGTGATTCATAACATCGGTAAACCACATACGCGAAAATCGATTACCATATAAATATTCCGATTACATCATTGACCTTGTGCATATTGCAGAATTAATTAATGCTATATTTTGCCAATAAAATATAAAATATGGAATATTAAAATTTTACTGTCATATTTACAGTGATTGCCGAGGTTAACTAAAGCGGAATTGTCGGATATAATATTGATCTCATATTTTGATAAACGTGATAATCATGATTAATTCATACGGCGTGTGTATGGCAATGACACACTCTTTGTTTTGACATACTATCTAATCCATAATTGTCCTCTGAGGTTTGGCCACTGTTACAAAAAAAAGACATGCTTTACTTTAGGACCGCATGTCAACGTTAATATGTTGCGATACTTTCTATTTCCATTCGCTCACTTTAAAGAAAATGCTTATCGTATTCCCTGTTTGAAATACATGATTCCATGACTTCAGGCTGAAAAATCGCCTGCAGTTTTTTTTTTGCATTTGATCGTAACGTGCGATATACTGGAACTAATCCGCTTAGTAATGTACGTACATGATTTATGTCTGCTGGCTGGATATAAATGATTATAAACTGGTTTAAGTGGCTTATAATTTGAACGGTATAAATAGTGTAATGAACTTAAGAAGACGTGCGTTTGATTGCATAATAGTACCGAAGAAAGGACATTAATATCCATGGCTTGCAGTATAATTACAGTAATCAATCATGTGTCGTAGATTATTAGAAAATATCGAGTTAATATTCATTGGAACATTTGTTTCGTAATTAAAAAGTAGTTTTTTTCGCAATTTAATTAAAACTGCAGCAAGAGATTTTATTTAAAAAAAACATATTAGAAAATAGAAGATAATTTACTAAAAATGCAAAAAAACATTTTAATTTTAAATATACATTATTATATAAAAATTATAACATAATATAAAATTTGCGTTTATATTTCGTTCAGTCTTTAATATTCAGATTCAGAAAAAAATATTGGTCCTTATTGGAGACAAACTCAGCCCCCAAAAGCGATAGCTAATTACTATATTTAAGTTAGCTAAATATTTAATATTTTCCATTTTCAAGTTTTACTCATTAATAATTATGAAATTCACTGAGCTGTTACTTGATTTATTGATTGATTAGATTTATTTTGCTTTACATATCCGCTTAAAGAAATGTTCTAACAATTTATATTTATAAATATATAAACACTTAAAAATTTTGAGCAGGGGACGTGCGGGCGGAGTTCACATAGTGTTTTTCCACTCAAACCCATAATACAAGATGAAGGCATCCTCACCTGTAGTAAATTTTGTCTATTTAGACAATATTCTGGCCATTGCTGGCTTATTTATGCTCATATTATATGAGAATATTTACATAACGTGACGTTTTAAGTCAATGTGAAAATCCATAATATATGACGTAAATAAAACACTTGGTTTAAAATTTTACAAATTGAATGCTTAGGTTTCGACAAACTGTAGCGTACTATTAGTGGAAATGCTATATAGCAGTTATCATGAAAGACTCTGTAACTTTGCTGTCGTAGAATAATTATCGCACAATGTAAAGCCAAATTATATGCTAACCCCAAGGTAGCGACCATCACCAAAAAACTTGTGATCTATTATAAAGCAGTAGTCAAACTTCATGTAATAAATCAATATTTGATTTTGTGTGAGTTGGAGTTGTACATTAAGTAGTCGAAAAGCATCATAATGCATTTAAGATGAAACATTATATTTACTTTACTAAACTGTTTCCTGAGATTATTCAAATTGAAAGAAAATGCAAACAGATCCTTAATAGATTAAAATTTCAACAAAAATAGCTTTGAAGTTCATACAACTTAAAGATAAACGGATTTATTAAAGTAAAAATTTGTTTTTAATTTGCTGTTATGAATGCAGGAAAATCATCGAGGGCTAATTTAAGTCATTTAGTTTTAGTTAGTGGCACGCACATCTTCAAGGAGTCCAAATAATTCATCATTTAGGAAATTTAAATGCATATTGGAATTTAAAACAAAAAATTTGCAATTATTATCAGTATTCATCCAATCTAAAATGCCTGATCATCCGAGAACTCATTCAACAACTGACGAAGATGCTATAATCAAGAAAGTAGTAGAAAAGTGATTTCCTCGACAACACTAATGCAAAAATTAATAGCAAACATTCGTGATAGCATGGCCGAGGAGTCAAGCTCTATGAGGCTAAAGTAAACTCACTCGAAAGCGAACTGACGCATGCCAGGGAAGAACTACGCATCTATAAAGAAGAGAGCGAGCAGTTTTCCAGGAGAAATAACCTAAGGATATTTGGTATACCGGAAACGAAAAACGAAGATACAGATAAAGTTATTACTGGTTTCTTCATAAACACTATGCAAACTAATGTACCGCTGGATAATATTGATTACAGTCACCGACTTAGAGGCAATGAAGGTTCTATGCGGCCTTTAATTGTAAAATTTGTAAATAGACGAACAATGAACTTGATTTTTAAAAAGGATCAAAAATTGTTTTTCGTGATGATTTAATAGTAACCAGGCACAACTTACTCCAGAAAGCAGTGAAGTATGGTTTCCGAAATGTGTGGACGAGTGATTTTTACCATTCGGTTAAACATGTTCGCAGACTGGATGAATGAATTAATGAATTATAATCATCTGGCTACGGCACTGACGGGCCCGCACTAAATAGAGTTCGCATCTAGACATTTATATATGGTGGTTGTTTTGTTAGTTGTGTACGGATCATTAAGGAAACAAGTCGCCAAATTTTTGATGTAGTGTGAATCGTATCAAGTTACCGTTTCGTGAAATAAATGGAATTATTTCATGAGAAATGCGACATAAACAACAATATCCATTTATATTGGATTAACATTACTAATTGTATTATATCTACCATAATGTTTAAATCTTAATAAATTAAAAATCATAGAAATTATATATAATCAAAATTATATTTCTTACTGTTTCTTCCTTATTTTAATGAATTACAATACAATATTACTAAAAAATTTAGTGCAAATAAATGAACTTAAAATTTTTAGTTTGTATACATTAATTTAACGTTGAATTTTGATTATGTTTTATATAATATATTTAATAAACTAATAATTAGAAAAAACACTAACACTTATTAAGACTAGTAGTAGTAGTAGTCTTAAAAAGACTTATTTGTTGTAAATTTTACGAAATTTTTTCGTGTTTTTTCTAATTATTAGTGAATTTTCTACAACCTAAGGACTTATATATTTTAATATTTAATAAATGTGAATAATTATAATAGCAACAATAATCATATCTATATTTTAAGATTACGGTAGGTCAGGTTAGGTTAGGTTAGGCTTAGGTTAAATTACATTAGATAAGGTCAGCATATGTGAATATTAATAAGAATATCTTTATTTTATAGTTAGGTTAGATCAGGTTAGGTTAGGTTAGGTTTTCCCGCAGGGGCGATTGACGTGCACAGCAATTTGGGAGTAGCGACGCCACGAACCCGAGCCGTTCACTGCACACACACACACACATATACCCCCATCACATACAAACACACACACATACCTCCATCACATACAAACACACACACACCCAGACCGACACCCTACCCTCCCGTGAAGTAATGCCTGACGGCGGTTCCGAGGGTTTGTAGGGCGACATGGGGAGGTTATTTTTAGTGGGTCTATAAAAGATTTTCCACCTCCCGGCCACAAAAAAAGGTTAGGTTAGGTTTAGGTTAGGTTATATTAGATTAGATAAGGTCAGCATATGTGAATATTAATGATAATATTTTTATTTATTTTGTATTTAATAAATGTGAATAATTATAATAACAACAATAATAATATCTATATTTTAAGGTTACGTTAGGTCAGGTTAGGTTAGGTTAGGCTTAGGTTAAATTAGATTAGATAAGGTCAGCATATGTGAATATTAATAACAATATCTTTATTTTATGGTTAGGTTAGGTCAGGTTAGGTTAAGTTTAGCTTTCCCGCAGGGGTGGTTGACGTGCACAGCTATTTGGGAGTAGCGACCCCACGTACCCGAGCCGTTCATTGCACACACACGCACATCTCACACACACACGCACATCTCACACACACACACACACAACGACACTGACACCCCGTGATGTTATGCCTGATGGCGTTTCCGCGGGGTGGCACACACACACACACACACTCATCATACACACGCACACATCACCGATACACACTCATCATACACACGCACACATCACCGACACAGACGACACCCTACCCCCGTGAAGTAATGCCAAACGGCGGTTCCGCGTCAGGTGTCAGGGCGACTTGGGGAGGTGGTTTTTAGTGGGTATACCAGTATAGTTCTGGGGACTCCCACACTCAGCCTATAAAAGATTTTCCACCTCCCGGCCACAAAAAAAAAAAGGTTAAGTTTAGCTTAGGTTAGATTAGATTAGATAAAATCAACATACCCGCAGGGGTGGTTGACGTGCACAGCCATTTGGGAGTAGCGACCCCACGTACCCGAGCCGTTCATTGCACACAGTACACCCGCTCATCACACACACACACACAACGACACTGACACCCCGTGAAGTAATGCCAGACGGCGGTTCCGCGGGGTGTCGGGACGACTTGGGGAGGTGGTTTTTAGTGGGTATACCAGTAGTTCTGGGGACTCCAACACTCTGTCTATAAAAGATTTTCCACCTCCCAGCCACAAAAAAAGATAAAATCAGCATATGTGGGTAATAATAATTATTAATATAACAGTAATAATAATTATTAATATATAATAATAATAAATATATTTAATATTTATTTATTTATATTTTAAGGTTAATTAATATTTTTAGATGAACTTGCAACAGACTAATTTAATTAAAATAAAAAATAATTTACATTTATATAATTCTCTCCAAAATTTAGACCGTAAGAAAAAACGTTTGATATAGAAAAAAATAGTCTCTCCCATAGTCTGAATATTCTTGGCCGGTTTTTTAGAAATTTAAATAAATTAATAATTTATTATTTTTATCAAATTTATTTTCCATATTAATTAATTGGTAGTTAAATATTTAACTAATTTTTCCCGTTGCACACGTATGCCAGAAAGATTTGATTTTTCCGTTAACGCTTCTTCCTTAAAAATTATTTCTTTGCACACGTATGCTAGGATGATTTGTTTCATGTGATGATGATTTTCGCTATATTCTGTGCGCGTGCACAATTAAACAGTTTTTATAGACGATCGTTAATTTTGCGGCACCCCATTAATAACGATTTATTGATATTATTCAAACATCTTTGTATTATGCCGAAGAGGACTGAATGTCCGTGACGCATTGAGTTCACCTCTTATTTCATACATTTCATTGAATTTATTCGTTCTGTTAGCTTTTTTATTATTTGTTTAATTCTTATTTTTTGTTCTTATTAATTTTATCACAAGTAAAATAACAAGAACTCCAGTTTTTATCGAAAAAAAAACCCGATTGTGTAGCATTATTCATAGTTGATGAAATCTTGTCATCCATCGATGATGATAATATATCAGTGTTAACTTTATTAGATTTTAGTAAAGCGTTCGACACCATTAACCACACTATCCTAATAGCCATTCTCGAAAGCATCGGTCTATCAATATTTGCAGTTACCTTTTTCATAATTTTCTTGTAAATTGAACTCAAAGCATAAAAATATTAAGTATTTTTGCCTCAAATGGTGACAACTAAGGATCTATTCTTGGCCCGTTGTGACGACATGTACTATATAATTGTTTGCCGATGATACGCATTGTTACACTTATTTCCGCCTAATGAATGCAAATATGCAATACACAGACAGCATTAATAAAGATATAGATGCTATCTACAAATTAGCAACAAAACACTGTCTTACAATTAATCCTGAAAATCATCTGTTGTACTCTTTGGAAATAATAATAAAATCAATCAGATCAGAGGTCTTGTAAATATTTCAATGGATTCTACATTCATACCGTTGGTAAACAAAGCGCGAAATTTAGGATTGACTATTGATAACACCTTTCGATATAATTTACAAATAAAGAATTACATTATAAAAAGCATTAGTAACCTAAAACTGATTAATCCACATAGAAGCTACTTCCCTATTGAAGCTAAATATATGCTTAGAGTTCAAAATAGTTGTCTTCGCTTAATATTTGGTGTACGTAAATATGACTGAATTAGTTCGATACCGAAAGGTGAAAGAATGTATAGATTAAATAAATAAATAAAATATGACAAAATAAGTCATAAATTACTGGATATACAATGGCTTAACATGTACTACAGGCGACAATTAAAGTTCCTTATCTTGTGTCATAAACACTATTTTTGGTTTGAGTTTACGTGAAGTGTTTTGTAAATGAAAATAATACACAGTTTTATTTATTATTTTACAAGTGAAGTAAGGAATAAAACTGTGTATTATTTTCATTGTGTCATAAAACTATCCAACAGATTTGACACTTAAAATCTAAGAAATAAGAGACCAATCAGACCACCAATTCACAAAAACGCAAGATTTGAAAGATCATTAATGTTATAAACTGTATAATGGAATTCCTAAAAGCTGCAGGGATTTGAGCATCCCAAAATTTAAAGGATATGTCCATAAACTCTTACTAGATTGTCAAAAATCAAATCCATGTATTGTTTGATTGTTTACCACTTATAAACCTCTTATAATGATGACTTTATTATTTGTTCACGTCTCAATTATATGTTACCTTATTATATGAGTATATTACTACTTTTAGGTTAAGTATAAATTAGGCATTATGTATTAGTCATTTTTTTTTTACTTTTAATACAATGGTCCTAATGGAAGATCAAGGGTAGTTATCTACTTATTTGAATTGGCGCCATATGATTTCACTATGTAGACTATAGTTATTATAGGATACACATTTGTTATGATTTGTAAGTTCCTAAATATTTGTTTTTTATTAAACGACCATTTTATTATTACTATTTACTATTATCCCGGAAGTAGTGAGGATTTAGGATTTTCTTCGGAGTAATAGTGAAAATTGTGCCGTTTAACAAATCCATTGTGGGAAAGGTACACTCGTTCGTAAATATGATTTTATCCTTAAATTCCTGGCCCAGTTCAATATGATAGGGCTTTTGTTAATAATTCTTTTAAAAATCTCATTTAATTTTTTTTTCATACTTATTCTTGTATGAAGATTTAACCCCTGTTGAAGTTCATTTTCTTCGTTTATCACGGATTTATTTTTTTCTTGTTTTTTGATGTAAGAAACACTTCCGGTTTCAACAAATCTTTCCAAAAGATTTTTAAATGATTTTTAAAGGAAATCTTGCTTTTTACACTCTTCTTATTAGCATCGGATTTCCCGCATTCTCCAAGAATAAAACCTAAATAAAACTAAAAAATGCCATTTTTATAAATAAAAGATAATGTTAACCACTGAATAAAAACTAATGTTAAAGTAAAGTGACAGAACTAAAACATTTTTATGGCCTACTAATTACTGAAAGGCATTTACTGCGAATTAGTAGAAATTCTCAAATTAAAAGAATCTGTAATAGTTAAATGCAAATAATCTTATATCGTTAGAAAGATAAATAAAAAATTTTGTAAATTGGAGCGACTTTTTTACTACCAAAAAGTTTGGCATTGAAGGTCCGGCCTTTATTAGTAGATAGCTGCGATATTCAATTTTTACCGGACGTCTACTTTTTGTTAAAATAACGAATTCTGGCTAAGCGAATTATTTTAGATACTATGAATGATACATAAAGTCACACCAGAATAGACTCAGGAATGCAAATATGCAATAATATGCAGGGTGTTCCATTTAAAAAATGCAACTTTGATATAACAATTACAACTAGGTCGAAAATATTTTTAGGTTGTAGCTGAAATTTACGAATCATCTTTTGAGCCGTAATAAGGCTAGACATACTTTCACTCATTCGACGCGGATAAGAATTGAGTTCATATAATAAAATTTGGGAAGTCCAGAACCATGGGGCAAATAAAACCAGCGCAGAAATGTACCCTGAAGTCTTGGGTAGACCTTGATATCGTGCCTCTGGGATGTGCATACCAATTTAATATAATTTAATCGGACACGGATCTTGTTAGTAAGTTTGATCATAATGTAATAAGAGACAAATGATTTAATTTCTATTTTTTCCATTTTCATTAAGTCAATTTCACCAAAATAACAGAATATTAGACTATAGGCTCATTTTAAAATTGAAAAAAAATAATTTGTAAATATGCAGAAATTATCAATCTTAAGGCATCTTATATTAATCAATCGTTTTGGCATTTACAAGATATTTAACAAACATCTAATTTAAAGAATGACTAAATCTAAGTTAACTTAATTCATTTTTTATGTATTTTTTGTCGAACTAACGTTTATCATTTTGACGTTTTGTTATAAAAACAAGTAAGAAGTGTATCATCGCATTCGACGCATTTGAGTGAGGAGAAAATATTTTGAAAATGACAGGAAATAAAAATTTTAAATTTGGCACACATGTGTAACTTGCTCTACTCTTTAAGAATAGTGATAAAATATCAGGGTTATAATTAAAAAATAGTCGATGACGTCATATCTCATATTTGGGACACGCTGTGTAAAATTTTATTACATCAAAAAAAGCAGAATTTAAAATACTAATCGACCTATCCTGAGCCCATTAAAAAGAAACTTCTTATGATTTACTGAATTTATTCCAAGTTAGAGACTCGCCTTGTATGTATTTATGTAACAACGTCTAGTAATTACAGTTTATTTTTGAGCAATTAGAAGAGCAATTCAGTAATCAAAATATAAATATATCTGATGATTTTAATGTAACAGGTTATTCTATGAAAGTACCAACCATTTAGTTGCTTTTAATACATATTTAGAAATAAACAAGTTAACATAACATAATATATCATTGTTTGATTGGTCTAGCTTATACTTGTGATAATCTATATGTATAATCATATACTATTTGATAGCCATGCTCCTTATAACTTCGTCTGAAGTGTATGTATCGTGGATAAACCGTCAAATTCGACAGCAACTGTGTATAAAGAAAACTTAAAAGATCATACAAGACCAATCGAACTAATTTTATAAGAACATAATATTATTTAATTACATTATATAACTATTGTAATTTTGACAAGAACACCTCTTTCACTACGGTTTTATATCTATATATTTTTTGTATTTATATGGCCGTGTAAAGTCTTTATAAACAGTCCTTAAGAAAAAACTCATCCATCCAAACTACAACCTATCAAATGCCAATTGTTAATGAAATAGTAAATATCTTTTTTTCTTAAATATACTAATTATGTCACTTATAATTTGTCTTATATGTTTATGTTTATGTTTATGTTTATTAATCTTTAGCTTTCATTCCAAAAAAATAAATACGTATGAATATACACAAATATAAAATAAAACGTACAAAAATTTTGATTGGATGAAGCTGGGCGGAGTTCGTGCAGCTGCGACGTTCTTCCACTCTAACCCTTGTATTGGTCCATGATGATGAGGGTGTAAATATCCTCTTGGACACCTTTATTCTTTTTTAAATACTTGTATTTAAATTTTGATCTCTTTTTAGGGGAGACGTTTTGGCTGTTTATGTCAGCATGTGTTTGTATTGTATCTCGATTATTGTTATTGGTTGCCATGGTTGTTGCTGCAATATGTCAAATTAGACTTACATAGCATCAACATTTTAACAGGAATTTTATGATCGTCTTGGATAGTGTTTGGCTCAACAAGGATATGTTTTCGAACATTTAATAAGGTGCACATTGTAGTTATTTGTTATTCGATGCATCAGAATTGTATTTGTAAAAATAGTAATATTAAAATATCGTGTAAATATGTTTGATTTTGATTCCCTATTTTATTACAAATTAGAAATTACTGATTATTTCCGGTTGGTCAACCCAATAAAATATTTGACGAGCGTAGTAACTAAGTAACAAGTAATGTATTCAAATGCCCGTATTCAAAATGTTAGGGGACAACGTGTATATAATATATAGTTTATATATTGATTATATATTAATTAATGTTCAAAATTAATGGTTAAATGCGATTTTAGATAATGAATAGCAATAAATAATAATTAAATACGCTTTAGTGAAATGAACTGTTTAGAGACTTAAAGAAAAAAGTGGGACAAGTAGAAAAACTTTTTATGAATGGCAGGATATTTAGTAATATCATTTGGAAAAACCCGGGTTCAAAATAAGATCGAGGATTATATAAGGAAACAGTTAAATATTAAAAAATGCATCCGATATCTCGAAAAAACATAACATACAAATGTTTACTCGGCACAGAACAACGGATGTGATAATAACGGCAAAAATAATCATTATTATTAAAGAAAAATAAAACCCAAATAAACAAATTATACTAAAATAAATATTAAGAACACAAATTATACTAAATAGCTTTATAAGTTTACCGAGTTTGACTTTAGTATGGCAGTATGTAATTGAAGAAATCATGAACAAAAATGATATGGAAAAGATATATCTTCTTTAGTGGCAAAAGTAGAAAGTTACCGGATTATTTTAATTTGCAGAGTAAGGTAGAATTTATAACAGATTTAATTTATTAAGAGATCTGAGCTGAGCTTTTATGTGTCCGATTGAATAAATATTAAAACTAAGTGTTTGTAATATAATACATATTTATTAGATTACTCTTATTTATTTTTGCAGTTTAATTTATAATGTACATACTTTATAATAATATTTAATATTATAATAATTTTTCTTTCTACAATGAATCAACGGTATTGCCATGTTTGATTATTCAGTTGTAGCATATGCAAGTTTAGTTTGGTGTTCCTTATCATGTAAACTTAGTTTTATAAAAAAAAAACAAATTGTTCACTTATATTTCAGGTATATTTCATATTTCTTGAATTAAAATAAACCTTCTGTGAGTAATCTGTGTATACAAAGTATACAAACGTATTATTATATCACCTATATTTCATACATAAAATCTAATTTTCAATTTCAACGAAAATCGGAAACATCTAAAAATATACATACTGTAACATCCACACCCCTACCTCGGAGGGACAACATCCTCACCCTCTCCACTCTCACTGACTCACACAGCCATCATCGCACCCCACTTAAGGAGAATCCTACAATCTTGAGTCTCTACTCGGCTTAACAGCTCTCTTTAGTAAGTTTTCACTATCTAGAACCTCAACCAGAGATTACGTTATACCCGGTACCCCGTGGAAATAACTCTGAGGACCGTTCACCGCCGCCCAAAACCTACCTACAATGAACTCTAGCCGAAGAAAGAAATGCGAGAAGAATCACGACAAGTATAGCTAATAGAGTGTCGACGAAAGCGCAGTTGCAAGCGATTATGGAGAGGATGCTGCAGGTTCCACAACAGAAAAAGTTTCTCAAAATGCACAGCACGGTTTAAGGGAGAGGCCGATAGCCAAATCGTAGAAACTGTCATTAGTGCAATAATAGTATATAAAACCGTCGAACATATGGCGGAACAAGATGCAGTCACAGGATTCCAGCTTCTCCTAGAGGGACCAGCTCTAAACCGCTGTTCGAAACGCATTTGCCCCGCAAATCCTGAATTACAAGATGTTTCAACAAATCTTTGAGGAGAAACAATATAGACCAGCGAACAGGGATAAGTTTATAATTAAGAAGCTCGCGCTGTTCAGCAGATTAAATAGGCATATGGAGGCAGCATCTTAATTACACACAATCTACGGTCTTAGACGTAAGGAAAAAAATCAAAGGTACTTTCATCCATCATTCCCAGAACATTTTGTGAACTGCCGGACAGCTAAATCCGTGAAAATATCGCAGTGACCGATTTTAGGGAGCAGACAGGCATGTCTATAGACATCGGACAGCAAACGTAAACATTTACAGGAAATACACACCCTCATTATGAAACCTAGAATGGAAAATCCTGCCGTTAGTCCAAGTATAAATGAACCTGAAAATGCTTACGTCCGGAGTCGCCGAGGAAAAGAAGAGGCGAAGAAGAATCTTCCCTAAATCCGGAGGAAAACTGACCACCATCTTGGGACAACATCACATTAACATCGACAGGAGCACCAGATTCGGTGACTCCTAGAAAATGTCATGGTACATAGGAAAATGATGCCTCTGCGTCAATTACAGAGCATTGAATACCATGACAGTACCCGCTCTCAAGAATACACGAACTATTTTACAATATTACTGGCCAAAATCTGTAATATCATATTACGTTAGAAGAAGAATACAATATGCCTAATAAAGGATGAAGAGGGATATGTATTCCACAAAAAAAAATAGCTTTCGAGAGCGAGGAAATTGTGACCGCTTGAATTAATTACTTATGGCAAATTGTCAACATCAACAGGAAAATATACATCCATCGCAGAATTAACAAGTGGATATTAAACTGATGACATGGAGAGAACCACGTTTACCTGCTCCTTTAGACTATTCTATTTGAGTTCAAAAGAATGCCATTCGGATTCCGAAACGCTACTTTACATCAGACAGGGGCCCCACGTCCGATTACTCGCATTCTTAAATAACATTATCCTTCTCTCCGGCACCTTCGAATTACAGCTTCAGGGCTTGGATGATGTCCTTTACACGTTGAACGCCCAGCGAGAATCGGTAGTTTCTCCCTGGCCAAAATCTGCGATACCATGTTGTTAGAAGAATAATACAATACGCCTAATAAAGGATGGAGAGGGAAATGCGATAAGTGTTCCAAAGAAAAATAGCTTTTGATAGCGAGGAAATTGTGACTGGTTGTATTAATAAAAGTATATTTCATAAATTATCAATTTAGCTTAAAAATTCGTCATAATTGTATTACAAATTATATTATTAAAAACTACCATCAAAACCTTGTTTTAATTACACGAAGAAAAGTGTCACCCGCTATGGATGATGTGGCGCCAGTGGAAACGGAGCGTTCAACGTGTTGAGCTTGTGAACGAAATGTCGATGACAGAGAGAAAACTAACCAGCGTCAAATAAAATATCTCGGCCACATCATATCAAATAGAGAAATCGCTTTGGATTCTAAGCGATTTCGAGCCATTGGTAAGCAAAAAAAGCCCTCGGGGTTCTAAGAAAGCCGTATCAATTATCCCATCACGAACACGATTTAAGCAGGTCGATGACATGCCTCTTTAAAAAGAACGTCACTTGTTAACAATTGCCCTAATCATAAAGCCAGACAATTTCAAAAACCGTTCTTGGTTAGAACTGACTCTAGCACCCTCGGAGCAGTTCTAATATGGGGGAGGGACTACAGAAACATCCGGTTTAGTACGCAAGTCACTTGCTCGCACTAACTAACAGAACTAGACTACAATGGTGTGAGAAGTTCTGGCTATAGTATTGGCCTTGCATAAATTTCGAGGATACATAATGGGCTCATGTAGCCTGATGTCAAAGAAAGCACCTACCGGACACCAATCTAGATGGACCTTGCAACTGCAGCCGTTCGACATTTTGTAGCAGATGCACTGGCAAGTATCTCCGAAATCAACCAGGTTGATCTGCCTCAATGAGTCGTCGCCGATATCCGCAGAAAACAATATCAGGACGAAGGTTTGAAGAAAATTATTGACGTTCTCGAAGCTCAGTCGAAAACGGAAGGCGCCGTTTATTGAAGCCTCCAAAAACAAGTAATGCATCGATACACCCTAAAGGTTGATAATGCTCAATAATGTGTCACGAATGAAGAAGTCGATGTCATAATATAAAGAGATAATTATAATATATGTCCATTATCGAATCTCGACTACGGTATAATATGTGCCAGTGGGGATGTTGAAATTTGTTCAGTGATTTATTTATTGTGCAAAAAATGATGATTCGATTCTTACAATAGATGTTATAATTATCTTGTTTGTTTATTTATGAAAGTACCCTGTATATATTTAGTAATATAAATAATTTTAATTTTACAAGCCTTTAAAACAATAAATCATTATACTATATATAGACAAAATAGTCATGGAATCAAACATTAATAAATATAAACAAATATAAAAAAACGTATGCTAATTAACAAAAACATAAGAGTTATTTTTAGCTTAGACAAAAAAGTACTTTATAACACAGTCAAGATATCGTTTTCGATATATTTTTACTTGAGTTTTTAAGGATATATCTCTGTCCATGAATAACTTTAATTGTCGCCGATAAGAAAATAAGTAAGTTATTTGATAAAAAAAATCATGATAACATAATAACCTTGTATTTTCTGGGCCTCAATATTTTTAAGCAGCTGATATCTTCTAAAAGAAATTCAAAATTACATATCTGAATTATGTGCTGATTATAAATGAGTTGTTATTTCAACCGAATAATTAAAATTGTGCAAATGAAAATTGGTTTTGTGAACAGGACCACAAAGTAGGTTAACTATTACTAATTGTTTGGTGTATAACTTAAAGTAAACATTATTTGAATGACCTAGGAGTGGCACAGCGATCTTGACCGACGCGAATTTGATGCCGAAGGAAAGTACGTTCACATTAATTTCAACAACAAAAAATCCATGACTCATAGGCATTGTGTTATTTAATGTTCAAAGAATATTTGATGGTTTTTATTCATGCCAAAATTCGATTTGAATAATAAATTAATTGCATATTTATGAAGGTGGATATGTAGCTTAGCGTTTTTTTATATAATGAAATTTAACGAATCTATGGCAAAACACTTAAGATGTTATTTGTGAATAGTGCATTGAACTATTTTAACATATATTTGATAACAATATTAATTAAATGTCTGTACATGTTTTAGTTTGACATGTTTATATGTGAAGTAATAAAATGTGGTGACATAATTGTATTAATAAATGATATTATATAATACTCATAATATTATCTTATTATTATATTTATTTTGTTATTTTTCGAAAATCACAATCCTATCTCTAAAAAAATGGCATTGTAGGCCAAATTAAGGCAAATATTAATACATTTAAATACATTTGGTAAATTGAAAGATAAAGGATTTTCACTGCCTGTCATTAACAAGAGTTAGGTGGAATCGCACCTACACATATTCCGCCCAGCTTCATCCATCCAAAAAATTGTATGTAAAATATTTTTGTATATTCATATGTATTTTTTGGAAAGGAAGCTAAAGTCTAATAAACATAAACATTACTCAATTTTAATATTCTTAAAAAAATATTATTTACATTTAAAAAAACTTATTATTATTATTTATTACACAAAGTATACGGATTTCATTATAATATAATTATGTACAGAAATCATTTCATCATTTTTTATCATTAAATGTTAAAAATTTGATTTGAAATAATGTATATAAACTATAAAATTAGACTTAAACTAGATACCAATGTAAATGTACTTTCTGTGTCGTCTAAAACAACAGGGATAGTATACTTACTAATATACCACTTTGGCCTCGGATCCTTCTAAATGGAAGGTCTGGATCAATTAGCAAATCATGGGTCATTCAAAACAGTATCGCTATTTATTCAATCAAAAAGTAATAATGGACTTGGTACTGTGAATAGTACAAAAAGAAGGACAGTGCGCTGATGACATTAACACAAAATGAAAGGCATAGCAAATGATTCGTTAGAAAATGCTAACTTAATAAATTAAAGAGTGTTTTGTACTAAACTTTAATGCTTTTAGAAGTAGGGTGAGGAATAAAAAAAAGTTTAGTCGTGTCACGAATTTTTCACTTTTATATTGTGACTAGTTTTGTATTATCAATAAATTAAATTATTGTATTCGTTTGATAATGTTCGAATGGGATGAAACTTCCATAGTCAAAATAAAAAATTAAAAATTTGTGATACTAGCAGTGTTTTTATTTCTCAGCCTACGTAGTAATCAAAAGGTATCATAAAGTAACGGCTTCAGTAATTAAACATATTAATACATTTCAATTACTATTAATGGATGTACAATTTAGAAATTTGACCAAATCAAATGCGGTATTTCAGTTGTCAGAAATTTGTCCGTATTTCCGACATAAATAACAGCATTTGCGGTCTGTGCTTACTCAATTTAAATACTCAAATTATGATAATCCCCACTCACTACGCTGCAAGCAGTATCTAAAATTTTAAATTAAGTCCACAATTCAAAAACTTTTTATAGAATATAGATAAATAATAAACTTGAAGTTCAACCAATTCTAAAAACTATAAGGTTAATTATTCATTATGGCAAATTCATTTGTTCAAAATTTTGTTTACTTTACCTAAGTCCTGTTATGTTGCTCCACAGAACCATAAAATTATCTTATATCTTTGAAATATGCTATCAAAAACATCTTCAATATGAAATAAAACATTGTAACAGTATTCTTTGGCCGTACAATACTGTATGTTGTTTTGTAATTCTCTAGAAACTTTATAATTGGGGTTTGTCGATTATAAGTTTTAATTATGATCATATTTATAGATAAATATAGCAAAATGGTTTCTCTTAAATATCTGCTGAGTCTCACATTATTAAATATAGCCATA
Organism: Ontholestes murinus; assembly: GCA_963969525.1. Classification (NCBI taxonomy): domain Eukaryota; kingdom Metazoa; phylum Arthropoda; class Insecta; order Coleoptera; family Staphylinidae; genus Ontholestes; species Ontholestes murinus. Next base: position 58,657,335 of record OZ018387.1, read on the forward strand.
AACTGTACTGTAGAAAATAATAAAGGTCATGTATACCAGCACTTGTAAGTTGATTATACAGCAATTTATTTCTCCTCTAAGTTTTTATCGTTAATTGAGTGCCAACTATAACTATCTATCAATAAAATTGCTAGCTAGAAATCTCAAAATAACATTTGTTACTATAGTAACTTCAGCTTATCATTTTCAAACCGTTAATAAGTGTGGTAAAAGAAGTGATATAATCAAGTTTTGTGTTTTATTTTTGATTATCAAAATGTATCATGAAGTGAAAGCATTGATACCTAATTACTTAGTTAGGCATCTGACAATGAATTCGTAATTTTAACCGTCTTCAAGAACTTGTTAGGTCTTTGAGTTAACACTAAAATACATGCAGATTATCATTCAAAATGAAGTTAGTTTTCATATGATATGTTAACTGGAGCATTTAGAACTAGCCCTGAAGTTAGTTTGTATACAATTGGTGTCTTTTCGCCATAATATAATAATTTATAATTGCGACATACCGATTAATCAAAAGTTTACATTTATTCATGTGAAAATACTGCTAAACTAATCCATTATTTTACCAGAAATGTTACTTGGAGTTTGTCAGCAGAGGAGCATCGTGAGATATATTTACAGTTGGGTTTATATTTATAATTTTTCTGCGATCGCAGGGCTTGTTTGACCTTTAAGATTTATGGATAAAGGAATTTTTATTTTTACTGACTCGTAAAGCTTCATGAAGTTTTTACAACCTACTGGTTACACACAAGTCATGGAGCAACACTGTAATTATTTTGGGTCTGTAGCTACATGGATGTTGATGGTATGTACGAACTGATAACTCAAGTGAGGGTGCTGATGAGTGCTATTTTTATAAATGTGCTCACAGTTGGAAATCAGAATAGTATTTTCCCGACTTCAAGGGTATAGTTAAGTTTTAGACAAAATTATGTTTTTTGAGTTATCCCAGTAAAAATATATTTTTATTCCAGGAGACGATTTAATCTATAACAAGTCTTAAAAATCATATCTCTTTTTACCAATTGTCTGTTTGGATGGTATGTTTACATATTTATTACGTTTGTTTTATTTCAATGTAAATATATCCTTTACACTCATATACAGTTTATTCATTTATATTTATAGTTTTATTATTTATTTTTTGTTGAAATAAAATAACACAGTTGGGAGGCTTTCACTTTTTATTGCTGATCACTGCAACATGTTTCACCACACAGTAGCTTCATCAGGCAGATGAATACTGATTTACTGTGTGACATATGTTGCAGTGATTAACAATAAAAAGTGAAACCCTCCCAACATGTTGTTTTATTTCAATGTATTATGGAGATTCGCCATTTATAATCACTTTAATATTTATTTTAACTTCATATATATCCGGAACTGCCTGTGATATTAGTGTTTAAGGCAACACTTAATTTATGATATTGTTCTTACATTTACTCGCTCTATGTGTAATAATAAAATAATGGACATACACACCCGTAGATGGAAATTAGAACAATTTATTGTTGTTGTGAAGCAGACACAATTATTTCAGTCACCTTGCTGCTTTGATTGCTATGAGCTAAACATAATTTTAGCTAGGCACAAAGGCCCCACACTAAAAAAACTAATAGTAATAGATATTCCGACTAATACAGCGATCCTTTTAATTAACGATACGAAGAGTATATGCAAGTAATCACTCAAAACCCTAATAGTTGATTTAGGACACCCATATGCCTATTTATATTTAGGTAGTGTGTAGAACACGTTATTAGTCACAACTTGTGAACTCCTGAGTCTGTTAAAGAGATAAGTAATCATTGATTAATCGAAGTTTAGGGCACTATAAACCGGGAATTAATATTACAGATGCGTAGGGAAAGAAGAAAGGGAATTACACATCGAAGACGAATGAAACTTATAATCTTCAGCGATACCATCTCAGGATAGGCATAGTTCTACACTGAATTATTATTACTTAAATGTGGAATATCAGTCTGGGTCGAGCAAAATCAGTTGCTATTAAAGTGGCTGAAATGTTATGATAAATGATGAGTTCAGTAGTGCGATAAGAATAAAAGCCATACCTAAACCTACCTATATAAAAATGATCTTTCGTAATAACATAAAAAATAGGAACATTTCGTAAATCTGCATCAAAGAGTATTATTAAGACAATAAAATAAATCACTTATTAAACAACTACGTTCCTGGCTAAGGTATTTGTTTTGTTGCCTTAATAAAACTTGCTGTAGATTATGATTCATGTATTTCATCTGCATCCGGAAACTACTCAAACGGATATTTCTAAAAAAACAATAATATTTTGAATGCTAAAATAGAGAAATTGCAAGCCAAACGTCCTGCTGAATATTGTCCTTTTAAAATATCTGTCCCGGAGCAATATGCAAACATTATGAAAACAGCTGATGTATGGCCTGAGGGTGTTAGGGTAAATCATTTTTTCATTAAACAACAACATACAATTTACAGTTGAAAAAAAAAACAAAAAAATAGCCTAAACTTTTTAGATTTAAATATTTCGAGAAACAGATTATCATATAAAAAAGGTTAAATGAAAATAATTTTAAAGTTTTTATACCACTATTTATTGTATAATATACACAAACAAAGTTTACAATATATTATCAATTTTGACACAACTATAGTTTCGACCTTTGCGGGTCATTATCAAGTGTTGAATCATTATCATATAAAATATTCAGAAAAGAAACCTATACCGATACAATTATTCCAGTCGATTCAAATACAGACAATCAAATTAAATTTAGTACTTTCCATTCATTTTTGCACAGATTAATTAATATTCCTCTTAGTAATATAGATTTTGAAAAATAATTAAATACAATAAAAATTATAGCTGTCAACATTGGTTACCAAGAACAACTCATTAATCATATGTTAAAAAAGAAAAAAACGTAAATCTTTAAAAAAATACTTTTATAATGGGACAAAATTGGAAAAGAATAGTTGGAATAGATTAGAATACGTTAAACATCTCTCACAAAAAATAAAAAGTCAACACAGAGAAAGAATAATAACATCATTTTGACTAACTCAGTTAATTTAGGAAAATTGTTAATAAACAACACAATAAAATCTAATAATAATAATAAAAAGAGCGGAGTGTACGAGTTGAAGTGTGATTGATGTGATGCAATGTATATAGGACAAACTGATAGGTTCTTTTAAACCCGACTAAAAGAACACCAAAACGACATTTTAAATAAAAAACAAACCATGGGGTTTTCAAAACATTGCATCACATTTAATCATATCTTCAGTTCAAAGGATTGTTAACTACCGGAAGGGTCTTGAAATTTGTAAAGCCGTAAATTGCGGGAAAATGACAACGACGAGATTTGGAACTCGCCGATATTAAAAGCCCTAATTACCTGATGAACCGTCAATGTATTTAAATACTGGTAAAATTCTTTTGTACATCATTCTTGATAATGGCAATAAGCCGAAACTAGTTGAAAATAAAAAAAAATATTTGTTAAACACACCAAGTGATTTTAATTATAAAACCTATATAAATCGTTTTTTCCACCACAATGTGAATCAAAAGTTGACCCCTTAACGGTGAATGATTATGATGATACTGAACGTTTTATAATACTTTCTTTCGATATTCAATATATTAAAAATAAAGTGGATTTTATTAAATCCCATTGCATCAATCACCGATATGATGTACTATTTTCACTGAACATTGGCTTCTACGGAAACAAGCCTGCTTACTATTAACGGGTTTTTAATATCATCATGCTATTCAAGAATTAGATTCATTCACGGCGGTTCATTGATACTGATTAGAAATGGCTTAAAATTAATTAACATGAACATGGAGAAATTTTCTATAGAGAAAGACTTTGAAATATGTGGTACACAATGGCTTGATACTAATTTGATTATCTTATCGATATATCGAAGCCCATGTGGAAATTTTAACGTATTTCGTGATAAGTTAAATTTAGTTTTAACTCAATTTAATGTAAACTTTTTATAAAAAAATGCAAATCTTACATATTTATGCGATTTACTAGATAGTTATGATTTGTTGAATGAATGCCTGTATAGATAATGTTTTCATCAATTCCAGTATTTCTTTATGTAAAATTAAACCAGTAAATATTTATTTTTCCGATCATTATGGCATCAGTTGCAACATTAATTCAATAGCCAATAGTCCAAAAATAGAAAAAGGTATTATCAGAGCTATTACTGTGGTTGATAAATTTTAAATTTTATAATTTATTACAATGTGAACTGTGGGATCTTGATGTCTGTCTGAGCGTCAAGAAAACATGGGAAAAGTTTAAAGGCATAATATTAAGTCATTTCAAAACGCTTTTCCATTAAAAAGTATCCCAAATTTAAAAAAAAATAATACAGCCCAGTGGTTTATACCCGAATAATAAGAGGAAAACACTTCAACTAGTGGATGAATCTTGCAGATTATTTAATAATCCTGACCATTTAATTCTTAGAAAGGAGATCAAAAAGAAATATAAAATTGCCATAAAACAGTCTAAAATATGTGCAAATGAAAATTTTGTTCGTTCATCTAATAACCCTAATAATGCAATATGGAAACTTAAATAATAAAGATATATAGTAGCTGAAAGTAAAGTAAGTGACATATCAGCTATGGATTTCAATATTTACTTTAGTAATATTGCTAATTCAATTATTCAAAAAATAAATAACTGTATTATAATGTTATTAACGTTAATTGCAATATCTCTAAGTTCTCCCTCGTAAATGTGTTATGTGTTCCCGTGCGTGATGCAGTTAATAGTTTTGAACCTAGAAATAGTGCAGATATTTATGGCTAGAGAGTGGATAAAAAAGCTTAAAAATGTGAAAAAAAGCACTTAAAAAGGCACAAAATTTAGAGAAAAAAAGCATAATAACAGGAAAAAAGCACTAAAGAAAACTATATTTTCTTAATATGTTACACGTTTATCAACATATTTTACATAGAAATTCTTCTTAAAACTAAAATAAACATAATTTCTTTACGCAATATATATAATATTATGTAAGTATTTAAAAATTAAATTGTAATTCAATACATTTCAAAATAACTAAAATGTATTCATGAAAACAGTAGATCATTAAATGTTGTTCTAGGGGTTTAATTGTAAAAAATATTACTTCTGACGCTCAATAAATTTTTGAAAGTGTAAAAGCTTCTCTTTATTTTAAATTATAGCTGGATCCATTTGAAAATTGCCATTCAAAATCAAATTTAATTTATTTAATATTAAACATCCTTCATTTTCACCGAATACTTCTTTCGATATTATTTTGATTTCTTGGCCAATGCATCCAGATATTTTCTAAATTGAATCTGCTTTTATAAAGATTTGATTGTGTTACTCACAAAATTTAAACGCGATTTTATGTAACTAAATTGTTTTGAAGGAAGCTCTTGTTTCTTAAGAACTTTTTGACAGTCATTAACTGATTTGCTTGTCTTTTCGGGAAAGTTGTATATAACCTTATTAAATTCTTCAAAATTGTTCGCATAGTACATCGTAGCATATAGTCAAGTTCCCCATTTTGTTAGCACTGGTTTATGGGGCAGTGAGATATCAGGTAATGACTCCTTGAATAATTGCACTCACAGAAGAATATAAGAACTATTTTTCCATATTTAATTAAATCTACAAATGGAAATTTCATTCTTATAGTTTCAGAAATTCGTCTCTATCCATGTGCTAAACTTGTACAATGCACAAAATGCATTATTATTGGTAAAATTTTGTAACTTGGTATTGTCTACGGCAAAAATAAGCTTGTCAGTCTATCATTTATGAATTTTGCTATAATGTTATTATCAGTTTTCTTCAATTCTTTTGTATATATCAATATACTATTGGTCGGATGTCTTCATGTTAAACTCCTATTATTAAATTAAACAAGCGTCCGTGGTTTCATCCACACCAAACCACATATAATTATTGTTAATAATATCTTTAATTTCTTGTATGGTTTCATAGTACGCAAGAGCTACATATTTTTTTCTCAGGAATGCGCATTTTACAATATTTTCCCAAGAAAGATTTAAATGCATTATTCTGTAATTTTCTTAAAGGGATATTCGAATGTAAAAGTATTTTGCACAAATGTGAATTTAATTTAAATTGTCCATCGTTTGTCAAAGATGATGCTAAAGATTGTGAAATTGTACTGTTTTTTTTTGTTCAGCTTTGAACTTTTTCTAACGTTCTTGATGTAGTGTTGTTATAACATGTTTTACATAAAAGTCTTGGCTAGTTGGGATGCAGTTGGAAACTAAAATAAAATTTACTATTTTTAAACATGCCTTACAAACTAATGTATTATTTTCACTTGTTAATTCTGGATAATCCTTAATTCATTCTTGTATTTTGGTTTTCATCTTTTGCATTATGGGTTAAATATACATGTGAATTATATAATATAATTTATCTGTGATTCCCCAGGTTAATACGATTCACGCATATAGTAATTTTTGATAAATAAGCAAAGTTTTTGGAATGTCAATTCAATAGTACGGTTTATTAATGCGAGTTTGAATATGAAAATTAACGAAAACGATAAATATGCGCCAGTCATCCCATCCGTATTTTTGCAGAGAGTAGAAAATTAATACGGTTGTAGAACACCTGATTATTAGCTCTCACTTAAATTTGTTTACATTTAATACTTATTGGGGCCCCTGCATGAGCCTAGTTGAACGACGTTTACATCCGAAATATCATAGGTGTGATTCCTATGAAGCGTTCGTCTGTATTACCTGAATAATGAGACGGGCTATTATATCTACTTATATATAAACTAATCCATTGTAAATTGGTAATTTATACTAATATTTATTAATAATAAAACTCATTATAATTATTGTATCATATGAAGATTTTCAACAATTATGTTGTCAAAAGACACGAAGAAAATATGTAATACAAATATAATCTATAAATGATGGGATACAGATTTTTACAAAAATTCTCTATATTAGCACATTAATTTAATATCACTGTGAAATTTTTATTAAATGTTTTTTAAATATTTTTTAAATGTTTAAGAAAATGCTCTAAATAAGCATCAGAATCTAACAAAAGCATGAAAATAAGCACAAAAAGTCAAAATAAGCAAAAAAAGCAAAAAAACCTCGCGGTAGGTAATCACATTCTTCAAGATTCGTATAGATACATATTTAGACATTTTTTCGATGTTATTAATATTATGGATAAGCATAATGCTAGAAATCCGCTCTTTATTTATGGCTTATCAATTAATGTGGTTAAATATGTGTTGGACGTTATAATTGTCCCCCTTACTAAACTTATTAATCTTATTATTTCAACTAATGTTTTCCCGGATATTTTAAAAATAGCTAAAATTCTACCTATTCATAAGAAAGGAGATTTAAATGACCATAATAATCATAGACCGATAGCCCTACAATCTATTTGTTCTAAAATAATCGAAAAAATATCTTTGGTACGCACGAATTATTTAATGAACATCAATATAGATTTACAAAAGGAATGTCCACGGTAAACGCTATTTTAGATCTAGTTGATAAACTCATTTTAAGTTATGAAAAAGGCGAAATTGCATTTGCAACATTAATTGATCTAATAAAGGCATTTGACTGTGTCCCGCATATTAATTTAATTGAAAAGTTAAAAAAAGAATAATTTCTATGATAAAAGTTGTCAATTAAAAATAGAAAACAAATTGTACATTATAATAATATCTTTTGCATGTAAAACATGGGGTACCTCAAGGGTTCACATTAGGGCTATTATTATTTATCATTTTTATCAATGATTTTCGAAACTTCATTACCAATACTAATGTGGTCCAATTTGCTGATGATACAACATTACTTGACGACGTCAAGTATTATGCGATATTATTCTATAATACCCTGCCACATGATCTACGAAAACTATCGAAGAAACACTTCAAAACAAAAATTAAATTAATTCTACTAAAAATGCTTTTTATACCTTTGATGAGTTTTTATCTTTTAATTTTAATTTGTTGTAATGTCTATGTTGTTATTACAGTTTAAATAATTTCGTTTTTACTTTGAATCTTAAGTTATTGTAATTCTAAAATGGAATTTAGTATATAATAATTTTTATTCGTTGTAATATCGCTATTCAACTTACTATTGTAACTAGTCTTTATAACTTTGATTATTTGTACTTTAAAATTTGTGTTTTATGTCAGTGTTAATTGTATTATCGTATTCTGTACTGCGCTATCTTACATTGCATATTCTATAATGTCTCAATTAATTAAGTTACAAATTGAGTGGGACAATTGATTATTCTTTTTGTATCTCTATATAGGACTTGTGTAAACTGTAATCAGAATAAGCACCAATAAATTATTATTATTATTATTATGAAATGTTTTTTAGTTTTTAATTTTTAGCTAATTTTCTACAACTACCTAGGGGACTGATATATTCTAATGTGATCTTTTGTACTCATTGTTGTGGAAACTTATTCATCTAAATTACTCTTCCCCTTTTTTCTATTTCGTCGTTTCTTTTCTATCCATTGTCTTTGTCTAAAATATCCCTTTTTAGGACGCATATAGTGAAATTGTTTCTTCCTTAATTTTTTCCTAATTTTTCTCCCAGCTTATATTATGCGACCGTTTTGTCTACATGCTTAGAGTTGCTCTCTAGTGTATACCATGCCTTCTCTGCAATGGAATCACCATAGCCGTTATGCCGTGATAGAGCAAGAAGAAAAAGTATCGCACGCACATAGTACAATAAAGACATATGTGATTAGTCCGATTATAGTTATATCAACATTTCAAATGACTTTCATTTTTGCGTTTATTTTTGAAAACATCTCACATATGTTTTTGCTTGGTATATCAGTGAAGTATATTTATTAAACTTCTTTTGTTAACTTTCCATCCATAAAGAACAACGTCATTATGCTCATCAAAATTGTGTACTTACAAAATTAAAGATAGCAACAATATTTTTACTTTTTATAGCATGTATACCGATGACACTAATGGGAATGATTGAAAGGCAATTCTAAAGCAGTATGCACCTTTTAAAGATAGAGCAAAAACCATCCTCATATTTTTTCTATATATTAAACGTTACTCGCAGTTAATTATACAGGAATATCATTTCTGTTTTAAAAAAGGAATAATGTACCCAAATTAGAGACGTTTTTATTTTACTACCTAAATGTACAGGGTGGCCCAAATTGGATGTTACCATAGGGAATCACGGTTATTAGAAGAGATAAACAAAATCGATGGCGCATACTCAAGCTCCTTTTTGAGACAAACCGAATGCTGAAAATAGAAATGAGCTATAGTCTTTTGTTATCAAGTTATAGCCAAAAATTCAATATTTTTCATTTTTATTTTTTTATTTTTCGAGGAGAATCGATATCCGGAGAGAAGACAGCCCGATCAATCGATATTCCAGTGGTTGAAGACAAATCTCATCAAGCTCAGTTCCTTTACTTTCCAAGATTCAGAGAATATAATATTTTTGACGCAGAAGCTGGATTTAGTGTTATTGGTGCTGTAATTGAAAATCCAAAAATTTCAATTAGGGAAATAGAAGAATGAACAATTAATTTCACAAAATTGTGCCTTGATTCCGAAAAAAAAAAAAATTGCGTTCTTACACAATTCGAAAAAGACGCATTTGAACCCTGAGGATTTCGAACGAAGATTAGAATTTTGTAACTGGTAGAAATCTAGATGTTTAACAAATCCGAACTTTTATCTTGGCATTATTTGGATCGACCAAGCATGCATAAGCTCCGCGAGAATATTTAATAGGCACAATGCCCATTATTGGGCCGATTCTAACCTTCATCGGACTGTTAATGATAAGGCAGAAGGTCGATTTGGTTTTAGTTTTTGGTGAGCTCTACTGGGAAACCGAATCTTGTATTACGAAATTTACGAGGGAAATTTGAATGGACGGATATATACAGACATTTTATAACAAAATATTATTGAGAACTATATAGAAAATTTGCCCTTAGTTCAAGGGTAACATATGCATTTTCAACAAGACGGTGTGCCTCTCCATAATTGCAGAGAAGTGACAAATTTATTGAATATTAAAATTGGTTAGGCACAAATGGACAGGTAAAATGGCCATCTCGATTTCCACTGGATTTTTTTTGGCGGTACATAGGACAATTCATGTAATCTAAAGAACAATAATATTAATATTTTACAGCAAATTTCATTAATATTGTTAATTCTATATCCAATATTCATACTCATAACGCATGTATAAGTGTCATAAATAGACAAAACTTATGCATTTTGAACAATGGCAATCAATTTGTGTATTTACTGTAATGTTTCTGTCAAACTTTTGTATATTTCTTTTGTATTGACCAGCCAGATTTGGTGATATTTTTTTATAAAGTTGTATAATTGGTTGGATAATTGTGACATTTGCCTTCATAATAAATTTGAGGTGATGTTTAAAGACAATAGCTAATTTCGGCATTAGGATTATTTCGAAGAAAGAGATCAATAATGCGCCATCGATTTTTTTTCTATATCTTCCCTATAGTAACATCCATTTGGGGCCACCCTGTACACTCTAACGATTTTAGACGATTTGGAAAGCAATTAAAATCATCTGCACGTTCGAACGTTCTAATATCAAATGTAAATATGTTTAAATAACTTTACAATAATAATATTAATTATAACTGTTGATTTAAATAATTTTTACCGAAAAGCATTTTTTAAACAATTTGCTGATATAACTTAAATAGTTTCACAGATGAAATAGTAATTTGTTTATTTTTTTATATCAACCTAAATTAAACAATAACAATAATTAATAAAGACACGCATAGTAACAAAAGGTTGAAGTAAGAAAGATAACTTATCTTTATCTGCATCATAATAGGTATTTTAATTTCAATTCACCTTTCTCTGCGCATATAGAAATGTATTATTAAGAATAATTGCGGTAATATAAATAATTACTGAGAAGCTATGTAAATATTTCATTCAATTATCATTTGTGTAAAAAACATTGAATACGTCTAAATGAGTGAAATCACATTAAAACAAGCTCATTATTAACTTCGCATGATTTGAGCAAATACATTATGGAAACTAGAGAGTTTCTTGTGCGTACAGTAACGCCCGTGAATTTCTAGTTGGTTCGATCAATTACTGGAGACCGTTGAGTAATAATTTCTAATTCTATGTTTACTCAGACATAATAGCAAAATGTCATGCGAATATATTTATGAAATGGTTGGTAATTGCTCCGGTAACATTTAATTATGGTATAGCGTTAATATTTATTTTACTATCCTACTCTTGTTGCACCACTTGCCACATTCCGCTTAGTTCAGATCTCACAATTTATAGATTCATTCGACTAGATTGGATGTTAATAATTATTTTTTTATTAAATACTATCGTTACAGATAGAAGATTAATGGGAAATGTTGGTAAAATTATTATTCGAAGATTGTAGAAGCAAAACAAATATGTATTAAACGACTCCAGATAAATAAATTCAACGACGAAGGTATAATCTTAAAGTACAATCCTAATGTAAATTTTAAATAATAATAATAATGCACACAAAAAAATAATTGTAGAGTTTGCCTAACAAAGATTCAAAGTTTATACAAAATTTACTAAATGTAAATATTAATAAACAAATCATTAGAAAATAATTATACTGAAAATTTATACTAATAAAATTTATAATATACTGAAATTTTAAAAATATTTTTTTTATAATCATGATAGCAGTTGAGAAACGTAAGAGGGCATTTTTAGGTACTATTAGTCATTATAACTGTATTTTTGTAGATAACCATAAATTGGCAATTTATTAAATCAGTCGTCTAGAGAAAGAAACATCTTTATTGATGATTAGAATAATTATAACAATAATTTAAGATTCTTCTTCTTCCTAGCTATCGGCCGTAGGTCTTTTAGCCTCAATTTTCTAATTAAAAGAAAAACTAATTCTTTGTAAAAAAAAAATTGTTCTGTTTAGTATTAAAATAAACTATTTTTTAATCAACTAAATAATTTTAATTTTATTTAAATTGTTATTTTTCCTAGCTAAGATTTTTGGGGTGAATCTCGATACTTTATTTTAATAGTCTTATATCAAATTGTAAAATAACTGGTGGGTCGGGGGTTATATTAAGTATTAATGCGGTTTCTTATCTTGTTTAAAGTTCTTGTAATTATTCCTATTTAGCTTAAGATATCACTGAAGTATATTAATGTAAGCATGTTTGTGAAAGAATTAATAATTCCTACAGTTAGTGGACTAGATGTGTTAAGAGACTTTGTCAGGTTACTTTTTATTGTTTAAACCTACAGTACGGACTGCAGTCTAACTGCGTACTAAAATTTCTTGTAGGTGAACTAGGTTCTAATAATTTTTTAATTCTATTGGTCGAGTCTACATTGGAAAAGCTAATTTCTTAATTATTATTGTATAGAATTGAAATTTTCAAAATTTTAAATAAACGCTATACACTTATATAAATTGCATTTTGGTATGAATACTTTTCTTTCACTAGTTGCTAGACGATCCTCCTAAGTTGAGCGCTAAGGTCCAGTTGAACTACACTTCTCATAGAAGGACCCCTATGGCGAATAACTCCTCTTTTCGTTCAAACTATTTTTGAAGGCAACAGCAAGTCCACTAAATATTTATAAGTTTTCTACTACACAGTGTCTCAGACAATAATCGGAAGGAAACAGGTCCTTCTTCATAATTTTGCTAAATTTAGTTAGACTCTTTGTATCACGTTTGCAACTTTGAAGAAAGATCTCGACGTCATTGTAAATTAATTACCCAATCCATATCGCTCTCACGTCATAATTCTTCTTAAATTTTGTAGCATACTTGGTGATAGATTCCGTCCATTCTACTTGATCACATAATCTTCTCATGCCACTTCTTATTCATGTAATAAGCCAAATTTAATACGCAATGTATATGTTCACGATCCATGCTAGGTTTTGCTAGAGTCTTTCCCATTATTTGGTGCTCATCGATAGGCAAGCAAAAACAGATAAAAATATCGTACATGAAAGAAATAATTTGATCTCAGAGACTACCTTGAAGTCTTGAAGATACTAGATTCAAACGTTCTTCCTAGCTCCTAATACAATTCTAAGGTAACATCGAAACGCCATAACCGCTCCTTAACCAGCTCTTTCGGGGTCGTTGTGGCTCTTAGTTTGGTAATGGGTACGAAAGACCAATTTACTAAGCGGTAAATTATTATAACGATGTGTACTTATTTCCTTGGTCCGAGATTAATCCAGCAACATTAGTGAAAAATATTTCTACATCGATGGATGAAAGCAGCTATTCTTCACTTAAAATACGGCTTCCCATAAAAATGCATTTTCAAGTGACGAATAGCTGATTTCATCCATCGATGTAGAAATATTTTTCACCCAGATCTCGCAGTGTATTCAAGGTTTTTGATACACTCAAATGTCCACCTGAAAATTTAATGAAAATCCCTCTGTTCATCCTGAAACGTAGAATATTTAAAGGTGCGTTTTAGAAGTCTGCTGCTATATTCTTTTTTATTATTTAACCAGAAATTGTATAATGGATTAACTCATGTTTTGAGAACAAGCATTAAGAAAATAGAAGATCCAGTCTATGTGTCTAATGTGACATCTCTTCGGGGTAGTGAAAAACGGTTGTTCTTAATCATATTATTGAGTTGGCAATAATCAACAGAAAAGCGAATCTGTCTTTACTTTTTCTTAACCAAAACAAGAAAAGCCTACAGAGTCTTTGATCCATAATTTTCCTACTCTTCGTTTCCTCGATGATGCTAAAAGTTTCACTATCTTTTCAGATGACAGATTTCTCGCTGCTTGTGTAATTTGCCAAGCATTGTTGGTACTGTTAAACTATGTTGTTCCGTCTATTTGTTCAGTATTCATACGTCCTCATATTTTATGATCAACTTGTTAAATGTATTTCTTTTGAGGAAACTGAAGTCATAGGTTGAAGTTTTTATCAATCTATCTAATTGGTTGTTTCTTACTTGCTGTGCTATTATTTGATAAGTTGTGTGCCTTATGAGTATGAACAAGAGTTTTGCCTATAGATTTTTTTTTCTTTTATTATCACCATTGACAACGGTTACGATAATATATACAGGAGCTCAAAAGTAATGCAAAACCCCTTAGATGTGGTTTAACCCAGCAACAAATGCGCACTTTTTATTCACCTTAGAATAATAAAAAAGCGATAAAGTTTTTACTGCTTTATCTCAATTTTTTGTGTACGATTTTTACACTTATCCGAAAAATAAAGCAAATTTAATAATGTTAATAACAAGTCAGTTGTTCTACTCTGATCCTTTCGGAGCTCTTCAGTATATTAAAAAATCTTGCTAACATGCCTAGAATTTGTGAAACATGTCTATTTCATCAATTAAGTGGGGGGGCTTGAAGACTCAAAATTACACCCTCAACTATAATGCGAGTATGGAGAAGATGGTCTGAAGAAAATGACTATCGGCGACAGAGACGGTCTAATAGGCCTAGGATTACACAGGATGGTCAAGAACGGTACCTAAAACTGTTTGCGATACGTAATCGTAACGACATTTTGCGACAAGTTCGAGATACCTTTGTTCCAGCGACAGGACGTGTGGTTTCTAGGTAAACAGTTAATCGAAGAGTTCTTGTAATGGGCCTTTATGCGTTCCGTCCGTTTTGGGTGCTACCAATGACTTGTCGCTTAGAATGGTGTCAAGCCAGATTCAACTGGGGTGTAGAGTGGGACTTCATTTGGTTTAGTGATAAGTCCAGATTCTGCTTAAGGGCGTGTCCGGCGATTTTGCGGTGAAGAGTTTGCCTTAGAATGCCACACAGCCAATAGCTCTGGCTTCATAGTATGGGGCGCTATATGTCTTGGAAGTAGCCTCCTGGAGTTCATTGGGGGTAGTCTAACAGCCCAACGGTACATCGCTGAAGTTCTACAACCTGTTGCAATACATTGAGACTATCCCAAACGCCATTTTTCAGTTTGACAGCACCAGGCCGTATACGGTCCATCAAACCATGGACGACTTTATACAAAATACTGGCGTAGAGCTTTTAGATTGGCCTTAAAGATCCCTCGATTTATCGCAAATAAAACATGTATGGGATAGCATTGTAACAACACTTCAGCGATTGCCACAGCACCCAAAGACCTTCGACCAATTGCGCATCTGTGTTCAACAGGCCTGGGATCGTTTGCCACAAGAATACATCGATCACTTGATTCGGCCTATGCCTTGCCGAGTTAGAAGTGCTATAACAACCGCGGCGGGCAAACACATTGAATTTTGGTTCAACCTGCACCAAATTGTAATCGTTTGTTCTGACACGAAAACTAAACACAAATATAATACAAAAACATTTAAAACATTTTTCTTTATGGGTGTTGTATTTAAAGGCGCGTTTTAGTAGTATGCTGCTCAATATAATAAAGTCCAGTCTAATTTATATTCTGAAAAATATTTTGCAATTTCTTCCCATCTTGATTTACAATTTTCTTTTTTCGTCATTTTGCCAGGAATTCTGGGATGAATTAACTCTCATTTCAGGTGTTTCCTGTTTAAAATCAAGCATTGAAGAAATAAGGTATCCAGCCTATGGGTCTAAAGTGACATTGATTCAGTGTAGTGAATAAGTGTTATTTTTAATCACATTACTGGGTTGGCAATAATCAACACCAAGGTGAATCGGTCAATACTTTTTCTTGGCTCTATAGTTTTCTTACTCTACATTTTCTATATGATGCTATAAGCACTCTAGCTCGTTTAATTGGTATCTTATGTTAAACGATGTTGTTCCGTCGTTTTATTCAGTATTAATACTTCCCGGCATTTTTTGATCAACTCCTTGAATTTATTTTTTTTTTTGGGTAAACTTAGGTCATAGGTTGAAGTTTTTATCAATTTGTATAATGTTGGTTGTTTATTAATTGCTATACTATTATCTGCTATGCTGTGTGTCTTTTGGGTTTTGTTCATATTGATAAGGCAAACAGCACAGCAGATAATAGTACTATAGATAGCCTGTAGGTATTTTTCGCCTTTTATCAACACCATTGACGATGATTACGATAATAAACTACCATTAATAAGCATTGCCTTTGTCTTTGTCGATAGTAGGGCCCGGTACTCTCGCATATACGTTGTAAATACGTCTTATTTCACTTTAACTTTTTAAAATTCCATTCTTAAGGTATATTTGTAAACCTTTAACTATTTCAGCGACCCGGCACCGGGTCGCAGACAAATTCTGTTGGGTCGCGGCAAATATTGTAAAAACAGAAAAAAATTCATTTTCATCGCGTTGTGCTAACGTTGCCAAGTCTTCCCTTCCCGCATACGCACATTTACTGTTGTCCACACGTCTCAGTTGCTTACGCATGTTTGCCTGTGATTAGCTGATATGTTTAATTTTTGTTTCATTTTTTTGACAATAGTTATTATTATTAATAGCAACTTCACATTGGTAAGTAATAAAAATACTTCTTATAAATCATCAATAAACAATTTGTTTTATTAAAGTTTCCAACCTTTTTTTTAAACGGATAAATGGTTAATCAAGAAAACCAGAAATTTAAATGATGATCAACCAAGTACGAGCAAAGCTGAACATCATGATCGTGAAGATACTTTACCTGAAGCCCCTAAAGCAGATATACAGCGCCAAAACAACAAGCGTAAAGCTAATTGGACTCGCAAATATTGTGACGAATATTTACACTTTGGGTTCATTGCCAGCGGCAGTCAAAATAATTGGCCCCTATAAATTATTTGCAATGAGCAACTTTCAAATGAAAGTATGAAACCGTCAAAGTTGAAACGGCATTTAAACACACTCCATTCTGAGTACTCTCATAAGCGAATTAACTTTTTTACTGATAAGAAAAATGAATTGATTGCTGCTCAATGAAAAAAGCACTCTTTCCTCAACAGTCAAATAAAAACCTCACTTTGACATGTTTTGAAATTTTCCTAATTAATAGCAGAGGCTGGGTATCCTCATAGTTCTGGAGAAAAATTATTACTTCCCGCTTAAAAAATTGTCGCAAATAATTTAATTAAAGGAAAAAAGATTATTTTCAGAGATACCATTATCAAATAATACAGTTAAACAGAGAATTGATGATTGCGCGAAACATCATCATTAAAAGAAAAAAAGCAAGTTTTTTTCCTTGCAAATAGATAAAAGCACAGATGTCGAGGATAATGCAAATCTAATGTGTTTTATCAGATATATTGACGAAGACACCATACAAGAAAATGTTTTGTTTTGTAAAAGGTTACCGACAAGAACGACCTCAGATGAGATTTTTAAGGTTACTAATGATTTTGTCACGGTATTGATTGGATGAAGTGTGTTGGTCTAAGTAGTGACGGAGCACACGCTGTCATAAAGGTTTGTTTAAACAAATTCAAGAATTAGAAATTAATTGTATATGGGTGCACTGTAGTATCCATAAACAAGCGTTGGCGGTAAAACGCATGCCTTTAAATTTAAACATGACTGGAAGAATCTATCAATTTTGTAAACTATATAAAATCTCGTCTATTAAATAGCAGACTTTTTATCAAATTATGCAAGGAAATGGGGAGTTATCATAAACAGACCCTTTTATATTGTGACTCACGATGGTTTTCAAAAGGAAACGTTTTAAACTTCTGTTTTAGCTAAGAGACGAAGCCTTGGTATTTCTGAATGAACACCCACCATCTAAAAAATATGCTATTTTTCCATTTAAGGATAGATTCTACGATTTCGAGTGATTAATAAAAGTAGCTTATTTGTGCGACATATTTGCTACATTCAATGAATTGAATTTAAATTGGCAAGGCTTTGGTATAAATATTTTCAAAGTATCGGAAAAAGTCACTGCAATAATTAAAAAAAATAACTCTGTGGAAACAACTACTTTCAAGAGGAAACTTCAAATCTTTTGATACATTACATAAATTTATTGAAACCCATTCAAACTACGATGAAGAAGGTTTACATCTTGAAACACTATCAGTTTTAATTCAACAACATCTTTCGGAGCTAATAAATAATTTTAAAGACTACTTTCCGGATATTCCTTTAAATAATATGTGGATTAAAGATCCAGATTTTCTGTCAAAATTGAAAAGAAAGAAATGTTTAATCTTAGTGAACAATAAGTTGATAATTTAATTGAAATTTCATGCAACACTAATTTTAAAAAATGTGTTTGAACTGTACCACTAATTAAATTTTGTTTGCGCTGTCAAAAGGAATATCAAAGCGTAAGCGAAAAGGTGATACAATTTTTAATGCCTTTTGTCACCACTTACCATATATGTGTAAAGGTGCGTTCTCAGCTTTGGTGTACTTAAAAAATAAGTATCGAAACAGATTAGATGTCGAACCTAATTTGAAAATAAAATTAACATCATTACTTACTTCCTAATTTTAAATTGTTATGTGATGACAAACAACATTTTCCTTCTCACTGAGGACAAAATATGTAAAACAAAGTTTACTTCATTTACTAAAGTTTTTATTGAAGATAATAGATATTTTTTTAATTACTTATGTTTTTGTTATATAATTATTTTGCAATTTTTGTGTATGCAATAAACAAACAAATAAGTTTATTTTTATTAAAAATAAAATTTGTTTTTTTTTTTCATAATGTGGGTCGCGAAAAATTTTAAAATCTCGTACCGGGCCGCGATCAAAAAAGTTTGGAAAACGCTCGACTATTCTATTCCGAAAATGAATTGTCTATTATATTGTACAATTTGTTGTTGAATTGTGGGTTATTTAAGGTAATCGTAGGTTTTATTTTTCCAATAATAGTGGGAGATTCTTTTGTAATTCATAATCAAATGCCGTTGGAGGAACGTTTTATGGTTTTGTGATGCCAGGTTGAATAAGATACACCAGTATCTAGTAATAGTTAAGAAAATGTTTCTGCCGTTATATAGTAATAGCGGTATGTTGTAGCAAATAGTTTTGCAGTTCTTCTTAGGACTTGTGATCATTATCCTTTTAGTTATTTCTTCTTCGCAAAAGCCATATCAATAATTCGTATTTTCTTTATTTTTCAAGTATTAATGTCTCTTAGGTCTATCTTTCTTTTAGTCCGTTCAAGCACACCTATACGGCTAACTTTTCTAAGGTGATTTTATTTATATCCAGATAGGCATTTAATGTTAATTGAGCAAAATCTGTTTCGAATTTTTGCAAATTATCAGATGAAAGGCGGTTTTTAAACTGCGAATAATAATTATTTTTAAGGTATATTATATATCTCATTTGCATTTAGAAATTTGCTATTGAGTTACGTGAAGATTTATTTTATACACTTAAAAATAAACACTAACACTTTCTTCACAATTCATTCCGAGTGCTATGTATTATTGTAGTTATTGCTTATAACTAGTTTAAGAAAGTAAGCAGCATATTTATAACTAGAGGGATTATTGGGAAAAACGTGGGTTAAGAAACTGCTGAGACTAATTGTCCGGATTAATTATAGGTATTGGACTAACCTTTGTTAGAATTAAATTTTTAAAGTAATCGTTTGATTACTTTAAAAATTTAATTCTGCATTTTTTTAATTTCAATTTCCTCCAACATATTTAATTTAGTCTGTTCTAATATCTTTGTACTGTTTATCGAAAATTGATCGCCTGTCATTACGGTGTGATTAGCTAATTTTTTGAGATCCTGATTTTTAATACAATATATTGAATGTGTTCTCTAAATCTGGTTTTTAAATTTCGCTATATTCCTGATTTGTGTATTTCATCGATTTTGTTGAATGTGTTTCCTAACAAAGATTTTAATTTGGTGTTTGTGTACAAAGCCTGGCGTCGCCGTATGTTGCATCGCTTGTATAATGTATTTATTTATTTTTTCCAGTTGTAAATTTCATTAAAAACATGTTCTAGAATTTATGACTATCAAAATGGAGTTGTTGCATTTTTATGGGGTAAATAGGTTTCTGTTTCATTAAATTTAATTTTCTTCTTTCTTCTTCTTTTGTTTGATTATATTTCTTACTTTATTTTATCGGATCTCACCAGTAGTTTTTTTCTAGTGTTATAGAATTAAACAACAATTTCTTGGATATTCAGCATCTCTTTTCTTATACTTGTCTTTGAAACTACTAGATATTTTTTCTAACGTTCTAGAATTTTCAAGTAAAATTTTACTAGAGATTTCTGGAAAAATTCTATATTTCTATATTTTTTCAACTTTTTAGGAGTTTTATTTCGTTTTTCGAGTATTTTTCTGGAAAATTGATATTATGTGAATGAAACTTTTATTCACCTGAAGAATAAATTTACGAAACAATTGTTGTGAAAATAAATACACCTTTTTGAAAACCAACGAGTTATTTATAACTTTATTAAACAAATTAATTTTATTTACTTAATTAAAAATAATTTATTCGCTGTAAGTTCAATTTAAAATATTGTTAATTCTTGAGGCTTCTACTTCGTTATTCACTTTTTAACTTTGTTTGTATAGCAGTTTTAGTCGACGTTAAATAAAAAGTGGGATATAAACAAAGCTAAATTTATGTTCAAATAATGGTTATTTTATAATCAATGATTTTTAAATGCCACTAAAGGTTAATTAACGATATAATTATGTCTGATAAAGTTAAATTAAAAAATAGCCATAAAAGTTACAGTGCTTGAAACGCGTCTGTGATATAGAAACCTGTGATGAATTATGGTTATGGATGTTTCAAGATACATTAAATCCAACAAAGTTGTTTCCACATAAAGTGCAAATAGTCCCGTTAATTTTTTCGGGAAAAACGAAATGTGACGTGACAATGTCGCACGGTCAATTCTGAATGATACACAACCATATATCGAAGACCGATGGTTAGCTTTGAAATGATGGCGAAGATGCATCAATTTCCACCACTACAATCCAATTTCTCGCATATCTGCTCAAACAAGGGACTCTTTAAGAATAAAAATAGTTAATTTAATGGGTCTTCTGCTGTACATGGTGGCCTAAATTGGATGATACCATACTTAGGGAATCTCGGTTATTAGAAGAGATAGAAAAAAAGTCATTGGCGTATTCTTGATTTCTTTTTCTCTCTAGTAATATTAAATAAATATAACAACTGAAAAGCTATATATAAAGCATTTAATATTTAATTAAATAGTTTTATAATTATTAGGTTATGGCCAATTACATAATATCAATTATGATTTAGATAAACATTAATTAAGAACTTGATATATAAATGATAGAGAGAAATGTCATTAAACATGTTTGATTAAAGTAATACATATACATTTTTAATATAATTTTCACACTAATAATGTTATTATATTCTTATTATACAATACAGTGTTATAGACTTAGGTGGTATCAATATTTAAATGACTTAACTGTGTTGTTCCTTAATAATTTCAGTATAATAATGTATTGTTTAGAACGCACAGAATAGGGTAATGAGCAGAAAATTGCAACAATCGCGCATGTGCATAAAATTTGACAATTTCTATTTTAGAGGATAATAAAAAACTACCTATAATACTACAACATTTAATTCAGGTTTATTTTCCCATTTTTGATTTTGTTTGAACTATTACTACAGAAAAAATCACATTCAAACGAATTTTGTCTGAAACTTTTGATATTGATATTGTTTATATAATTTAACATTTTACTAGCTTTACAATTACTGTAGAAACCATATTAAATCTATTTGTAATATCAATTTAAATAATAACTTTAAAAAAACAATAAGTTATTTCATTTAAATTGGTTTCGTTTGCAACATGCGTTCTACACTGCAATTTATAACATTTCGCGAATACAAAGAAATGAAGTTGCAGCTACATTAATTACAGCACCAATAATCTGCAAGCCTTGCCCAAAGCCAAAAAAGTAATTACATAAAATGTTACATTTCTATGACAGATTATGAGTTACTCTCTCAATTATAGATCGATTATTATAAAAATTATTGATAATAAACCAATTTATCCATAATTGTATATTAAATTGTTACTGAATTTTTCTAATTTTTAGAATTGTAAGTTACTAAATTGCATAATTTTAAACATGTTTAATAACTGTATAAGGTTGATATTATATGATTAATAGTGTTCTTTGAAAATTAAATATTTATTAAAAAATATAATAACAAATAATAATAAGTCCAGTGTTATACCGAGATATTTCACCTCGTTTGCCAAGCATAACTGGTTTTTAAAGAGATTGGAAAGTCTACCTATGTTAATCATCCTTTTTCTTGTAAACAATGTTAATTCTGTCATCTTGGGGTTAGTGCGATCATTTGCACCATTCCTCTATGATTTTGAGTGGGCTCTGCATTAGGTTAGACAGAACACTCTCGTGTTTTCTAATGAGTAGGATTACCACATCATATGCGTAGCCTACAGCATTGTATACTGCTTTGTTTAGTTGCCATAGATAGCCGTCCGCAACGACATTCCACAGAATAGTAGATAGCACCCCTCCCTGTGGACATCCTTTTGTGGCAGTTACTGTCTAGAATTCTTTCCCTATCGAGTCGGTGTGACTTCAGAAGAAGAAATATTTTCTTAGTGTGAGCTATTCCAATACGGAATTTATTCCCTTACAAAAGTTGTGCCATGAGGCTCTTTGATTCCTTCTGATGGTAATTTTAAAGTCCCTCTAGATTTTCTTGTATGTGACCCGGTTTTCCACCAGTCGGGGCTTCTTTTCTGACAAGACAAGCCCCACAAAAAGAGCTTATAAGGTTGTTCTGTAAATTGATAGACAGTCCTTCGACCGCCTTCCTATGTACAGGGTCCTGTATAAAGATATCTTATTTATATTTTTATCTTATATTCGTTCTCTTTGGGTTTCGAGCCAGGATTCGATCCATGGTCGTATAGGAGTACTGAAACAGATCCATCTGTTATCTGAGAAAAACATTTCCTAGTGGACGCGCTATTTCTCTCTCTGCTTTGTTGTTTTCGCATTTGCAAGCGTGATGTCTATAACTTCTTTTCTAGTGGGGGTCACGAAAGTGGTTTTGCGACCTCTAATCACTAGTTTAGAAATAAGCCAGAAGAAATTTTCCTCTAGGGTTGGTTCCATTGCTGCCTCAGAATATAGGGTGGGCGTTAGCGTCACATCCTGATATCAGATCTAGCTTACCATGTCCTTTGTGGGAGGAGGGGCTTCGCTGTCATGCGGGAGGTAAGCAGAGTCTTGGCTTCAGCACCCTCCACACTGACCACTGTGAGGTCCGATCTGCTCAATTGTAGTAGGAAAACGCACTGGACATTCTTAGGTGAATAGATACATGTCCCTGGCTTTGTGGATGTGAAGTAATTTACCTTTCCTTTTAGAATTCCCATACCGGCAACCCTTGTAGATGTTGACACAAGTGCGCCACAGTAATCTTGAAGTGTCTGAGATTTATTTATATGATATTTAATTTGCCTGTGAATGTTAGTGATATATTTGTATAGTCAGTACATACTTCCTAATAAGTAAAAAAATACTTACTTTATGTATTTCTCAGTCCATCTTGGACGACTGCTGTGGACTCCATGGGAGGGTCCTCAACAGCCTTCGGAGTAATCTCCTTCTCTTCTAGCTACTTTCCCCAGGACGTACCAAGGCTGACATTTGTCTTGGGGATGCTTACCCTTCAACAGCTCGATTTTTCTTAGGGGTATCCTAAAAAGGATTAGGACACCATTTTCCTTTGTTTCGTGATGGAACACAGATTATTTAGCTACTTAGACATCTCTTTTCTGGACGCGGTGTGCTTGGTCTGTCTTCGCAAATGGCCTTGCTTATCGGAAGGCCGCCGATTCGAGGCAGACTGTTACCGTCACCCTCACTGTTTTTGTTAAGACAAAACAAATCACTTATTACAACTACTTCTCTGTCTAACACCTCGACAGATATTGAATTGACGGCATTTTGATCTTAAGTGAAGATAAACAATAAGACGTGTATTGTTTGCAAAAGTTTTTCAGTGCCTAATATATTTTCGCATAAAAAATAATTATGACAAATGTGTTTAGTGTTCGGGAATTAAAATTCGTCATTAATATTTTTATTGAATCATGCTCAACAAGCTTGCAAAAGAAACTCCGCACAATAAACCACTAGTTTTAACCCACTCTTCAAGTTTCACAACAGTCAAAGCCGCACTGATCCTCTTCCGGTGTTAAGCATTATAGTAGACGTACCTGACTCCGATGCCGGCTGAGATTTCCTTTCTGTAGCCTTTTAACCATCCGATTGCTTCTCCTAATTTTCTTGGTCAACAGAACATAAATATAGCACTTTTGGTTGTGACTTGCTGTTCTTTTATTAACAGACCATAAACATGATTTCTGCTATATATTTAAACTATGATTATTTTCCAGAACGATAGCACAGACGCATCACCTTCATCGCGCAGCGCAACGTACCACTGATATCAAATTCCTACACACAAAATTGTTGCTGATACATTATCACTAAATGAAATTAACTTCCTAAATTACAATCTAAAGATGAACTGAACTTCAACAATTCAGTCTGCCAGAGACTAAGACACTTATTTGCATAAACCTAACTATTTCTAAAAAAAAACGCACCTAAGAATACGGTTAGGGTAAAGGGGAGGGCGACAAAGTCACAGTTGCAGGTTCCTGATTGGGCTCATTATACACCTCCAGTGATGCTTAATAGTTGCACCCTTTATAGTTAGAATCTTTAGTCACTTCTTATACATAGAGATGTTTCTTTAACTGTCAGTGTCGAGTTAGGATACTAGTCAGGGATTTTAGGTTTGGCCTGGATAGATTAACACAATATTGGATCTTCGTATTGTGTTTTTGGAATGAGTACAAGTGAAAACGTTCTTCCGCCTCGCTTTGAGTTCTGCTAGAGTTATGTCTTGCAGTTTGTTTGAGAAAATACTTTTGGATTTGGATACATGCCTTTTATCAGTTTTCAAAGATGCTAAAGCATCTGCCCTATCGTACCCTATTGTGGTTGGGTGTGCCTTGTCCAGGATAAGCCAATAATGGCATCTATAGATGTCGTCTCCGGTGCAATAACTCTTCCTATGTCTAGTCCGGTCAAATCTAGGGGAGGAAGAGACAAAACACTCTCTTTACCAAAGAAGTTTGCCAACCGAGTACTAGTTCATAAAATTAGATGTAGAATGTATTTATGTACACCGATTCAGTTCTGGAATGACGTTCAAGTCGCTAATCTACTTTAAATGACCCGGTAAAGTTAAGTTAAAAGTAGCCGTTTTGAAAATTGCAATTGGGAATGTTCTACAATCATAATTCGGAATTCTGGCCTTGATCCGCGTTCCTTTCAAGATTATTTCCGTATTGTAAAATATTTACAAATTAGGTGGTTCGAACATTTCTCTGCGTTTCTTCGCTTACGAAAATAACTTGCCAAGTTTGTAATTGTATACAGAATATGAGAAACTAAGAAGTAACTTAGTAGTAGCAGTCTACTGCTAATAAACATATACACTCGACTTTACTGAGTATCGCAGTAGCGCGTTAACTACCGGCTACCTTGTGTCAAGGGTATAATTGGCGGGAATCGCTGTGGACTGTAATAATGTTAAAGTTAACATTTGGATAAATCCAAAACCATCGTACACGAATTTTTAGGCCAATTCGGTTGCAATATTACAGATTAACGACTGACGCCATATGACTGGACAATACAAGGCAGAAAGACCTCTGATTGATAGTCTTTTGACCAATTAATACATTAACACTTCGTTAACAAAATTTGTCAATAAATATATGTTACTACTCGGTTGCAATATTATAAGAAGATATCTGAAAATAGTTGTTTCGAGCATCTTCACATGGAAAATCAAATCAAATCATTCGTCCCTTTTCAAAGTGGTCATGATGGCCAAAATATAAAAGTAAAATACGAATTGTTTTTTGTATGGTAGCCGGTAAAATGCTGTTACAGAAACTGCATCGTCTCAGAGATGCACTGCAACATCCAAAGATTAATTAATGAAAACTACCTTTGTTTCGGGATTTCCTCATTGCATACATGGATTAGATTAATTTAGTGGTTTCTGCATGTAGCATATAAATCTGGCGGTGACGATAAAAGTAAAAAATGACAATCTCGCTCTGCAGAGCAGAAATAACACGTAACAAACCGTAAAGCAACTATCGAGAAACAATTTTCTCAACGTCTAGGTTTGATTATTGATGTGCCAAAGCCTGGATTTGGAACATCGAATGGCGGAAACATGGAAGTCTTTTTTTTTTAAAACGTGCCAGTAACTGCGGAAATATTGGGTATCAATGAAAACATTATGGCGATGAACAACATTTTGTTGTAAGCGTGTGTGCCATCAATATTGAGAAGTTCAAAAATTATAGTCTCAGTGTTGCCGTACTTCCATACACATTGTGTTAATTCACGGTTATGCCATCATGGAAGCTTCACCGCTTCCAATTGGTCAGTTATCTGAGGAAACGTAAAACCATGACATATGTGCCATTAACACCGGAAGCTAGAGATCTTCAAACGAAAATATGGAGGGATGTAATGAGAGCAATGACGAAGTGGAAGATGGGGCGCCGAATGCGAGTGCGATTTTTGAAGTTACACCATTTCTATATATTTTGGGAGTCTATAAAATATATATTACACTATTTCCTCTATTTATGTCAATTACCAAAAACCCTAATGTATCCGATTTGGAAGATCAATATGAACATTTACTACATACATATGTACATGTTTATGAATATTACACCCGCTATTATGAATTTTTAATATCAAATTCGTAATCAGCGACCCCAAAAACAAACCATATAGGAAACAAATCTTTATATTTTAGGTTTCCTAATGCTTTGGCCCACTATGCGTAAATAATATAATTCTCATATATGCTTTATGTTTAATGTGCTAAAGCTTACTTGTTGCAGTTTTGGGTTTAACTCTAGGCCACCATCGTGCACCGGCAGTGTAGAGTCATTTTGTGATTCTGGGGTGATAATCCGCATGATCTCCCAACGACTCTCGGACACGGCCAGAACGTCATGCCCGTCTTCTGTACCTTAGTTTGAATTGATTACTCCAGTTCAGTTTATGATCTAGGATAACACCCAAATACTTAACCTGTGAAGCCAAAATGTGGTCTTGAATATTCTTGATTGTGTTATCTGTACACCACTTTTTCATTATATTGAGGGCACTCAGCAAAGAGACGAACCTATATTTCTACTGTCCTGAAATCCAACATTTTACCCTCTCTTCACGCAATAACACATCCTGGCGATAGTGCAATGAAACGTTTGTAAAAGCGGATGATTCACGACATTACTTTATTTAATATTGTTTAAGGTGTCAACAAATTAAAATTTACCATCAGACTATATAACTAATGGTTAAGTTCTCGGATCCTGACGACCGCTTACTGCTATTTATAACAATTTCAGACTCTATTTAGTTGGTATTGATTGATTTACGCGTTGGCCAGAAGTCCAACCCTTCGAAAATACCGCAGATTCCATTTTCAAAGGGTTTTTAAATTATTGGATCCACGTTTTAGAATTCCGGTCATTACTGATCGTGGTCTAACACAACATTTGGAACAAAGTTCAGTAAATTTTTCGGTTCATAACGCCTCATTGTGATGCGCAATGCAACGGTTTAGTAGGGCGCCACAAAAGACAAATTATAGACTCGATCAGAATGGGCAACGATTCGAGGGACTGGGTATTTCAACTTACTTTAATTTTATCGGTAATTAATAATACCTATTTTCAACTTCTTTACATAAAATTACTCCTTTAGGATCAAATTTATCGTTGGCCTGAAAGTCAAGATGCATTTCCGCACAACACTCGCAATATGTGCTATTGTGGTACCACCCTATGTTGCCGTAGATGTGTAAAGCAGAATATCAAGACGGTGATTCAAAAGTTAAATAATTAAATAAAATAAATCTCTGGGGTAAGAGAACGAGGTAGATTAAATAAGAAGCCAGAAAGAGATGACTTACAATTTTCAAATTTGCAATATCTTTTTAAAAAATAATAAAAATATATTTAACAATAAACGTTATATAGCTATTTTGTATACTTCTAATAACAATTTATTTTAGTCAATAAAGATGATTAAAATATAAGTAAAAAGATCTTTAATGACATAATAGCACATCATAGACTACGAATTATAATTTCACTCATCCCGCTTTTCTGGTCTTCTTTCATCCCAACCTAGTGTACTTCTTATCGCAACTTATCTGATCCATTCATTCATCCTTCTGTTTCATTCAACCTACTCCTCGTGCAGACCCTCGCACCCATCCGCCAAAAACCGCCCAGCACATTTTCCATCCATCTAGCTTTTCCTTCCTTTTTCGTCTCCCCCACATCTATCATTCATTATGTAATTTATGAATTTTACTGTCTTCTCTTTTTCTTTTGCCCAAACACTATTTATACAACAAAATAATTGTATTTGTTGCAGAAATTTGCGAATGATGTTACTATTTATAAATGATATAACAATTAGCAATACTATTGATTCTCATAACAAATTATTTAAATCAACGAATTTTTATTCAAATGTTTTTTATTCTACTTAGATACATCAGTTTAACGTTAAACATTTATTTAAGAATCGTATTTATATATTCTTTATATTAGAGGAAAGTATTTTAATTTTTCTCGTGTATAGAATTTAATCTCTATTTGACCCCAGCAATACCATATCCAACATGTCAGTGATTAATAACTCAAAACCTTAATCCTCATATAAAGTTTCACTTGTTCGAAAGTGTGTATACTTGTTAAAATAGAAATTCCTGGATAACACTGTTTTCGGGAAACATTTTATTATGGAATTTATTAAACCAACGCATCGACTTGTTTTCCAGAAGTTGCCGTTTCTACGCTTACTTTCCCATCGCTCTGGCATGTGCAGTGAAAGTGTTTAAATTTTCCGCGAAAATACCGGTGATCTCCAGGTAGTCATTCTGAATCATCACATCTTCATAATTACTACGGATGACTCATTGTTTACATAAATTAAATCACTATTCGTACCGACCATTAATAATCGTATATTCAGGTTCTCTACGATTAATTATTTGCGAGTAAATGCATATTCATAAACTTGTTCAATGGATAAAGCAAAAAAGAATCACGACACAATAATGTGGCGTCAGTGATGAATGGAGTATTGTTGTTAAAATGTTATTGCTGTTGTTTATGAAAATTTACAATCTGATAAACAATACTCGTGGAATTCCATTCGATAAAAATCAAATTAGAAACATAAAGGTGTTTTACAATAAGTTATTAATTGCAATCTAATTAGAACTATAGCACCGCCATATATTTATGTGAAAATCTGAAATCAGCTCTTGTTTTAATGGCGTCAACTTAGTGATACATCTTGGAACATTAAACAAAAACGTTTACTTTGTTGATATTACATACATAAAGTGTGTTATGAACAAAGTAAACGGTTTTGTTTAGCTCTTGTTTTATTTATACTATACCATAACGAGATATATTTTGTAAAATACATTTTCTTCTGGATTTAAAAAGCATAAGTTTGATACGAATTTGTATCTGTAGCCAAAACTACTGTTTTGTTAGGAATATTTGTACCAAATTTTAGACTATTCAGCCTGATATTTCTATTACTTTTCAAATTTAAAAGTTCTTCACCTAAACAAACTACTGTATGGCAAAACACAATACAATACAATATATACTTGATACTTTGTTTATATAAAATATATGGTATAATTTTAATTTTTATTTAATTCTTATATGAATATTCCGTCTGAATTGTTTTTATAACCAGTATTTTGTATAATTGTTTTGATTCTATTTTAAATAGTGGACTTTTTATTGTAATTTGTATCAATTATTATATTGATTCTGCTATCTCTATTACAGCTCTTGAATTTATTTAACTTTGATTAGGTTTGTATCTTTGAGATTTTTATTCCAGGAAAATTATCATCTGTAATGATTGATTTTAACAATTAATAACATGTTGTTGCATATGAAAACATAATTTTTGTTTCCATTTCAATTATAATCATTTGGAGCAAGTTATTTTCAAGTTTTATATATGACTTTAGGTCTAATAAACAAATATACAAACACAATGATTTTAAATCTATATATAATTGACCAACATCTACTTACCTACCATACCGAAGCTTTAAAATAATAGAGACGTACACAAAAAGTATAGCTTTAGGATACGTTAATTATAGATGAGTAAAACGTAACCCAAGGTTCCTCAAACAATAATAATGTAAATAAATTTGGCAATACCTGCAGACTAATTACGTTGTATTAATTGGAGTCACGATGTTCCTATTATCACTTCTTATAATTTTGTTTATTGTATAATCGTTATACATAAATTGTAGTTGTTTTTACTTTCCACAAATTTGCATACACATTTATTCATGCCGACACGATAATTTGTTTTGCTGACATGACTTATATCGGTAATTTTCTCAGTCACCACGTCTGTTATGCAATATATTACATCGTTTTGGGTATATTATATTTATTACCCACAATTATTTTTTTTAAGTAACTTTAGGAACATTAAAATAAAAAAGTAACCTCTATGATCTATGGGTCAACACAATTAATCAATTATATTATTTAAGTTTATCTAATTTAGTAATCGAATTCATTAAATAAAATCAATTTGCTTTAAATATTTACCCATTAAAATGATAAATAAATATTTTATAATGTTGTAGATAATAGAATAACTTGTAAAGTACCATCATGGTTTATATAAACCTGACAAGGAGTATAATATATTTAATGTGAATTATGATGTATAAGGAAGTAGAAGCCTCCACAGTTAGCAGTTAACAGTATATTTGCAATTATTTATTACTTACTGATTGTATTAGTAAAAACAAAAACGAGTAACAAAATCTTCAAAAAATTTTAATTCTAGAAAACTATATTTTGAATTGATACATTTTTA
This sequence comes from Ontholestes murinus, assembly GCA_963969525.1. NCBI lineage: Eukaryota > Metazoa > Arthropoda > Insecta > Coleoptera > Staphylinidae > Ontholestes > Ontholestes murinus. The sequence continues at coordinate 58,688,430 of OZ018387.1, forward strand.
AAGGTGTTTTTTCGTAAATGTTTAAGAAAGTGATGTGATTTTTTTTCTTGTATTGATATCTGTCCTTTAATACTTAAATTTGTACTCGCTTATATTGTCTTCTTATATTAATATCTATTGGAAGATGTTTTATAACAGTCGGTTGTTGGAATTGTACAAAAGAATTTGAGAGATAACTTTCATTTCGCTTTTAATTCGATACCTTATTAGTTAATTCACTTGTACTTCACTGAACTTATTTTACTAGTTTAATTTATTTTCTGATCTGTACACCGGATAGCACATATTATTTCTTATGTAGAACGGATTCTATTCATTCATTATATTTATGTTTTCATTATATTTATATTGGTCTTCAGTAGGCTCATTTTTGTTCAGTAAAAAAGGTATCTATCTATTTATGTTCTTTAAATTCAAAATATTTAACTTTTTCTAAGGTGAATTTAACTGACTAAAAATCATTCCTTGGCAAACCAATGTTAGTCACAAAAATAATTCTGCTAATGTTAGGATGATGAGTGACTTTTAAAATGAGAGAAGTGTAAGAATATTTATTGTAGGTTGAGTTATGTGTTTCAAGACAATATTAATGGAATAAATAAAATAAAAACTAAATATCTGTGCCACCCAACATCTAGAGAAGATATCATCTCGGTTCTCTAAGGCATGACATAAAAAAATAATTTAAAAGCGTTACAAAACATCAACAGCATCGTGTTAGAAATCCAACTTTGTGTCTTGTACTATTAGTGTGTTTTTTTTTGTTGAACAAAAATGATCCGATTGCTCTTTCTCAATATTATTTTCTGAATAAAGGTATTTGGCAACGCATTTATTGAAAAATTAATTTCTTCATTTCAATCGCTTCTGTTTCGAAAGGTTGATTTGTTCATCACCATTTCGGAACATATGTGGTTTTGGTAATCTACTTAATGAATATAGGACGTAAGATGGATTTATTAGAAGCGATTGAAGTTTTTAAAGCCAAGACTAACCCGGAAAATTAACTTAACAAAATTTTGGTTCAAACGCAGAGATATAACCATAATTTATACAGGGTCGCCTGATATGCACGGAAACGGTCGGTTATCTCCTAAAGTAAGATAGCAAGAGAGAAATGTTAAGATACAAAAGTTTTTTTTAATTATTGCAATCAAGACAAATTAAGTTACTTTGCTTTAGAGATATCGAACTTTGAAAATATTTTTTTAATAAATTATACAAAAATAGTTAGCCATCAAGTTATCTTTCGAAGTTTCCATCTCCATAACAACTCTATTTTATAAGGTGCTCAAAATGTTGACCATTTACCTTTTGATAGTAGTGAACTCGCTGGACAAAATAGTGTAGAGAATCTAAAAGGGTATTGGGAGAAATACTAGAAATTTTATGCTTTATCGCTTCTTGCAACTCTTCGATATTTTGCGGCCTATTTTAGTAAACTATTTTTTATATGACCTCACAGAAATTTAATTGCCTCCCTGTGCCAATCCATTTATCAAGAAAAGTTTCATTTAGCCCGTACCACAATTCCAAAATGTGGAGGAGCTCCATCTTGTTGAAATCATATTTGTTCTGCCCGTAAATGGGGATTATTATTGTTCGGGAATCGTATAAGCTCTGGAATAATATGCTCTCGCAAAAGTAATAATTATCGTTCAGCAGTCACTTCCGTTTATAAAATAATGTCCTATGACGTGTTCAGCAATAATTCCACACCAAACATTTACTTTTTGTGGTCCTTGAGTATGAACTTCCTTTATCCAATGTGGATTTTGGTCTGACCAATACCTACAGATATGACGGTTTACGCACACCTTTTACACAAAATGTAGGTTCGTCGGAAAACAATACGTGGGTGACAAAGTTGGCATTTTTTGTTCATTGGAACTTCGCAGAACTCGATTCTACGATCAAAATCGTTTTTACTTAATTCTTGTACCAAACTAATTTTATATTGATGGAATTTGTCCCGTTTGCAAAATGTTTAATGGAATATCGGCTCCTGTTATGATTAAAAGTCCTTTTTTTTGCTGAATTCATTGGATTATCCACCACATCTAATATGACATTCAAAGGATTTTCTTCCCCCCCCCCCCCCAGAAAAACCAGTGCCCCCACCCCACCAAAACGATCCGAACATAATTAAATTCAAATGACCAATTAATATTACCGATAATGATATCACATAAATAAAAACCAATTCAGAATTCAATCGGTGGTGAAAGCGATTAAGGCATTTCTCGTGCAAACGCGTTTATCGGTTAGAAATATCGAAAAAAATAACTCTATGCTATTTGTTTCGATATATTGATAAATCGATATAATATAATATATTTGTTTCGATATATCGAAATGCACAATAAAATTAATTCTTCAATTGATTGCCGCGCCCTCTACGAATAAACGGAACAATTATGATTAAACTAAAATAAGAACCTATACCTACTTTAAATATAAAAGATATCGTTTGAAATACAATATTGTTTAATACTTCTTAATTTTTTTGTTTCATTTAGAAAGATATATTGATATTTTAAAACGATATACCATTTATATCGGTAATGCTATTCGATATATCGAATAGCAAGTGTTTTGTTTTGTATTTATTTTATAAGAATATAATTAGATAATATTGCTATAGTTTGATTAGTTTCTGAATCTAATCTTCTAACACAGAAACAGTTCCATACAGGTGAGTCAACATTTTACGTTTTTGTTGTTATATTATTATTATTTTATTTATCTGCTTAGAAACAGCAGTAACATGTTTATCTTTGTGAAGATACTTGAATAAAAAATGTGTTGTTAAAGTTAATATAAAATTTGTTAAATACGTACGTGTTCCGTTACGTAAATGAATGTGTGATATAAACATAAACAAACAAGTTAAATGGTGACTTTTCATTTCAAATACATTCCTATGAAGGAAAGTTACTCGAGGTCACTTAATGTTATTAAATTCTAGGAAAAAACCCTTCACAAATTATTATTATCTGTCTTGTATGTACATGGTGGCGCTATGAGAATGGTTTTTAACAGAGAAAACCTATTTCCAGACTAGATAAAGAAAAACCGACTTAGGTGTATGGAGATCGATTTTTGAGAAATGTTTATTTGTAAAAAGTATATCGCAAAATCTTGAATGGTTGCTGAGATAATGGGCGTTTTTCGATTTTCTGTCATTTTAAAAACCGCTGCAACTTTTCTATTTATTAAAATAATGTATTTCTGTAAAAACATTCTTAAGGCACTTATTTAAGCAAAATCGAATGGTATACTCAGAATGTTTCTATATATCACGGTTTTTGAGAAATAACATAAAATTTTACTTTTTATATGGACATCTTAGTCGGCTATGGCCTAAACTAAATATTCATTATTTGCTGTTTACAACAATATATAATTACGACGAAAAAGTGCCCTAAGAATGTTTTTATAGAAATACATTATTTTGATAAATAATAAAGTTACAGCGGTTTTAAAAATGACAGAAAATCTAAAAACGCCCATTATCTCAGCAACCATTCAAGATTTTGCCATGTAGTTTTTACCAATAAACGTTTCTCAAAAATCGATCTCCAGACACCTAAGTCGGTTTTTCTATAATCTAGTCTGGAAATAGGCCACCCTGTACATCTAAAATTAAGAGTAACGTATTTTCCTTAAGCAGCCACAGAAATTCCAAATTGATATCGAAAATAAATATTAAGTTGCATTGCATGTAAGTTAGTGCCCACTGGTGGGCAATTGTTTGACAATTATAATCTGAAAAATAATTTCAATTGTACAATTTTCTAAGTACAATTGTACAATTATGGATACAGTTTAATAGCCTACAAATATTTTATTTTCTAAATTCAAGCATGAAGAAATTTAAAGATATCAGATCTTATTTTCAAACCAATACTTCAAGGACACGCGAAGATAACACGGATATAGATGTGACAAGGCCTAGTATTCCTACATCCGAATCGTCAACAAACTCTATACAGGAATCTTGTTTGAACAAAAAAAAGGACGTTGAAACTACCCAGGATTCAGAAAAAAAAAAGGAAATATACGAAATCAAAATGAAAAATTTGTGAAAAGTGGTTTTAACAACTGGAAAAGCTAGCAGAGGCATTAAAAAAACACTCAAAATCATCACTTCACGCTGAATGCAGTCAAATGTATGTGTCCTACCGCCAATCTTTTACTGTTGGAGATGTTCATCAACAACTTAGGAAACAACAAGAGGAAGAAGTTGTTCAAAACGGAGAATACTTAGCCAAAGTTATTGATATAGTACTGACCCTTGTTCGGCAGGGCTTGCCTTTAAGAGGTCACCGAGAGGACTCATCTTCTAAAAATAGAGGCAACTTCTTGGAAATTGCCCAATTATTTTCTAAATATGATGACACATTTTCACTCCATTTCGAAAAACACTACAATTATTGCAGCCCAGATATACAGAATGCAATAATTAAAGTGATAGCAAACCTTACTCTGGAGGAGATTGTGAAAGAAGTTAAAGCATGTGTTTTTTTTTCTTTGAGTGTGGATGAGGCCAGATGTTTTAAAGAGGAACAATTATCAATGATTGTAAGATATGCGAACGGTCTGGACATTGTCGAAAGATTTATAGGTTTCGTTAATTGTTCCACGTCCAGAGATGCGCAAGGACTGGCTACACTCAATTTGGACACTTTGAATAAACACCATTTGGGTGATGTTCCAATTCTTGCGGAGTCTTATTATGGTGCCAGCGTCATGTCTGGTCAAAATCGAGGCCTTCAGGCCATTATAAAACAAACTCATCCTCACGCAATTTATATTCATTGCTTAGCGCATAAACTTAATCTGGTGGTTGTTGATTCGTGCGCAAATATTTCACTAGCAAAAACGTTTTTCAACGGCCTCGAAGCTTTGTATATCCACTTTTCACAACCTGGCCATCATGCGAGTCTAAACAAATTACAAGGCACTCTCGGAATTACTAATCGTGAAATGGGAAGTCTAAGTACTACCAGATGGAGTTGTCGCTACGAAAACTGCAAAGCAGTACTGACAAATGATGAGGCAATTAAATTAACTTTAGAAAAAAGAGATCACTGAGAACCGAGACAAGCACACAGTAGAAGCACTGGGATTACTTACGATTATAACGAAACCAGAGTTTGTCGTCTCCTTACACATATTTCACTCAGTTCTCGCTATAGTAAATGTTCTGAGTAAATTTTTCCAGACACAAAATGCAACTCTTGGTCAGGCTAGTGATCTCATAACAAGTACTATAGGTACTTTCGAAACATGTAGGAATCAATTTAAAATTTGGACAGATATCGAGCAGTTTGCTAAAAAGCAAGAGATTTCACTAGAACCTGAACCTGTTAGAGTGTCAAAACGGAGACGTCAAGAAAAGGACTTTTATACTGGGTCAACTTAAAAAAAAATTTCAGCTGAAAAAGTGTTGAGCCGCTTTATTGAAAAAAATCGAAAATTTAGACCTATTTAATTGAGAAGAAGAAAAATGAATAAATATTTTAGTGCGTGATTATTATGTACATTTTATTTAGATAAAAACATGATTGTAAACACAACCAAACCAGTTTTTTTTTTGTAAAGTCGGCCCCTACGAATAACGTATTATAACGGAGGTTTTACATTATTTCGGTTCCTTTTTAGGTCTCAAGTCAAAATTTACTAAAAGGTTTTTATTTTTGTACCTTTCGATGGCCTCAAGCATATTTAACTTGTAGTGATTTGTATATTTAAAAAGTTTTATATTGTATACCGAAAATGTGTGTCCTGTTGTTGATGAGTAGTATGCTATTGCAGATTTTTTAACCTCTTCATTAATTCAGAAATAGGAAACGGGTCAAATTCTATCTTAAAACTATTATATAATATTACACGTTTAAATATAATCCTGGCAATAGCTGTTTTAAATTCGCGACAGAGCCCCCATGGGCTCTAGAAAAAAAAAACATATAAAGTGGGCGGTGAGGAAAATAAGATTGAGAAACTGTGAAATCAACCTCTATATTTTACCTAGGGGATAGGCAGGGATAAAATTGTAGGTTCCACCGAGAGTTGAACTCGGATCGCTGGATTCAAAGTCCAGAGTGCTAACCATTACACCATGGAACCATAAAATGGAACCGAAATAATGTAAAACCTCCGTCATAATATCTTATTAAAATAATGATTTCCTGTTTTTTTCCGATAATCTATTTAATGAATATATGCCGCACCAATAGTTTTAAGAATTTTAAAGCACTTCACGCAAACTCAAATCATCAATAGTGACTCCAGTTTCAAAGTGATAACTTAAACTTGATTAAAATAAAAATAGCATTGCTGCGTTCGTATCTAAACTACTATTATACTAAAGAAATATCGGCAGACGTGAATTCATTATATTTCCAAATTTGTCAGGAATATCATTCAATAACGACGACTTGTTTGTTTACTGTCAACACCTAGAAACCTCTACAGAGATTTCAAGGAACGATTCCAGGACATTTTAAACATGGATATACTAGACTGGGTTGTACATCCTTTTTCAAATGTTAACATAGCAGGATCATCCCAGTTAGAAGAAGAACTAATACAACTGATGATAAAAGAGGAATTAAAAATTAAATTGAATGACTACTAAGAATTTTGGCTGCAGAAGCCAGAAGTATGCGTTTCAATTGCTTCCATTAAAACAATCTTCTTTTATTTTTCATTTTAAACTAAGAAAAAGGAAAGAGCGGTTTTAAATTCGCGATCGATGGTAAATAAAATTAGGATGGGAGGCTCTAGAAAAAAAAACATATTCTAAAAGTGGACGGTGAGAAAAATAAGGTTGAGAAACTGTGCTCTATTGCAAATAAAACTCTATATTTTACCTAGAGGATCATAAAATTATAGGTTCCACCGAGAGTTGAACTCGGATCGCTGGATTCAAAGTCCAGAGTGCTAACCATTACACCATGGAACCATGTATAAATGAAAGACAATGGCATTGATTAACAAAATTATTAAAATTATTATTTAAAATTATTGCAATGAAATAATAACCTTATCTTCTCCTAACAGTTGTGTAAAAATGGTGTTTCCATGTATTAAGCCATTTTTAAAATCTAGACTAAGTTTAAAAAATAATAATCCATGTACATATTAGTACTCTTATATAAAAAAACTAAATTAAATTAGAATTATTATTATGATAAAAAAGGAAAAATGTTTTAAAAAATTTAGAAACTAAAAAAGTACAATGATTAGAGAAGTGGTAATAAACTGTAAGTAGTTACGTATTTTAACAGTAATTCGCATAAATACTATACAGTCATTGGCAAATATGTGAAATTAAATAAATATCTCTAAAATTATCAGATATATCAAAATACAATAATCTTTATTTGGACGAAACATAATACATTATAACAATAAATATAAATACAATACAAATATATGGTGTTAGCTTGTTTGGGGTATAGACCTGAGATCTTTTTACCCTCTTTATATTATTTTAATTTAGAATAAAACATTTTATTTCAATGCGAACCAAAATATTAATAAAAACGTATCTAAGAAAGCTAAAGATATTAATAATCCATAAAAATCATTGTAGAAGTAATAGTAGTTGTCAAAATAAGTAATTTGTTTTTGAATTTGAATTTGGACGTAAAATGTCCGAATTATGTGAAAGAGAAAGAATAGAAATGTTAATGATGATAGGGTATGTTCAAAGGTATAACACAATCGGAAAAGTCAGCAATTTATCAAAAGAGTATAGTTAAAATGTGCAAAAAACGAAAATTTAGCTTATATATTGCTGTATTTAAAAAAATCCTTATATGTACCAAATTAGTAGTCATTCTGTAATGAGGATATTAAGGTAAGAAAAATATTATCCATACAAATTTCTTTTTGTTAAAAAAACTCTTCAAAAACGATGTCAACAAACGTTTAAAATTTTGTAAAAAGACTGAATATTTGCAACAGAGACAATACTTTTGTAAGAAATGTATTGTTTCCAGATGAGGCTACATTTTGTTTGAACGATACGGTTAATCGGCACAACTGCCGCTACTGATCACATCACAAAATGATCCTGAAAATTGAAATGCGTTTTTGAGTTACGTAAAGATTTAATTAATAAACTTGGAATGAAAAGACTAATACTTTCTTCACATATAATTATTATTTGAGCTTAGCATTTCAAACATAAAGTGACCAATCCTGAAAAGGCTCGCTCATACGCAACATTCCAGAATATTGAACGATTTCGGTAGAATTTAAACGGAGTTAGTTAAGTACAACTTTTATATACCAAAGTGATTCCAGAGCTGGAAGTAATGGATGATTCTTAATTAATATTCGATTTTAGCAGGATGGGGATTGATCGCTCGTATTGTTTGAGGTGGTTTAGATAGGATATTTAGTCACAGATTGATTCAAAATAGGTAATACGTATGAATAGCTACTCCCCGACCTTAATTCACTGGACTATTTTCTATTGGGTTATTTGAAGTCTAGATCTTATGTAAACAGACCCAACAATTTTCAATAATTAGCTGAGAGAATAACACAAGAGATTCAGAGACCAGAAATAATAGCTAATGTTAGAAAATAATAATGTCAAGAAGGAAACGTTGCTCATTTTGAACATTTAATACATTATGTTTAGTTTCGGTTTACACAGTACTTTTATTTTATATTATTGCTCTGTAATTCATTTAGTTATAATATAAATAGAAAAAACACGAAAATATATTCGTAAAATCTACAACAAATGAGTCTTATTAAGACTACAAGAACAAATCACTTTTGAAACAACTACTTCTCTAGCTAATACTTCGACAGACATTGAATAATACAAAAGTAATTTGCGTGTTACAAAATAGCGAGGCTATCAAAGCAACACTAGTTTGAACGTATTTCTTTCTGTAAAATGAACTAAAAATGATTGAATGTACGTTAAAATAGTTTGTGAGTGACTATACTATGGTAATTTGGAACAAGAATTGAATTTAGGTTGATGTAATTAAAAATAAATTAGCAAAAGCAATTAAATAATTCAATACTCAATTTTATAACCATCTGTAGACACGTATTTCGATATTTCAATCTCTTCAGTACAGCTTTATTATAAAATTGATTTTAAACATAAAAAAAAACGTTTACTAAAATAAATATAATGAAAAATAAATAACTTACTCAGATATGCACGGCAACTGACACAATAATGAAATATAATTGACTGAGGGTCTTATTTATACCTGCATGGATTACTGAATTCTACGGAAATAATTACGTTCGGGATTAAGGAAAATACCCAATTAGAGCATAATTTAATAATAAAATATATAAGTCCTTTACTTTGTAGATAATTCACTAATAAATAGAAAAAACACGAAAATATATTCGATACAGAGTACCATTCTTCACTTCACTAACGCGTCTGTCGAGCATATCGCAAACATGCTCTATGGGATTTAAATCAGGACTTGATGCAGTTTGAATCTATAGTTCATTTACAAAAAAATTAGACATATTAGATATGCTACACAATGTCAACATAGAGATACTAATCCCATCCCAAACCATAACTGAACCACCTACAAATCTTTCCACTTCCTGGGCAGAAGCAGCTGCGTAGCGTTCTCCTGGGCATCTGTAAACTTGATTCATGCGTGAACAGCAAAAACTTTCATTGTCGAAGTTGCCATGCGACATGTTCAAAATTAACCCTGGCTATTCTATGGCGTGTGCCAAAGAGGGTTTTCGGCCCAGTCGTCTTGCGCTCAAATTTGATTCCCTCAACCTAATCCTAATTGTTTGGTGACCCCCATGCGATGTCCTGATGGAAATTAAGAGGTATTTCGCCGTAGAAACTCTATTGTGAAGACTCTAAATCAGTAAAAATCGGTCTTGATTTAGAGTTATTTTTTTGAAACCTTACCCACAGCGCCTGTTACACAATCGCTGAATAACAGAGAGGGTTACCTTGAAGTTTCTAAAAACTTGTCGAAGGCTTTCGCCATTTTAAATTAATGTTATAGCACGAAAAACTTCCATTTCGTTGAACTGTTAGTTGTAAACATTTTCGTCTGTTGATTGAAGTCACTTTAGTTTGATAGTTGCAATGATAATAATTCCCTATGTGTCAATTAAAACAATTAAATATAGCTTCTTTTAGATATCCCTAATTTTGTTTGCATATAATTTCCTGTTTGAATTTTATGGAGGCATAAATAAGTGGCCCGCTAAATCTTTCGAGCAGTGTATTTATACCGGATTATTGGATTGATGAGGCTAGTATTTGGCAAAACTTTATTATGAACTTAATTCTTTAATCCAAATTTATTCCCACGCCTATCACAACACCCACAATCTCCAAATATCTCTCAATCAATCAATCAATCCTTCAAATTTAAGCTTATCAACCCTTTTCACAGAATAATATCATCATTGCTCAGAATTAAAATCTGAACTGAATTTCCTCTTCCTATATTTATAAATACCTCATTTCAACTTAAAATTAACATTTTCATCCTATGTCATGTTTATTAAATCCAAACTAAAAGCGAAGGCGTGACATTTTCGATCTCTAATTTTTGAAACCAAGGCATTTCTACAAACAGCCATAAACTTTATGTATTTTTATATATATTTACTGGGTATTGCTTGATTCCTCCATAATCCTCTTCACCCAAAATTACCCCTCAATCATTTCATAGTACCAGAAAGATCCATACTTTACACTTTAACCAAACTGCGACACTTAATAAACCACACCATCCAACTAACAAGTTTTGTAATTTTTTGCCCTAACTTCCCAGCTGTTAGGGCAAAGTTTTCCACATATAATTATAATTAAATGTAATTAAAATGTATTGTACAACTAAAAATGTAAGTGTGTCATAAAGATGTCAAATGTCAAACTTAAAAATATATGTTTAATTATATAATGTACATTATACATTAATTTATTTCTTGTATGTTCTTATATGTAGTGTCCATTTTAATAAAATAACAATTTTAGAATATTTTCTAATTTTGTGTTTAAGAATAAGAATTTTAAATCTCGGTTATATATTACATATGATTATGGTATAAGAACATCCAATTAGTTCTTTAATATATTCTTTACTCTAGTTCGCAAAAACTATTTATAAACATACATACAAACTGGAAAAGAATGCGATTAATGCAGGTGTAGGTTGGACGCATTAAAATGTAAACAAACACGTTCTTCGAAATTGTGACTAATAATAAGTCTCCATGTTTGTTCCATTTGACAAGAGGCTTAGGTCACATGGATATTTTTGAGAATATGCTGAACGCCTTCTTCGTGAACGATATAAACATGGAAATGACACATCGATCGTATATAGAATTATGTCAGAGATTTAATTGGAAACGACTTTAACCATATAGGATCAGGTTATTATCTTGCAATCCTATTAATAATTTATATTACGTAATTATAATATGTCCAGTATTGACATTTCGTTTGATTAAAGGATGATTGATTTTGTTGCATAATATTGTATTAATGATAGTAATTATAGTTTCGGGCTGCTATTAGGGAATTGGTTACATTACCACCCTGAAGTGATATTAAGTGTTATTTCCATAAAGCAGTTACAAACAAAAAGTATTATTATCTATTCTAATGACTAGAAAGTAAAATATTTTTCATACATATTTAAAAATATATTTATCATTATATTGTCGTTATAAGGTGACAAAAATTTAAAAAAAAGCAATACTGTTGGCTAAAATCTTATTAACACTCGAACGATTTACGTTTTAAAATTATGTTCAATAAAATAATGATATAAAAACTAAATGCAACAAAATATCATCTCTTTACTTTATTAAGGTTTACATCAGAAGATAAAAGAACATAATTTAATAATCGATAAACTAATAGTTTTTAAATTTACGATGAATTAAATTCTTAACCCGTGCTAAAACATTTTAATTCTTTAAATTTGTTAATGATTTACGTCTTACCTTTTAAATTTGTATACATATGCACTGAATCAATTCATTATCTTCAAAAATCAATTACATCTCATTGCCCTGTAAGCAAAAGAAATAATTTATGAATTTAAAAATTTGATGGCATGTTAATACAGAGAAAGCGACTGTTATGTACATGAACACTTTATCATTCATAATCCGCTTGGATCCATTATTAAAATGTAAACAATTTTAACGAATGATTTATTTGCCGGCTGAAATGCCAATTACTTTAACCCTTTTAAGGATTATTAATACTGAAACCGTTATTTAATCGATTTTATGTAACATATTGCAATACCAATATTATCATATAAAACACGAATTGTAATATAAAACAAATTAGAATTATTCTGCAATCATATTAAAATACAACAGAAACAAATGGTAAAGGTAAAATTCTAGTAGAATATTCTAATATACGCAAAACGCTTAACAATACATTAAAAGGGCAAAATATAAGATGCAAATACACATTATAGTACAAATATAATAATGTTAATAATAGAAAATTATACTCAAGTTGCCTATATAAGTAAATTTCAAATAGAAATTAAAAAATATAATTAGATTTAATAATTTTGAGCGTTTCTGCACTACCATAATGTAAACACTACAAATACCAACTAACAGTTAAAATAACTACCGCCAGGTTATGGCGGTGCTTTAGTATGAGGGGTAGTTGTTTCAACTGTTGTTGGTATTTGTAGTTCTTACATTATAGTAATGTTAAACTACGGCGCAGAAACGCTCAAAATAATTAAATCTAATTATTGCTTTTATTTGATAAGACGTTTCTTTCAAAAATACAGCTGCACTTTAATATAGGTTAGATTATGGTGCAGCTGTTATCTTTGGAAGAAATAGCTTATCAAATGCTTATTTTATTACCAGAAAAGTTATAGTGCTTTTTTTTCGAAGTAGCCAATTATGTTTACAATTGATACTGGTAGAACTACACTCGTGATGGAACGAGATATGTAAATGAGGGTAAAACACTTGTTAAGTGTCAGGCAACTGAAAATAAAAATATTATGGAACTTAAGTGTTTTACCCCATTGAATTTAATTATGTTTACCATAATTTATAAAATCAGGTAATTCATTCCACTCTTATAGTTCATTTATTCATTGAGATATACATATTTGATCATCACAGTTTTCCTAAACCATCGGCCGCATCTTAATATCTTCAAAAGAAAATATGTGATTATGGATCTTTTACAGTTTTTTTATAGCGGCTATCAACTATTTCATGGTTATTCCATTCAAAGTTATTTTGATTATTATTGGCTTCTTTTTCAACCCTTTAAGGTTTGTGCACTACCACTTTTTATATACTCTTCAGTGTTAAGAATGCGTTTTTTTTATTATACCGAAATAATGATCTTCCTGTTATATTTTTTTTAGAATATATAGAATAGACTATTTTTTTTAAGTCCCTAAATTTCTTTTCTAGTCTGATTTGAATCCCTATTGCAGCTTTTGAATGTAATTTAAAATTGTATCTATTTTAAGTCTGATATTAACACCTTTTAAGATTATTTATCTACGATCGTACAGAAAGTAGACGCTTTTTGCATCATTTTCATTGTAAAAGTGGCTTTTTAAAGCACTAGTGCTTTTTCACGTTTTTATTGCACGGTAATGTCAAACTGTTTTTATTGCACAGAAATGTCAAATTTGACAGATGAATATATTATAGCACAAATTTTCGACGAAAAACTTAATTTTTTCTTAATTGATACAAATAACTAATAAACTATAAATAAAATATATAATACAAACCAAATGGCAGATTTAAGAACTCTGAAGATTTCATTTAATGCAAGTCGAAGCGATTACAATAAAGCGAACATTTTTTCCATAAATAATAATGGCGGCCGACATTTGTGCAACTTGTTTACTGATTACTAAGTAACGCTTTCATTAGTGCACTGCGGGTAAAATATGTTTTCATTAATTGAATTATTGAAATGACATTAAAATGTTACTCATAAGAATATATTCTTTGAAATCCTTTACGATCGAAGATAAAATTTTGTAAGGCACACGTGTAAAAAGTTTCTTTTTCTAATACCCTTTATAAAAAGACATTTTTCGTCACCGAATACTCCAGCGAAAATTTGAGTTCCGTCACTAGTGAGAGAAAATCCCATAACGCTAACTTTCGTCACTAGGTACGAAAGTTACCTACAAATTTTCACCTCCGTCTAGTTGCCTACTGTCACTATATCGTGTCATTATTTAACGTCAGTTTTTGAATTTGTACTGTTCGTAACTTCATCATATCATGATTTCTGATTCAGTAAGTGATTTAGATCTTTCCAATACTACACCAGAAATAGTAAATCAAACTGAGAAAACCTATGTGGATTTATTATCAGAAAAATCGAAAAAGAGGTATGAAGAAATATATGTAAAATTCATGGAATTTAAGACAGATAATCGCGTAAATTAATATTCACTGTGCTATTTGCATATTTTGCAAAATTGTCGGAAAATTTGATATTTAAATCGTAAGTAATTTAAATATGATATGTAGTTTTGTAATTTTTAATTCAAAATAAAGTATTTGTTTATATAATAATAAAAGTTTGTTAGTATCATAGGTAAGGTAGTAGAAAAAGTATTGTGTTTAACTCGTCGAAAGCATTTTTTTAAGCTCGCGAACATTACCAAACTCGGCTTCGCCTCGTTTGGTAAACTGTTCTCTCGCTTAAAAAAATGTTACTTTCGTCACTCGTTGAACAATATACTATTATTGCACTCCTGGCTTTAAAAAAACTCGCTCGTTCCTCGCTCGTGTTTTAAACGCCAGTTCGTGCAATAAAGCATCACTTTTTACATTTGTACCTTAAATAACTATTAAACGTCTGGTTATATGATTACTAGCAAGCATAAAATTAATGCAGCATTAAAAAACTGTTTTTATTTTCTTATTTTTTTTGTTGGAATCCCACCCTACTGAGAGGAGTATTCCTTTTCAAAATTCTCCAACAGTGTTTCCATCCCTGAAGTTATGGTTATCGTTGATCCAAAAGCTCCTCCTTGTGAAAAGTATATTGAGGATAACTATAGACTTCTTTTACAGTTATGTGATAGTTTTCAAGTAGTTTTCAATCCTTCGGGTCATTTGTTTTATCTACCACCGGTAGATTTTCTTCCGAGTAGTTTGCATCAGATTATTTCCTTTTAGTGCTGATGCTTGTTAACAGCGTTACTGGTAGATCCCCAAGCTTTAGTTATTCGAAGATGTCCTGGAATGATGACTTGAGCTCACGTGTAAAAAACTTTCCTGTTGTATCCTTCTGAGTCCTCGTCCGAAAGAAACTCAACATTGAGTTTTGTATCATTAGATGTCCCCCTCCGAGGCGAACAAATTTTAATTATATATTTTTTTATTCGATGTGTAGTTTTCGAGATATTTCAATGTCTTCACTTAAATTGAACACCCTGTATAATACACGTTTAATTTTATTTTATATTTTTACTCTTTAGTTTTATCATTGTGCTAGTAATTAAAAACAAATCCCACTGAATTAAATCTTTATTTTATCTTTTCCAATAACAACAAATTATATTATAATTTAAATTTCTGGTATGCTTTCTATTCTTGAGAGAACTTTGACTAACGAAAAAGGCTACTTGTATTACCTTATTTTACGTCAGGTTGTATAGCCTAATGATGAAGAAAGCTTCAGCGACCACCGCTTACAAATGGGGTGCCGCGATGGTGTTACCCCATAAGCTATGGATCCAAGGCAGTGAGGTGAATACTGACTAAGAAGAGGGCGAAGTGCCAAGTGAAAATTGCAAAAATGGAAGTGAAATTAATTCAGCTGCAGAAGGAGGTAGAGACAGACATACGAGAACGTCCTTGACTTATAATAGCTAAGAAGCTATTCCTAATGTGGGAACACATATTAAAGGAGAGCAACTGCTGTGGACAGTAGTGCTCTACTCTGCCGTAAGAAGAGGGACCAAAGAGGATACTAAATGAGGCAGTTAGGGTCCTTGCGAAGGCAGATTCAGAATATTGGGTTACCTCATGAATACATGTTTGAAGGAGGGTATCATATGGACGGCCTTTAAGAGAACCAAGTTGGAGATATTACAGAGGCTAAAGCAATAATACAGGAGAATGGGGGGCCATCGGTCAGGCTGTACAAGTTCAAGAGTGGCAAGTTAACAGTTGACGAAATCCTGAAAGTAAAGTTGGAGAGGCAAATAGAGGACCACTGAGCGCTAGGAAAGATTGCCTGACACAGTCCCAGGTGTTAGAATTGGGTTTAATGCAGTGGCACTTCATCCTGTAGACTCTAGTGCGAAGGGATTAATTAAAAGTAATGAAGGATACAGAAGGTGGAGATACTGACCGGGGACATTCCGCAACGAGTGGGCTGTAGCTCTGGAATGTTGTGTTAAACGACTTCTTCCGCCTACTATTGTTAAATGGTTCGACTTGATAGAATTAGCGGATGACCTCATATTAGTTAGGAGGCGGAAGATTGAAGAGGTCAGAGACGTGGCAACCCAGAGTAGCGGACTGGTTGGTCTCCATAGGCATCTAGCTGACTAAGCACAAGTTGGTGACGACGAGGCCGTCTTGGAGGAGAGCTGGTCGGTTCATTACCTTTGGACTTCTAGGTCAGGAGTTTGAATTTACGACGAGGCTGCAAGATGGCTCATCTAGCAACCTTAATCGCATCAGGTGAGATCTTTTGTATTTGATGTTTTTTTGTGTTTTTATGTATATTCTTTTTTAACAAAGAAACGATGTATTGTAGCGATTTTGCTGGTATCTTCGGAATTCAGGGGGCCACTATTGGTCGCGTGCGGTTAGAATGACTCCAAAAAAAGAATAGCAACTGCTCGGTTGTTCCTCTTTGTCCTTATGCATCCACAGGTTTTAATTAGTAAGTTCTCTTCTTGCGATCATGATTCCTCGTTTCATCTTCATTTTTACTTTTTACAGTTGAATTGCAAATGATAGACCATCAATATATTTTAATAAATGAATGTGTTTGAATTAATTAATTAAAATTTATTTCGTATCTAATACCAACCAGCTCCTTATACGTTCAAGAGAGACAAGTCAACAGTTGATGCACTCCTGGAAGTTAAGAAACTAGTCGGCGTGGCAAATAGGGGTAGCGGTAGGGGTAGCTAGGACCGACTGCCTGGATATAAACTTTGATAGTTTGATTTCTAATTTACCTATGTGTTGAAAACATTTATTCTCATGTTCTGTCAGTATTTGAGTCCTTTTTGGAGTAAATTATTACACATTTTTTTTTTCTTGTTATATTAAATCTCAATTTTTAAAATTCTTATTTCGCGCCCTACTTATAAATCACTATGTATGTATAACTGTCTGTAGTAAGGATTGTTTATAGAAAGGCACTTGGTTGGTTTCACAATTTTTACGATTTATTCCGACTAGTTTCGATTTTTACATCATTATCTAGGAATGGTACAGAAGATAAAATATTTTTGCTTAAATACTAAAATTTATACATTCAGGTAATAAGGGCGGTCATAATTGGGGAACTCCAGATTTCGTCGTTTTCGTTTACGAGGTGTTTTCCCCGTTTTAACGCTTTGTTAATTTCTAATCCCTCTCGGAGATTTAGATTACGGCTCTTGTTACCTGCATGCAAAATCTTAAAATTATTTTCTTCGAAGAAGTGGTTATGCGCGATGCAATGTTTGGCGAAACCGGTGGTGCCTTTATTGTCTAATATGGCTTTTCTATGTTCTTTTAATCTCATGCTGAATGTTCTTCCGGTTTGGCCAACATATGTGGCATCACATTCACCACATTGGATCTCATATATGCCGCATTTGTTGGATTTATCTATTAATTTTTTGTTATTTATTAAGAGTTTGCCGATATTCGTTGAATTTGTACATATAATGTTAAATTCATTCCCAGTTACGCAATTTTTTATTTTATTAGATAGATCATTAACATATTCTAATTTAATCCAGTTTTCGTTTTTTTGTTCATATTGTGGTGTATAAAAATATCTCCCTTTGGGGGTTGACTTGGAGGGCTTTCGCCCGGATAATGAATATTTGCCCACACCAGATCCGACTGGGCTGCCCGCTTCCGCGGGGTGGGATTGCGTGCTTCCGCACGTACCCACCTGGTGACTTGATTCCCGTTTTGAAATATTCATTGTAGGGGGTTTCTAATCCGAGAGGGATTAGAAATTAACAAAGCGTTAAAACGGGGAAAACACCTCGTAAACGAAAACGACGAAATCTGGAGTTCCCCAATTATGACCGCCCTTATTACCTGAATGTATAAATTTTAGTATTTAAGCAAAAATATTTTATCTTCTGTACCATTCCTAGATAATGATGTAAAAATCGAAACTAGTCGGAATAAATCGTAAAAATTGTGAAACCAGCCAAGTGCCTTTCTATAAACAATCCTTACTATTAAAAAATGTTTCACCACGTGATAAACGAGAACCAAATTCAACAAATAACTGTCTGTAAATATAATATTTAATGCTTTGAAAGTTACATCCACCCACAGGTAGTATCAGGGCCTTGCAGTTTTAAATCTGTTCACTAAGATCTCTTTCATAACGACTAATTTCACAATCTTTCTAATTGGGTACCGGCAATATATTATTAAGTAATTTAGGTATTTTTTTCACAGAAAAGTAGCTCTCTTTAAAAATAAAAAACGGGACAGCAACACTGATTGGTGGATGGAATCTTGTTTTGGTAGTCGCCTGTACAGCTGGACTCCCATATTGGTTTAGCGTGGTTGTTTTATAGGTCCATTAAAAATTTCTCGTAAAATGTTGGTTTAACTTAGGCATGGCTGCATTATGTGGAATTATAATGAAATTCGCATTACGTCGAAGAAAACGCATTATGATATTTACAATCCTTTAAAAACAATTAGTATTATTTTGCTATATGCCTCCGTAAGTGTTATAATAATTCGGAATTCCATGACTTTGTAATATTTCTGCAATTATTTGCAGTACGGTTCTATGTATAACCCTTCTCACAATAATTACATTGCTGTCCCTTATGGAATATTTTCTCCAAGTGCATCATAGCATGTTATCCTTTATATGGAGAATTCTTTCTGTTTCATTTTTTGTACAATTACGAAAGAAAGTAACATTCCGATTCCTTATCTTGAACTGCGCTGCGCTGGCAACCATGCGAAGCAGTTGTTTAAAAAATTTCATCATTTAAGATGTAGTTTTTTGCGTGGTGCAGTTGGAGACAGGGAATCGAGATTTACTTTGGAGTATTTAACTCTCCGGATTAACCATCGATTACGATATTACCATAAAAGTGCCATTTGTTGTGTAAACATTGCACTAGATCCCAAATGGGTATTTTTCCCTGTCAACAAAAGCCACGGACCGATTTCGATCTATATTTGATCTTATCTTTTATGGTAATATCACATAGTAATTACGATGTGGTCGTGCTTATTGAAACCTGGCTCTCGGGCGACATCTGCGATGAGCAACTTTGCTGGAATGTCTATAGTGTATTTCGTTGTGATCGATCTGCCGAATCGAGCGCTAAAACTCGCGAAGGTGGAGTCTTAATTGGGGTTAAAAATTATTTGTTACTGTCCATGATTCAGATTACCTGTCAATTATTAAAGCAGATTAATGTAAGTATTACCATCGATAAAAAAAGTGTTAGTGATTGGTGCCCTCTATCTTCCTCCTCTTTCGTCGGTTGATTCTATGTTTTCTCGCTGTGACACGCTGGAAGAATTTTTTCTGACTAGATCAATTGATAATCTCATTTTATGCGGCGATTATAACTTACCAGATGTAAATTGGAATAGTTACGGCACCATCAATTCGGCCTGCAATAAACTGGCGGAGGCGCTCTTAGAAGTCACATATTTTCTAAACCTTAATCAAGTCAACAAATTACCACAGGTGCGCTACTAGACCTGATTTTTGCGATAGTGAAACTGTATCAGTCACTAGAGCCGAGGATTTGTTATGCGCTAATTCCTATCATCATATTGGTTACCTTATTGAGCTGTCATGCAATGAAGAACTTGGTGGTTGCTATGCTGAATTATATTTTCATTATTTCCATAAGGGAAACTACGCACACCACTACTTGGTGCGCGTTCTTCAATAGTTGCGATAATTTTGATGACACTGTTAATAATTTTTATGTAATCCTAAACATCGCCATCGACCAATATGTTCCAAAAATTAAAGCCCCTAGGAATAAGTATCTCAGATGGTTTAATGGTGATTTGATCAACTTAATTTATAAAAAACGAAAGGCTTACTCTAAATTTAAACAAAGTAATGAACATTGTGATTATTTAGTCTTCTCTAATTTAAGAGCTGAATGTAAACCAAGTACTGTACACGAACTATGTAGGTAAAATTGAAGCTAAAATCAACACAGAAGCTAAACAATTTTGGAGATTTCTTAACGATATGCGTAAAACGAGTGGTTTTTCTAATCACTTGTTTTTTAATGATTCTGTAAGTAACTTTGTTCAGGAAACCGTGAACCTTTTTGCGAACTATTTCGCAACCGTTTACACTACTAGTTCTGCTCACTGCTCAACTGAGTTCAATAGTGATTTATTTATTTATTTATTTAACGGAAGCCATTTCAGAAATACATAAAATACAATTGTTATTAAAATATTAAAATACATAAATACACTAATAAATACTTAAGATAAAATTAAATAAACATATACAGGGTGAGTTTTTTTCGATGTTCTATATGGGGATCTCGGAAACTATAAGAGATAGAGAAACGGTTAAATGGGGAAAGAAGTGTAGATTTACGAGACGAATAAAATTCCACTTTCAAAGTTTTCAAAAAAGTCAAGGGTAACTAGATATTTTGAAAAAAGTAAAAAGTGTCAATTTATTCAAATCAATATATCTCGGTTATTATAACAGACAGAAAAAAAAACTGTAAAGAACAAAGTTTTAGATAATTTTATGTAGATTTATAAAAAATAATCAGAAAATTTTTATCGCCATTATTTTCCGAGATATGATGCAAACTTACATTTTTTTAAATGGAAACCATAGTTGGCTATGGCCTCATTCAAAAGGTAATTTTTTTCTCTTTAATCCAATATGACATACGACATAGTTATTTTTAAAAATAAGTGAATTATAGTCATTTTAAATTTTATTATAAATAAAAATGGGTATAGGTGAATATAAAACAATTTCAGTTGTTTATAATAATAGCAATGATGTAATTATTAGTTTTACAAAGTTAAATAAAAATGAAAAAACAGCATAAGAATAATAATTTTGTAATTATCAAATGGCTTTCTGTATGTGGTATAAACCCATTTGTCAAGAGGATAATACGTTTCTTACAAAAATATTATGAACAGATTAATCGCGATTCACTAATTGTGGTATTTTTAATCGCCACAATGAACATAGATGAACTCGAGAGAATCCACGAGAAGTTTCACAGAGAAAACTACAAATTAAATTTGGGTTTAATCCATGGGGTGTTTGGATTAATAATTTTCGGTCCATATATTTTTGAAAGCTCACTAAGTGAAACTGATTACTTTCATTTTCTTCAGAAAACATTTGAAGATACGCTCGATTGTTTAAATTTATCATTACAAGCAAGATTAAAATGGTTCCAATATGACGGTGTTCCACCTCATAAGATGTTGGCTTTATAAATTATTTCAATGATGCTTTTCCTAACTCATAAGTGGCAAGAAATAAACCAATCCCAGGGCCACCTAAATCTCCCGATCTGCGCGTTTTAGAATTTTTTCTGTGGGGTTATGTAAAAAACAAAGTATATGAAAAATAATATCAATCTGTGGAGGATCATAAACTAGTTGTTATTGAAACATTTAATTCAATTTACATGAGAATAGTCAAAAAGCCATAAATTCAATTTTAAAAAGATATAATTTATGTCATAATAGTATTAACAGTGGACTCTTTGACCCTATTTTTTTAAATAAAAATTTCTCTCCCTTTGATATATCGATAATTACAGAATTACTTTATGCAGTTGATTCGTTTTTGTTTATCTCTTTAAAACTAATAATTACAATATTGCTAATATTATAAATAACAGCAATTGTTTTACTTTCACCTTTTTCATTGCTACCTATTTTTTATTTATAATAAAATTTAAAATGACTATAACTCACTCATTTTTAGAAATAACTATGTCATATGCCATATTGGATTAAAGAGAAAAAAAATACCTTTTGTATGAGGTCACAGCCAACTATGGTTTCCATTTAAAAAAATGTAAGTTTGCGTCATATCTCGAAAAATAATGGCGATAAAAAATTTCTGATTATTTTTTATTAATCTACATAAAATTATCTAAAACTTTGTCCATTACAGTTTTTTTCTATCTGTTATAATAACCGAGATATATTGATTTGAAAAAATTGACACTTTTTACTTTTTTCAAAATATCTAGTTACCCTTGACTTTTTTGAAAACTTTGAAAGTGGAATTTTATTCATCTCGTAAATCTACACTTCTTTCCCCATTTAACCG
Source organism: Ontholestes murinus (assembly GCA_963969525.1). NCBI lineage: Eukaryota > Metazoa > Arthropoda > Insecta > Coleoptera > Staphylinidae > Ontholestes > Ontholestes murinus. The sequence goes on from OZ018387.1 coordinate 58,710,982, forward strand.
TTTCTCTATCTCTTATAGTTTCCGAGATCCCCATAGAGAACATCGAAAAAAACTCACCCTGTATAAAATTCAAGACAATTACAAAACAGATTAAAAATTTATTTTAGCAACCTACGTAATTTGTTGAGCGAATCCGCAAAAAAATCTAACTCCGGATGTGTGAAGTTGGCATGTCTTAAAATTCTTGTAGCCACAGAGTACTGCGCATAATTTGTTCTTTGAAAAGGTATGTGGAAGGTAATATTACCACGCAGGGAACGAGAAGGAACATGTAAACCTATCAGACTGAGCAGATCGGGACAGTCAATAATACCATTAAGCAATTTGTAAACAAGTATTATATCTACATTTACGCGACGAGTATCCAGGCTTACAATATTAAAAATGGTGATGTGGCCATCATAGTACTTTCCCTATATTTTTCTCGAAAACTATGAAGTTTACGCAAAAAAGTTATTCTTAATGATTTGTTCACCATTGAATTCTCTATAATTATTTGTAATGCAAGTTTCATGTAACTCTGACAGTTTATTAGCAATTGGCAATAAATGTCAAAATTTTCAATTTTAAATTTTTTTCTCAAAAGTTAAGAATTTTATGAAAAATATGTTCAAATAAAACTTGTTCAGTTTTTTATTACCTTTAACTTTTGTTTGAACCATTTTTTAAAATTTTTCATATTTAGAAAAATAAAACGAAAAAACAAAAAAATGCCTCGAGTAAACATCCACTTCCGGTCTATGAATGTTTACCAAAAGCTTTTCAGTTCCAGTTTTTAATGATAAAACCTTAAGTTTAAAGTTTTATCTCAATCAGATTATTCGTTTTAGAGATACAGCGCCCACCGACAGACAGACAGACAGACAGACACACACACAGACACAAAATTTTTTTTTCCAGAAATTAGTGCAATGGACTCAGGGGACCTCAAAACGGATATTTCCGCAAAAAAAATTTTTCAAAAAAAAATCACGATCACAATACTTCCCCTATATTTCATATAGGGAAAGTAAAAATTGATAATAAGTCAGTGTAACTGCCAACTAAGTTGCACTTAAATGCTAAAAAACGCAAGAATTTTTTTTGAACTTGTTCGATACTTTCCTTGCTTACACTAGTGAAGGGAGACCATACATGTGAACAATACTCAAGATGTGGCCGAACAGGGGCATTGAATAAAAGGATTATTGTGCGATTATCCTGAAAATCTTTCGCGTGACGTTTAATGAAACCTAAGAGTTGGTAAGATTTAGCCACTATGTTGTTAATATGTGTGGTGAACGTTAAATTAGAATCGAATACAATGCCTACATCTTTTATGGATTCAACCCTTGATAATTCTTCGCCCAGCAAAACATAATCATTTCTTATAGTGGATGCCCGTCTGGTAAAAGTAATTAATTTACACTTTTTTAAATTTAGAAAGAGCTTGTTATCTCGGCACCAAACACCAAACGAGTGTAGCTCATTTTGAAATATCCTAGCATCCTCCATCGATCGGATTTTCATAAAGATCTTCATATCGTCAGCAAACAATAAACATCTCGCGTTGGAGAAGCAGGTTACCGAATCATTTATAAAAATGTTAAATAACAAGGGACCTAGGTGGGACCCTTGGGGAACACCAGAAGTAACGTCAATAGGATGCGATAGACTTTGACCAATTCGAACAATTTGAGTTCTATCAGATAAATATGATTGAATCCAACGTAAGAGAGTGCCATTAACTCCAAAACCGCGTAATTTATTAATTAAAAGTGTATGATCGACAGTGTCAAATGCCTTCGAGAAGTCAGTATAGATAGAATCTACCTGACTTCTCTCTGCGAAGGCATCCATAATGTACGATTCATACACTAAGAGATTAGTTGCTGTCGATTTTCCAGTTCTAAAACCATGTTGGCACGTTGAAATTGACGGTTGTAACATCATTGTTAGATAAATGCAAAGCATTTTTTCAAAAATCTTAGGTATCACTGATAACATAGATATGGGCCTATAGTTTTCTACATGATTTTTGACACCGGATTTGTGTATTGGATTTATAAAAGCACTCTTCCAAAAATCGGGAAAAGTTCCTGTAACAAGAGATATATTAAATAAGAGCCATAAAGGACGACTAAGTGCAAATGCACAGTTCTTAAGAAGGGAAGCAGGTAAACCGTCTGGGCCTGGAGAGTTATTGGCTTTTAATGACATAAGTTCACTCAATACATCCGATATTTTTAAGGCAGGCGGAGTGTTTTCGTTTATATAAGAGTTGTCAATTAAAAGATTACTACTAATAGAGGGCTGGCCTGTGTTATTCGATGGGCGGTAAACAGATCCAAAAAATTGAGCAAAGTGGTTCGCTATATCTTCCGTGCCAGTGGTCAATGAATCTCCATGACTAAAAGTCGTCGGTATTTGATCACATGAGCGCTTGGATTTAACATAGCCCCAAAAAGCTTTTGGATTATTTTTGATGGAACCTTCAACCGATTGTATGTGGTTTAAATAACAATCATTAGCTAGTTTTTTGCATTTATCACGAATTCGACTGAATTTCGAATAATCCGAGGGGCATCGAGATGATTTAAAAGCTCTATGGAGTTTCTTCTTTAAAAATACTAGTTGTTTCAGTTCCCTACTGAACCATTTTGGAAAAGTGTATGTTTTCTTACGGGTCATACTTCTTTTCGGTATGTAAAGGTCTAAATTATCAAAACTATAGAGTAAAAGCGATGGCAAGCTTCATTAATGTTACAACCTTCGAAAATAGCATCCCATCTTATATTGAGGAACGCATCGTTTAGGGATGTGCAATCAGCATGCTTAGTCATAAGCTAGTTCTTCATTATCGAGCCATGCGTTCACAGATGGATTGCCAAACTGCAAGGTTAAATCTAAGGGAGGGTGGTGAGCATCACATGGTAGAATTGGAGTCATCGATTCTGAGAGATGTAATAAATCTGAATAATTAGATGGTGCAAAAACTAAGTCTAGAATGACACTATGAGTATTACGTATTTTATTACATTGGTGTGAGTTAATAAAGCCGAACGTATTTCATACCAGGGTTACTTTAGGACAGCCAGATACCGTTCGAACACGATTCGTCAATCGTAATTATAAATTTTCCATTCCATCAATGTCGGTGTAAAGATCGTCATCTTGCGGTACTGATAATATACCCAGTGTGTTCTTAAAAAATGTATTTTCACTTTATCCAATCCTATTTCCTTCTTGTTTAAGATGACAGATGACAGATGACAGATGACAGATGACAGATGACAGATGACAGATGACAGATGACAGATGACAGATGACAGATGACAGATGACAGATGACAGATGACAGATGACAGATGACAGATGACAGATGACAGATGACAGATGACAGATGACAGATGACAGATGACAGATGACAGATGACAGATGACAGATGACAGATGACAGATGACAGATGACAGATGACAGATGACAGATGACAGATGACAGATGACAGATGACAGATGACAGATGACAGATGACAGATGACAGATGACAGATGACAGATGACAGATGACAGATGACAGATGACAGATGACAGATGACAGATGACAGATGACAGATGACAGATGACAGATGACAGATGACAGATGACAGATGACAGATGACAGATGACAGATGACAGATGACAGATGACAGATGACAGATGACAGATGACAGATGACAGATGACAGATGACAGATGACAGATGACAGATGACAGATGACAGATGACAGATGACAGATGACAGATGACAGATGACAGATGACAGATGACAGATGACAGATGACAGATGACAGATGACAGATGACAGATGACAGATGACAGATGACAGATGACAGATGACAGATGACAGATGACAGATGACAGATGACAGATGACAGATGACAGATGACAGATGACAGATGACAGATGACAGATGACAGATGACAGATGACAGATGACAGATGACAGATGACAGATGACAGATGACAGATGACAGATGACAGATGACAGATGACAGATGACAGATGACAGATGACAGATGACAGATGACAGATGACAGATGACAGATGACAGATGACAGATGACAGATGACAGATGACAGATGACAGATGACAGATGACAGATGACAGATGACAGATGACAGATGACAGATGACAGATGACAGATGACAGATGACAGATGACAGATGACAGATGACAGATGACAGATGACAGATGACAGATGACAGATGACAGATGACAGATGACAGATGACAGATGACAGATGACAGATGACAGATGACAGATGACAGATGACAGATGACAGATGACAGATGACAGATGACAGATGACAGATGACAGATGACAGATGACAGATGACAGATGACAGATGACAGATGACAGATGACAGATGACAGATGACAGATGACAGATGACAGATGACAGATGACAGATGACAGATGACAGATGACAGATGACAGATGACAGATGACAGATGACAGATGACAGATGACAGATGACAGATGACAGATGACAGATGACAGATGACAGATGACAGATGACAGATGACAGATGACAGATGACAGATGACAGATGACAGATGACAGATGACAGATGACAGATGACAGATGACAGATGACAGATGACAGATGACAGATGACAGATGACAGATGACAGATGACAGATGACAGATGACAGATGACAGATGACAGATGACAGATGACAGATGACAGATGACAGATGACAGATGACAGATGACAGATGACAGATGACAGATGACAGATGACAGATGACAGATGACAGATGACAGATGACAGATGACAGATGACAGATGACAGATGACAGATGCCAGATGCCAGATGCCAGATGCCAGATGCCAGATGCCAGATGCCAGATGCCAGATGCCAGATGCCAGATGCCAGATGCCAGATGCCAGATGCCAGATGCCAGATGCCAGATGCCAGATGCCAGATGCCAGATGCCAGATGCCAGATGCCAGATGCCAGATGCCAGATGCCAGATGCCAGATGCCAGATGCCAGATGCCAGATGCCAGATGCCAGATGCCAGATGCCAGATGCCAGATGCCAGATGCCAGATGCCAGATGCCAGATGCCAGATGCCAGATGCCAGATGCCAGATGCCAGATGCCAGATGCCAGATGCCAGATGCCAGATGCCAGATGCCAGATGCCAGATGCCAGATGCCAGATGCCAGATGCCAGATGCCAGATGCCAGATGCCAGATGCCAGATGCCAGATGCCAGATGCCAGATGCCAGATGCCAGATGCCAGATGCCAGATGCCAGATGCCAGATGCCAGATGCCAGATGCCAGATGCCAGATGCCAGATGCCAGATGCCAGATGCCAGATGCCAGATGCCAGATGCCAGATGCCAGATGCCAGATGCCAGATGCCAGATGCCAGATGCCAGATGCCAGATGCCAGATGCCAGATGCCAGATGCCAGATGCCAGATGCCAGATGCCAGATGCCAGATGCCAGATGCCAGATGCCAGATGCCAGATGCCAGATGCCAGATGCCAGATGCCAGATGCCAGATGCCAGATGCCAGATGCCAGATGCCAGATGCCAGATGCCAGATGCCAGATGCCAGATGCCAGATGCCAGATGCCAGATGCCAGATGCCAGATGCCAGATGCCAGATGCCAGATGCCAGATGCCAGATGCCAGATGCCAGATGCCAGATGCCAGATGCCAGATGCCAGATGCCAGATGCCAGATGCCAGATGCCAGATGCCAGATGCCAGATGCCAGATGCCAGATGCCAGATGCCAGATGCCAGATGCCAGATGCCAGATGCCAGATGCCAGATGCCCGATGACAGATGACAGATGACAGATGACAGATAATAATGTTTATTCACGGAAGCCATTTAAAATACAATTGCTGATTAAAAACAATTACAATATAAATAAATAAAAAGTTAAAAACAATTACAATAGAATACTTAAATAGTTAAAATAACAATTAAAATATATATAATTAAAATAGTTAAAATACATAAAAAACGAAGAAAGCAACTTAATTAAGTAATCGACGCAAACTATTGATCGAGTCCGCAAAAAAATCAAAATGAGTGACTGTGTTAGCGTGCCTTAAAATCCTTGTTGCAGCCGAGTGCAGGGCATAATCCGTCCTTTGGAAAGGGATACTGAATGCAGTAGTATCACACAGACGACGAGATGGTACATGAATGCCTATTAAATTGAGCAGGTCAGGACAATCTATAATATTTTGCACAATTTTACATACAAGTAAAACATCGGAATTAAAACGTCTAGAAGCAAGACTTTTAATATTAAAGATGGACAAACAATTTTGATAACTGAAGACGATGTTACACTTGTATGATAAATAGCTCACAATTTTTTTCTGAACCTGCTCGATCTTCTCTATATCAACCTTAGTATAAGGGGACCAAACACTGGAACAATATTCAAGGTGTGGGCGAACAAGAGCATTGTAAAGCAGGATCAAGGTGCGATAGTCGCGAAATTCATTCCCATTTCGTTTAACAAATCCTAAAAGCCGATAGGATTTGGCCACAATGTTAGTTATATGTGTAGAAAACGATAAATTCGAATTAAAAGTGACATCAAGGTCTTTAATACAATCTACTCGTGGTAGAAGTTCGCCGAAAAGGGAGTACGCATAACTCACAGTAGATACACGCTTTGAAAAAGTGATCACCCTGCATTTACTAAGATTAAGTGCAAGTTTATTCTCATTACACCATTCGCCGAATGAGTGTAAATCAGCCTGGAGTAACTCAGCATCTTCCATTGTGCGAATTTTTAAAAAGATTTTCATGTCGTCAGCAAACAATAAACATTGTGCTTTCGTGAAACAACTTACCACATCATTTATGAAAATGTTAAAGAGGAGTGGACCAAGATGTGATCCTTGAGGAACACCGGAAGATACCACTATTGGACGAGACACACAGTTTCCAATTTTAACATATTGAAGCCTATCGGTTAAATATGATTTTACCCAGTCTAGAAGGGTGCCATCAATGCCAAAACGACGTAATTTGCGAAGTAAAATCACATGATCAACAGTATCAAAGGCTTTTGAGAAGTCAGTGTAGATAGAATCTACCTGACATCTCTCTACAAAAGCATCCATAATATAAGATTCGTAAACTAAACGGTTCGTTGAAGTCGATTTACCTTTGCGGAAGCCGTGTTGATACATAGAGATTGAAGATTCGCAAGAGGCTGTTAGGTGAATGGTAAGCAGTTTTTCAAGTATCTTGGGTACAACAGATAATATTGATATTGGCCTATAATTGTCGACATGTTTTTGGTTGCCGGATTTAAAGATTGGCGTAATGAATGCGCTCTTCCAACATTTGGGAAAAGTCCCCTTAGAAAGAGACATGTTATACAAAAGCCACAAGGGACGGCTGAGTGCAAATGCACAGTTCTTAAGGAAAAATGCAGATAGACCATCGGGGCCAGGGCAGTTATTTGTCTTTAATGAAAGAAGTTCATTCAACACATCTGAAATATTTAAAACTGGTGGTTTACACTCATTAATAATGGTGTTCGAAACCAAAATATTATTACCGACAGATACACTAGGTGAACGGTAAACACTGCCGAAAAATTGAGCAAATTTGTCAACTACTTCATCTTTACTAGAAGAAATTGAATCATCATCAACAAGAGTCGTAGGTATTACATCAGAATTACGCTTGGATTTAACGTAACCCCAAAACCCTTTTGGATTATTTTTAATGGAATTTTCAATCTTAAGAATATGATTATAATAACATTCATTGGTTAATCTCTTACATTTATCACGAATACTACTAAATCTGGAATAGTCTGAAGGGCACCGGGATAACATATACGACTTATGTAATTTTTTCTTCAAAAATACAAGATTTTTTAGTTCAGAACTAAACCATTTAGGAAAACGAGAAGTTTTCGTTCGTGCCGGGCTAACTTTTGGTACATGCAGATCTAATATGCCAAAGATAGTAGAATAGAATAGATCGCAGGCAACATCAATGCTACAACCTTCAAATATAAGATCCCACCGTACATTTAGAAAAGCGTTGTTGAGAGATGTATAATCCGCTCGCTTAAAGTCATAAATAAGTGCGTCCGTATTGTTTAGCCATACGTTTTCATATGTATTTTCCAACTCCATTATGATATCTAAGGCTGGATGATGAGCATCACATGGTAAAATCGAAGACAAAGACTCGGTGAGATTTAATTCCCGTGCAATTTCGGAAGGTACAAAGACAATATCTAACATAACAGAATTAATATTATGTACATGATTTATTTGTTGTGAGTTAATATAACCAAATGTGTTAGATATTATAGTTGCTTTGATACAAGTGGAATCAGTCCTAACACCATATTCATCATTAAACCATGAAACAGAAGGCAAGTTGTAATCACCAAACATGTATAATTTGTTAAAATTAGAAACTGATTCCACCGATTCACAGTGGGATTGATAAATTTCACAGTTCGAGTTGGGTAGTATGTAAACAGCCCCGACTATAATTTTGTAGCTACCGATGTGGATGCATACGTATAATTCTTCGTGAAGATTACTATGACTATACACTTCGTATGAGGAGTACCTATTTATTACTGCAATAAGAACTCCCCCTCCACGACATTTAGACGTTACAACGCTGTTGCGGTCACAACGGTAAACTTTACAATTGTTGAAACCTAATTCAGCATTCGAGATTGAGCTAGTCAACCAAGTTTCAGTGAGAATGAAAACGTCTTGCTCAAATAATGGTATACTAGTGTTTAATGCAAACAATTTAGAGCGCATTCCACGTACATTTTGGTAGTACAACCACAATTTAGAGTGTACAGATGGTTTTCCAGACAAATGGACGGGCAGCGATAATGGCGGTTGATTTATGTCTAGTGTTGAGCTGGATTGTCCGCCGCACGTTGTAAGAAAGTAGACTGACTCACATCAATAGGCGCATTCAACGGTTTGGGTTTCCGCCGACGATTTATAAAAACACGTATAGAAATACCTTTCGGCCATTTATCAGCCAACAAAATTTCGTCAGTAGCGGTAGCAACAATACCTACTTTAAACGAAGAATAAACTTCGTTTTTGGTAAGCGGTATACAGATGATGTCGCTAATCTGTAGATTATTCCTGAAGAAAATTCGGATGTCCTCTACAGTAGTAGAGGGCGCACAATTATTTATATGGTAAAAAGTACGTCGTTGGGCAGCTTGAATGCCTATATTTTCAGCAGTTCCCCTGATTACCGATTTTGTTTGGTGGAACGTTTTAGGGATAGACGCCGGTTCCGACACAATATCTAATGCTGAATCCGCTGACGGAGAAGTGGAAGAAGTTTTCGCAGCTGGAAGGGAGTTTGACGCGACGTCGATCACAATAGATGGATGATTTGTAATGGCTTTCCTAACATTAATATTATTCTTGGTCTTGGGAGCGGGTACAGAAGTAATGTTTCCATCCACCGGTATAGGGGTATGTTTGAAATTACTGAGTGAAGAGTTGATTTCTGACCGCAATAATTTAAATTCGTTTGTAATTAAACGTTCAGTAAGTGACGCCGATACTGACGATTTAATGTCGATAATTTCTCGCTTCAGATCCATCACCTCCTGTTTCAAAGCCCGTAATTCGAATTCGAGCGCGGAGCATTCTGGTGATTTGCATTGATTCGCGCATACATCTACGCGCATTTGCACCTCAGGAGAGGGGCTGGTGGGATCACTAACAGATGAACTCTCGCCCGGCTCGGACCCGTTGCAAGACGGACATAAAGAGACATTAACAACGTCGGACTTTAAATTTGGAAATCCTTTGTAACGTTTCATACAACTACGGTGCATTAAACCATTAAAAGCTAAGCATTTAATACCGGTTGTGACATGCGTTTTACATCTATAGCAAATCATAATTCAAATTTAAATTCAAATTCTGATAAACTGCTACAGCGGATGAAACAGAGGTTAAACAACAAAATAAAATAGGGAATAGACAGTGGACACTCGCTTCACAACACTGGGCCCGTAGTGTTGACTCATAAAAAATACGTCACAGGTTAAAATAGGCCACGGTAAGATGGGAGAATGAGTAGCAATAAGAATAGCTCCACGAGTGATTTGATGCGGCGCGGATGTTAAGGTTATGTATGAGAGAAACACTTTAAGGTTAAGGTTTTAGTACTTACACGCAATGTAATTAAATGGCTTATTTACACATGACACTTCTGCTAATCACAACACATTACAATTATAATTAAACATTTAAGTGATAATAAACACTCAAAATACAATTAGAAATATGCACGATAGTGAACTCGACCGTGATCGGTTATCATCAGATGACAGAATGATACATGACAAAAGACAGATGACAAATGACAGATGACAGATGACAGATGACAGATGACAGATGACAGATGACAGATGACAGATGACAGATCACAGATTAATTACAATACGTTCCTACATTATGGAAACGTAGTTTCATTCTTCCTATTTTTACAGCTGGAAATCGCCTTGATATTGCTAACTATCGTGGTATTTGCATTCAATCAAAATGCTTGACAGTATATTGGCTAAGCAGCTGCAGTAGCTAGCAAAGGGTGTTATTATTGATCAGCAGCATGGCTTTCAACTAGGTGGGTCCACCGTATCTAACCTTTTGAAGTTTCAGACGATTGCTATTGATACCCTTTCGAGTCAAGGTCAATTATACGCCCTCTATACAGACTTTTCAAAGGCGTTCGATAGGGTGAGCCATACCATTCTGATTAAAAAACTGGAGGCTTTACATTTCAATGATAGTACAATGGATCAGAAGTTACTTGTCGGATAGATCGCAATGCGTCAAAATTGATAATTGTATTTCTCATGATATTGATGTAACATCGAATGTGCCGCAAGGCTCCCATATTGGTCCAATTATTTTCAATTTCTTCACTAATGATATCTTTGCAGCAATACATCATAGCCAGTTTTTATTGTACGCGGACGACTTGATGATGTTAACTCCTATTAAAACTTTTTCCGATTGTCATAAGCTTCAAGAAGATTTGGACAGGGTGGGTTTATGGTGTGAAAAATCGAACCTGCACCTTAACACATCTAAATGCAAAGTTGTCTCTTTTTGTAAAGCTAGGAATACAATTACACACGATTACAAGTTGAACCTCATCGTACTGATCAGATTAAGCGAAATTAAAGATCTTTGAGTTGTTTTTGACATATCTCTATCTCTTAAGAGTCACATTTTAACTATCACCCTAAACGTCTCTAAGTTATTAGGATTTATTAATAGAAACTCCAAAGAGTTGTCGTTATACTCACCAAGGTTATTTAATCAACAAACTTGAGTCGGTTGAAAGGCGCTTTTTAAGAACCTTAGCTTATAGATCTGGCTTGGTCAATCGTACCTCTCAAGATCTTGATGCTTTGAGATGCACCTTTAGTATGCGTTCCTTACACGTTAGAAGTTGTGTTACGGACATGTGCACACTCTATAAAATTTTAACCAGTAGATTTGATCTTATCTTTTATCACAACTTAATTTATGGGTCCAGCCGCATTGTGCTGTTACTAGACAGATGAAACTGTTCAGATTAAACTTTCACAATTCAGTTTACGCCTACTCTTGTCCTCTTCCAAGATTTATGCGTGTAGCTAATTAATTACAAGGCTTTCCTGATTTTGATCTCTTTGAGTCAAACATTTCTTTAAAAAGCACCTACTGCGTATTAACCTCGAATTTGTTCTAGGGTAAGGGATAGATGGCTCTATTGTATTTGTGAATCAATTTGCAGCGCTTTTACGTCATTATTTACTATGTTAATCCTTTGTTCGTTGTTTTATTTTTTTATTTTTAAATGGGGTTTTACTGTACTTGTTTTATATATAAGGTAGTTTAAGATAGTTGAGACCAGATTTAAGTTTTTATACCTATTTATAAATTGGAGATATTCCGTTTCTGAATAAATAAATAAATAATTAAATATCATAAATATCAATTTTCTTAAATAAATCTCTATTGTTTTTCCACAATTATCAACGTGTTTTAGAAATCTCTACTGTTTTAAAAAAAATATATATATATACGATATATAGGTTCTGTTTCAATATAATTTATTTAAATCTTTGCAAAACTATTTGAATGGTAAACAATTTAATAAAGACAAGGGTGTCAAACGGCACTGGCTTTATTTTTGTTTTTGCTACGAAAAGCCAGAAGTTCTTTGAGCGTTACATCATCGAAAGAATGTCATCGAAAAAAGATACCTGACTAAATAAAATTATTTCTTTCTATAAAAAAATATACGTATGTGTATGTTTGTGTGTGTATTATAAAAAATACCATCCTAGTACTTTATCGTATTTGGTACAGTGAAAGTAAAAAAATACTAAGATTAACCAAATTATAAGTTATATAAATCATTTTACATACTAGAAATATCATTCACGTGATTTTCAATAGTTCGTTATAATCTTACCATTAATATAATATTAAATGGGGCATACACTAACTTATTCTTATATGTTTTCGATATAGCACTGTCAATATAATTTACTCATATTATGATCATTTTTTTGAAATATTTGTTCATATCAGATAGTAGATTATAGTTTTAATAATGAAATTAATAGTTTCGGCCTTGTATTCTGTCTTAAAGGTTGACAACTAATGTTTATTACATCCGGTAAGAGCAATAGATCACATATTGAAACCGTACATCACCATCTGATAATAATTTAAAAGTATTGACAAATGGGTCAAGATTATCTACTTCATTCCGTTCGCTTCGTGGCCCGATCACCAACGTGGTAATTAGCTCCGATCAACTTCTTGGAAATAACGTTAATATGAATAATATGTGCTATTATTGAATTAATTATATGCTGTAAAATTCAAATGACGTTTTCATTACATTGCAAGTAGTATATATCGTACTCAATTAAATATTTATAATTGTATACTATTAATATGAGAATCGTTTTCCTCTCTTAATTTTTAAATCGTATTAATCGCAATATGAGACCGTACGATTATGCTTAAATTTTAAATTTGTATGTTCTTTACCTATCAACCGATCAACTCAAACTGATGTTTTAAAAGAACACAAGAACTATATTCACGAAAATAATAGACAATATCAATTACTTTTTATCACCAACAATCAACAGACAAATATTTTTGATTAATGTCATGTAGTAGAATTTTACTCATAGTAATATTGCAACTGCGTTAGTTGAATGAAACCTAAAATTTGTAAACCGATGAGTGAATAGAAAAATAATAATTAGGATATTGTTCATAAACTTAATATAAATACAAAATATATTACTAATGCCTTAATTGCCGTTATCTAAATAAGTTTTAACTTCAGAAACATAATCATATTTACACTTGTCTTTTTGTGTAATATTATAGTCAATATACAGGGTTATTCACGCTATACGGCACGGAATATTGTGGCCAAAATACGTGACTTTCAAAAAGTTTCACTTTGGGGATATATGGGGGTCTATTAGAGCTACTTTTTAAAATTACTTTCATAATATACAGGGTGTCCCAAAAACCCTAAAAGTATCAAAGTTGTGTTTTTTTAATGAAAAACCCTGTATTTTATTGCATTTTTGGATCCTTCGATAAAAATAAGTGTGTGTTTTAATAAGGTTTTTATTACATAAACCTTAAGGTTTTTGAAATAATTTTAATTTTGTAAAAATGTAAACTAATTTTCATGTTTCAAATACTTAAAAAATAATTAAGTTATGCATACCAAATTTACACTGAAATGTAACAATAGATCATATTTTATTTTCCAATATAATAAACTTGACATCTTATGCCGGGTGTAAAAAAATTGGAATTAAACAAATGAGAACTTTAAATGGCTATAACTTCATTTATTTAAATGGAACGCTATATTTATTAATTTATCAGCAAATGCACGTTTTAATTACCTTTCGAATGGTATTTAAATCTTAGGTGTTAAGTCTTCTCGTTTTTGCAGAAAACGTCAAAATATTGTTTATTGCACCGTTTTAGTACTTTTTAAGTAAAAAATTTTATGTATCTAGTTTTCTATGGTATTTAAAAACGTCAGATAATTAATTTAGTTTGTCATTTTAGTTTAAAAAGCCTGTCTTTTGTTATAGTTGTCTTATTTTGCATTTTTGTGTTAGATCGTTAGTAATCGTTACTGTTTGAACATCGCTGTTGTATTTTTTAATAAAAAATGAAGATTTACTCAAAAGAAGGGGTTATTGGCATTATTTTTATGCTTGGAGAATGTCATCAAAAATGTTTGTTGGCTTGTCGAGTTTATACTTAAAGGTTTCCCGAAAGAAATCACCCTAAGCCAGCCATTTTTGAGAGACTATTAAACCAGTTTAAAGAAATTGGAAGTGTCAGTTATAAAAACCTCAGTATAAGAAAATCTGTGTAAATTTTCATTTTTTACTATGACATACAACAACCATGTTCAAACAATAACGATTACTAACGATCTAACACAAAAACGCAAAATAACACAACTATAACAAAAGACAGGCTTTTTAAACTAAAGTAACAGACTAAATTAATTATCTGACGTTTTTAAATACAATAGAAAACTAGATACATTAAAATTTTTACTTAAAAAGTACTAAAACGGTGCAATAAACAATATTTTGACGTTTTCTGCAAAAACGAGAAGACTTAACACCTAAGATTTAAATACCATTCGAAAGGTAATTAAAACGTGCATTTGCTGATAAATTAATAAATATAGCGTTCCATTTAAATAAATGAAGTTATAGCCATTTAAAGTTCTCATTTGTTTAATTCCAATTTTTTTACACCCGGCATAAGATGTCAAGTTTATTATACTTGGAAAATAAAATATGATCTATTGTTACACTTCAGTGTAAATTTGGTATGCATAACTTAATTATTTTTTAAGTATTTGAAACATGAAAATTAGGTTACATTTTTACAAAATTCAAATTAATTCAAAAACCTTAAGGTTTATGTAATAAAAACCTTATTAAAACACATACTTATTTTTATAGACGGATCCAAAAATGCAATAAAATACAGGGTGTTTCGTTAAAAAAAACACAACTTTGATACTTTTAGGTTTTTTGGGACACCCTGTATATTATGAAAATAATTTTAAAAAGTAGCCCTAATAGTCCCCCATATATCCCCAAAGTGAAACTTTTTGAAAGTCACGTATTTTGGCCACAATATTCCGTACCGTATAGCGTGAATAACCCTGTATAATATGTTTTTATCACTATTTAGATGGTATTAGTTTATAATAATATATTTTTAACAGACTGAATATAATGAAACCTACAATGACCTTTTATCTATTTAAATTTGAACTTAAATATCCTAAAGCAAAATATATTACTATAAATTTATTCCTCGTATGTATCTAAAATATTACACTCCTATATTTCATTCGAATCATTATAAATAAATAATAATGCAATAATGGCTATTAAACTATACGATTATAACGTTTTATAATATCAGCAATAATTTATACCGACTATGTAAAAATTCATTACATAACGCAGATGTATATTTTTACCGTGATCTATACTAGCTGGAGGACTGGCAGGGAATTATTAAGACGGTATAATTATATACATGTTTGCTTTGAATGACGTCAGTAATTTATGACCCAAATTATGCGGAATGAAACAGGTGGAGCATTATTTGGAAAACAATGCGATTACAATTGTTAATTAATAAAAATTATGATAGCATAGATTGATAGTGTTGTGTAATCAAGTGGTGATATAAAATTAACACATTAGCAGAATTATGAATTGTAAATAATTCACTTAATAGTAAAAGTAATATTTAAACCGAAGTTGATACAAAAATATAGTATGTATTATTATTTTCAATTTTACTTTGATAATTTGTATATATTTTTTTGGAAATAAATTTAATATTTGCGACGAACCCAAGGTTACTGAGGAAGTTATTTTTTTATGGTTCTTGCCATTGTGCTTATCGCAATTCTAGATCAAGTAAAAGACAAAATTTATAAAATTATATCAAAGATTGACTATTTTATATCTTGTGCGAATTATAATCTCATATTTCTTATAGTTAGTAAAAGCTTAGTACTTAATATCAATGTGAAAATTCTAGTTTATTGGCATTTGCTTCGATCAAAGCCTAAAAATATGCTATATGAATTTTATTTAGAATTTCGAAATAAATTTAAATATGGAATAATATACATAGTGTTTCATTAAAGAAAAAGCAACTTTATTTCATCCTGATTTTTTGACAGACCTTGTACACTTAATTTGTATTTATTGTAATAGTTTTTAAAAATCACTAAAACATTTGTATTTTAACATTTTTCGCTAGCTATCTTACTTTAGGATATATCCTAGACCGTTTCCATACATATCAGCGACCCTGTATTTAGATGTCAGCTAGTTCGAGGTCTGAAGATACTAAGCTGACATTGATGATGCTCTCTTCAAGCTTCTCACGGATGTGATATCCATATGATTTGTTCTTTTATGAAATCCTGGATTTTTCACAAGACAAAGCGCTCCTTGGTTGTCCATTTTCAGGTTTTTGGTTCCCTAACTGGTTCCCCGATGTCATCAAGAAACTGACTGAATCCAGGTTACTTCTGAGGCGGTGACGTACTCTGCTTTCATCGTTGATAAAGTCACAGCCTTCTGAATTTGACTGGACCAGGTGACTGCCCAATTTAACAATAGGAAAACGTAACCCGACGTGGAACGGCGGGTTTTCAGGTCATTTCCAAAGTCTAAGTCGGAGTATCCCACGACATCTCTGTATCTCAGCGATACTCTATTACCCTTAAAGTACTTTAGGATGCGTTTGACTGTGTTCCAGTGAGTCCGGTAATTGTTCGAAGTATACCTACTAACCTGATTCGTGGCATTATCATTATGTCTGAACCCACAGCTTCCAGGTATGAATAGGCGTCCTCGCTGCCTTCGCCGTAGTCCGGCTTTTTCAGTTTCACGTGCTGACCGTTGCTGCATCTTGCATGTAAGTAAATAAGTAGGTAGTTTATTCTTGTAAGATCCAGAAAGTTTACAACCGTCATACAAAAAATATCCACCAAGGACGCCTAACAGTATGATACAAATATTATATTTAATTATTTTAAAATATGAATTAAGCTATATATAAATTAAAATAATATTAATAAAATAGTGTTAGTAAAACATATTAAAATAGGTACATTAAAACAATGATAGCATAACGTAAATTGGTACATATTAATAAAAATGTTATTAGTAATACAATCTAAAAGAATAAACTATAATAAATAATAATTGAAATCAATGTAAAATTAATAAAATATATAAACAAGAATAAATGGACTAATATATCACTCAGGATAAATTAACTTAAGATTTCTAGTGTCATAGTGGTGGATCTGGTCATGTGTTACATGTAAATCAATGTTTTTACGAACATACAGTGGACACTCCAAAATATACAGGATGGGTAGAGTTAGAATTTTCAATGTATTAAAATGTTCTTGGCATTGATCTCTATATCGTATAAATATATGTGAAACTTCTCGATCACCCTGTGAATGTAATTGGATTGGTGGATGAATATACGACGATTGTTAGATTCATTTGTCTCGTCAAGGATCTCCATCCCGACAAAATTTCCAGGTCCATCATCGAATAGATAGAGAATAAAGATGATTATCGAGTCAGTGTCACTCTTCCAGTAGACGCACTTGTCTGCTTCTCCCCGTTGACATTAGCTCCCTCTGGTGAGTCCATGTAGATCGTTTCATGTAGATCTCCATACAAGAATGCCGTTCGCACATCGAACTGCAAAATCTTATAATCATTTTTGACTGCTGTGGCCAACAGGATCTTATCGTAGTGGACTGCCTTTTTTGAGAAAATCTCTTGGCACAATGCCTGGTCTTAAATTTTGGCTTGTTCGAATGGATCTTTGATGGAAAAAAACCCATTTTGACCCGATAACTTTCATGTTATTCCTCTCCAGACTGAAGTCCCTGGCGTTATCGGCGACCGATCCATCCTATTGAATGATTTCGACGTTTCTCAGGTTTGCGTCGAGGTTGTTGGACCTCAGGAGCTGCCCGGTTCATTACTATACCTCGGTCGGCGGCTTGGTCTGTATATCTTTAGTATCGTCACCTGCAGTCTTCACTGGTACGATGCTAATATGGACCTTCGCATCGATTGTAGTGTGTTCGTCGATAATCATGTTCCTCGAAACCTTCAGCTTCTTGTTTACTGGATCAAACAGTCGGTAGTTGTCGAAATTTCTTTCGTATCCAACAAACATTAGTTTGCTGGATTTGTCATTTAGCTCGCTCCTTTGACTGTCGCGGATATGCATGAATTCGGTGCAACGGAACTTATTCAGGTGTGACAATGTCGGCTTCCTATCCCTGAAGATCTCTTATGGCATCGTACTCCCCTTCCTGTTCGTCGGAGTCCGGAGAAGAACATATATAGCCGGGTTTACCGCTTCGCCCCAGAGGTACTTTGGTGTATTTATCCCGTGACTAAGCGCATTTCCCTCTCTATGCAGCCATTTTGCTGCGGCGTGTAATGTTCTCTTCTTCAAGCAGCTCTGCAAAGCTTTATTGATGTAACCTGGTAACAGTGCTGCTTTTCCACCATCTCCTTCAGGTGAGCCACGGCATCAGATTTGTGCTTCATGGTGCTGACAGTGACGTACGATGCCGCACTGTCCTTGAATAGGACAAATATCTCTCTCCTGCAAATTATTCAATCGCAATAGGACTGAAAACGTCAGAAAATACTCTTTCCCCAACTTCTTCCTTGCAGGCTTCTCTCAATAGGTGATGAAAACGATGTTGCCTGTAATTCAAGCAAGATGCACAAAGTATCTCATAAATAATCGCTCGAATGAATCTATTTTCTGCAATTTGGTAGGCTATGTGGGATACAGCCATCCTAAACAGCATTCGATAGATATTATTGTAATCAATAGTTGCCCATGCAATAAGTTTCGGGCCTTCTAGGATCTCGGCCTTTTTCCCTTCTTGACGATTGACCAACCCTTCTTTGTTAAAACGGTTTCAGAGAACAGGTTTCTCTTCCTGCATTGGTATTAAATAACGTTGGGCCCCTCCTCTTGCTGGATCTGGTGGTCCGACTTCTGTTTGTTCGGTCCCCCTGATGATGGCTCGGTCTGCATCGTCGTTTTGTGCGATTTTCACGAATTTGTGTCCGACGAGACTGCGAACGCCGTTTCAAATTACTCAGTCTCAGTCAGCGTTGACTGACTGATAGCCACGCCTGTCAAAAATTCCGAAACTTCGGTGGCAATGTACTAATAATTTTATTATTTATATATAATTATAATTTTAAATTATCGCCGCGTCACTGACAGCCTTACCAATATTCTTCAATGTCTTCACTAGATCTTCCACATTCGCAATGTTTTGGGCAATGCTGTCAATTTGCATCGACTATTTTACTCAACCTTGGTCATCCCCTCATTTAGTTACAAAGACAATTAGGACAGGGTGCGTTCTGCGAAGCGACTCTCATACATCTCGTAACTAGTTTGAGTCACATATTTTGTGTAGTTGTGAAACGGCGCGGAGAAATACGGAAAATATTTGACTCCCAGGCCCTTGGATCGGTCAGCCCGAATGGTCCGCGTAAAATTATCACCACCGTCGTCCCCGCAACCCTAAGAAACCATGGGACAATCAAGCGAAAGATAACAATTCAAAAAGAGACATCGAAGAGACAACACGGCCGCGATAGCCATTTCATACATTTTGTAAAGTTATTTTTTTTGTTAAGTTTTTGAATAAATATCAGTAACTTTAATATGTATTTTATTTGCACAAGTTGCAAATTGGCCCTTCGAGTAAAAGTAAAATAAAAATGTAACAGATATATAGAAAATGTTGTATTATTCCAATATAACATGATAGGTGAAAATTATCCAACAATTCTTCATTATAAAAATTGTTTCATATCTTATTTACAATATAAAATTTGGCGTTTAGAGTATTTTAACATTTAAAGTTCTTAAGTTATTTATGGTCAGTAATCAAAATTAATTATAAACACTAAAATATTTCGTAATTTTAAATAATCAGCGGTTCCATGGTGTAATGGTTAGCACTCTGGACTTCATCCAGAGTGCTAACCAGCGATCCGAGTTCAAATCTCGGTGGGACCTATTTTAATCCACCTGCAAACACAAAAGATCTAACGCAACGTAACATATTATCGGAAATATTTGATGGCTGAAGTTAAATTTATTACTTGTACTTAAAAATTCTTAACAACGTTCTGAAATATTTAGAAAAATTACATTGTTTAGGCAGTATTTTTTATATTTAATTGTTCTAATTAGTAAATTTCGACCTCGAAGGAGTAAAATTCTGGAAGATAAATAAATTCTCCTATCATCGCCTATCATCTAATAATACTGGTTCCATCAAATGCTTAACACAACACTTCATCTCAACTAAATATTTTTTTCAGTCTAAACCAATTTAACTAATATCAGTTCAAAGCAGCACTAATATTGATTATTGTCCTAAAAATATCGACCCATAATAAAGGTAAGAACAACTCAGCTGGTCACAATGAAGCAATTAATGTTATTGGCGTTGCCGTTTCCTATTTCCAGTAGTACTCACATGATACGGCTTTTAGACTATATTTACAAATAGTGCTATAAATTTTATCTGACTACAACTACTTGTACGGCAGTCAAATATAAATAGACCACCAGTCGGAAGGCGGATTAGTGTATACCAATTACAACCACTATTTTCAGAGAGAAATCATGCAGATATCTAAAATTATATAAATTTCCAAAAATTCATAAAAATTTAAAGCTCAATTGACTCGTAAAATTTCTACTGAAACAACCTGTTACAAAAATGGGTACACTTCTTGTAACTAAGCAAACCACACAAAATAACAACAGGTTTAACGAAAATAAAAATTAATTTGATCTTTGTGCTTGCCTATAGAAACACAAATATAACGAAAAATGACTCAAAAAGAATTCGATATTTGTATTTGTCTGAACAAACACAAAGATGATGAAAACCAAGGGAGTTTACGAAATACCTTGTAAAGACCGTTTAATCGTATATAGGATAAACGAACAGGCAGGTATTTCACCAAGAATATAAGAGCATAAAATAAAAAAAATGTAAAATGTAAACAGACACCATCATCATTGGCACAATATCCATAAACATGCCATAAAATAGATTTTACAAACACTAATACTTCCAAAGCAAACTATTCAGCAGAAGAGATGATTCACAAACCCTTCCGGATACCTTGAAACTAGTTCATATAGTAATAGTTGTTTCACCTAGGGGATCATAAAATTGTAGGTTCCACCGAGAGTTGAACTCGGATCGCTGGATTCAGAGTCCAGAGTGCTAACCATTACACCATGGAACCTTATATAAATATATCCTAGATTACATTAAAACAATTAAAATCCAAACTATTATAAAGTATTAATACTAGATGACAATATAAATTAACATAATAATTATAACTCTAATTTTGAACAATGTATAATTAATGATAAGGAACATATGTGCTTCTTGCGGTATCCCAATCAATCTACAAAAGAGGCAAATCGCAAATATAAATACAGACCCCTTAAGAAGTAAGCTCGGCTAGCTCAGTCGGTAGAGCATGAGACTCTTAATCTCAGGGTCGTGGGTTCGAGCCCCACGTTGGGCGCAACTTTTTAAAGTAGCCTCTTTATGTATTATTTTAACTTCTTTTAATGATGTCTTCAATATTGTTTAAAGTGCTTATACACAAGAAAATAATATTATTAAGTTTGTTTGGTTTGGTGTACCCTTCTTATGTGTCAGTATAGGAAATGATTTAGAACCAATTCATTTGAGCTTCGTTCTTGCTACTGAAATTGTAAGAAGCTTAATTGAAAATACAAAATATTGAATTGGTTGCTTGAGTTACGTAAAGATCAAATTAATTTGATAAATAAAGCACTAATAACCTTTCTTCACAGTTTTATTTGATTAACCAAATGTCACTTTGTGTCCGAAATGTACATTTGGTTAATCAAATAAAATTGTGAACAAAATATTGATTTTATTTTCACGTTAACTTCAATTTCACCAACTGTGTTTCTGTTTATTGAATTTGTTTTGATGCTCACATCATTGTGTAAATTACGTTACAGAAATAAATACACGTTAATTTATGTTTGATTTCGTTTCACGGATTATTCATATGGGGGTCCAAATGGGCTTGTGCATGCGCACCGCACGATAATCACAAAAGAAGAAATTGTCACATGGCCTCTCATACCCAAATCCGATTCTTAACTCCGTGACTGGTAAACCTTGGTAACCTAATTGAAATCGCTCGAGATGTGGTAACCAACCTAAATAGAGAGCGAGAGAAATTAGGGCTAAAGATAATGTGTCAAATGACCCTCCGAGGGGTCTTGGGCGTAATGCTAAAAATGTCACATCGTAAAAACACAATATTAGAAAACCTCAGGACAAGCTTTGGAGACCGGAAGGAAATAAGGTTGACATCTTCCACAAATAATGAACTAAGATTTGGAACAAGAAACGTGAGAAGTCTAAACGAGTTGAGGTGCAGGAGACTAGATGGAAAGGGAGCAGTATCTTTGACATAAAGAACCAAACGATTTTACGAAGTGGAAATGATAATAAAATCAACTAGGAATAGCCTTTATTTCAAACCGGTAAATGATAGAATATGCGTATTAAGGCTCAAAATGGAATTTCTCAACGTTACAATGTCTACGCGGAGACTAAGACACGATCCAAGCGAATGGCATAAAACTAGTCATAGGCAATTTAAATGCACAGATAGGGCGAGACATAATTTATGAACAACTAACTGACAGGCCCAGTTTACATACAGTTGCAACGACAATGACGCTAGGGTAGTCGACTTTGCTAAGTCAAGAAGTATGATCATCTCATCTACTCAATTTAGAGACAGACCAGCATACCTACAAAGGCCGCCAAGAAAGTGGCAAGAAACCAGAAGAATGCGTATCTTAACGCCATTACCAACTACCAATTAGTAATCTGCAAGAAGGATAAACTGACCTTTAAATGCAGCATAGGGCTGGAGTGGAAGAACATTCTGCCGAGTGAACTCCCCCCTGAATCTCCTACGTCAAAATTATAAGTACATATTTTTATCTATCTAAGAGAAACAAAGCATTAAATACAAATACTAGGAAAACAACAAATTCTAGACAGATGGAAACTTTCAATATCTCCTCAATCCTACTAATACACCTTCAGAATGTGACCCATATCTAGAAGCAACTGCTAATGACTATAAAAAATATCGAAAGCACCCGATAAGGCAAAGAACAATAAAATACCAGGAATTAATAATATCCCAGGATAACTCCTGAAATATGGCGAAGAATAACTAATAGCCATAGTTCATAAACTAATAACCTACATCTGGAATCGTCCAAATAATGGCCTATGCGGGCGATCTTAATATCCTGGAACTCTTTCCAGGATATTAAGATGCCGCATAGGCATTGCATTGCATTAAAAATGAACGAAAGTAAAACAAAATTCATATGCTAAAGTAAAGGAAAATCATCAAAGAAAACATAATATTTGAAAACTAAAGCTTTAAGGGAGTTCGGCATTTCAGCTTACTAATCTCTAACCTAAATACCCAAAATTATGAAACCTTGGAGATAAAAGAACAAATAGCAAGCGACAACCGAGCTCTCTTCTCCCTGCTACCAATTATAAAGTCCAGAAACATCCAGAGACACATACAAGCGTGGACAATCACTGAGAAGTCCATGGAAATATTAAACCGCTTTTAGAGAAAGGTACTGAAAAGAATGATTGGAGCTATTAACGATAATTAAGAGATACATTGAATTTTACCAATTATACAGAGACCCATTACAACACATATAATTGCAAAGATGGCGCTGAGTAAAGACGCGCGAGAATCTTTAATTAACGAGTTAAATAAATTAAAAAGCAAGATTTAATTGAAATCATCATTAATAGAGAGGTGCCACTTGGATATCAAGTGAGTGAGCTCTTAAATGATATAATACGAAGTGCATCGCCAGAAGCAAACATAGAAAACCAAACAGTACGGGAAACAACGCATACATTAATTGCACAAATGCAGATTAATATTAATCATCAAGCAAAATTTATAAGATTATTAGAAAAACATGATCAAGTACAGGTTAATTGTATAAATGAAAAAAATGTAAACAAACCAAAAATCAGCCAAGAAACAAACCGCAATGCTATAAAGTAAAAAATTCTACCAGAAAGGGATCTACAATCAATCATAAGGAATCAGAAAAAAGAGACAATAAATATATAAAAGACGGAAATACTACCTAGCGCAGAACTCGAACTGAGGCCGTTCAAAAAATTAGTCCTTCATAATTACAAGATGCGTTAAATAATGTAATTCCAAACACGACAGATGAAAATAATGCACAATGGGAAACTCAAAGAAATCAAAGGAGGGATCGTAATAGAAAATTAATAATGTATATATAATATAACTATAAACGATGTAACCACATACATAAGGACCCCGCCGGTAACACCGTTAAAAATTCGCAAAGATAATGAAATTGCATTTAAAATCGGCGTGGATACAAAATTCGAGGAAAAATTTCAAGATGCTGAGATATGGCCGTTAAACATTAAATTGCAACGATATTCTTTTTTCGCCGAACGTCAGAAAACAAAAACAAAACAGAATAGATTCAAATAATAAAATTGATCCGAATGTTATAAAAATAATACATATGAACGTACGAAGCTTAAAGAAAAAAATAGAAGAAATCAATGTTTTCAATAATTTAGAGCAACCTATTTTATGTATTACTGAACATTGGTGTAATGCGATTAATATAGATTTTATGCCGTTAAAAAACTACACAGTATCTACAAACTTTAGTAGGTCTTCGTATTTTCGCGGCATAGTTGTAATATATAGAAATAATGAATTTGAAGCAAAACCTTTGCATTTTATATCTAATTACTGTGTAGAAATGCACATTGAATGTAGTGTGATTTTGTTTAAAATAAATAAGAAGAAAATGGGATTAATAGCAATATACAGACCTCCGTCGGGAGATTTTGATACGTTCATTGACAATATTACATTAATATTAAATCATATTTGTGATATAAGCGACAATATTATATTATGTGGAGACTTAAATATTAACGCTGTTATGGAGACAACAAACAAAAAGATTCTGTTTGATCTGTTACAATCATATCAATTACACTATTTATGTACATATCCAATCCGCCTGAAATATTGGCATGTTATATCATAGAATCGCATATTTCAGATCACAAAGCGAAATGTTTAACATTCGAAAAGGATTGTACAGCTAACAACACACCAAATTACACAATAATGAAACGTATCGTTACAAAACAGGGAATGGACAACATTAAAGATGAACTACAACATACTAATTGGAATATTCTATATTCAACCTCGGATATTGACAAATCTTTTAGTATTTTTATAAACATTTTAAAAAGCAAAATTGAATCCCATTCCACGATTATTAGGTATAAAAATGGAAACAACAACTTACCGTGGATAACAAATCAAATTAAATCAGCAAGACACGAATTAAACGATTTATTCTGGTTAAAAGAAAATTTTAAGTGTAATTACACAAAGTCACTATATGACAACAAAAAAAGGCTTATAAGGTATTAATTGAAGTAACACAAAATGACTATGATACAAATATTATTAATGATGCTTCCAATAAATCTGCTAAGATTTGGGAATTGGTTAATCGAAAAATGAATAATCAAAAAATAAATAAAATCGATAAAATCGTTGATAATGGTACAACATACAACAAACCTGTTGATATAGCTAATATATTTGCACATTACTTTGAAAACATCGTGCGAGACAGTATGATACAACTCTTTGGAGCAAACATATCACGGAACTGCACTGGATGTCCAGCGTTTTCAAAATCTTTTGTTTGTTTGCCAATGGATGAAAGAGAAGTTCAACTGAAAATTTTTAAATTAAAAAATAAAAAGAGTACGGGCCATGATGGACTATCAACATCTTTTATCAAATTTGTATCAAATGAGTTAGTGAAACCTTTAACCTATTTGATAAATAAAGCGACTGAAGAAGGAGTTTTCCCAACCGTTTTAAAAACCCCAGTTGTGATACCTATCTTCAAGAAAGAAGACCGAACTCTTGAGGAAAACTACCGGGCAGTTTGCCTGTTAAGTGTAATTTCAAAAATAATAGAAAGTGTTGTGACTGAGCGTTTATGGAGTTTCTTAAACAAGTTCCAACTACTGTCGAATACTCAACATGGATTTAGACAATCATGTCAGCAAGGAATTAGATAAAAAAACATTCCGTAGCAGTGTTACTTTTTGATTTATCGAGAGCATTCGATACGGTTAATACAGAGTTTGCGAAGTATAAATTGTACAAATTAGGAATACGAGGAAATATTTTAAAATTTTTAATTTCTTTTTTGACTAATAGAAAATTTTATGTAAAAATCAATCAAATGTACATGATATCAACACAGAAGTAGCGCAAGGGTCAGTTTTAGGTCCATTAATATTTTTATTGTATATAAACGACATAAACGAACATATTAGTTGCGGAAAATTAAATAACTTTGCAGATGATACATCCATTGTAGTATTTTCTTCCGATCCAAATTTACTAGGAGGATTAATACAACAAACAGTAAACGAAGTAAAAGGTTGGTGCGATAAAAATAGTTTGATACTAAATCAAAATAAAACCGAATGTCTTTATTTTTTTAATACTAAGATCCCAAACTACATACCACAAAAACATTCAATGTCAATACAATTCTTGGGTATTTATATATATAGACCCACAACGTTCGTGGGTGAAGCACATAGACTTTGTCTGTAATAAACTTAAAGCGTATTACGCAATTCTAAAATTAAAGAGAACGGTAACAATATCTAACTTATTGAAAATTTATTATGGTCTTGCTTATTGTTATCTATCGTATAATGTTACTATTTGGGGAAAATGTGCACTACACAGTAGGGTTTTTATATTAGAAAAACGAATATTGTGACAAATATATAATATACCACCTAGGCATTCCTGTAGAGAATTATTCGCAAAAAATAATCGGCTTACCTTTCCATCGATTTATATACATATAGTTGGTTAAAAAACATATTTATTATTTTGAAAAAAACTCTGATTATCACGACTATAATACTCGCCACCGTTATAGTCTTGCAGGGGCATGACACCGCCCAATTTCAAAAAGGCCAAATCATAACTGTGTGAAAATCTATAAAAAAGTACCTACTATTCTTAAGGATATTAGAGTATATAATGAGTTTAAGAAAGAATTAAAATTATATTTATTTAATAAAGTGTATCATTATTTTTTGTAATGTTTCGGTAATGAAACAATTGATTTTTTTGTGACGAATATCTGTTGATTTTTATTATTATCAAGTCCCTTCTATATAGTTTAGTGTAGCGATCTATTTTCCCACGTAGTCAAGGGGATACACTGCAGTGTTCTTCTATTACTGGAAATACTGAGTTGTCTACCATAAAGGCTGTTCCAACAACTTCTCTTCTTCAGCCAACCAGGAACTTCATACATTTCATAAATCTGTAACAATGACTACTATTTAATTATGTTTATTTTTTCTTCCTTTTTTCGATCGTCAATTGTTGAGTTTATTTTTGAAAGTTTCTCAAAGTATTCCTTTTAACATACCATTATATCCTGCTCTTCTATAAGTAGATATCCTAATACTTTTTTAATTATGCTCATTTCTAGTCTTTTTCATACTGTCTTAGTACTCTGTAAAATATTTTTTTGCTTCCATTAGTTTTTTTCCCAACATTTCTAATTTGGGAGTTCAACATTGTGTATTTATTTTCACTTTACAAAGATTTTTCAGTTATGTTTTAATTTTTAATTTTATTTCCTATATCTACCAGCTGGTCTATTTTTGTGTACATAGATAGTGGTATCTTTCATCTAAGGTTTCACAAAATTGTAGGATTCAGAGTCCAGAGTGCTAACCATTACACCATGGAACCATACAAATATGAAACTTAAATAAAAATATCAAATGCGCAATGACAAAATAATACGATCTTCGAATTTTAGACAATTACTGCACCAGAGTAAAAATAAGTATAATTAATAGCAAGTGAGCTTCATGGGGTTTCACATTCCATTTACAACACGATAAGAATAAACTCGACTAATTTTAGACCCCTTAAAAAATTTGATCAATCGGTAGAGCATGTGACTTACTCTCTTCTTTGTACATTCTTACTTAATTCCTAATGAGGTCGGCGTTTACTTAGTGGTACATTTTGATTTAAAATTAATACACTTTTCACTTTATTTATCCTTACTTAATTTATTTTGACATTAACATCTTTATTGTGTATATTATTTGGACATAAAATGAAATATTATTAGGTAGGTTTTGAGTAAATAAGCATTCAAGGTAAGAACATTATATTAATGCTAATAATTATTAGTGCATATAAAATTTTTTGTATCAATTTGTTCTAAATTCTTTTCGACACCTTTTGCAATTATAAAAAAATGTAAGAAGAATAACTGAAAATACAGAATTAGAGTTTATATAAAATTAAAATAAATATAATTTTTCGTACTTTCATATTTGTAGCATTATGACTATTTTGCAATCCAATAATTTCAAAACATGACAAAGATTGTTTCATTCCCGGAAAGAGCCTACAAAATTTAGGTTCTACCAAGAATTGAACTCGGACTCGGAAGTCCAAAGTGGTAACCATTACATCATGGAACCACAAATAAAGTAAGATGTGTAATAACAACGCCTAGTTAAACACAAACTATTTAAAAATATCATAAACGCATTAGACTGTTTTGCTTCGATCATATTTCAATCCCTTCATAAAGTAAGCCCGGCTAGCTCAGTCGGTAGAGCATGAGACTCTTAATCTCAGGGTCGTGGGTTCGAGCCCCACGTTGGGCGCAATTTTTGTAGCTAGCTGTGTTTCTCTAAACTAAACTTGTTACGACGCTGACATTGTGTTATCGATAATACATAAAAGTAATAAATATATAAATGTTTTTCAAGTTTAGTAAAAAACTGGTCTACTAGCCAAAAATATACGCAAAACATTTAGCTTAGATTTATATCTGAAAGAAGTTTAAATCTTTAAGAGGATAAAATAAAGCGCGTTAGCTATACCAACCATACTGATAAAAATCCTTCGATTCAAATTCATAGGGTATTGAAACTACTTGTCTAGTCCCAACACGAAATTGTTTTATTGCTGGTCCGAACCGTCAGAAATTGCGGCCAGTAAAAACATTTCCAAAGCGGAATAAATAATTTTAGTTTTATTATGTTGTTTGTGTTACAACCAATATACGCTGTAACGGTTAAACCTATTTTCAGCGAATTTGGAAACGTATGAGCCCAGCCCACAGATGGCCAGCAGACAACCACAGCTTAATACTTGATCTTCAGCTCCCTGACCAAGCCAGGAAGATGACAACAATCCTCTCCAGAAGAAAGTAGAAGAGATCATAAACTATTTTATAGTAAATATATCAGTTGTTTCAATTTCTGTTCATTGAACATTTTTGTTTAATTAGTCCTTCGAAAATATACAGTTCAACAAAGAGGTTCGTTAACGAATATTCCTTGCCTAACAATATTTTTTAAAATGTCGATTCAATTCGATCCTGCCTAATTTCCATCTGAATCAAGGTTGACAATAAAAAATTTCATTAGACCTGATGTCCTCTTTCCCTTCCCAAAGACATTTAAAATGTGAATATTACCAATAAGAAGCCGGGCAATCAAACAGAGAATATTAACTTACACTGGCTGGCTTCTATCCTTACTGTTATCGACAAAGGTTTTTAAAGAATTATCCTCGTATTAAATATAAATCATTCGAAGTATCGTTTTATTTCTTCTCATTAGGATCACTTACGTAACTTGTTGGTAAAGAATTAAACATCAAAATACCCCAACGTATTTCAGGTAAAACTCTTCAGTTCTAGATAAGTTCTACCCATAGTTCTGTTTAGTCAATGATTACATTACTAAATTTTAAAAAATATCTATTATTTAGTCATAAATTATTTTAGAAAAACCAAAAATAAAGCGGTATTGCTATCTAGTGTTGTTCTTAATTTCAATGTATAAGTAGAAAAACATAAATGTCCTTTCAATATAAACAAGTAAGTTTTTATTTCTCTTTCACATCCACAAGAGAGTTCTTCTTAATTTTATCTTGTAAATGAGACATGTATTACTTATTTTACTAATTATAAATTCTACTACTGAACGCAATTTTAAAATAAATGTAAAAATTACATGGATCTACATAATTTCAAGCTATTGGTCCATTATAACACATGTCTAATTGCTTATCTATTATTCAACTTGACTGATCAAACAAACACTACATCCATACAATGTAATAGATTTTGTCCATTTAGCATCTCATAGCACTAACATAATATTCTTCTGGTGCTTCTTTTTCCAGTGGGTAGCCAAACAAAAAAAGGAAAACGTAGTTCGCGACCCATGACGATTCTTGCTAGAAGCTGCTAGGTTGTTTCATGTACTGTTTCGATAGGAAACATTAATGATTTCAAGGTTTCTGTATACTGCTTGAAAGAGGTTTTATTCAAAATATCTTCATTGGTCTGGATGCAACTCCTAAGAATTACTGAAATTATATACCACTCTTTAACCAGCACTTCCACGACTGTTGTTGCTTTTTAGTTTGGTAAGAATTTAATTTAAATTTCTCTTCTAAATTTTTAGAACTTCTATTTTTCGAATATTTTCTAACATAATTGCTAATGTACTGATATCAATGAAAAATGTACGTATTTACAACTTCCACCCGCTACTATTTTTCTTTGTTTCATTTACACATTTCTGTTTTAGATGATTTTTTATTTACTACGCTAAAAAAGGATATATTCATATCTATTCTGTATTTCTCTTTATTCCCACAAATCGCACAACCAATAATGATGATTATTTTTAATATAACAATATCATAACGATGGAAGAAAGTGAAAGATAACAATATTTTAATTTTAACTTTAAATTTTTAATGTAATTGATACACGGCGATTATCCTTGTTTTACCCTGATTTTATTAATGGATGAATGAGAATTCTCGGAATTCTTTTATCAGTCAATATTATACTATATACCACATGTTAATTTTTATCTACTTACATTCTGTAATGATTATTATAGTGTGCCATTTAAAAAATGTAGTAACAATGTTTGTCGCCACCTCCTATGATAGATTGAATCACTTACTCCAAATATTTGTCTTGTACTAAGATGTTATACTAAAATAAGTTTATTTCAAGTAGAAACTGAAATAAATTTTTTAAATATAAGCATTATAACATGTTTGTTCATAATACTGGTACTATACAGTCTGCTAATATCTATATTTTTAAAATTACTAGTATAATTAAGATTGTCCTATAAGTAACCTAGGACCTATAAAATGATAGGTTCCACCGAGATTTGAACTCGGATCGCTGGATTCAAAGTCCAGAGTGCTAACCATTACACCATGGAACCTTATATAAATAAATCTTATAGTAACAATAGCTAAAAAATGTCTAAAACTGATTTATAAAATATTGCGATAAACTAATTACATACAACATAATAAATCGTAAGAAATCGTATTTTTTCAATAAATTTACAATACTGGCAAAGAAATTTCGCAAGTATATATAGAGTTACTTTAAAGAGTAAGCCCGGCTAGCTCAGTCTGTAGAGCATGAGACTCTTAATCTCAGGGTCGTGGGTTCGAGCCCCACGTTGGGCGCTACTTTTTGTAACTATCTGTGAATATGTGCATTTAACTTGTTTTGATATTAACCAATGTTGTATAGATTGTTCATATCCAATATTTTGCTGTTTACTTATTTCAATTAAGAATATTTGTTCAAAGTCAAAGTAAAAATAATGTAATTCATTTACTACTAATTATTCATGTAGGAAATAATTTTCAAATCTATGCCCAAATTCTATTGGGCAAATAGATAATTTACTTTATACTTTATCAAAATATTCTCTATAAGGATCAATACATTTTTGCGTGCGGCTAAACCAGTTTTCGAAGCACATTTTCCACTTCGAGTGAAGTACCCCCAAAACATGCATTTTGAACCGCTTCTTTGGGCATCGAAATACGTTAACCTAGTAATTTGTTTTTTGATTTGCGGAAGTAAAACGAAGTTATTTGGTGTCACATCAGGGCTGTATTGCCAATGACCATCGACTTTTTCAGTTCTCAAAAAGTCTCTTGTTTGAGTCGATATATGAGAACTCGTATTGTCTTGGTGGAGAATGACTGTTAAATTGTGTAGGATCTAATGCATATATTTTTTTCGACCGCCAAATAATCTTGTCAAGATGTTTCAAAAACTTAGAGTAGCACATCGTACTCACGACCCTGAGATTAAGAGTCTCATGCTCTACCGGCTGAACTGGCCGGGCTTGCTCTATAAGGGGGTTGAGATATGACCAGGGTAATAATCTTTTAAATCGTTTATTTTTATTTGTAAATAATTTGGTACTTGTTGCTGTATATCTCATTTTATGCAAGGTTCCATGGTGTAATGGTTAGAACTCTGGGCTTTAAATCCAACGATCCGAGTTCAACTCTCGGTGGAACCTATAATTTTGTGATCTCTTAAGTTAGATCATTATAATAATAACAAATAGAAATACAATTCAAGCCTACATAAAACAATGTTAATAGTGGAATACGACTAATGTCTTGAGAAAAATACTTGAAATCGTTATTAACTTGTCAATAATCCATCTATAAATTTATATATACTTTATGAATTGTTAACTATAGAACAATTGGATTTTGTAGCTTATTTGGAATACACTTAGTAAATGGTTTACGTGATTTACGTTTATTATTATTTAATTTTTTAATTTGGATACTGATGAAAACATTTTTTTCTTCACAATTCTAAAATTAAGAGAATCCGTCGTTTTTCTTGTGCCAATATAGTTTTTTAAACCTACCACAAAGATAGTGCCATCGACAATGTTTCGATTTTATTAAAATCGATTCATTTTTTTGCGGGCGTTTCACTTGGAAGGACCCACTGATGAGTTGTCATACAGCGAAATGCATGTCTAGATGTTGCCTTTACGTAATAATTTCGTGACGTATTTAAAAAACACACGGTTTAGGGTTTCACTATTTAATGCTGATCGCTGATCGCTCTTTCGCCACAAAGTGGCTTCATCAAGCAAATTAAACATGTTATACTTTTCAACATTGAATAATTAAACCCAAAATCATGTGTTATATTTGTATTTTGTGTTATCGTATTTTAAACATTTTAGGAAATTAATACTTAAAGGCAATTCCTAGACACATGTTTCGCTACATTGCAGGTCATCAGTGTGACAAATTTGTAGAAAATGTAGTGATTGCACGATCATTTTCAAAGTAGGTAGTGTGGTCGAAGCTAGTTAGTGAAGTTACATAAATGTGTTAATATAAGTTGTGAGAACAGTAGAACCAAGTGCTTAAATTACTAATTTACCTTATTTTTAAATTATGCTGCACCAAGTAATAGATGAGCAAAAAATCGTAATCCTACTTATCAATATCGTTTCCTATAAACAATCCTTATATTAATCTGGTCAGATAGTGAAAAGTTACTAGATGTCCTTCAGTAAAATCGCCATTTAAAAAAAGAATATTTCTTACGTTTCAGAATACTGGATGTTCTTAATATTTGCCCCACTAGCACAACTTTAGAAAAAAATGCCAGTTTGGAACGCAGAATAACCCACCGCTGATTTCATACACCAATCTGACAAAATCTCATGATTATAAATAATTATCTTAAAAGATAAGATGATAAGTTCTAACCCTACATTAGGAGTAATTATTTTATAGCTGACCTACAAATATTGTTTACATTCTTTGGAGACAATATTACGCTTCTGTGTTATTTAAAATATTAACTTTTAATTGCAAAATATTGCAATTCATCTACAGAATTTTTACTTCATTTTAGTTCGTGCAGAAATGATATTAACTCACTCTAGATAAGTTTTTGCAAATCTATAATATCAATAACCAAATTTTATCATAAAAATACCTCTAAATAAAGTTTAACACTGGACAAATATTTATAAAAGATAATCTGAAAATGTAAGAATATATATGATCATTCTAAACATGCATTATTCTTTTATGCCTTGTTAATTAAACGTTGTGACTATAGATTTTCAAATGTTTACAATTGTTATAATTATAAAGATAATTTGATCTATTACCTACAACCTCATAAAATTGTAGGTTCCAACGAGAGTTAAAGGGAGGCTGGATTCAAAGTCCAAATTACTAATCATTACACCATAGAATCATGTATAAATGAAACTGAGACAATAGCAATTGTTAACCAAATATTTGTTTTAAATTATTGCAATAAAATCTTTATCTCTCCGAACAGCTGTGTAAAAAAATGATGAAACATTGGCTTCGTCATATGTTAAGTTATTACTTTCCCTATACACGTAGTATATAGGGGGAGTATTGTTTTCGTGATTTTTTTTTCAAAAATTTTTTTTGCGGAAATATCCGTTTTGGGGTCCCCTGAACCCAAAACACTAATTTCTGGAAAAACAAATTT
Organism: Ontholestes murinus; assembly: GCA_963969525.1. NCBI lineage: Eukaryota > Metazoa > Arthropoda > Insecta > Coleoptera > Staphylinidae > Ontholestes > Ontholestes murinus. The sequence goes on from OZ018387.1 coordinate 58,745,790, forward strand.
TGTGTCTGTGTGTGTGTGTGTCTGTCTGTCTGTCTGTCTGTCTGTCTGTCGGTGGGTGCTGTATCTCAAAAACGAATGATCCGAATGGCGTGAAACTTTAAACTTAAGGTTTTGTTGTTAAAAACTCGATCTGAAAAGCTTTTGGTAAACATTCATTAACCGGAAGTGGTTGTTTACTCGAGGCGTTTTTTTGTTTTTTCGTGATATTTTTCTAAATATGAAAATAAAAAAAAAAACGGTTCAAACAAAAGTTAAAGGGAATGAAAAACTGAATAAGTTTTATTAGAACATGTTTTTCATAAAATTTTTAACTTTAGAGAAAAAAAATAAAAATTGAAAATTTTGACATTTTTTGCCAATTGCTAATAAACTATTGGAGCTACATGAAATTTATATAACAAGTAATTGTAGAGAATTCAAAAGTGCACATATTATTAAGAGTAACATTTTTGCGTAAACCTCATAGTTTTCCAGAAAAAATATAGGGAAAGTACTATGATGGCCACATCACCATTTTGTTATATTATTTTATAGAGAGTATAATAGCATCTAATTAAAAGATATAGTAGTCTATAAGTAATTTTAATTTACAAAGGTTCTATTTACAAAAAACCGTATTCGTGACCACAATACAAAATTGTGATATTTGTACATTTTAAATTAGATTTTAACATAGAATATAAGTAACAAACGTCCAACAAAAATCACCAAACAAGTTGACGCTGTAAAGTACGAGCATGGAATGCTAGTTGTTGCTGTATGTTGATAGATACTATACTTTTACTAAATAGATAGTCAAACTAAATTAATTTTAAGAAACAAGTCAAAATAAATGTCGAAAATGCTCACCGGATACTGGTGCTAAATATTTTATTCCTTTACCTATGACAATTAAATATATTTTCAGTATTAAACGATTTTGACTAACTTCTTATTTATTATTTCAAGATAATTTATTTTTAATGTTGTTGATAATCTGCTTACCAAAAAATCCATGTAACATTATTTAAGTCTTCATCATTAACTGTTTCGATAAAATTCATCAATTATTTTCTCTATGCCATTCTCCTCTTAGGCACCGATAGGGAAGGTTCTTTTATGCATATGCGACTCATATCCAACCAAATATACCCTTTTGGGGATACATAGGTTCTATCTACGCCTTATAAATCATCGGGGTTTGCATTATGTAATTTATGTACCAGTTCAAATAAAACTAGTGCTTTGACCTTCTAAATACCTAAGGAAAATATAACCCTCTAGGATAATCAATTTGATGACTCCTATACACTAGTTAAACAATAAAGGAACAAATTTACATAATTATTAACAAATCTCTGATAGGTAGCCAGTTATACCTTAGTTAACTGTAAAAACTGAAGTTATACTGAATGTATAATATATTTTCGATAATTATCTTTTAATAAAACTATAGATTATCAAATCGAAAATTAAAACTAAGGAGTTCGTTAATGTAGTAAATAAGATGTAATCTATAAGAAACGTTTATAAGCCGCGTTTAAAATTTTCATATTAAATATATATAACAGTCTACACTTGTATTTTAATTTTAACTCTCAATATTTGAAACGTTTTAATGAATAAACATTATTAGATGTGGCTTGACTCTCATTTAACCAATAGAATGAATAATTATAGCGAGATCCTTCAGAATTATTTCATTCATAGCAATGAAGATACTTGGATACCATCAATGCGAAATATATTGAAGATAACAGACGTTCTTCTAACGCTTAAGGTATGTCTTATTGTGCACTTAAATAAATACAGTTAAATGAAAGTAGAAACTATAGCAACTAAATAGGAACAGGTAAACATAATAGAATACAAATATTTGTATAATGAAGATTATGTCATTATTACCTAGGGCGCATAAAATTGAAGGTTCCACCGAGAGTTGAACTCGGATCGCTGGATTCAAAGTCCAGAGTGCTAACCATTACACCATGGAACCTTTTTTCTTGGTAAGAGGAGAGGAAATCCTGCATGGACACCCTTATAGTAGGGTAGTGTCGGACTCTTACCGACTAAAACCTCTCCTCCGCGATCACTGTTCTGTGACTAGTCCAGGACCAAATGGTCTTCTCTAGTCTGGTCTCAAGCGAATTGATCGCAAAGAGTGAGGGGGATCCGGTCGTCCTGAGTGTCACTCTCCTCGAAAGGAGCAATGACACCGAGCGGATTACGGTGGCTCAAGGGGTAACCATGGAAATTTATAAGGAAAACTCGAAAAACTAATAGAGTTTCTTTAAAAGTAAGCCCGGCTAGCTCAGTCGGTAGAGCATGAGACTCTTAATCTCAGGGTCGTGGGTTCGAGCCCCACGTTGGGCGCACCCTTTTGTAGCTACCGGTTAAGCCAATTGAGCATAATCTTGCCTGGACATTGATCAATATTAAAATGTATTAAAATCCTTTAGTTCATTGTAGAAAATTAAGTAATAATTAAAAAATACGAAAACATTTCGTGAATCTACAACAATGAGTCTTACTAAGACTACAAAACTCTGGCGAATACCTCGACAGACATTGAATAATACAAAATTAATTTGCGTGTTACAAATAGTACAACTAACAAAGCAACACTAATTTGAATGAAAGTATTTCTGTTAAATAAACTAATAAATGATAAAATGTAATTTAGATTGTTTAGATGTGACTATAACATGAAAAATTATGAACAAAATTGAATTTAAGCTGATTTCATTGAATTAAATTAGCAGAAGTAATTAAAAAATCTAGCATTCAAGTTTATAATCATCTGCCGACACGTATTTCGATCTTTCGATCTCATCAGTACGGCTTTATTATAAAATTGATTTTAAATACAAATAAAAACATTTACTAAAATAAATATAATGAAATATAATAATATTTAACAATTAAAGTTAAGTGAAGATTATTATGTAGTTAATTGTAATTAAAGTATTATCATTTTCTTTACAAAATTGGTTTTATTTGCTAGATGTACATTTCGAACACGAAGTGTTCCTTATCAATAATTAAAATGACATTGAAAAAAATATATAATAAATACAAAAGTCAAAAAAAGTTGGGCGACTTAATTATTATGATTAATTAAATAAAAATAATTTAAAAGTTATGGTTTACAAACAGAAAATGGTTTACAATATTGCTAATTTGGACAAAATGCATGTATTAGTTCTAGTAGTGGATTATTGAATTGACTTAAATCAAAATTAAGTAATTTGTTTTCATGCTTTTTCATTTCGATTGCTTCCAACATATTTAATTTGTAAGATGATGAAAATTTTAATAATTTTGTATTTTTGATTGAAAATCCATGACCTGTGTTAAGTGAATGATAAGCGACAGCTGATTTCGCAGGGTTTTAATTTTTAATGTGGTAGATGTGTTCTTTAAATAATGTGCTTAAATTTCTTTGCGTTTGCCCTATATAAATTTTGTCGTATTGGTTGCAATAACAGTTTACCAATCAGTTATAAACAGTTATCGGCTAGTAGTTTTAGGAAAAATGTAAAATCCATGTTAGTATGAAAGGCATTTTACTCTGTAAATGAGTTCTTAAACTCATTAATTTAAATAAACCATGTCTGACTTGTGAACCAGTGGACATTAATAAATATTATTATTATTATTATTATTAATTTATTGATTATATACCTGATTTGAAAGTGATAATGCTTTAATTACAATTAACCACAATATGTTATTATTAACCTTTATATAGAATATTTTGTTGTTAAGTCACCCAGAGTATAAATATTTATCTCTATAAAAATAATCTAATTCTTAAAACAGCTTCTCTAATATTATATGATTAAAGTTCAAATTTTAAAATTTAAGCATAAGTCAAAGTTATTTATGGCAACAAGAGACCGAATCACCAGTACGCGATCAATTTTCGATCTACGGTTAGCTAATGAAGGTTATCATATAATCCTTCTATCTCAGAATCAGTATTTGTGGTTTGCAATATCATTCGCCATATATTGTGTTACCACTTACAACATACCATCTACAGCAACGGTTGGGGTGTAGCTTGCGACTGCATACCTAAAGTGGAATAGGACGGTGCTTAATGATAAATCCTGATTCTGCTTGGGAATTAATGATGACCGTACGAGGGTCAGATGAAGAAGTGGGTAAAGTCGGAATATTGTATTTTCTGTTGAAAGGCCAGTGCATCAAACTATAGGGATAATGGTATGGGGTGCTTTAACTTATGGAAGAAGGTCTCGTTTGATTTTCATCAGAAGCAATATTAACGCCCAGCGATATGTGAATAAGATGATAGAATATAATATTCTTGATACTTCAGCAGTTGTAAAATCCACTTTTCTATCAGAACTAATGTCAATATCGTTCTATCACCATCTCGATTTCCTGATCCTTCGCTTGTTTGGGACATTATGGAGATAATACTAAAGAACTTACTCTGGAGACGCAAGCTCTTTAGTATGAAATACAATTTACTTTTTTTGGGATATAATACTTCAAAAGATTTTCGATCAAATGATATAATCTATACCACAAAGATCTGTCAAAAAATCCTGCCCCTTCTTTGTGTTGCGATTCCCATGCACTGATTACATTTCAGTCCCTTAAAGAGCAAAGCCTGAGCTAGCTTTGCATTATACTATTAATATTAGGTGGTGGGTTCGAGCCCCACGTTGTGCGTAATATTTTATAAGCTGCCTTCTGAATGTTGAACATTTTTGACACAATGTAGGTATGAAATATTTTGAGTGTGCCTTACCTGTTTATTAACTCAAAATATTAATATTTTCTTAAAACACCCTCGATGATACATCGAGCTTTCTCCATTCCAATAACTACTAGCAGAAGAATCACTGAATTAAATAAAATTTCAATTGCTTCGACAATAACTTCCCTACCATCCTCATTCAAAACTTAACAAATAAAAATCATCATCAAACTACAAGGATTCTGATATAACCGAGAACACCCAATTTAAACCCATCCTATGTCTCACTTACATATTTTGTAAAAACAGCGAACAGATTGCTAACATTTTTCGAAAACAAAATCATCAAGTAGCCTTTAACACTCTGAAAAATTATCAAACATGCTAGTTATTGTAAAAGATATAATCGTTTCCTAAAAAATCTAAGACGCATTGTTCAGAATGCAATAGTGTATATGTAAGTCAAACAGGACGAAGTGTATCAACTTGATTTCCGAATAGTTTCGTCCATTTCAATCAAGACTCTAGCCCTTTATAAATTTTTGACTTCTGCTTAAATTTTAAAATTTCAACTGTAATGATATAATCAATAATCAAGTGTAGATGTTGACGTATTACATTATTTTTATATTGACATTTTCTTTTTACTTTTTATGAAACAGCTAAACAGCGAAATATTCTATATGAAGGTTAATAATAATTTATACATATATTGTTCAATGTCTAAACTAGCCAAATGAACATATTCACAGGCAACTACAAAAGGATGCGCCCAATATGGGGCTCGAAACCACGACCCTGAGATTAAGAGTCTCATGCTCTAAGAACTGAGCTAGTCGGGTTTACTTTATGAAGGAACTCTATCAGTTGATTGATTGTTGAGGCACTTAAGTGTTGAAAACCCATATTCACTATTTAGATAACAAAACTTTTAGATTATTATAAACACTACATATGTTTCGCCACACTGTGGTTTTTTCAGATGAAGAAAATATTTTCTAATACCAATTTGAAAATTTTAAAAGTTTTGTTATCTAAATTCTATTAGGGTTCTAATTTGTCCCTGCAAGCGTTATAGATTTATTAAGAAGCTACATGAAGTTCATTGAATTTATTATGTTCACTTTTTCTCGAGAGATGACCACGTTTAAAATTCAGACTACAATTATTTAATTGCAAAATGTTCTATAAAAGATTTTAATATTTAGTTATTATTTTTAGATTCTATTACTATACATCGAAGCTTTATTTATATACAGTGCATCCCAAAAGTAACGGACAAATTCTATAAAATTATAAATTAAAATTTTTCTATTCAAATAAACTTTAGTTTTTAAATAGCCCCAAAGAAAATACCGATAAAGAAATATTTGGTCGAGGTATTCTCGAACTGGCCGCACATACTGTGAAGGTGCACCATCTTGCTGTAACCATATTCTGTCATCGGGTCTATCAGGATCTTCTGCGTTGGGAAACAATACCGCGGGAGATTAATCAAAGATAAGAATCATTCTTTTAAAGCTTAAAACACTACTCGGCATGCACTTAAATAAATAAAGACAATTGAAAGTAGAAACTACATCATTTAAATAGATATGCACAACATAATACTTCGCTCATAATATCAATATTAAATACTTAATAGTCTCTACTAAAGTTTAAATGGCTACTAAGGTCCAAATCATATGTCTTCAATATTTTTAAGTGCAAGGGCTAAACATCCTGCGAAGGGCCACAATGCTCCACATCAGCAAACACTCCTCGGAGTGTTGTTCGCGGGTGCGGCGCGATACAATATTTTTTTTAGCCTCTGATGGCCGCAAGAAATTAGCCGGCGGGCCACAGGTTTCTTCAGACCTTTGGTTCACATGGTTACAATTATTATTATAATGAAGGTTATGCAATTGTTAACCTAGGGCACATAAAATTGAAGGTTCCACCGAGAGTTGAACTCGGATCGCTGGATTCAAAGTCCAGAGTGCTAACCATTACACCATGGAACCGTATATACAATGCTCCCTAAAAGTAACGGATAAATTCTATAAAATCATAAATAAAAATACTTTAGAAAAATGCTCTGACACATCGATTTTTGTTTTTAAATAACTATCCTGAAATACATCTTTCAGCCCCACACCCCTTCGCCTCTAAGGGGTGGTAACCCCAATTTTAAAAATTCAAATAGTAAAGTACCCCTTGCGGTGCCTCAATTGATAGATTTTTTTATTCTGAAAACAATGGAAAAAAAATCAAAATCGGTTTATAAATAACGGCGATATTGTTTTCAAAAAATGGTGATGTGGCCATCATAGTACTTTCCCTATATTTTACTCGAAAACTATGCGGTTTATGCAAACAGCTTATTCTTAATAATTTATTCAATTTTGAATTCTCTACAATTATTTGTTATATAACTTTCATGTTGCTTCAATAGTTTATTAGCAATTGGCAATAAATGTCAAAAATTTCAATTTTTATTTTTTTTCTCGAAAGTTAAGAATTTTATGAAAAATATATTTTAACAAAATTTGTTCAGTTTCTCATTCTCTTTAACTTTTGTTTGAAAAGTTTTGTAATATTTTTCATATTAAAAAAAATATCGGAAAAAAACAAAAAACGCCCCGAGTAAACACCCACTTCCGGTTTATGAATGTTTACCAAAAGCTTTTCAGTTCTAGTTTTTAACGATAAAACCTTACGTTTAAAGTTTTATCTTAATCGGATTAGTCGTTTTTGAGATACAGCACCCACGGACAGACAGACAGACAGACAGACAGACAGACAGACAGACAGACAGACACACACACAGACACAATTTTTTTTTTTCCAGAAATTAGTTTAATGGACTCAGGGGACCTCAAAACGGATATTTCCGCAAAAAAAAAATTTCAAAAAAAAATCACGATCACAATACTTCCCCTATATTTCATATAGGGAAAGTAAAAAGAGCACAATGTCCTCAAAAGCTTAATGTGTGGGCTGGTGTTATGGGTTCTAGAATGATTGGACCACATTTTTTCGACGGAACACTGAATGGTGAACATTACATGAACTCCGAAACGAACTACTATCCAAGTATTTTAATATGGTAGTGAGTAAAACATAACAAGTGTTTTCTACTCCAAATTTTCATATCTGGTTCCATCAAGAGTGTAGCGCAACAAGTATCGATAATATGTATACTTTGAATGACTTAACACCGAAATATACTATATAAAGGTTAATAATAATATATACATATATTTATCAATGTCTAGACAACATAGATTAACGTATTTACACGTAGCTACAAAATGTTGCGCCCAACGTGGGTCTCAGATTAAGAGTCTCTTGCTCTACCGACTGAGCTGACTGCAAGCATTGTAGATATATTACTAAATTATTTGAAGTTCATATGTTTCATATGATTTATTATGTACCCTTTTTATTATAATTAGTTTATCCCAAAGTCATATTATTATTTATGTATTGAATACATTTTAATATTTAAACAATGTGTTAAGCTAGTGTTACTCAACATTTAATATTCATTTATATATGGTTCCATGGTGTAATGGTTAGCACTCTGGACTTTGAATCCAGCGATCCGAGTTCAACTCTCGGTGGAATCTTCAATTTTATGGGCCCTCGGTTAAAAATGTCACAATCTTCGTAATACAAACAATTATCTATATGTCAAGTCTATATAGGTATTAAGAGCAAAATATTATATTAAGTATACCTGCTTATATTTCATTTCTTACGTTTCTTTCAATTGACTGTATTAATTTTAGTATTAAAAAAGTTACTACTTAAGAGGTATCTTAAGCTTTAGAAGAACTTTTATTGCCCTGGATAAATTAAATTAAACTATTTTTCGTAAGGTTTTGTATTCCTTAAACATACTAAAAAGAAAGATTTTTTATCCATTTTTTATTTTAGAATAATTTCCCAAACAATTAAATTGACGAAAAGAAGTGTATTGGTATGTTATATGAAAAAGTGTAATAAAAACGGCGAAAACTATCATATCATCTTGAAAAATGAGAAAATATCTACTAGAAATAAAGTCAATTCATTAAATAAGTCTGTAGATTTATATATAAATCAGAATTAAATATATCATATCAGATATTCAAGATCCCAAAAGAAAGTTTATGTTTAGTGAACCAATTAGAAAAAAGTAATCCATCTATCGAAAATATGTATATTATTATTTTCCCTATATAGTATATAGAGGGGAAGTATTAATGAAAATTATGATTACTATGTGGTGGTTCATTTTAAAAAAGGGTAAATAAAAATAATTTTTAAGATTTTATACCACTATTGATTGTATAATATACACAAACAAAGTTTACAATATATATCAATTTTGACACAACTATAGTTTCGACCTTTGCAGGTCATTATCAAGTGTTGAATGAAGAAGAATAAAGGGTGTTAACAATTTATAGATGAGGTATAAATTTTTAATGAACCTAATTAGGACTGAGAAGATTTATTACAATGAATTAACTAAAGTGCGGTATTGTGTTGCAGAGCTGATTAAGGTGCGGTGTTTTCAGAAGAGGTACGTACATGTCATTATAAGAGCTTAAATAATGGCGAAGAAATTAAATCCGTCTGCTCATTAAGCAGATTTGCTTTGGCGGTATATCTCTAATGACTCCAAAAGATTAAGCCTTTAGCCTTTATTGCAAAAATGTAAAAGTTTTAAATTATCCATATGTGGAAATGAATTTACTTTTAAATATACGTTTTAACGCGAAAGACAAAATTCAATCCATTAAAAAATCGGGAGTATACCAAATTTCATGTTCCGAATGTAACAGCACATATGTAGGACAGACAGGTAGGAGTTTTGAAAAGAAACTCAGTGAACATTATAGAGCATTCAGACTTAGACATACAAAAAGTACTTTTTCAAATCATTTCTTAGAGTGTAATCATTCATTTCCACATATAGATAATTTAAAACTTTTATATTTTTACAATAAAGGCCAAAGGCTATTTGACGCCTAATTCCAGGATCGGCGTTTCTTTATTAGTAAATTGTGGATTTAAGAGCTTTGTGACAAACAATTTTGTTTATATTACTGGGTTTAGCGTTGCCGGACTTTCTTCTTTTGGATCTGGTGTAGAATCTGTCATCTAGGATGTCCAATTCTACTGGATATAGCTTGTGTATAAGTTCGTTGTGCAGCATTTTCAGATATGTCAGAAAGATGTCACGTCTCCGGCAACAGAATTTGGATTCTTATTTTATACATAATTTGTCTGCTACCAATTTCGACTTAGGGTTAAATTTCTTGTTTGGGATTGATTGGGTGACAACTAAAGGTATTTTTGCCGTATAAATACTTCAAATAGAAAATTAACCGCGTGAGAAAATAATAATAGATTAGAGCGATTTCTTCTGAAGAACGTGAAAAACAGCCTCATCTCATTCTTATAAGATATGGAGGCGGTTTTTACTTCCGATGGCTATTGTGGAAAATTTTATTGATCAGGTAGACGTATTTGTTATTGTCGAATAAATGAGTTCCATGATCGCAAAGATTTACATTTAGAGGATCTTATTATAAAGAAAATCCCAAATTGTATAGTTGAATAAATAATAAACACATTATTGGTAGATGGCTTACTTTACCATGTATATCTTACACGATTAAAACTCGAGAAAAAGACAAGCACTAAATATCTATACGAACACACACAAGAACTAGATAGAGAAAAATAATAGTATATAACAACATATTACTAGCATATAAAATACAACACAGCTTAATTAAAACACGAATTAAATTCAAAACAAACAAACAAGTACACAATTACAAAACTAGACGAAAATCAGACCTCAGAATTAATAAATATAACACCAAAAAATACACACAACATCAGACAACAGACATAATACACAAATACAACTTATCCACACTGAAATTAGTTCCGTTTAAACTCAAAATAAAAAAAACAACCTGATAAACAACAAAATCAAATAAGGAAACTAATCCAAGAAACTCAACTAGGTATCCTTCAATACTGATAGCCCGCGATCGGGTTGGACCCAGGAATCACGAGACGAGGACCGAGGGATGGAAACGATAGGCCACTGCAGAGAAGATTTGTTATATTATTTATTTGTATAAATGAATTATAAGTTAACTCTGTAACTATAAAAATAAAACACGTTTAAAAAAAGCTAAATTTAATTCTGATCTACATATAAATTTAGTCTTATTTAATAAATTGACTTTATTTCTTTTCTCTCACTTTTTCATATCCAATACCTAACACTAATTCCATAATTTTCGTCAATTTAATTGTTTGGTAAATTATAATACAATAGTAAGATACTTAGATATAATCAAGATAAATACTTTATGCTTAATACTAAAATTAATACAGTCAATTGAAAGTAGAAACTTAAGCAATTAAATATGTATGTGTCTACACAATATAATATTTTGCTCATAATACCTAATAGTGATTACCATGCAGTCTCTACTAATATCTAAATGGTAACAATTATTTGTAAAATTAAGGTTGTGCTTTGTTAACCTAGGGCTCATAAAATTCTAGGTTCCACCGAGAGTTGAACTCGGATCGCTGGATTCAAAGTCCAGAGTGCTAACCATTACACCATGGAACCATATATAAATAAATCTTAGATGTTTAGTAACAATTGTCAAAAAAATATATATATATTAAAACGTATTTAGAAGAATTTTATTTTGCAATAAACTAATATTCCGAATTAAAAACATAGTCATCGCTTAAAAAACATAATAAATCCTGTGAAACATATGAACTTTAGTGAGTACAATAAATCTACAATGCTTGCAACGAAAACCCTAAAGGCCTTCCCTTTATAAAGTAAGCCCGGCTAGCTCAGTCGGTAGAGCATGAGACTCTTAATCTCAGGGTCGTGGGTTTGAGCCCCACGCTGGGCGCAATATTTTGCAGATAACTGTGAATATGTTCATCTAGGTTGTAAAGATGTTGACAAAAATAAGTATATATTATCATTAACCTTTGTATTGAATATTTCAATGTTTAGTCATTTATAGAACATAGAAATAACGTAATTTTTCCACTTTGACTTTTGACTTTGCCAATAGTTAATAAAAACAAACAAAACTATTAGAAACGTTAAACCAATTTTAGTCCCATAAAGAAGTAGGTCCAGTAAGCTTATTTGGTAAACCATTTTACCTCAGGGCTGAGATTCGTTCACCAGGTTGGGCTAGTTATGTTAATGCAAACTATTTAATACTTATTTACATTAATATAAACTTTAAAATTTCCCGACTGTGCAGTTTAGAAAGGTTTGACATTTATTGGTAAACTTTATTTTTCCTGTTTGTAGAAAGGAATAATCACAATCATTCACAGGAACAAAATTTAAGCAATCTTTTCAAACATGATATAAAATAATCTATGACTTAATTCATAAAGTTAATACTTGATGCGCTGCACTCTTGATGGAAACATATATTAATATTGGGTAAATAGTAACTCTTGTTTTGATCCATATTGTTTTTATTTTCATTTACTGGCATGTGTTTCGGTCTTCGCAGACCATTATCAAAGTTAAACTAATTTATAATGAGGTCATGTACAGATATATATATACGAAGGCAGATAATTTACTGGGAGGGTAGTCCCGCAATTAAAATCTGGTCGGCCTGGATTAGCTCCTGCTGGTTGTTCAAAATGGTAATCCCCTTGTCGATGGCTTTCTTAATCTCCAGCCCTTCCAGGAGGTTAAGCTTCTTCCCTTTTCGGCAAATTTTAATCGCGGACATCTTCCCCATGTGGTGGCCGGTGTTGATACAATGTTCTGCTAATCCAGTATTTGTTTTTCCATCTCTAATTGCCTTTTGGTGTTCTTTATATCTTATTTGAAAATTTCTTCCTGTTTGGCCGATATAAATTCCGCTACAATTTTGACAGTGAATCTTATATACTCCTGAACATCTTTCCTTATCCCTTTTATCAATCTTGTTATTGACTATTTTTCTTCTTAAATTAGACCTGTTAATTGTAATTGTTTGAATGTTATGAGATTTTAAATTACGTTTAATTTTTTCGCTTGTGTTTTTTATGTACGGAATTGCTGCATAAATATTTTTGTCATTTATCCCCTTCGCACTGTACAGCAATTTCGTTTTGATTATACGTTTCTTTTTCTTTATTAATTTATCAACCGTTTGTTTATTGTAGCCATTCTTATTAGCAATTTCGTGAATTATATTTAGTTCTGCATTATAATTATATGTATCCAACGGTATTGAAATTAATCGATGTATTGAAGCTTCTTGTTGGATACTGCTACCGTTAGATCCAGAAAATTTAATTTTCCATTTTCTTCTTTTTCCATTGTGAACTGTATGTTACTATTTATTTTATTCAATTGTGATAAGAAGGAATCTAGTTGTCGATGTGATCCTTCCCAGATGCAAAATACATCGTCGACATAACGGCACCAAAAATAGATATTATTTTTAATTGTGTTGTCCATTTTAAAAATTTTATTCTCGAATGATTTCATATATATCTCTGCAAGTATGGGTGATGTAGGGGCTCCCATAGGTAATCCATCTTCCTGAGAGTAAAATTTACTGTTGAATTTAAAATAGTTTTGTGATAGGCACATATCTATGATTTTATGGATTTCTAATTGATGTGGTGAATATTGCTGTAATTCTTCTCTTATAATGCTTTTTAATTCTGCTAACGGTATGGATGTAAACAGGCTTTTCACATCAAACGATACTAGTATCACTTTTTTGAAAATGTTGATATGTTGTGTTTTATTCACGAATTCGTTTGTGTTTCTAATGGAATATTCAGATCTGCACGGAATCAGTTCGGGTAATAAATCATTAATATATAAGCATAACTTGTAGGATGTGGCTTGACAATATGACACTATTGGACGAATGGGCATGTTTTGTTTATGAATTTTTGGTAAACCATAGAGGACTGGAGATGAAGGGTTCATTTCCTTTAATTTATATTTATAGTCATCCGAAATAATTGTTGTTGTTTTTAAGGCCTCGATTATTTCTTTCTGACATTTTTTGGTCGGATCACTCTTAAGTAATTTAAATTTACTTTCTTCGATGAGAGTTTCTATTTTCTCCACGTACTGTGCTTTCTAAATTATCATAATTGTATTGCCTTTATCAGCTTTTGTTATGATAAGATCATCGCCTTCGCACTTATTTATAATTTGTTTAGTGATGGTTTCTTCTAAATTACTTCTTTTTTGATTATATTTTATTTTATTAAGGTCTTTCCTTATGATATTGGTTAAGGGCACTTTTTCCAGGCTGCTCGTTATGTTGGCTCTATTTAATGCTAGTTCGGTGTCAATTGCTAGCTCTTCGTAATCCTTATTTAATTTGGATGGTGCAGGGGAATATTTTAATCCTTTCTCCATTAGGGCCACTTCTTCTTGATTAAAGACTGTATCTGAAAGGTTTATCAAACGCGGATAGAAAGTGTGCGTTGATGTAGTCTGTATATCCTGTTTCGGTAAGCCGGAATGTTTTAGGTGTCTCAATTTTTTCTTTTGTGTGGTGTAATGTTTGTGTGCTTCCTGATTGATTTTCTCTAAGGGGATAAATGAGAAAAATATTTATGCAGCAATTCCGTACATAGAAAACACAAGCGAAAAATTAAACGTAATTTAAAATCTCATAACATTCAAACAATTACAATTAACAGGTCTAATTTAGGAAGAAAAATAGTCAATAACAAGATTGATAAAAGGGATAAGGAAAAATGTTCAGGGGTATATAAGATTCACTGTCAAAATTGTAGCGGAATTTATATCGGCCAAACAGGAAGAAATTTTCAAATAAGATATAAAGAACACCAAAAGGCAATTAGAGATGGAAAAACAAATACTGGATTAGCAGAACATTGTATCAACACCGGCCACCACATGGGGAAGATGTCCGCGATTAAAATTTGCCGAAAAGGGAAGAAGCTTAACCTCCTGGAAGGGCTGGAGATTAAGAAAGCCATCGACAAGGGGATTACCATTTTAAACAACCAGCAATAGCTAATCCAGGCCGACCAGATTTTAATTGCGGGACTACCCTCCCAGTAAATTATCTGCCTTCGTATATATATTTGTACATGACCTCATTATAAATTAGTTTAACTTTGATAATGGTCTGCGAAAACACGTGTCAGTAAATGAAAATAAAAACAATATGGATCAAAACAAGAGTTACTATTTACCCCCCGACTTAATTCATATTAAGTATTAAGGCGTAAAAATATTTTAATTTTGTGAAAAGTGGGATTGTTTTTATAAGATAAATTATTCTATTTACTAATGTATGCGTAGACCAAACCCATATTACCCTAGAATTTGTAGTAAAATGTAAAAATAAACTTTTTCTTATAATATCAATTGCCAATTTTATTATTCATTCAATGAACAGGTATAAAATAAAAATTTCTGCTTGGATATAACTTTCTTAAAATATAATATCTGATATATTTGAACAGTATTTTTATTTTAGCTTACCACGATGTAAATATAATAACGTCAAGTTTATTTAAGACTACAAGTAATTTTAACTATTAACAGATATTTGATTAAAATTTGAAAGAAAAATAATAAA
Source organism: Ontholestes murinus (assembly GCA_963969525.1). NCBI lineage: Eukaryota > Metazoa > Arthropoda > Insecta > Coleoptera > Staphylinidae > Ontholestes > Ontholestes murinus. The sequence goes on from OZ018387.1 coordinate 58,761,126, forward strand.
CATTAACATATTCTTTATTAATAAGGGGTTGATCCGCTCCTATGGGTTACATACTTCCCTATTCTGCATTGCATCTATTCTAGCAGGTAGTCGATAATCTCTTGAGATATATTTGAAGCAACCTGTTATGCTGAAAAGCTTGCAGAATACGGAGGATGCTGAAGTTATTTACTTTTGTCCTCATAAAATCCCTTATTAGAAGCGGGCAAACAAACGATAAAAATATTATCGATTCATCCATCACATTTAAACCTGTAAAATGGTTCAAATTGGGTAAACCCAGTAATAATAAACAGAGACCAGTTAAAATAATCTTCAATGACCGGAAGTAGGCTATTGATTTTCTTCGAGTTATAAATGTCATAGAGACCGGACACATTAAATTGAAGGGAGATCTAACAACTGCTCAAATATTGTACATTAAGGCTCTACAGTCTCAACTTGCTGAGAGTAATTCACATGAAAAAGAGAATCTAACTATTAAATATTTTCGCGGACATCCTCAGATGAAAAAAGCAAGTCTCTTATATAGTTGAAAACGCTGACCATAATAACAGTAATATATATAATAATACTATCAAAATATAAGGGGGCTAGGAACTGAACTAAATAATGTTTATTGTTATGTTTAACCAAGAAGTTTGAGGTAATTGTGTTAACCGAAACGTGGTTCCATTCCTCAATTGCAGATACCAAATTTATCGACAACCGTAACATTGTTTATCTTACGGACCGCTCCAAAGTAAACAGTCAAAATCCATTGGAAGAAGAGTATTAATTGGCGTTAGTAACAAGATACCACCATGCCTTAACTTAACTAACAACACACTAGAGTTTGATATAGGTAAAACTTAGTTTTAGCAATAAAACTCTTATTATTTGCTTCTGTTATATTCCACCTGGTTTATGCATCGAGATCTACGAAAATCATATACCTGCCATTGAAGGTATGAAGGTATGATGTCTAACTATCCAACTAGCGACTTTATTCGAGTAGGTGATTTTAATTTTCCTCATATCAAAAGGGTGATGAAGGAGGAGAGTACCGGATTTTTACCAACCAACTTAACTTCGGCTTCCGAAATTTTTCTGATGGAATTGGGGCTCTAGGCCTAAATTAATTTAACGCAATTGCGTATTCCTCTAGTAAAATGCTTGACCTTTGCTATCCTAATCTAAATGATGTATTGGTCGAACAATGTGAATCTATCAATCCTTGTGATAAATACCATCCCCTTTTTAGTGTTAAATTATTAATATGATAATGCCGATTATAATAGAATCAATTGATTTCTTAATAGCAAAAATTGGCTGGTCTTATATAATTGTAGTAATGTTAACAATACTCATTCTATTTTTATGATGTCGTTTATTTTGCCATTGACTAATATATGTACCAAAAAACGTTTGAAAATCAGTTTCTTTCCACTATGGTTTTCCAAACGCGCAATTCATCTTATTAAATCTAAAAAAAAGATTACAACACGTTTGCAGATCTTAGAACGAAATATAAGAGTGAAATTTTGGCTTTTTATAAAAGATACGTAAATAATGTTGAGATGTATATTCCTCATAATATTAAATCATTTTCGTCTTATGTACATAGCAAAAATAAATCTCACGGTATTCCTGTATCTATGAATTTTTGTATAATAAATGCTTCAATAACCACTAATATTTCCACCTATTTGCTACATATTTTTCAACGGTCTATAAGCATGCCACCATCAAGAATTTTCATTTAAAACACAATGACTCTGTAAATTTAAATAATTTATATATTACACCAGAGAGTATTTCAAGTACTTTAATGTCAATTAAAGCCAATATTAGTGCTGGTCCTGATAAAATTCCTACTATATTTTTACAAAGCTGTTGTGATGACCTAACAGTGGTGTAAGAAATCTTATGTGGAGACTATACATAAATCTGGATCTAAGCATAATGTGGAAATTTACAGGCCTATACCAATACTTTCACAATTATCCAAATTATTTTAGAAGCTACTATACAACCAATTGTTTTTCAGTTTACGTAATATCATCTAGTTGCATAAAAGTCTTGTTGATATTGACTTTTATGCAACTCAAACAAATTTATTCATATATGCAGACTTTATTTCTAAAACCCTAGAAGAAAGTACTGAAGTTCACTCTATTTACATGGACTTCAGTAAGGCATTCGATAGCGTCAACCATTCCATTCTCATACATAAATTAAAATCTTTTAAGATGGTTTTCTTCTTCCCTGACTGACAAAATACAATATGTTATAATTAAATCTAATATATCTGAATCTTTTGCAGCCATATTTGGGGTATCACAGGGCTCACCCATCGGAACTTTGTTGTTCATATTTATCACTGACTTTTTCAATATTCTAAAGTGCCCTCATCTACTTTGCGTAGATGATCTCAAGTTGTACTGTAAAGTTAAGCCGACTGGTGTCTGTTGAACGAGATGGAATTAAATATAAGTAAATACCAATACATTTAATTTTCCACAAGTAAGAATCCTACTTTCCACTACATATTAGATAGACACTTAGGTAGAGTGACTTACTTAAAATTCTAAATAATTTAATTGATTCCATTCAAGTAATTGGTCTTATAGATTTCCATGTCCCTTTAAAAATAGTACGAAATACACGATTTTGAATAGTATATTCTTTAAGACTACCCATGGCTGCATAGTACCCTTTCATGGAATGACAATGATTTTATTGATGTATCATACAATTTGTTTGGACTTCAGCTCAAAAAACTGTTACTTAAATCTAATTGCGTCTATTTAATTTTAGTTGTAGTATTTGAATATTATGTCGAAAAATTGAGGTAGTTATGACAGGATATAAACATTATCCTTCGTAAATTGACCCATTGGAATTCTCCTAATGTGAAGACGGACATTGTCTTATTTTAAAAGTGGGTTCCAGCTGCTGAAAAAGAAAGAATATGGGGTTTTACCACCTCATCTGTATATCTCTGGGCACCTCGAATGAATACTAAACGAGACTTACTTCTATCAGTTATAGCACCCCATATCGTATTTCCTACAGTTGGACGCATAGCTCACTTAACAAAGAAAACCAAATTATGACGTTCTCCACGTCTTAGTCTGCCCCTTATACGACCATCATACATCCCCAAACAGAATCAGGATTCATCACCAAACCTACACCACTCCAAACGTTACTATCAATGTTGAGCTTTTAGTGATAACACAAGATATGCCCGATTGGATTGCAAGCCGAAAGTGCTGAATCGTTAGTTAATCATACATAATCAATTGCTCTGATACTTTAGAATCGGTCTCTTGTTGCCATAAGTCGAAAATGGCGGTCTTGATATGGTTTTGGTTAAGGCGATTAGTAATTTCTCAAATCGAAAAACTGCCTTGGCGTAAACTAATGATAGAACTTCTGACGAATTCGTTTAATTAGAGGTAATTTTCACGTTGATGTACTCTAGAGAAAACACATAATAAAAAGCGAAGTAAATAACCGAACACAATTGTTTATGCCATATGAATGAAATTTTAATAATTGCTTTCTTTCAATAGTTAAGATAGTACTAAGCAATTGTCGTGTGGCATAACTTCAAAAAAGAAAATCGGGGAATCTTTCAGCATGGAAACGGAATGTTATAAAGAAATCTATTGCTGCTGGAAAAGTTATTTGAACTACAAAGGTCGCAAAATAAGAGAAATAAAAACTGGACCGGATGGTTGTTGCAAAAAGTATAAGTGTTTTGTTCAAATTACTGAAGAAGCGAGAAATTTAATATTGAAAAATTTTAATAAATTGGAAGGGACCTATGTACAAAACGTTTATTTAGGAGGTCTAATTAAAACTGAAAATGTTGAAATAGAAAGATCAAAAACAAGGAAGAAACGGAGTTGTCAGCAAAAACAAGAATCGCTTACTTTTATTTATATGATGAAACCATATATAGGTTATAGCTTAAGTAGGATCTTAGTGAGGTGTGTTAGCCTCTCGTGAACTGCGACCTAACAAATCTATTGTTCTACCCTTAACCAATCATATCCCAAGAAGTCCCACGTCAACCATGAACCTGGTAACTATCTTGGGGGTGATACTGCTCACTTCTTCGGGGGATAATCGGTCCCTGTCGAAGTGTGAAAGACGCTTGTGAGCAATCGCAACACAAGTGCATAGTATGTGCTCGGTAGTTTCATCTGCCGAATCACACAATTTGCAGTTTCCACTTTCCTTTTTTCCCATTTTCCACAAATGGTATCGGAGGGCACAATGCCCTGTCATGAGTCCGGTGAAAGTTCTTAGCTCGTTCCTTGTGAGTTCAAGCACCTTGTGACTGTGATCGAGTTTGATTAGTCGTTCTGATTGACGTAGACCTGGTACATTGTTCCAGTGCTTATGTCTTCTGTCCTCTTCCCATTTTTACACCACCTCTCTTCTATGCACCATGGGGAGTCCACAAAATGTCTCTGGTCCTATAGAAGTGGAATTTGCACCTCTTTTTGCGAGTTCATCGGCCACTTCGTTGCCTTTAATATCCCCGTGCCCTGGGACCCACATGAGGGTCAACAAGTTGTTCTTCGCCAGTTGCGAGAGGGATCTTCGACATTCCCAGACAGTCCATGAGCCGTGATTATAGGCTCGAATGGGGCCTTTAATGCGGCTTGGCTGTCTGAGCAAATGTATATATGCGCGCCATTTAGGTGCCTATCAAAGCATTGTCTGGTGCACAATTTTCAATTGCAATCGTTTCCGCTTGCAAAATCGTGGGCGTCGTGCCCCGAGCCATGAAGCTCCTGTGGTTTTGGTTAGGCCCATAAAAGCCTATTCCAGTACCTCCGGTATTCTTGGCATCATCCCTGTACCAGGCTGATATCCCTCGTCTAAACTCCTTGACTCTCATCAAAGACGTTTTGGCGTCCTCGATCGACACCTTAAACGGTAATTCGAATTCGAGCTTCCTGGACATAATGTCCGTCGGTTTGAACAGAAGGACCGGGTCGATGCAGTATTTCTAAGAATGTGTTGTCCAGTCCCCCGGAAATGTTTCCTTCCTCTGGTGTAGTCGGAGGGCTGCCACAAGTCCCTCTTTTTGTACCACTAGATGGAGCGGTGTGAGACCAATGATTCCTGCGGTTGGGGTCGTTTGCATGGCCCCTGTGATGCTTAGACATGCTAAACGTCTACTCAGCTTCTTTTGCGTGTCTAGTTTTTGGGTCTATGGCCACCACACGAGGGCAACATAGGTGACAATGGGTATCACCGCCGTTATATACAACCAATACGTGATCTTAGGCTTTAATCCCCGGGTTTTTTCTATAAGCCGCCGACAGGCCCAAAGCGACATCGTTGCCTTGCCATGATTTTGTCGACGTGCTGATTCCAAGTCAGTTTGGTATTCAGAATTATACCCAGGTACTTTACTTCATTGGAGAGATTTATCTCTATTCCATTCAGCGAGGGAGCCTTTATGTACAGCTTCCTCCTAAGCGTGAATGGAACTATGATCGTTTTATTCCGGTTGATACTTAGTCCTTCCCGAACACACCAGTTATTGATGCTATTCAGTACTTTTTGCATTAGGATTATCGCCTGATTATTACGGCGATGTCATCTGCTTAGCCATGGGTTATAAAGCCATTTCCATGCAGTTCATCCAGAAGTCCATCCACCACTATTGACCACAGTGTGGGGGACAAATCTCCCCCCCTGAGGACATCCCATTGTTACAGTCATAGATACTGTGGATCCTGCTAGAGAAGCCGTTACTAGTCGGTTTTGAAGCATTGCCTCCACCTATCTTATCGTGGAAGGATATAGTCCTTTATTTATAGCCGCTCGTTTTATTGCAGAGTATGAGGTGTTGTTAAAGGCCCCTCTATGTCTAAAAATATTCCTACTGCTATTTCCTTGTACAGGATGGCTCGTTCTGCCTCTTTAACGAGGTGATGTAAAGCATCGACGGTGGATTTGCCAGCTTGAAATGCGAATTGCTTGGCATTTAAGGGTGTTCTTATAAGTAAGTCACCCTTTATGTGCTCGTCGATTATTTTCTCCATAGCCTTTAGGAGGAAAAAGGTTAGGCTGATGGGTCGATATGATTTAGGTTCATCTAGAGGCCTATTTCCCACTTTAGGCATAAATACCACTTTTGCCTCCCTCCACAACCTGGGTATAAACCCTAGTGCATAGCTTGCTTTATATATCTCCCTGAGTCCTTGAGCAATTGTTTCCAAGCAGCGCTGTATTAGCGCGGGGAATATACCGTCCATTCCTGGGGATTTATATGGCTTGAAGCTGTTTATGGCCCAAGTCATTTTGCTGAGCGTGAATATTTTCCCCGCTAAGTAGCGGCTGTCACGGTTGGAACAGTGAGCCATTGAGTCGGTACTAGCCGCAATTGTGTTTTTAGTCACTACTTTTGATCCCGGAAAGTAAGTACCTAGGAGTAGCTCTAAACTTTCCTATTGATCTTTGGTGTGACTGCCGACAGTTCGTTTTAAGATGCCGACCGCATTGGTATGGTCCTTTGATAGGACCTTCCGGAGTCTATTTGCTGGGGTCAGATTGTCGATCACCTCGCAGTAGGCCTCACAGGCCTTTCGTTTAGACTCCCTCAGTTGCTTATTGAATTCAGTCAGAGCCTGTCTGTAGGCTGACAAGTTGCCTGTTTTCTTGGCTCTGTTGAAGGATTTCCGGGCGGAAGTCCTGAGTCGATCCAATTCCTTGTTCCACCAAGGAACATTCTTTACCGGGCAGCTTTTCTCATAGGCTGCTACGATGGTATCACTTAGGTGTAATGAGGCCTGTTCTAACTCATCTGTGGTAGTGATGTAATATTGGAGGCCTTGAAGTTCGGACAGTAGACACTCGTTATATAGTTTCCAGTCCGTTTTTCGTGGCACTCTGCACTCTGCTATTTCCGTACTCCCAGCTTCCATATCGAACGCAATCGTTTGATGGTCCAACATGGAGGCTCTGGGAGTACACACCAATTTTTTTTATCAATTCCGCGCCGAACGCTGTGGCTAAGGTCAAGTCAAGTACCTCTTGCCTTATTGCGTTTATAAATGTGGGTTTATTCTCCCTGTTTAAGATGTCTAGATTGCTAGCACATACATAATCAAGAAGGTACTTACCCATGTTGTTGATATCTAAGCTGTCCCATACTGTGTGGTGTGCATTAGCGCCGCAGCCCAAAATGAGATGTTCCCCATTCCTGCGGCACCAGTCCGTGAGGTCCTTTACTGCCTCTGGTGGTGGGTTGTCCTCGTCCCCTGGAAAGTAGACTGAGGCAAATACAATTTGCCTCTTGCCATCTCCCGTTGGTACGTCCACAGCCGCTGCCACTAGGTCCTGTGACGAAGTGTGTACTTCGCGATAACGATACCCAACATGGTAATTGCATTTTTTTAACTTCTCCATAAACAGTGCATCCACTGAGAAGGTAACCTCTTGAGTGGGTCCAGCGGTCACCCGTCTTAAGACCCTCCAGTTAGAGGAATCGCACCCATTCTAGACTGCAATCAGTTGCAGGATGCGGTCGTCCCTGTACTCCTGACTGCCCGGAAAATATACCACTAGGATATCGTTGTTCGGCATTTCCTCCGCTCCAACGACTTTTAGGGCTGCACCTTCCCAGAGGACGATCTCATCCTGATGCCACTTCAGCCACGTTACCGTAGCTTCGTTGCGGCAGGTGATCCCGATCTACCCAGGTCGCTTGTGTATCCCAAGGAATCTGGAGTCTTCCTCATTCCCCGTTGTTAAGACTAGATCCATGATGATGAAACCATAGCTCGAAAATCATCAAACGAAGTCATATCTTTTATAAATCACTGCCTAAATAATATCTTATCAAGCACAGTTAAAACACTGTATTTATTCTCTGATAATGCAGCAGCACAAAATAAAAACTCGACTTTAGTTCAGTAACTGTATACTCTTTTCCTGAACCGGACCAGAGCTTTTTTCATGTGATCGGTGTTTCGGCATAATAGAGAAGTTTAATAGAAAGAAATATTACAGTTTGACTACTACTGAATATTCCGACAGTATTAGGCAAGTATCTGAAAACTATAAAGTTGTGGTTGCAAATCAAAACAGGATTCTTAATTTCCGTCAACATTAAGAAAGAAAGAAACTATTGCAGTCAGTGTTACAACGGGAATGCCTATATTTGATTATTTTCTTCTAATGAGAAATGCCCAAGCCAATCTATGCGTTCTGTCTCAGAAACCACTGTATGATCATGGATTGCCGTTGAAAAAGGCTAAATACAAAGATGCAGTTGGTGAAGGACTATGTTCCATTAAATAAACTGTATTTCTACAGGGCCCTTAAATGTGAATTTGGAAGAGGGCGATGATCAAGCTGAAGTTGACCTTTAAATAAATAAGTTTTGTTAAACACTAATTTTCCTTGTTTTATTATCTTTTGATTGATTAATCATTGAGGTGCTGATTAATAGTTCTTGAAATAAAATATACCTATATGTATGTGTTTTATTATTTACTTTATAATTTATTTAACAAATTTGATAAAATTATTATATGCACAGACAGTAACATTAATTTAAATAATCAAAACAAAGAAACAAATTTATTTATAGATGCTATCTTATCGTACAATTTATCTTCTAGTAATAACAAATCTACCCGCATCACTAATAATACAGAGACCCTTATTGACATTTTTTTTGTTAACTTCCCGGATTTTGCTTCCCAAACTTTTGAATGTGGATTCTCTGATCATCACGCAGTAGTGTTTGAAATACAATATCATAATGAAAAGCACGACGAATATATGATTACTCGGTCTTCTAATAACAGCTCCAGATTAAATTTTTATAATGATGTAGCTAGGGAAAATTTCTGCCCAGTTTACGAATGCGAAGGTGTTGAGGGTAAATTTGAATTATTTTTAAATAAAATTCTGCGCATATTTATTACAAACTTTCCTACTGTAAAAAAGAAAGCGGGCAAGACCTCAAACACATGGATTACAAATGAAATAATAAATAGTTCTAATAATCTAAAACATATTCATTTGATTAAAAAACAAATAAATGATGAGTGTATACGAGAAAGGTACAGAATAGCGAAAGATCATCACAAATCCTTAATAAAACTTACTAAAAGGAATTTCCACGATTCCCTTATTAATAATGCCGATAACAAAAGTAAAATGGTGTGGTCCTTAATAAATAATCAATTGAGTGCTAGCTAGTAGTGTTGTGCTGCTCCTCAATTTTTGTGAATTATATAGTTAATACGCACTCCTTTATTGTGAAAATTGTACATGTAATTATTAATGTAGTGGTGATTACAATAGTGTTATTATATTTTCAATATATTATTGGTAAGTCCTATTAATTTAAACAAACAAAATCGGCGTGTGAATTAGGAACCGAGGTTAAGTGGCCTTCACTCTTTTTTGCGCCCAGTACATCTTGTGCCGTACTCCCGACGGCTATTGGAAATAAATACATTCGTTTAATCGAATTTTTAACATTTGTATATTCGCTCGATTGAAAATTTCCTTGAAATTCCTTTGTTTCTCTATTGTTTACCTTTCCGTGGTCTACTAAACCCCTGTTTGTGTTAAATTAAGTCGTCTTTACGGACCCATTGACGTGAAACTTGTGTATTGTTTTCCCTTGTATTAAATTAAATTATATTTCTTTAAATTACTATTAAAATAAAATGTCACGCGTGTGCGGATCTTGCAATAATAAACTTGGTCCAAGATCAAAAGTTTTAAAATGCTCCGATTGCAAACTTCGTTACCATGTAGATTGCCTGGATGAATTATCCTTAGAAGACGTTGCGTACTTTATTGCCGAAGCAGATAAGGATGATGGTAATTACTGGAAATGCAATTCGTGCATGTCTTCCCGTTCATCGAGCGGCCAAGTTAATTTGTCCCGCGTTTCGTTATCCAATTCTCATGGGCAATCAAACAGCTCGTCACTTGTCGAAACCATAAGGACGATATTCAGGGACGAATTTATGCCACTGTTCCGCACGGAATTGTTAAATGTTTTCGCGGATCTAAAAAATGAAATCAAATCACTTAATGATAGAATATGCGCGCTTGAACAAACTGCTGCTACAAATAACAATACTGCGAATACTTCATCTGACGTAATAGTTAATACAGACATTGCTCATGAGGTAGAGGAAAGGCAAGTGAGAGCTCGCAATGTTATTGTTTTCAACTTGCCCGAGACAGCTGGTCAATTGCAGGACAAAATAAATGCCGACGTCAATGCAATTAAAACACTAATTGATCCTGAAGTTAAATTTGAACCGACAAAAGTGATCCGCTTAGGTAAACCAAGCAATAGACCACGGCCAGTTAAAATATCCTTTCTCACTAATAAAGAAGCGCTTGATGTGTTAAAAGTAACTCGGGTCATCGATACCGGTAATATAAGATTCAATAATGATTTGACACAAATGCAACGGGACCATTTAAAACAATTAAGGAGCAAATTGGAAGAACGGAAGAAACAAGGTGAAACGGATCTTACCATTAAATATAGTAACGGTCATCCGTCAATAGTTAAGTCGACTCATAATAAAAAAAACTAAATATCTACTTCCAAAACGTTGGCGGCATGAAAGGGAAAATTAAATCGTTTATGTTGAACGTGAATGTATGTAGTTATGATGTCATTGTACTTGTCGAGACTTGGTTGGATGAGACTGTCAATAACGCTGAATTTATGCTCGAAAATTTTGTTATTTATAGAGTTGACAGAAATCATTGTAACAGCACTAAAACCAGAGGTGGTGGTGTTTTAATTGCTATACGTAACACCTTGAAGAGTTGTATCGTTCCAAGTTGCGATGATGTAAAGCATTTATTTGTAAAAATAAATGACAAATTCATTGTTGGCTCTACATATATCCCCCCTGCATCGAATATTTCAGTTTAAAAATCACATGCTGATGATCTCGAAAACATTTGTAACGCTAATCCAATGTGCCAATATATCTTTTGTGGAGACTACAATCTTCCAAATGCTATATGGGAGAGTTTTGGAGAGAATTTTGGAGAATTGAGTGAACGAAACAATAGTTATCCAGCAGATGTTCTCGCAAACGCTTTGAATTTCCACCACCTACTCCAATCGAATCAGATCCCGAATGACAGAAACGTATTTTTAGATCTGGTGTTTTCCAACATTTCTGGAATAAGTGTTAACCGTGCTAGTGACCCTTTATGTGACTCAAGTGTTCATCACATTCCATACAGTTTAAATGTCCCTATTTCAATAATTGGAATTCATTCGGGAAAGTATGGAATGGATATATGACTTTAAAGCAGCCAACTACAATGACATTAACAATTATTTAGCAGGTGTTGATTGGGATCAAGTCTTTTCCGGTAAATGTCTAGATGACGTTTGTAATTTTAATAATGTTCTGTATTCTGTGTTTAACTTATTTGTTCCGTGTAAATATTTAAAATCGTCCAAATACCCAAAATGGTTTAATCAAATTAATCAAATCAAAAAAAATTGCTCATGCTAAATACAAAAGAAGTGGTAGTTTTTCTGATTACAATGTATTTAAAAGAAAGCGTCAACAATGTGCTGATTTGAATAATATTCTATACAAGCAGTATATCTCTCGAATCGAAAACGAAATAAGTATTGACCCAAAACATTTTTGGGATCATGTAAATGTATGCCGCAAAACAAATGGTTTTCCAAAAGAAATGTATCTAGGCAATGTTAAAAGTGATACAACTGATAAAAAGGTTGATTTGTTTGCGTCACATTTTGCGGCTGCATATCAGGATCATCATCAACTTATTTCTAGTTTTCGGGGTGATCAAACTATTGATTTAATGGGTCTTAATGTTACTCTTATCGAAGTCTATAATTGTTTTTCGTCTCTTTCGGAGTCTTGCTGCACTGGCCCAGATGGTATTCCTGCATACTTTTTAAAGAGATGTGTGCACACGCTGAGTAAACCAATATACACTATTTTCTCTTCTTCACTAACCTCTGGTATATTTCCTCATTGTTGGAAGGATACTTTTATTATATCTATTCACAAAAATGCCTGTAGGGGAAATATACAAAACTATAGAGGCGTATCTATTCAGTCTGTCATACCAAAACAGTTAGACTTCTTAATTTCTGAGCAACTTATGAGATCATGTATGCATACTATTGTTAACCAGCAACATGGTTTTCTAAAAGGTAAGTCGACTATAACAAATTTGTTGCAGTATCAAACATTTCTGTGTGATGCCTTAGAGAATGGTCTACAGACTGATGCGATTTACACTGACTTCTCTAAGGCTTTCGACAGAGTGCAACATAGTATATTGTTGCATAAACTTAAGTCAATGGGTTTCGGGGACAATGTGGTACGCTGGCTTAAAAGTTATTTAAGTAATAGAACTCAGCGTATGCGCATAGGAAAATTTACCTCGAACTATATACAGGTATCATCTGGTGTGCCGCAAGGCTCCCATTGTGGACCAATTTTATTTATTCTTTTTATTAATGATATTGGATTATATCTTCAAAACAGCAATTTTCTTCTTTACGCCGATGATCTAAAGATATATAAAAACATTAGTTCTAGATTAGATCAAATTGAACTCCAAAATGACTTAAATGGATTATCACTATGGTGTAAACATAATCTATTAGAACTGAACATAAGTAAATGCTTCCATATTTCTTTTTGTCGACGATTTGGTAGTAGTTTTGAATATCACATTAATAACTTTAGCCTAACGCAAGTATCTGAAATTAAAGACTTAGGGGTAACTTTCACGTCTAAATTAAACTTCTCTAAACATATTTCAGATATTTGTAACAAAGCGTTGAAAATTCTAGGTTTTATTAATCGATTCTCGGCGGACTTCAAAACTACTACCATAAAATCATTATATTTGACATTAGTTCGACCACATTTAGAATATGCTTCTCTTATATGGTCTCCTTATACTATAACTTTATGCCAAAAACTGGAAGCGGTGCAAGGGAGATTTTTAAAGCTTATATCTTGTAGGTTGGGTAGAGGTCACATTTATAGCCATAGTGGTATGTTGACTGAACTAAATATAGTATCATTGGCCGAAAGAAGAATGTTTTTAGACATGTCGTTCCTGTATAAATTAATAAATGGGCAAATCAGCAGTAGCGAATTATTAATGAAGTTAAATTTTTATATTCCGCGTTGCTCTCAAGTTAGAAACAAATCATTATTTCGACTCGATTTTCATCCCACTCGTTATGGGATGTTTAATCCCCTCGATCGTCTTATGCGTAGCGCTAACGGAATCAGCACAAACATTAATTTTATGCTATTTGCACCAACATATCAAATTTTTATAAGAAGGCTTCGGCATGTGGAACTATTTAATGTCATTCGTTCAGTTTAATTTTATATCATTATTAGTGTTCTAGATTTTATTACATAATTTTTATTCCAATATTTTGTCATTGTTTGTTTAATTTGAAGTAACTCATGTTTGTTATGTATTTTATTTATTTATTTGTATGTGTTTTTATTTATTTTATCTATTTATTTATATTTTATCTATTTATTTATATTTTATCTATTTATTTATGTTTATATTGAATTTACTTATTTATTTTACACTTCATTTGTGATACTCAGGCTGTGATATTTTCATATCTGTGATACAACAAATGAGTTTACTCTATTTTTATTATTTTATTAATTAATTACCTTTATTTATTACATTTTTAGTTTTTAATTACATTTTAATTTAATGAATAAGAGTAACATTGAGACCTGATGCAGATCTTTTGGTGTATTTTAAATTGGGTTTTGGACATTTTGTAAATTATATTATTGCTTTTTTGTTTTGTTTTGTACTGTTATTAATTAATCTTGATTTGTTCATATTATTTCATTGTAATTCATCAGTTAATTTGTATTTTATATATTTATTTATATAAATAATTTATATTACTATATACATGTCAAATGTAAATTTATTATGTAAAGGAGTTTTCCGTAAATAAAAAAAAAAATAAATAAATAAATAAATGTACAAATATCCCATAAAAACATGAAAATTGATCTTAACAACCGAGACGTTGACAACCCACAACAGTTATGCGACTTATTTCAAGAACATTTTATGAATTTTTCTAATACTCCCGCCTCGTCTAATATCGTCCCTTATAGGTATACCAACAGTACATTTTATCTATATCCAGTAAACATAGAAGAAAATTTTAAAATTATTATTGAATTACCTTCGAACAAATCAGCAGGGAGTGATGAAATTCCTGGTTTTATAATAAAAGATATAGTAATGTTAATAGTGGGACCTTTGACACATATAATGAATGAATCATTTAAAACGGGCATCTTTCCCACTTTATTAAAAGAGGCACTCATAACTCCAGTTAATAAAAAAATAATAGACGTGACATTAATAACTATCGACCTGTATCTATTCTTCCATTTTTAGCTAAAGTTTTCGAGAAACCTATCCTCTCGTTTAATTTCTTATTTAAAAAAATTTAATCTCCTTAAAAACAGTCAATCTGGATTTTTAAAAGAAAAGTCTACAATAGATACGATTTTTGACTCTCTCGGGGCAATCTACGATGCTCTTGACGGTAATAAAACAACTCTAGATATTTACTTTGACTTAACAAGAGCATTTGTCCTAATAGACCACAAGTTACTTATGATATAATCGGAAATGCTCACAAACTAATTAAATCATTTATCACTAATAGATCGCAATCAGTAGTTATTTATGGCAAAAAAATACATATTAAATCACAAATTTAGATCCCAGAAATTATTATTAGGCAAAGGGACTCCTCAAGGGTCTACTCTTGCACCTTTTTTATTTGTTATATTTGTGAATGATGTTAATGCAGAGTTTCAGGATATAACTAATTTAATACTTTCTAAATTTGCAGATGATATATCCCTAGCTGTTAGTGGTAAATTATTAGAGTCTGCTGTAATGAATTCCAATCTAGCGATACGTAGATTTTCCTCTTGGTGTAGTAACATTAACTTGATGCTAAATAATAGTAAATCTGGATTCATACAATTTAAAAATTCGAGAAATAAAACCGTTCCTTCTATTGAAAACTTAGAACTGGACGACTATAAAATAAAACGTCTAAACAGTGAAACATTTTTAGGCATTACATTAACGCCGACGTTGAATTGGAGAACTCACATAGATACGATTTGTAAAAAAAACTGCAATCAAGTAGCTGTGCAATTTTGTCAATACGGGACTCTGTTAGAACATTCTAATATTTAAATGACTCATTTATAAATTAAGTTTTAAGTTGTAATATTTATATTAGGTTTTACTTTTTTGATATAAAATATTTTAATAGAAATTAAGTTTTAAAGTGTTTGTTTTTATATTAAGTTGTCTTTTCTTGACTTTGTAACACATGATAACCATGTCTTATTGCAAATAAAGTAATTATTATTTATAACACAAAAGAGGGTTTACTTTGACTTTGGTGTAAAACGAAGGTAAATCCAAATATCAAAAATTTGCAGTAATTCTAATATTTACTTATTTGTCTTCAGACACTATGCAAAAGCACGTCACACCGAAGAACAATAAAATTTAAAATCCCATAACTTTTGAAAATTGGACATGCAATGGACATGATTTGTTGCAAGGTCCTTAATTGCAATACAGCCTATGATTTATTTAGGGGACAAAATAATTACACAACAGGTTCCACCGAGATTTGAACTCGGATCGCTGGATTCAGAGTCCAGAGTGCTAACCATTACACCATGGAACCGCACATCTGAAGGGTTGGTACGTTTATTTATTTATTTATTTAAAAGATTACATATTTTAATTAAGCACAGATATAAATTATGATTTAATAAATAGATAATTTAAATAAAGAATAAGGATTATTTTAATTAGGCAATTTATTCAAGGCAAATGATAAATCTAACAGGGGCCGCTATATCAATTTTTATATGCATGTAGCAGTTTTTGTTGGGATATCTTATTGTTTACATCTAAGTGATCTGAAATATGTTGACTTGATTTAATATTGCAATAAAAAGCTATAGCACGGGAGTTAAAAGAGAGTTTTTAATTGAATAGGAACACTAAATATTTGATGGTGTAATGGATAATTGATAGTGGTTTAATTTGATTTTTAAAGGAATTATTTTACATCGCCATTTAGAACACTAGGCTTATATGAATGTTTGATTTGAGAGGTCGATTATCGGCGAAAAGCAAGGTATATTGTGATAGGTATTTACAAAAGAAAATCTGTAACAACAAATAAATTGTTTTTAAATTCTTCAAATAAAGATACTGTAACTAAAAATATCAGTGATATTACTAAGTAAGAACAAAAACAAACAATAAGTCTAAACAATGATTTCCTATGAAACTACCCCAATGGTGTTGCATTTAGCACGCGTCTGAGGGCGACATTTTGCCTGCGTTGGAGACGAACCATTTGTGAGGGCCTACAGTAACCCCTCATCGGTGCTGCGTATGTTAGTTATTATCTAATCATTATTGTGAAGAACTTAACCCTGTTCTTGTATGATAACAACAACTTATTCAGTGAAGCTTTGGCTTTTTGGGTGACATGTGAAATATTATTAGACCAGTTTAGGCGCCGGTCGAAGACGATGCCTGGGTATTTGGCTTCACTGGCAGTCGGAATAGGGGTATCTGCGTATGTCAGAGCTGGGGAATTGGTGATGCGACCTCGCGGCTTTGTGTAGATGTTAAAAAGAGTCGGGGATCGGGCGGAGACCTTAGGGACTCGTGCGTGAACAAAATTAAGTATTCGGGAAAATTCGTCTTAATCATTTTGTAGATGAGGCCTGCGTGCCAAACCCTGTCGAAGGCTTTAGAGACGTCTAGAAACAGCAGCTGTGTCTCTTTTTATTGCGAATCCTTCTGCAATGTATTCTGTCACTCTCCGCCGACTTGCGAGTCAGGTATTATTTTGTTCTCGTTTAAGAATGATTAAATTCGTAATTTTGGGGAAACGATGGAGATTTCCCCGCTTTTAGAATGTAGACAACAGCTGCCAACTTCCATAGATCTGGAAAATGACCTAGACGCATGATCGCGTTTGTTACATTAAACAACGCACATCTACCCTTGCGACCGAGGTTTTTTACCATCAGGTGCTTTTCTGTTTTTAAGTTCTTTGATCAGCTCGTTTAACTCTTCCGAAGTGGCATGATGACAATTCCACTTGCATGATGACAACTTCGGCGACGAAAAAGTCGTCATCGCCAAGGTTTAGCGTGAATTGCCGCTCTAACGAGCCAGCGAACGCCACCGCTTTGTCATCGTCAGTGTAAACGAGGACTCTGTAACCGTGAATCGCGTGTTGATGAGTCTTACGCTTGGTGAATTTCCAAACCGAATTCGGAAATTCGTTCATCGCCTCGATGCGACGATCTCATCGTTCTTTGCGAAGTGCACGTAGTGTGTCCCTAACGGCACGAGCTAGTGATCGTGATTCCGTTCTAAAGAACGGATCTCTGGTGTTCTGCCACCTGCACCTGGCAGCTTTCTTTTGCCTGATTAGGTCAACTAACTCAGGTATGAGTGTGATAGGCTCGACTTGAGTGGAAGTTCTGCTCGTCGTTGCGTCGCTGAAAACTGCGAGCATGACTGATGAGAGTTTCGAGACGGCATTGTCGATGTTCGATTTATTGCGGATGATCGTAAGTGGAGTAATAGAAGATTCTACTTTATTTTAGTCCAATTGGTAAACTTCATTTCTCTGACGGTGCGCTCGGCGCCTATTGCTACGACCATAATTACCGAGTTATGATCGGAACTTAGATCATTAGGCGACCATATGTCGTGTTCTGCGTTGACATTGCAAAGAATAGCAATATCGAGTATATCTGGCCTGAACTCAGCATTCGAATGGAAGAAAATGGTGATGTGGCCATCATAGTACTTTCCCTATATTTTACTCGAAAAATATGAGGTTTACACAAAAAGGCTATTCTTAATGATTTGTTCACTTTTGAATTCTCTGCAATTATTTTTAATAAAAGTGATGAATTTTATGAAAAATATGTTCGAATATGTTTGAACTTATAATAAAAAAACACGATCGTTTTGAGTTTAGCTTTATTTTGTAGATACTGCTACAATTGTTTCACCACACAGTGGCAGTATCTACAAAATAAAGCTAAACTCAAAACGATCGTGTTTTTTCATTATAAGTTCATAATGGAGTTTCGCCAAGTAACAGCCTTATCAATCCAATATTCGAATATGTTTAGTTTTTTATTCCCTTTAACTTTTGTTTGAACCGTTTTTTAAAATTTTTCATATTTAGAAAAATATCACGAAAAAACAAAAAAAACGCTTCGAGTAAACAACCACTTCCGGTCTATGAATGTTCACCAAAAGCTTTTCAGTTCCAGTTTTTAACGATAAATCCTTAAGTTTCAAGTTTCATATGAAACCGATAATTCGTTTTTGAGATACAGCGCCAACCGACAGACAGATAGACAGACAGACAGACGCACACACAGACACATTTTTTTTTCAGAAATTAGTGTAATGGACTCAGGGGACCTCAAATCGGATATTTCCGCAAAAAAAATTAAAAAAAAAAATCATGATCACTTCGTATATATGGTTTTGAGGCCCCACCGGTCTGATGGCGTGGCGTGAGTTGTTGATGTGATCGAGGAGGAGTCTCCCGTTGGTGTTAGTTACATGACTTTTCCATACTGGACTTTTCGAATTGAGATCACCGGCTACGATAGTTGGTAGGTTATCAGAGAAAATAAGACCAAGATCTTCCTCAACGATTCGCTTTTTCGACGGTTGGTAAGCCGAGATGATTTGTATCGGACCGTTGGTGAAATTGACAACAACTGCCGTGACGTCGATGTTAGCGAGGCAATTCAGTGAAAAGAATGAATGGTCTAATGATTGTTCGATATATACTGCAATGCCTCCTGTATTTTTGCGTCGTTGTGAGATAAATAGGAATAAAACCCGTGAACTTTCGGTTCTAGGCCATTGCTTAGACGAATCTCTCCAAGGGGCTCCGAAGACTTCTGTGGAGATGGCTTGGTCGTGGCTGAGACGCCTACTGTTTGAGAGAACGAAGACTTGGCGTCTGCCAAGTCTGTTACTAAGTGTAAATCTTGCGAAATCAACATAAGTGAAGCCGAGGAGTGTCTAACGTGTTTCATTTGTGATGTAAAACTACATGTTTCGTGTGGACAAAAAAGGAATACAGCCAAAGTTCAAGAATATAGGAATATTAAGTGGATTTGTGATGTATGCCTAGTGGAGTTTCCGAAACGTAAGTTACAACAAAGCCAATGTAAATGTACCACGGCCAATGCTACTTATAACATAGCTAATGATGTCGAGGATAAGTTGTCAGAAATATTTAAATTAATCAATAATCTGCAAAAAGATGTCATAACCCTTAAATCCAATAAGTGGGAAAATACTGAAAACACCTCAGCCTCTAAACAGAACTCTGTAATCCAAAGAAGCTATTCTGATTCTGCTAGTAATAAACAGAGGGAAACACAGGTATCAAAACACAATAAAACCAAAAAACTCCCAGAAGAAATACAGCATCGCGCGCCAGTGGATAAACGTATGAATGAGCATAATAATGATAAATTAAATGAATTTACGGAGGTAACATCTAGAAATGATCATATTATGAAAAAAATTGATGATGAGGGTTTTGAAACTGTAGTAAATAGAAAACGAACTCGCTACAGGGCTCAGCCAATAATCGGAACATCGGACGATTCTGCAGTTTCTGCAGTAGCAAAATACGCCTACGTACATACAAGTCGATTTAATCCAACAACCACAGTTGAATCCATTATAACACTATTAAAAAATAAAAACTTTTCTAATGTAAGATGCGAACAAATGAAATCAAAAAATCCTTCGGAGTATGCTTCATTTAAAGTTGGAGTCCCAATAACGGAGTTGCAGAGGCTTAAGGAACCGAATACATGGCCAAGAGGAATATGCATCAATCCATTTTTTCATTGGATCGAAAAGAAGATCGACGCGAAATAGAAAAATCAAATCTTGATCGTATAAAAATTATGCATTTAAATATACAGTCAATGAGAAATTGTATTAATGAACTTATTGTATTTTTAAAAAATAACAATATTAACGTACTGTGCCTATCAGAACATTGGCAAAATGCCGATCAAATTTTAACGCTTAATATTGTAAATTATAACTTAATATCATATTTTTGTCGCGATAAAGGTCACGGCGGTGTAGCCATTTATTGTGAAAATAACCTTCACACCCGTATACGCGAAGATATCAATGCACTCGCCGTTTCAAATAGTTTTGAGTGTACAGGCGTAGATATAGAGGCAAAAAAACAAGTAGCAGAAAAAATTACTATTGTTTGTATTTATAGGCCGCCCAATGCAGATATAGAATTATTTTTTGCTAAATTAGAGTTACTATTGAATATTTTAATGTCACACAACAACAAATATTTTATATCAGGGGATTTCAATATCGATTTGCTCAAACCAAATAAATTTGTTACTAATTTTAAAACACTTATAGCATCTTATGGTGGTATTTTTTTAATAAAAGAATATACACGAATATTTAATAATGGTGGATCATGTATTGATAATATAATAACTAATTATGAATTTATAAATAAATGTCAAATAACAAGTACGGGTTTTTCTGATCATCTAGCCCAAGTAGTAAGCTGCTCTCCATTCACTAGGGCAAATAATAATAAGAAAATGAATAAACGTATATTTTCAGAAAGTAATTTAGAAAAATTTAAAACGGCCTTGAACGATAAAGAACAATGGTCAGATATGTACACATATACAAATGTTGATATGCAATACAGCGCCTTTATGGGAAGGTTCCTGCAACACTTCAACAATTGTTTCCACTTTAAATCCGTAAATAATTCTAAGAAAAGTAGTTTTCCAATTTCTGATAAGACAAAAGAATTTAAAAGATTACTGAATGTTTATGATATTGTGGCTAAACATTCACCAGAAGTCAAACCCATCCTACGATTTTATAAACAGCAATATAATACCAGTTTAAAAAAAGATCGATATAATTTTTATAATAAAAAGATTGCAATGTCATCAAACAAAGGCAAAGCTGCTTGGAACACAATTAGGGATATAACAATGGCCTCCAACTCAAAAAACCAGTACCACAATGTAGATGCAAATTTAATTAACCAACATTTTATAAACTCGGCTTCAAATATTACAAACACATTCACTGCGGATAATACTATAAATGTAGATAAGGTATGTAACACAATGTTTTTGCACCCAATATCTGTTAATGAGGTTAAAACGATTGTGCAAAATATGCCATTAAAACATAGTAGTGGCATCGATAATATATCCTCATATGTTGTCAAACAATCTATAGATCTGATTGCGGATGAATTATGCTTTTTAATAAACGAATCTTTTCAGAATGGTATATTTCCAAAACAACTGAAGCTAATTAAAGTAATTCCACTATTTAAATCCGGGGATCCCGACAATATGTGTAATTTTAGACCTATAAGTCTTATTTCAACCTTTTCAAAAATATATGAATACGCAATCGTTAAGCAAATTAAAACATTTTTAGGCAAAAATAAGATACTTTCAATCAATCAGCATGGTTTTACAAAAAATAAAAACTGTAATACAGCAATTTACCAATTCACTAACTTTATATATTCATCTTTTGAGGATGAACAATTTTCATGCGGGATACTACTTGACCTGTCCAAGGCCTTTGATTCTATAAATCATAAACTTCTACTCTCTAAATTACATGAAATGGGATTTAGAGGAGTCGCCTATAATTGGTTATACTCATATCTCACCGAGAGAAAACAAATAGTAGAAGTAAAAAGAAATACTGGAGTAGTGCAATCAGAAATCTTGAATATTTTAGGAGGGGTACCACAAGGAAGTATATTAGGTCCTTTATTATTTAATCTCTACATCAACGATTTATTCAAATTAAATGAGGGGAGCTTCTACAAAATCATTAATTATGCCGATGATACAAATATTTGTATTAAGGGTAGAACTATGAATGAATTGTGCCAAAACACAAAAGAGGCTATGGATAAAATACTAAACTGGTTTAAGACCAATAAATTGCTTGTTAATACAACAAAAACGAAGTGTATTTTATTCAAGAAAACTGAAGTCATTTTTACTCCGCCAAGTCTCAATTGTGGTGATCTTAGTTTGGAATTATCACGGTCCGCAAAATTTTTAGGCGTAATTATGGACGATAAATTAACATGGACGGAACACATAAACAACATGCTAAAAAAATTAAGTAAAACCAATTATATGCTCCGCACATTAAGAGACTATGTCTCGTTTAGTATTTTGAAAAGCGTCTATTATGCAAATTTTGAAAGCATAATACGATATGGTATAATTCATTGGGGTAGTTCTACCCAAATTAATAAAGTTTTTACCGTCCAGAAACGAACACTTAGAGCAATGATTGGATTAAAACCAACTGCTTCTTGCAGGAACATATTCAAAACGAACAGATTGCTTACAGTATTTGGAATATATATTCTCGAATGTCTATTGTTCATTTGGAAGCAACGAGAGCTATTCATGAAAAACACAAATACTCACCCACACGACACAAGACATAAAAGTAACTATGCTTACCCAATACATAAATATACATTTACTGAAAAATGTCCGGAGTATACTAGTATGAAATTTTATAACATTTTACCAAAAAAAATTAAATCGGCCAACAGCGTGGATACATTTAGAAGGGAGATTGTTGAAGTGTTGTTAAAGATAGAACCTTACAGTGTAGAAGACTACTTAAAGTTTAAGTTTACGTAATATATACCTGTATATATGATATATTATTTCTGTACATTTATTGACGTCCTTTCCTATATTAAGTATGAATACCTGTATGTATGTAACGTATTTTTATAGGAATAAAGAGATTTATTTATTTATTTATTTATTTATTCCTCACATCTATTGCAAGAGTTTGACTTGACTTTGACCCTGTGTTGCTCCGTTAGAGACGCGGAATCGAGATTTACTTTTTAACCCTTTGAGTTAACCATTATAGAGATATTACCTTAAGGGTGCCATCTATTGTCTAAATTTTGCACGATTTCCTTGCTGTAACCTTCATAAATGGCTACATATATTATTGGTGTTATTAATGTGAGTAGCACATTTTTATCTTTAAAATTTTAAGTGTATAGAGTTAACTATCACGAGTATTTACAATACGCTGTAGTTGCCATACTAAATGAACGCTTTGTCAATAAATCACCCACAAATTTTAGAACAACATGAAGAGAAAAACTTTTAGTCTGCTCGGTCTTCAAACGAAATATATAAAATTTGCAATATTTTTGGATGAAAATCAATAAAATAAGATTGGTTTATTTAAGACAATTTATTATTAGGTCTCTATAATATCCAAAATATGTCAAAACTAAGTGAAAGTATATGACAAATAGAATAATAAAATGACTAGTAGGTTACATACTAGTGGGATTATCGAAGAACAATTTTTAGCTATTTTTTAGTTTTCTAGAAAATAGTGAAAACGTAATAGCACAGTTACCATTACATTACTTCTAATTATTTGTATTTATAATTCCTAAAATTTAAATCAATTGTTAGATACTGAAATTAGGCTTAGAACAAATAGTATGATGTTAAAACATTACGCCCAACGTGGGGCTCGAACCCACGACCCTGAGATTAAGAGTCTCATGCTCTACCGACTGAGCTAGCCGGGCAGATAGGTTTCATTATTTCGTAAAATCTACAACAAATGAGAATGACTAGAACAAACCACTTTTGAAACCACTATCTCTCTAGCTAATACTCCGACAGACATTGAATAATACAAAAGTAATTTGCGTGTTACAAAATAGCAAGGCTATCAAAGCAACACTAGTTTGAACGTATTTCTTTCTGTAAAATGAACTAAAAATGATTGAATGTACGTTAAATAGTTTGTGAGTGAATATATTATGATAAATTTGGAACAATTTTAGGTTGATGTAATTAAAAATAAATTAGCAAAGGCAATTAAATAATTGAATACTCAAGTTTATAACCATCTGGAGACACGTGTTTCGATCTTTTCATTTTTATTGTTTTTTCTTGCCGAATGACGAAAATCCAAATCCTGGAAATATTTTTGTTAAAGAGACTAGGAATATTTACCGATTATTATCATTGTAGTTCAATGACGACATGTAAATTATCTGCCCTTTGTCGAAGTTGCTAAATATCATCACAAGTTGAAAGAGATTTTGATCATTCGTCATTGAAGAAAGAAAATAGGCTTATTTTTTGTAAGGTTCCATGGTGTAATGGTTAGCACTCTGGACTCTGAATCCAGCGATCCGAGTTCAAATCTCGGTGGAACCTCTAATTTTAGAGCACAAAAATAAAACATGTCACAGTTACACAGCCAGTACTAATATTTAGAATTACGACTGATTTAAATGTAGTAGGAGTAATTGATTGATAGCGTCGTTAATAATTAATAAATTCATGTATATATCATCCTTGTTAACATTTTACACTTAATTAAGCATACAAGTTATTCAAACTTACCGAGTTAATTAATAGTTATTTAAGGTACAAGTGTAAAAAGTGATACTTTATTGCACGAACTGGCGTTTAAAAACACGAGCGAGGAACGAGCGAGTTTTTTTAAAGCCAGGAGTGCAATAAAGAAACTTTTTACACGTGTGTCTTACAAAATTTTATCTTCGATCGTAAAGGATTTCAAAGAATATATTCTTATGGATAATATTTTAATGTCATTTCAATAATTCAATTAATGAAAGCATATTTTACCCCCAGTGCACTAATGAAAGCGTTACTTAGCAACCAGTAAACAAGTTGCACAAATGTCGGCCGCCATTATTATTTATGGGAAAAATGTTCGCTTTATTGTAATCGCTTTGACTTGCATTAAATGAAATCTTCAGAGTTCTTAAATCTGCCATTTGGTTTGTATTATATATTTTATTTATAGTTTATTAGTTATTTGTATCAATTAATAAAAAATTAAGTTTTTCGTTGAAATATATCCATCTGTCAAATTTGACAATTCTGTGCAATAAAAACAGTTTGACATTACCGTGCAATAAAAACGAAAAAAAGCACTAGTGCTTTAAAAAGCCACTTTTTCAATGAAAAATGATGCAAAAAGCGTCTACTTTCTGTACGATCGTAGATAAAATAATTAATAATAATAATACAGTGTGAGAAAGGATTATTCATGTGCCTGAATATTTTGTACTACTATGGTGTTAGTTAATCTAAGATGCTTTTAGGTAAATATTCAAACCAAAAAGGCCATTATGTCGAATCAAACAACATCTGTATTATTGGTTGTATTTTTATACCTTCTTCAATAAGTAATAAAAGTTCTTCAATAAATAATAAATGTTCTGAAGCAACCCAAAAATTATTATTCAGGTAATATGTTGTAAAATATTTTGCTACTGTTAATAATTTCAACCTAGCTTTTTCAATTTCGTTAAGTAATAAATAAGATTATTCAATTGTGTCGTAATGAAAATTAAATAATAAAATATATAAGTCCTTACGTTGTAGAAAACTCACTAACAATTAGAAAAAACACGAAAATATTTCGTAAAATCTACACAAATGAGTCTTATTAAGACTACAAGAAACAAATCACTTTTGAAACAACTACTTATCTAGCTAATACTTCAACAGACATTCAATGATACAAAAGTAATTTGCGTGTTACAAAATAGCAAGGCTATCAAAGTAATACTAGTTTGAACGTATTTCTTTCTGTAAAATGAACTAAAAATGATTTAATGTACGTTAAATAGTTTATGAGTGACTATACTAAATTTGGAATAAGAAATGAAAATTAAAGCCATATTTTGCAGTCATTTTGTTAATTACAAGATAATAACACGGTTCCATGGTGTAATGGTTAGCACTCTGGACTTTGAATCCAGCGATCCGAGTTCAAATCTCGGTGGAACCTGTCATTTTATGGTATTTATGTATTCTTTGTTTGGTTTTTTTGACGACACGAAATGTTTGCAGTCATAAACAAAAAAACAACTCAACCTACACTTGAAAAATGGATTGACACCGAGATGGCTAGTATTAACTGGCTTCAATCTTCCCTTAGCCCGAGCATCGGCATTCAATCCATACAATGTGCAATTATTCTTCCGAAACTTAAATCACATCTAAGTTGGATTTTGAAGCCACAAATGTTTGGAACATGAATGAAACCTACTTATGCACAGTCCAGCAGAGTTATCACACAGCTTGACGCCAAGCAAGTGAGTAAAGGCGAACATGGAACGACGATTACAATTGCGGCTCCAGTGTCTGCCACGGTTGTTCGCTTGTCGAATTCGTGCAAACTTTTTACCTATTATTGGAAAATTATGAATCGCATGTTTCAAGCGAAGCGATGCAGTTTTGCATCGCCGAATGCTATTAATGTGGCATCATTTCCATACTGCACGCACAAAATGCAGCCATTAATACAATGGCTGCATTTTGTGAATGTTTTTGGATTATTTAAGAAAGGAATTACAGTGTTAAGCGACGATGGGATGCGCCGCTATGGTACGAACATGACCATCTACAATTTCATGAAGAATAAGAAGGCTTTTGCTGCACTGGCAAACATTTTCATAAAATGTGATTGCGCAATATCCTCTTTTACCGATCGTCGTCCAATGCTAAGTGCAACTGAGATGGATGTTAGTACAGAATGCATCGTTAAAGACACAATGCCTTAACAGAAATGGGTGCACTTAATTTGCACGAAACCGTCCAAGAAGTTCTGCTATTTTCTAAAGCACCCCCATGGAGAAAGAGTAGTATACGCAGTCGCAGACGTGGTAAAACACAAATATTGACCACTCTTGAAATGGTGGCAGAAAGAAGTGGTAGCTGCAGTCAAAACGCGCGCGGATGTTACACCAACTACCTCGGGTGTCTTACCATCCACTCGTGGAGGTGGACGTGGAGGTGGATATCTGAAAAAAGTGCCTTCGTCGTCGGATAGTGATTATGATTTCTACTTAAAATTTCACATTTCCAAATGATTATTCGGTTCTGTCATATGTTTGAAAACGTCGAAACGTCGAGTTTGGTAGAAATGTCATAACTCATCAGAAACAAGATACAGCAGGTCTACGGCTAGAATATAGCAGAAGGAGTAAGCAAATAAACACTTTACACTATCTGGTTTTTATAGGCCAAAGTGCTTAATCAATCGGTTCTGCTCCATGTTACCCTATTTATAATTTTGTTTCATATGTTGCAGGTCAACATAATATCAGCATAAATGGTATCGAACTCAGTATAGATAAAGTGGTTTTATATATATAACATATTAAAATTTAATACAAAATATGCAGTAATATGAAAGTAATTGCAATTTGGCGTTTGCTGAAGCTAAACGTAGCCACAAGTACGATCATCTTTCACATGATATAAAATATGGTCCACTATTTCATAAGGTTTCATAGTGTAGCTGGACTCTGAATCCAGCTATCCGAGTTCAAATCTCAGCGGAACCTGTAATTTTATGGAACCAAAATAAAATACGACACAATTATAAACAATAATTATTACTACTTCAAATTTAATATTTACTTGTAGATTCATGACAGCCTCATAATAAATTAATACATTCACTCAGAGCATAGTTAATAATTTAATTAGGTACATAATATTTAACTTGAATAGTGTGTCTAAGTAGGTGTTAATATTGTTCATTACTATAGCTATAGTTGAATAAAGGTAATGAAATGAATGGGTTTTAATAAATATTACATCTATAGAATCTATTATCTCAAATTAATCAACTTCAGTATTATTTAAAATAATTTCTACGTTCTTTGCAATAATTAAAGAATTTATTGTAGCATTTTAACATTAATATTTGTAATAACTGTAGAGAGCGGATTTCTAGCATTATGCTTATCCATAATATTAATAGCATCGAAAAAATTTCTTAATATCTATACGAATCGTGAACAATGTGATTACTTAGCGCTAAGTTTTTTTTGCTTTTTTGCTTATTTTGACTTTTTGTGCTTATTTTGACTTTTTATGCGTATTTTCATGCTTTTTTTTTAGATTCTGATGCTTATTTGGAGCATTTTCTTAAACATTTAAAAAACATTCAATAAAAATTTCACGCTGATAATAAATTAATGTGCTAATATAGAGAATTTTCGTAAAAATCTGTATCCCATTATTTATAGATTATATTTGTATTACATTCGTGTCTTTTGACAACATAATTGTTTAAAATCTTCATAATATGATACAATAATTATAATGAATTTTATTATTAATAAATATTAGTACAAATTACCAATTTACAATGGATTCGTTTATAAATAAGTAGATATAATAGATCGTCTCATTATTCAGATAATACAGACGAACGCTTCATAGGAATCACACCTATGATATTCCGGATGTAAACGTCGTTAAAAAATAAATAGGGGCCCCAGTAAGTATTAAATGTAAACAAATTTAAGTGATAGCTAATAATCAGGTGTTCTGCAACCGTATCAATTTTCTACTCTCGGCAAAAATACGGATGGGACGACTGGCACATATTTACCGTTTTTGTTAATTTTCATATTCAAACTCGCATTCATAAACTATTGAATTGAAATTCCAAAAACTTTGCTTATTTATCAAAAATTATTATATGCGTCAATCGTATTAACCTGGGGAATCACAGATAAATTATATTATATAATTCTTATGTATATTTAACCCATAATGCAAAAGGTGAAAACCACAATACAAGAATTAATTAGAGGCTATCCAGAATTAATAAGTGAAAATTATACATTATTTTGTAAGGCATGTTTAAAAATAGTAAGTTTTATTTTAGTTCCCAACTGCATCCTAACTAGTCAAGACTTGTATGTAAAACATGTTATAACAACACTACGTCAAGAACGTTTGAAAAAGTTCAAAGCTGAACTAACAAAACAGCACAATTTCACAATCTTTAGCATCATCTTCAATTAAATTCACATTTGTGCAAAATACTTTTACATTCTAATATCCCTTTAAGAAAATTACAAAATAATGCATTTAAATCTTTCTTGGGAAAATATTGTAAAGTGCGCTTTCCCGAGAAAAAAATGTGTAGCTCTTGCATACTATGAAACCATACAAAACAATAAAAATATTATTAACAATAATTATATGTGGTTTGGTGCGGATGAAACCACAGACGCTTGTTTAATTTAATGATAGGAGTTTAACATGAAGACATCCGACCAATAGTATTTTGATATATACAAAAGAAATTAAGAAAACTGATAATAACATTATAGCAAAATTGATAAATGATGGACTGACAAGCTTATTTTTGCCATAGACAATACCAAGTTACAAAATTTTACTAATAATGCATTTTGTGCATTGTACAAGTTTAGAACATGGATAGAAATTCTTATATTCTTCTGTGAGTGCAATTATTCAAGAAGTCATTACCTGATATCTCACTGCCCCGTAAACCAGCGCTAACAAAATGGGGAACTTGGCTATATGCTACGATGTACTATGCGAACAATTTTAAAGAATTTAATAAGGCTATATACAACTTTCCCGAAACGACAAGCAAATCAGTTAATGACCGTCAAACAGTTCTTAAGAAACAAGAGCTTCCTTCAAAACAATTTAGTTACATAAAATCGCGTTTAAATTTTGTGAGCAACACAATCAAATCTTTATAAAAGCAGATTCATTTTAGAAAATACCTGAACGCATTGGCCAAGAAATCAAAATAATATCGAAAGAAGTATTCGGTGAAAATGAAGGATTTATAATATTAAATAAATTAAACTTGATTTTGAATGGCAATTTTCAAATGGATCTAGCTATAAATTAAAATAAAGAGAAGCTTTTCCACTTCAAAAATGTATTGAGCGTCAGAAGTAATAATTTTTACAATTAAACCCCTAGAACAACATTTAATGATCTACTGTTTTCATGAATAGATTTTAGTTATTTTGAAATGTATACAAAATTACAATTTAATTTTTAAATACTTACATGATATTATATATTGCGTAAAGAAAGTATATTTATTTTAGTTTTAAGCAGAATTTCTATGTAAAATATGTTGATAAACGTGTAACATATTAAGAAAATATAGTTTTCTTTAGTGCTTTTTTTCGTGTTTTTATGCTTTTTTCATCTTTTTATGCTTTTTTAATGCTTTTTTTCTCTAAATTTTGTGCCTTTTTAAGTGCTTTTTTTCACATTTTTTAAGCTTTTTTATCCTCTCTCTAGTAATAAGTATAAGCCTTCAATATGAACGCTACTATGTTACCCAAAAGTACTACAGTTGAAATATGAGTTACTAATAAAACTAAAGCCCTTAGGAGAATCCATGTAAATACATACACATTATATTGATATTATTATATAAATTTAAAAAGTGTATGAATTAATCATTAAGCATTATTAATGTGTATTATTAGAGTATGTTCATTGAAAGTTTTAAAATGATAGGTTCCACCGAGATTTGAACTCGGATCGCTGGATTCAAAGTCCAGAGTGCTAACCATTACACCATGGAACCGTGTTATTGTCTTGTAATTAACAAAATGGCTGCAAAATATTTCTTTAATTTGTATTAATGCACTATTAGAGTTATAATATGTATTACTTAAATAAATTGAGAAAACTAGGTTCAATTTATTATTACTAACAAAATATTGTGCAACATATATTGGATTTGACGTATTAGCGTGATTGTTATACGTGAAAAATAATATTTGCGTTGCATCAGAACATTTGCCTTTATGCTATAAATATAATTGTCATAGTTAGATTTAATGTGACTATTTTTTGCAGAAGGTATAAAAATACAATCAATAATACAGATGTTGTTTGATTGGACACAATGGCCTTTTTAGTTTGAATATTTAGCTGAAAGCATCTTAGATTAACTAGCACCATAGTAATACAAAATATTAAGGCATATGAATAATCCTTTCATTCTCGAAATTGTAGTGTATTCGAATTTTTAATTTTTATGTTTAATTAAGTGAAAACATGTTAACAAGGATTATATATACTTGAATTTATTAATTATTAACGACGCAATCAATCAATTATTCCTACTAAATTTAAATCAGTAGTAATTCTAAATATTAGTACTGGCTGTGAAAATGTGTCATGTTTCATTTGTGTACTCTAAAATTAGAGGTTCCACCGAGATTTGAACTCGGATCGCTGGATTCAGAGTCCAGAGTGCTAACCATTACACCATGGAACCTTACAAAAAGTAAGCCCATTTTCTTTCTTCAATGAGGAAGGTTGTAAATCTCTTTCAACTTGTGATGATATTTAACAACTTCGGCGAAGGACAGATAACTTGCATGTCGTCATTCAATTACAATGATAACAATTGGTAAATATTCCTAGTCTCTTTAATAAAAATATTGCCAGGATTTGGATTTTCGTCATTCGGCAAGAAAAAACAGACTCATCAATCATGTATACCCGGCTAGCTCAGTCGGTAGAGCATGAGACTCTTAATCTCAGGGTCGTGGGTTCGAGCCCCACGTTGGGCGTAATGTTTTAACATCATACTATTTGTTCTAAACTTAAGTTCAGTATTTAAGAATTGATTTAAATTTTAGGAGTTATAAATAAAAATAATTGGAAGTAATGTAATGGTAACTTTACTATTACGTTTACACTATTTTCTAGAAAACTGAAAATAGCTAAAAGTTTTTTCATAATTCCACTAGTATGTTACGTACTAGTCATTTTATTATTCTATTTATCATATGTTTTCACTTAGTTTTGATAGTTTTTTAGATATTATAGAGACCTAAGAATAATTTGCCTTAAAAAAACCAATATTATTTGATTGATTTTCATGCAAAAATATTGTAAATGTTATACATTTCGTTTGAAGGGCGAGCAGAAAAACAGTTTTTCTCTTCATGTTGTTCTAAAATTTGTGAGTGATTTAATAATAAACCGTGGCATGACAACTACAGCTTATTGTAAAAACTCGTGATTGGATCGGTATACACTTAAAATCCTAAAGATGACCTTTATTCGAACGATATGGCACCAAATACCTTGGCATATTATTGTGCTTCAAGGAAAACTAGGATAACACTAAACCTTACATGACTCCATTCTTCGATTAAATGGTGTCTTTTTATGGCACCGTAGAAGTCTGGCTCGTTTGTGAAGTTACATCAAGAGAAGATATCATAAAGGTCGTTACATAGTTATTCTCATATCTCTGATACTATTAACGCTAAATGCAGTTGAATGACGAAGCCTAACTCTAACCATAATTTTTCTAAGGTAGTGGTTTCTACGTCCATTAGTCGTATGAATATATCTACTACAGGACGACAATATTGGATAAGTTTTTAGACCATGCAGTTTTACCTCGAATTTGGTTCAACTATGCCCTTATACCAATTCTAGGCGTAGCTAGCAACGTTCGCGTAGCATATGATACATATTTTGCGACATGAATTTTAACTTTCTTAATAGAGATTATCTGTTTCAAATTAAAATATATGTGGATCTAGCTGATTATGATGCCTATATATTGGATGTAACAAGTTTAAAGTAAAATTTGATACCACGCCGAAGCAGGAAATTTAAAAATTCCTTAAATGTCATATATTCAAAATGATATAAGCCCTGCGCAAGAGCGAGCTAGGGTGTACGTTTTACGTTCCCTATTTTTAAAATGCAGACACACATTTCGTCTTTCATTTCACACGGTCTTGGTCATCCTAGGATGATAATATACATTTAGAACGAGATGGATATTAGTTGCTATACATTTCTTAGTACAAAAATGAATGCGACATAGCCAACTCACAGCGGCTCGACTATATTAAAACGTTGCGCCCAACGTGGGGCTCGAACCCACGACCCTGAGATTAAGAGTCTCATGCTCTACCGACTGAGCTAGCCGGGCCTTAAGAATATTTTTAGAAGCCATGTTATAGCCGCCAAAATCGTTAATAACACCACTGAACTTATTTCTGCTATTACTTAAGCTTGAACTTAATATCTAACATAACTTATATCTTCATTAATATCTAACTTATTTTTTTGTAGCAAGTAGAGTTAGTATTTTTGTTCAAATTATAATTAATTATTAACTTAAACCTACTTTAACCTTAAAAAAAAGTGCTACACACATTAATAACACCAGTTATATATGTAGCCATTTCTGAAGGTTGCAGCAAGGATATCTTCTAATTCTTTCCATGTTTCATTTATTTTATTAATTTTGGCATAGACCATAGACAATTATATATTTTAATATTATTAGAGTGCTTAATATGCCAGACATTTAATTTAATATAAACGACTAGACTGACCTAATATATTCTTTTTTCAAAGGATCCACGTTTAATCAGCTTTTTGAAGATGTCAGTCAGTTTCAGATCTGTAAACACACAACTAATGTATTTAATATTTCTTATCTACCATGCAATAAAGTAATAATAGTATAGTTCTGCCTAGTTCCCTGATATCTTCGAGATCGTATATTGCTTCTTTAATTAATTCGAAAACAATGATGTACTTAAACCTTTTATTCGATTTTCATGGTGGATATTTTTCAAAACATACAGTCTCAAATTTTTGTGTGGTTGCTAAAGTAGAATTTTAGTTAGGTTTATCTATCGAAAATGTTAGAATAACGTCAGAAAAGGGATTATTTTAGTCTTAGTCCCGTATAGTTGATAGCATATTTAATGTTATTATTATAATAAGGCGATACGATGGAGAATTTTATAAATAAATTAAATCAAGCTTACCGACATTTTAATAATAAAGCCAACATGAATATTGGCCTTGTATCACTCTTGACTGATGAATTTTGGATTCTGCCCGCCTGTTGTCAGTTTCTCTTTGGCTCCATTGAATATATATTCAGCCAAAATCACTGACTGGAAACTCTTTAATAACTCCATCTCGAAACACGTACCTTTGATTCCGGCGATGCGTAAGCGTGAAGGAAATGATGAGGGTATTAATATCCTCACAGCGGCAATTCATAGAGCCATTGAAGAATCCACATCAGTGAAGAATATATCTCCTTAATAAAATTAGAAAAAAAATCGTGTCCGACGTAGTTGGCTTAAAGAAATCCGAAATGCTCATTGGGCAAGGCGTATCGACTACGCCGCCCAACACAAACCCCAATTATGGAAGCTCACAAAGAACTTCACCAATGCCAGAAGGGCGACTCCTGCTATCCATGGCCGAAGCCTTTGCGGATAGCCTCCAATCGTAATTCTCGCCGAACGACGAAACCACGAGTGATGAACTCCTGGACGAAATTGAAGAGGCGCTTCATCGTTTTGAACGATCTCCAAACTCCGTCCCTAAACCGACAATAGTTATAGAAATTAAAGACTTTATTAAACTGGCGCCAAACAAAAAAGCGCCCGGACACGATAAAATCAACTGCAACTGCCTCAAGAATCTCTCACTTAAGGCAATTGTATTTCTAGCAAGCATCTACACTGCCTTTCTAAGAACAGGATACTTTCCTAAAACGTGGAAACATGCCACTTTATTCTTACACCCAAACCGGGTTTCCTAAGTTTCCACAAAACTATCGTCCTATTAGTTTACTCAAAACTATCGTCCTATTAGTTTGCTCCGTACACTGGGTAAACTACTTGGAAAAACAATACAACAAGTGCGATTGACCGAATGGTCAAATGATCACAAAGTCGTCCCAAACACACAATTCGGCTTAATAAAAAGCCTATCTACAAACAACCAGCTTGTACGAACCAGCGATTACATAATCGAAGGTTTTAATCGTAAACAAAGCACTCTACCCATATTTTTTTTAGCCTCTGGCATGATGGAATGATTTTCCAACCCTATATATTGTCTCACATATTTGGTGAAACTCATCCAAAAGTTTTTCACCAAAATAACCTTCTCAGCACGTTACGAAAGTGCTACTTCCGAACCGCGAAAAATGACTGCCGACGTCCCTCAGGGATCGGTGCTCTCTCCCACCTTGTACAACATGCGGACGACACCGCATACTTGTATCATGGTAAATCTATTTCGCACATGATGCGTAAAATCCAAACCGCCCTCGACGAACTCGAGGAGTGGACACTTGAATGGCAAATCTCAATAAATCCGGAGAAAAGTCAAGCCATTTATTTCTCCCAGGGCCGCTCGATACCCATTAATAACTTTACTTTCAAGGACATAGCCAGTCCAAGGGACGACCAGGTTAAATACCTCGGTCTATACATGGACAAAAGACTAAATTTTTATAAACAAGTCCAACTGACCATCTCGAAAGCCAAACAAGCGTTCGGACATTTTAAATCACTACTTCTCGATAAAAGTTAGCTTTTCCTCTCCCGTAAAGTCTATCTATATAAGACAATCATACGGTCAAAAATGGCATATGGTTGCGCTGCATGGATTACCCTCTCCAAGTCGCAGATGAATAAGTTGGAGGCCACACAGAGAAAGGTGATCCGTAGGATTGTCAACGCATCGTGTTACGTCTCTAACAATCAATTGTGTTCGGAAATAAACATCCCTAGAGTCCAGAACTTTATCCATCAGCTGGCCCTCAGCCACTCTACCAAATTTGACCTCTGCCTTCTACAGGATCCTATTGAACCACGACGCCCATCAGGCAAAAGAAATCGTCCATTACAACTGGACGAATTTGTAAAGCAATGGAGTTTTAGTCAGTAAAAATTTGACATTACCTAGATGATCGGCCTCTAGGTGTCTTATGTAAGATCTACTTCCACGAAAACAACACTAAAAAACAAAGTTCTTTGGAATATCCACTGATTGTAGCTGTTTGCCAAGTTGCTTAAGATTAAACTCACTGGCATCATGATTAATTTACATAACGTAAAAGACTAAATGAAATGAAACTGTGATCTCGAATAGAGTAATGTCGTAATAACTATTGATCATTATTTTGTTATTTTAGTGTTTATAGTCTGTCCGTTGGATCTTCCGTCGTACGTCACTAACTATCGCTTCAAAAAACGACGAAAGTTTTACAGTGCGTTCTTTTTCTAACGCATTTGGTTTACTTTATCAGACTGAATGTTTTTGTGTCGTTTCTCGAAGCGATATTTTGTGACGTAGGACGGAAGATCCAACGGATGGACTGTATCATGAATTACCATATAGTAACCGTCGCAAATATTCTTATGATTTTTAACGGAGAAATTAAAATATTGCGCCCAACGTGGGGCTAGAACCCACGATCCTGAGATTAAGAGTCTCATGCTCTACCGACTGAGCTAGCCGGGCCTATGGGTTTTGCAGGAACAGATATCCTAGTAATTTGTATTATATTTACACGCATTTCTGATTTTTACACCAGCGTCGATAACTTGATTAAAAGAATTAGAAACCTTTCTTCACTATTTTACAAATAAAATAAAGAAAAAAAGGTTTCTAATTGTTTTAATTAAGATATTATAAACTTCACGTAACTCGATTAATCCAAATACTAACATCGATATTACAATCTTAAAACGAAATACTGAAATGCAGTTAGAAATTGGCACATTATAAGAAATCGTGTCTAGAATCAGATTAGAATAATAAAACGATGTAAATAATTAAGTTCTCAGCTTCATAACCTATACGAAAACAAAAATCGAAAATCATATATGCCAAAAACCACGTAAATTTTGGAAACAAAAGAAACGTTATTAGAAAATAAGATCCTCGATAATTATGAAAATATCTCAGCACCTATTTTTGAGATTCATAAACGTATGAATGATAAGTCGTGTGATGTTGTTTTTAAAAGTCAAGTAAATAATTCTAAATTTCCCATTGCCTTACAGTAGGTGTATGAGGAGTTAGTATCTTTAGAGAATAGTGCAACCTGTGATCCTGATGACGTTCCAGGAATATTCCTTTCTAAATGTGTGTGTACCTTGACGAAACCCTTACATATTTTATTTTCTTGCTCTTTGGGAGAAGAAACTTTTTACCATATTTGGAAAAAGAGTTTTTTAATACCCATACATACATCTGGCAGAAGATATATTATTCCGAATTACAGAGTCGCAATACAAACATTTAACCCAAAAATATTTGACAAGATGATTTCGAAGCAACATCTGTCGTTCCACAGGATAATCACTGTGACCCCATCTTATTTCTCTTACGTATAAATAATATTAGTGATATTAGTAAGACTATAAAACAAGATACTTATTGAAAGAACTACTTCTCTGGCTAATATTCCGATATATATTAAATTATACAAAAGTAATTTCAGTATTACAAAATATACCAAGCTTATAAATTTTATTTTAGTTTTTTAAGTTTATTAGACAAAAATATTGTTTTGTGTAGTTTTTATAACTTTGCTATATTGTAGCATGCAAATTACTTTTGTATAATTTAATATATATCGGAATATTAGTCTCAAGCTAGTAAAATTGTTTCCTATTTTTAAATTATTCATTTTCTGTATTTGTTATTTGCAAATTATTATTATTATTTTGTTTCTTGTTTATATAAAATAGAATATGTAATATTTAATGTTTTAAATGGTAGAAGAGCCTTAATGAATAAACTTTGCTTGGTACTAGCAAATAAAAACGTATATTATTATTATATCATTAAAAAAATTGTTTTTCATAAATTTCATTTACTGAATAGAAAATATTTATGTAAGCATATTGAGGAACAATAGATATTTTGAAAAATTAGATTCTTAGGGATAAAAACTAATTTATATGTAATATTCATATACCTGAATATTTTAATGCAATTATATTTAAAATATTTTATGAGAGACTTAACGAAATTTCTGTCGCCATCTGTCTTTATAATTTATTTGAAATTCATCGCCGTAATTATAGTAATTAATATTATTATGATAAAAAAATGATTACATTTCTGTACCATTACATATGTATTAATGTCTGTCGAGTTATTAGCCAGAGAAGTAGTTGTTTCAATTAGTGATTTATTTCTAGTCTTAATAATAATCATTGTTGTAGATTTGAGAATTATTTCGAATTTATTGTTAATAGCCGTTTTTAATAAACAAGAAAAGTGTATAGTTGACCCAAAGATATAAGGCGTTTATGACCTTTTAGGGTATTTTTTGTATTCGTGGAAGTGGAGAGATCTTACATAACACGCCTAGAGGCCGATCCTCTAGGTAGTGTCAGATTCTTACTAACTAAAACTCCACTCCCTTGCTTAACAAATTTTATTTAGTAAATTTTTATAGCAGGTATTGATTCGCGTATTTAAGTGATTGTGGGTTGACTGAGTTAATGCACTAATGTGAATTTTTATCTTGATGGAGAGTTAAAGGTTTTTAAAATTTTGTTGAATTTTACCAAAAATTTTGAAAAATGTGTATTGCAGTGCATGTTCATCCAGTTGTAATAGACGTTTTCTTTTGCCTGGTGGGCGTCCTGGTTCAATGCGATCCTGCAGAAGGCAGAGATCAAATTTTGTAGAGTGGCTGAGGGCCAGCGATGGGTAAAGTCCTGGACTCTAGGGATGTTTAATTCCGAGCGCAGTTGATTGTTGGAGACGTACCACGGTGCGTAGACAATCCTACGGATCATCTTGCTCTGTGTGGCCTCCAACTTATTCATCTGCGTCTTGGACTCTTGGAGAGAGTAATCCATGCAGGGCAACCATATGTCATTTTTGACCGTATGATTGCCTTGTACAGATGGACTTTACTGGAGAGGAAAAGCTGACTTTTATCGAGCAGTAGTGATTTTAGTTGTGTGAACGCTTGTTTGGCTTTCGAGATGGTCATTTGGACATGTTTATTCCAATTTAGTTTTTTATCCATGTGAAGACCGAGGTATTTAACCTGGTCGACCCATGGAATGGCTGTGTCCTTGAAAGTAAGGTTATCATCGTCCGCATATTGGGCCGTTAGTATGTGATTAGGGGCTGGAATGTCGTGTACATAGATGTTGTACAGGGTGGGAGAGAGCACCGATCTCTGAGGGACGTCGGTTGTCATTTCTCTTGGTTCGGAGGTAGCACTGTCGTAGCGTGCTGAGAAGGTTCTTTTGGTGATAAACTGTTGTAGGATTTTCACCAGATAAGTGGGGCAGTTTAGGGTTAGCAGTTTAAAAATCATTCCATCATGCCAAACGCGGTCGAATGCTTTAGCAACATCTAGAAATATAGCTAGAGTGCTTTGTTTACGATTAAAACCTTCGATAATGTAATCGCTGGTTCGTACAAGCTGGTTGTTTGTAGATAGGCCTTCTACCGCAAGGTAAACTAGACCGTTTTGCCCATGGATAGCAGGAGTCGCCTTTCTGGTATTGGTGAAGTTCTTAGTGAGCTTCCATAATTGGGGTTTGTGTTGGGCGGCGTCGTCGATACGCCTTGCCCAACGGGCATTTCGGATTTCTTTAAGCGACAGCGTGTGCGTTGCCAACTATATCGTCCACTGTTTTTAGTGAACGGTTTGATTTTTGGCTAGGATTTGACTGAGTTTTATTGTTTTTTTTGTTTGTCTTTCTTTGGCGTTTTTTGCCAGAGTTAGATTGAGGAGGAGATGTTTTGTAGGTGGTTGCGGTGTTTTTGCAACCGACTGATTGATTTGCTGAGTTTATAATTTTAATTGGCCTCAGCGGGCTCGGTGGTCCGGTGCTTGACCGGTTATTGGGCTTTTTAGCGCGGCTGGAATCCGACTCCGTGTCGAATGGCGCTCTCTTTGATTTTTTTTTGGATTTCACCAAGGTGAAACCATCGTCGGAGTTGTTGATTGAGGAGTCTGTGTCAGAGTTGATGGGCTTTTTTGGGATTTTTTAGGGTATTTAACTTCCACTAATTTTTATGAAGGACCGACCGCAAACTCTGATGCCCAACCCCCAATAGCTGGTCCGCATCGGATCATGTTAACGCTATTCCAGGCCCGGTTTTGGAATTTTTTCATAATCTCTAGTAACTGCTTCTTAGTATAGGATTCTTCACAAAAGAGATCATTTGCATGCAGAAATAAGCCTTTGCAATGGCCACATTTGTATAGAGAAAATTATTCAATGCGGTCCTGACCAGCACGAAAATATTTATTGGTTTGGATTTACGATATGATTGCCCTAAACTCATTAAGGCAGTCAAACGGCGAAAGGCCATAAACGCCTTATATCTTTGGGACAACTATATATATGTACTTATTTAATGATCATCACTCTCACTAATCTTGTCCGATTCCGCAGTTCTACCGATGGCAATAGTATCAATAATAGCTTTATACTATAGACGTGTTTCATTAGAACTAATTAGGTAACTCAATGAAAAAAACTGCCGAAACCCGGGATTGAACCGGGGACCTTTAGATCTTCAGTCTAACGCTCTCCCAACTGAGCTATTTCGGCTGATATGTGAAATTATAATTTCGCATTTCAAACACAAGAAAAATCACGATTAAGAAAGTATGTACTTACATAGTTATTGGCAAAATTGTTTATTTTTTCAATATACCTATCTTGAAATATGTATGCAAAATTTTACCACCTATAATAAAATAATAATATGAAGCTTTTCATAATCATTGTTTTAAGAAAATTTACTGCAATCTTTGTTATTATTGATATGATTGCAATAAGATATTTATCGACTTTCTTAAAAATTGTTGTAAATTGTACTTCAGCAGTTAATCAATTGCAGAGGATTGGAATTGACTTGGAGAAGTTACAACAGCCGAAATAGCTCAGTTGGGAGAGCGTTAGACTGAAGATCTAAAGGTCCCCGGTTCAATCCCGGGTTTCGGCAGGTTTTGTACATTGAGTTGTTGACATAATTTCTATTTAATATGATGCCGCCAAACAAAACGAAAACCGCTTTCTAATATACTGCATTTAATTTAAAATCTATATGCCAAGCAACATAATATACACATATAAAAATTGCTAATTGTTTGCTATGTAAATAAGTGAAGATAATATGCTATAATATACTGGAGCTCAAAAGGAATGCAACACCCCTTAGATGTGGTTTAATCCAAGCAACAAATATGCACGTTTATTCCCCTTACTTTATCTCTATTTTTGTGTACAATTTTTTCACTTATCCGAAAAATAAAGCAAATTTAATAATGTTAACTAATAACCAGTCACCTGCTCTACTCTGATCCTTTCTGAGCTCTTCAGTATATTAAAAAAAACTTGCTAAAATGCCTAGAATCACCCCGTCGATTTCATCAATTAACTATTTTCAAAAAGGTCGCATTGTTGATATGAAAGAGGCGGGCTTCAGTTTGAGGGAAATGTGATTATGGAGAAGATGGTCTAAAGAAAATGACTATTAGCAACATATACGTTCTGGTAGGCCTAGGATTATACAAGATGGTCAAGAACCTAAGACTCTTTGCGATACCTAATCGTCACGACACTTTGCAGCAAGTTCGAGATGCCTTTGTTGTAGCAACAGGACGTGTGGTTTCTAGGCAAAGAGTTAATAGAAGAGTTCTTGCCATGGGCCTTTATGAAACTTCACTTGCTTTAGTAATAACTCCAGATTCTGCATAAGGGCCGCATGATGGACGTAGAGTTGTCTGGTAAGGGGCGCTATATGTCTTGGAAATAGGTCTCCCCTGGTGTTCATTAGGGTAGTTTAACAGCCCAACGGTTCATCGCTGAAGTTCTACAATCTGTTGCAATATAATACATTGAGACTATCCCAAACGCCATTTTCAACCAGACAACGCCAGGCTTTATACAAAACTCTGGTATAGAGCTTTTAGATTGACCGTTCATCCATCAGCTGGCCCTCAGCCACTCTACCAAATTTGACCTCTGCCCTCTGCAGGATCACATTGAATCACGTCGCCCATAAGGCCTTTGCAACTGGACGATTAATCACCTATCACGGTAATACACTTTTTTCAAAATGTTTTGGTTAATTCAACAAAATTTTTAAAACTATTATTTCCCATCATGAACTAAAATTCACACTAGTGCATTTAATCAGTCATTCCACAATCATTAAAAAATTCCGATCAATAACCTGCTATGAAAATGTATTAATAAAAATTTATAAAGCAAGGTAGTGGAGTTTTAGTCAGTAAGAATCTGACACTACCTAGAGGATCGACCTCTAGGTGTCTTATGCAAGATCTCTCCACTTCCACGAAAACAAACAAAAAATTAGATTGACCTGCAAGATCCCCTGATTTATCGTCAATAGAACATATATGGGATAGCATTGGAACAACACCTCAGCGATTGCCACACCTACCAAGGACTTTGGACAAATTGCGCATTTGTGTTCAATATGCCTGGAACCGCTTGTCACAAGAAGAAACCGCCGAGTTAGAGAATGTAATCGTTTGTTTTGACACGAAAACTGAACATAATTTAATACAAAAACATTAAAAACATTTTTCTTTCTGGGAGTTGCATTACTTTTGAGATCCAGTGTATA
This sequence comes from Ontholestes murinus, assembly GCA_963969525.1. NCBI lineage: Eukaryota > Metazoa > Arthropoda > Insecta > Coleoptera > Staphylinidae > Ontholestes > Ontholestes murinus. Next base: position 58,803,659 of record OZ018387.1, read on the forward strand.
ATTAACAAAGAAGTTAATAAATTCGTTCTGTTAGAATGATGTATAATTATCTCCTTTTTCCATACTTTCCCAACCTATTTGCCAAATCCGAGGATAAATTCGGTGTTCCTGCGTGTGCCAGTTGCGAGAAAAATGGGATACAAAAAATCTCGTTACAAGTAATGATTTCCATGAAGAAGGAAATTAAGAATAAAATCTAAATAAAAACAATAGACATACAGAGGATAACATATGTCAATGTACCCAATATTGTAAAAACCCCAAATGCAAGAAAAATGAACTGAAGTTAAAAAACGTAAAAACACGAAATCCTTCAAATTTACAGGAGCAGGAACCTCAGCCGGTCTACCAGTCACCAACATAGAGTCTCGCAAATGGATCATTGTCTCTCATTTACATAAAGGGGTAAACCCAGACGTTGTACGAGCATTTTTAACATGAACGCTGGAGATGCGCCATATATTATTGAAAAATTGAAACCAAGGCAAGACGATGCGAATTATTCATCATTGAAAATTGGAGTACCAGCGGAAGTTTCGGATGTCATTATTCACAAAAATTTCTGGTTCGATTCATAGATTCTTCTTTAAAAGACAATACAACCGTCAAAATTTTCACTCCAGTCCATAAACAATTATGAGCATATAATGGGATACAAGAAAAGCACTTTAAAGATTCTACATCAAAATATCCAAAGTATAAACAATTCTATCAACAATCTCGATGCACTTTTGGAAGATATTAATGGTTGCAATATATTAGGTATCCCTGAACACTGGCAAATGACAGAAAATCTGAATATTATAAAAATAAAAAACTTTCATTTAGTATCAAGTTACTGCAGAGAAGAACGACAGCATGGTGGTGTAGCGCTCGATAGTGATGAACATATTTCTGATCAAGCATTAAACTCAACCACAATAACACGTGGTCGTGTATTCGAATGCGTGGGTGCAGTGTTGAGTATTGACACAACGAAATTTATCGTTGTTGTTGTCTACAGACCCCATTAGGTGATATTGCAACATTCTTTGAACTATTTGAAACTTTAACACTAAAACTGATAAATTATAACACTGTATATTTCATCATCGGTGACTTTAAAATTAATTTTATATCTAGTTGTAAAATTACTAGCGACTTTAAGGATATTTTAGTTTCGTTCGATCGAAATTTCATCATAAATGAACACACACGTATCTTTGAAAATTCTGAATCATGTATTGACAACATTATAACCAATGTTAAAACTGGTATTGCCGCGTCGGTGATACATGCAGCTATTTCTGACCATTCTGCACAACACAAAGACATTAGTAATGAAAATTTCCAATACTTTTATACATCTGCAAATGTAAATGATAAATATTCACCTTTCATAAATACATTTTTAATGTATTTTAATAAATACTTTCGACAAAAAATCACATTACCAAAAAGCGTAAAATATACCAAACACCTGAATTATTATATTATAAAAATCAAATATTACTGTACCAAACCATATCAACGTATCAACCTGAGTATACACTTATTTTTAAAGAAATTCAAAATAAATACTCCTCACTATTAGCTTAACAAAGAAATAAACAAATTGAGTCGCAAATAAATAAATTAAAAAACAAATTTCGCACTACTTGGAACATTATATCAAATATAGTTACATCGAAAAAGAAAGATAAATTTAAATATTGGATTGATAAGGCTGTTACTTGGCGAAACTCCATTATGAACTTATAATGAAAAACACTATCGTTTTTGAGTTTAGCTTTATTTTTGTAGATACTGCTACAAAAATAAAGCTAATGTTTCACCACACAGTGGCTTAATCAGGCAGATGAATAATGATTTTAAAATGATTACAATTGACACTTAAATACCACAAAACAATATGAATATGGTGGTGGTGGTACAAAAATTATAAATTGAGTAATGGTGAATTGTTAAGATCCGTTTGTTCATTTAATAGAATATAGCGTTTGTTAAATTTGTTTATTTCCATCAGTTCTAGTAGGTTTAATTTCTTTTTTTTTCTGGCACGTGTGTAATATTTTGAAATCCGGATTAAATTGATGTTTTTCATCTAGAAGGTGGTTCGTGTATGTTGATGTTAATTTTCCCAACGTGAAACTTTTCTTATGTTTACGGATTCGGTCCTCGAAGCTCCGGCCTGTTTATCCCACATATACTGGGCAATTACCGCACTCTAACAGGTAGACGCCTGACTTCATTTTTAGCTGTGTATAAATTTGTGGTCACTACACAAATTTATAAACAACGCAAAAGACAAAACAGCGAATACTTCACAAATTAAAATATCATGATAGTTGTAGGGGTATGTTTAAAGCTAACAACCTTTTAATCTGTTTTGGCATATACATTTACGAATTTGCTAAGTATGTTTGGAATCAAAAGAAAAAATTTAGTTTAGCTTTACTTTCATGTTCATATAATACCAGACATGGTCAATAGTTCACGCTGCCTTTCCATAGACTAGGTAGATATGAAAAGGGTGCTTACTAAATATGTATAAAAATCATTAATCTTCTTCCCAAATCAATCAAACAGGTTAAAAGTCTATACGCGAGAAAAAGAGAAGTGTTTAATTATCTGTATATTTTAGAACCTTATTCAATGGATGAATTTTACAATTATAGATAAGTATATAATAAGATTACTTAGTCAATTAGTATTTTGTTTTGATTATATCTATCGTTTACTGACTATTTTTTATTATTATATTCATAGTAATATATTTTTTAATATTCAGGTACGAGTCACATGGGAAATGGCTGGACCACAGATTCCTAGGGCCAAATGATGATAATTTAACACTATATATATATATATATATATATATATATATATATATATATATATATATATATATATATATATATATAAGTAACCTTGCGGCTACAATGAGACAATCTTTTATATTTATTAATTGTTTTAATTGTTAAGAAATATATTTAATTATTATTGCATCATTTTATAGGTATTTGCTAACACTCCATTTTCATCCGCAATAACACCAGATGTCATTTTGCTTAGTTATCATTCCATATTATTATAAATAGGACCGCAAGCCACGAGCGCACATTCATTCATTATTATTATTATATTAAGAGTAGTAAGATGTAATCATTATTATTATATTCATTATATTGTTCGTCGTTATAAGTTATGTAATATTCAAATAAATCAAAAATTATTCGCGTCAAGAAAAAATAAAAGTTTTTAAAAAACACCAAAACCAACCCGAAAAATATAATTGGCGCAGTCGGTAGGATTCTCTGAAGAAGTCCTGAGGGAATATCAAGACTTCGTTTGTCCCAACAATTAGTCAGAGACCTGAAATCTTCTTCGTCGCTTCCGCACCGAAGAGTCCTCCGAGCATCGAGGATCCAGCTCCAAGGGCAGCAGCACGAGAAGGCATCACCAGCTCACATCATTCCCTGGACGAATACCAAGGAGATGGACAGTGTGATAATATTTGGGTAAGCGTGTTATTTAGAGGCTCACTTTTATCTTGTTCGCGAATAATTTATGTCTGACGATAGTACAAATTCTGATTCTGAATTTTCCCCTTTAAATTTAAATTCTCCTATTAACTATCATTCACCAGTCGGTTTTGTTATTGACGAATTGATTCAAAGATTAGATAACATAAATTTAACAATGGCAAATATTGATTATCAATTATTAAAGTTAAATGTAGAAACTATTCCTGTTTTTAATGGTGACAGTGCTTTAACAGAAATTTTTATAACTCGATGTGAGGCCGTTTTGGCTGTGTTTAGACCCTTAAATAATGAACAAATTAACACATATTTAATTAATGCCATAATAGGAAAATTAAGAGATAGGGCTTTGATTACAATAGGATCGCGTACAGAATTAAACACTTGGCCCGAAATTAGGGACCATCTTCGCCAACGGTTTGGTGACTTAAGAAATTACGATTGCATTGTACAACAACTAATTAATCTAAAACCTGTAAAAAACGAAAGCTATCTAGATTTTGGAGAGAGATTGCAAATTTTGAGGAGTAAACTTTCAAGTAAGATAAATTCTTTACCCGTCTTAGAAATGACCGATGCCGCAAAACGTGTACATTTAGCCAGCTACGATGAGCTCGCATTAAAAACGTTCCTACGAGGTCTACGCGGAAATATGCAGAGTATTATTAGGTTAAGAAATCCAGCTAGTTTAGAAGAATCTATTAATTTTGTTATAGAAGAAATTAATTTTAAAATACATTAGACGGACAAAATTCTTCAAATTTAAATTTAAATATTAGGCATAATTTCCAAACGCCTAATCAAAGTATTAATAGACAAAATTTCGCTTCACAAAATTTTAATTCACAAAATTTTAATTCTCAATTTCGACAATTCCCGAGTCAACCGGTTCAACTAAATTTTCGCCACCAAAATCCGCGTCCACTTCCAACTAATCGACAAGTATTTGGTAGACCGCCAAACGATCAAATTAATAAAAGACATTTTAATTTCAATCAGAGTTTTTCTAATAAGAGACCAAGAAATGAAAATAATTTTCATACGAATCATAATTATAATTATAATCGCGGCTATTACCCGCAAAATCTTAATCAGCATGCACAATAAAGACCGCCTCAGTTACCTAGTCCGACACCAATGTCGACTTCCACAACATATACGAATAACAGGCCAAGGTTATTTAATCTAGACGAGACGAAAGACAATAATGCTTTTATTAATAAACCGGGAGACGATAATAGAAATAACAAATCCAATTTTTTAGACGACAAAGCCTCGGAAATGTAATTGAATATTTAGGAATAATAAATAATAGCAGTAATTTACCATTTATAATAGATCCTAAAACAAATGTTAAAATTTTAATGGATTCCGGGAGCACCCGATCCTTTATTTGGCCACAATTAGCGTGTAAATTAAATAAGAATTTATTAAGTGATCCATTTGAAGTTACCAGCGCACATGGTACTTCTCGAGGAAAATATAGTGTTGATATTTCTTTAGAAAGTTTATTTAAAAATAATTCTGCTAAAAAATTAAAATGCTACGTGTTTGATTTTCATTCTTATTTTGATATTTTAATTGGAGTAGATAATATGATAAAACTTAAAGCTAGTGTAGATTTTTCAAAAAATTCTGTAGTAACTCCTTACTGCAAAATACCATTTAATTTTGATTCAACATCTAACGTAAATCTTAATAATATCGAAAATAACAGTTGCAATGATATTAATAATTATATTAAAAATGATAATAATAATATTGAGAAAAATCAAAGTGATACAAATCGTAGTGATAATTCTAAATCTGTTGGACCACAAGTCATCAAGAGCATATTGGTGCCTGCACAAACCCAACAAATAATTGAATTTGAAATAGGTAATATGATAAACGGTGAAGCCGTAGTCCCTGAGATGGACCTTGTTAATATTTATTTACCTGAATGTATCACAACAGTTAAAAATGGCAAAGCTTGTTGTACTATAATTAATAAGACAGATATTAATAGAGATGTAACTCAAAAAAAACCATTTGTAGTGACGCCCATCAGCGAATATGATGTGGTACCTCATTCACCAAAAATAAATGGTAATAATAAGATAAATAATAAGAAAAGTAAATATAATAATAATAATAATAATAATAAACCATTTATTTATAATATATAAGTACAATAGCATATAATGTTATAAACAGAAAAATAAATAAATGTAAATTCATGTCTTTAAACACCGTTGATAGCTCCCTATTCTCGAAGCTATAAGCTTGTTGAGAGAGAGAACTTAATAGTGTTTTATAGATGATATGCATCACATTGAATTATCATTTCAAATGTAAAACAAGTAATAACATTTACGCAACCCTTTCCAAGATAGCAGCAATTTCATCAGAATTAACATTTTCAATCCCTTTTTAAGTTTGTATTTGAACTCATATGTGTTGTTAATTGAATAAAAATCAAAGAGTGTTATTAAAAAATTGTATACTTTTACAGCAAAATACAAAAAAGATGTTTTCCCAATTGCCTTTCTAATTTGTTTATTATACGAAATATTATTTTCAGCAATACGTGTAGAGTAGTTATGTCCATGAGCAAAAAGTAAATTAGAATCTGATCTATTTTTAAATATATATTTTGCAATGGAGATAACGTACAGTTTATTTAAATCGGGAACCCCTGCATCTTTAAATATTTGCGTGCTTGAATATCTGTAGGGTTTTTTACACATTATTTTTAAGATAAGTTTTTGTGATGTTATAACCTGCTGACGATGAGTTTTTAAACAGCCACCCCATACCAGTATCCCGTATGCTAAAATTGATTGAATATATCCATAATAAATCGTTTTCAATGAGTTTAAATTCATAATGAATTTTAATTTATTAAATAGGTAGACAAATCTTCTAATTCTCTTCGTAAAGTATGTCGTATGTTCATCCCATTTGAGATGCTGATCAATTAAGATACCTAGATATGAAATAGTATTTACCCGTGCAATCTTCGTGCAATTACAGTTAAGAGTACATTGTGTTGTGTGAATTGTTATTTCATTTATATCTGGAATATTACTTTTGTATGAAGAAAATGATATAAATTTTGTTTTATTTAAATTAAGACTGAGTAAGTTAGAATCAAATTTTTGTTTTAATGTTGAAATTAGTGTCGTTGATTTTTCGAAAACATCTTCCCAACTATTTCCAATTATATGTACAACGGTGTCATCAGCATAGGAGGTTATAGTAGAATAACTTGTTTCTGTATTATCTTGTTTAATTATGTCATTCAAGTATATTATAAACAAGAGCGGACCTATTACACTGCCCTGTGGCACCCCCATAATACAAGGCAAAGGGTTGCTTATTATTTTATTAAATATAACGTATTGTGTTCTATTGGTAAGATAACTTTTTATAATTTCAAGAGCCTTTCCACGGATGCCATATAGTTCTAATTTATCATATAATATATCATGACACACCGTGTCAAATGCTTTTGCAAGGTCTAATGATATAGCCACTGATGGTTTTCCCATATCAACGGCCTGGTAAATTTTTGAGACAAAATGAGCTAACGCATCTTCCGTACTATACCCCTCACGAAAACCAAATTGATTTAATGATAATAAATTATATTTAGATATAAAAGCAAGCAATTGAATTTTAATTAAATATTCAAATATTTTGGAAATGCACGAAGTTAGTGCAATAGGCCTGTAATTCTCTGCCTCTTCTTTATTTCCAGCTTTATATATTGGGTGTATTAACGTTTGTTTTAAAGAAGCCGGATAAATGCCCTCTTCAAAGCACCTGTTTAGGAGTTTGGTTAGAGGGTTTGAAATTATTTCAATTATTTCTTTAAGAGAATTGCTACTTATGCCGTCTAGTCCAGTGCTTTTATTTGTTTTTAGTGATTTTATGGCTCGCTTGATATCTAATTCTAAAACCGGATTTAAAAATAAAGTATTTGGATTATTAGTGATATTGTGTCTATAATTATTTCCATTGTGTGTTATTTTTTTCGCCATATTTTCTCCTACATTAGCAAAGTATTTATTAAACTCATTAGCTATTTCAAAGTTATCATTAATTAAGCGTTTTTGTGTATTTTTTAAATACGTTGGGACAGTTTTGATTATCTTTGTGTTCGTGGATTGTTTTATTAAATTCCAAAGTTGACCACTATTTTGACATTCATTAATTTTGTTTTTATAATAGTTGTTTTTAGCATCACGTATTAAGCTTGTTACATTATTTCTAATTTTTTTATAATTATTATAAAGTTCAGCATTAGTATTACTTTTTAAATAGACTTTATGTAGGTGATCTCTTAGTTCAATTTGTTCAATCAACTTATTCGTTATCCAAGGCTTTCGGCGTTTTTGTTTTCTAATAATTTTTGTGTGTGTTGTTAATAAAATATTTGTTTTTAAAATGTCTATTAGGTTACTACACGCTTCATCTATAGTTGATGTTGTTATAAAATCCCAATTTTGATTTAGTAAATTAGTTTTCAATTTTTTATAATCTATTATCTTCAATTCAAACATATTATTTTTATTGTCTTTGCATTTATTATGTAATTCAGACAGGTTAATACTTATAGTTACTGGACAGTGGTCCGTAATTTTGCTTTCAACAATTAGGGGGAGAATTTTATCAAATGACATATTACATTTTATATAAAAATGATCTATGCAAGACTTATGGTTTTTATCTATGCGTGTGCTTTTATTTATACACGGTTGCAAATTAAATTCACATAAAGTGTTAATGTATTCATTAACTGAATTGTCATTTATTTTATTAATATTTATGTTAGTATCCCCTGCAAATATTTCAAATTGTGTTTTAGAGTATTTACTTAAATATAATTGAAGGGAATTGTTGAAATCCTTGGTCGCATAAGTGTGAGGCCTATAAACAGATGTAATAGCGATTTTTTGTTTACCCAATTCTATATTCGTTCTCATAAATTTAAACCCATTGATATCAATAATTTTATTTGTATGTATAATACAGGATTTAATATAGATTATAACACCATCATTTTGATTTAAACAGCTTTCATTATGATATAATGTGTAACCCTCGATGTTAAAATAATGATAATTATAGCAATTCCATGTTTCCGTTAAAATAATAACATCAAATTTAATATTTAAAATATCTAAATATGTTTCTAAACTTTCAAAGTTTTTCGAAATACTACGAATATTTGTTTGAAAAATATTAAGGCTTTGTGCGAATTGGGTGAAATTCTTTATATTTGTTTGACATTCATCTAAAGTAAATACATATTTATCTGCTATTTTGGGAAGATCTGCACCATAACAATTCATATGTACAAAATAATTATGGTTCGCAAAATAAACAAATAACTTAATCTCTACTCTGCGAAAAATAAATAATATTCACATGTTTAAATTAACTAATTGTGCATACTATAAATACAAATTATACAACATTTCAAAATAATTAGTAATCCTTAAAATGATATACAACATTTCAAAATAATTAGTAATCGTTAAAATAAATAACGTTTGTGTTTATAATTAAATATTTTAAGCGATTAAACATTGATACTTTTTAATACTTCCGCAGAAAATATTTCATGTTACACGCCGGTGGTGGCGCATCGGTTACGGCCCCGAACTGACGTGCAGCAACGTTGATTCGGGTCAGTAGTCGGATGGGTGACCGGTACCATTCACCATTGGGATACAATTAATGGTGCTTTAGAGTGACGGGGGCGATCCTTTAAAGTAACAAGCTCATTTACACACACACAAATACACAAATGACACATGGCGGAAGTACCACGTGGTCGATAGCCTAACACTACTACTACTACTACTACTACTACTATTTCATGTTTCTTGTTGTTATGTGTAACAAAGATTTTTCCCCCGTTTGTCCAAACATTTCGTTTACCAAATTTATTAATTGCATCACGCACCAATTTAATCCGCATTTGTGTAAGATCTTCTTGTATTATAATATTAGTCCCCTTTAATTTATTTTTGTTCGCATATATATTTAATTTGTCCTTATAATTCACACACTTTAGCAACACTGGTCGTGATTTACCTTGTAGATGTTTTCCTAGTCTGTAGCATCCGTTGATGTTTTCTTTTCGTAGATTAATTTTTAATTTGTTCTTGATAGTAGTCAATATATTGTCTTCGATATTTTCATTTTCAGTTTCCGGGAAGCCGAATATGCATAAATTGTTTTGTTTGCACTGTTGTTCTAGGATATCATTTTTACGTTCAAGTTCGTGAATTATTAGTGTTTTTTCTTCGATAAAATTCCTTATTTCTTTCTTCATTTCTGTTATCTTCTTTTAATAATAATAATTGTAATATGTTTAATACGTCTGATAAAAAGTTTGATTTTTCACAATTAAGATTAGATCACATGAATAATGAAGAGAAAGTCGCTATAAAAAATTTAATTTCTAAATATACTGTAATTTTTCATTCCAAAAATAATAATTTAACGTTCACAAATAAAATAAAACACCGGATTATTACGACTGACGAAGTACCAGTCTATACAAAAACATATAGGTATCCGGAAATTCATAAAGCGGAAGTGAGTAAACAAATTAACGAAATGCTTCAGCAAAATATTATAAGACCATCATTTAGTCCATGGTCTTCCCCTATCTGGATAGTCCCAAAAAAATTAGACGCATCAGGCCAGCGGAAATGGCGTGTTGTCTTTGACTACCGGAAACTAAATGATAAGACTGTGGGTGATCGGTACCCTCTTCCCAATATTACAGACCTAGATTTAGCGTCAGGTTTTCACCAAATCGAGATAGATGAACGTGACATTCCAAAAACAGCATTTAACACTGAACATGGACATTACGAATTTCTTAGAATGCCATTCGGACTTAAAAACGCACCCGCTACTTTCCAACGTGTCATGGACGAAATTTTACGCGGTATTCAAAACAAATCTTGTTTAGTTTACATGGACGATATTATTATTTTTTCAACCAGTTTACAAGAACATATTGAAAGACTGACAGAAGTATTCGAAAGACTAAAAGAATCAAATTTTAAAATTCAGCTTGACAAATCAGAATTTTTACATAAAGAAGTTTCATACTTAGGTCATATAGTTACACCCGAAGGAGTTAAACCTAATCCTGACAAAGTATTAGCTATCCAAAATTACCCAATCCCAAAAACAACAAAACAGATAAAAGGATTTTTAGGACTGTTAGGTTATTATCGTAAATTCATTAAAAATTTTGCCGACCTGACGAAACCCATGACGAAATGTTTAAAGAAAAATGCTGTTATCGACATTGAAAATTCCGAATACATAAATTGTTTTAATCTGTGCAAAAATGTTCTAACGAATCAACCTTTACTACAATATCCGGACCATCCGAACCATTTATACTTACTACAGACGCCAGTAATCAAGCTCTGAGCGCTGTTTTGTCACAGGGTAAAATCGGTTCAGATTTACCCATTGCATATGCCAGCCGTACTTTAAATGATTCCGAATCTCGATATTCCACTATAGAAAAAGAGCTTCTTGCCATAGTTTGGGCTGTCAAATACTTTCGCCCTTATTTATTCGGACGCACCTTCCAAATAGTCACTGACCACAGGCCTCTCCAATGGTTGATGTCCATAAAAGAACCAAATTCTAAATTAGTAAGATGGCGATTAAAACTTTCGGAGTACGATTATACAATTGTTTATAAAAAGGGTACTTTAAACAAAAATGCTGACGCACTATCTAGGATCGAACTAAATGTTAATGAAGAATATGCCCAAAATTTAGAAGAATATTTGAAAAATTTTGATGAGATTGAAAATAATCAGTCATCAGTTATTGTAGAACCCCCGGAAACAATTCATGTAAACCAAGAAGCGAATGATGGAGCAACCATTCATTCTAACCTAGAGCACCCTATAGTAGGAATTCCCATTGCAGACAAACCAGTAAATCTTGGCGATAACCAATTAATAATTTCGGAGGTCAAACACTCCCCTTCCAAACCAAAAATTAGTTACATATTCAAACAAAAGAAAATGCGTATTTACATTCAATTCTCTAAATCTAATTTTAATCAAGAAGTAGTCGACTTCATCAAAGAATACATCGTCCCTAATACGAATTATTATCTTTATTTCGAAAGCCCAGTATATGAAAAATTTAGCAACGTCCTTCAAAAATACTTTAAAAATTCAAACATTAAAATGACTAAATGTTCAAGTCTCTTGTCTGACGTCGAAGACGATAATGATATTCTAGAAACCATACAAAATTATCACGAGGGAAAAACTAATCATCGCGGCATAGACGAAACAGAAGCAAAATTAAAAAAGGTATATTATTGGCCAAACATGAGGAGAACTATACAGGATTACATTAACGAATGTGAAATTTGTCTCGTTTCTAAATACGATCGAAAACCCCTTAAACTAAAATTTAATGAGACACCAACAGCAATGAAACCCTTCGAGATCATTCACGTAGACTGTATAGCTTTAGAAAACACAATAATAATAGACTCATTTTCCAAATACGCGCAAATGTACAAATTAAATTCTTATCAAGCTATAGAGGTAGCAACTAACCTTATTAAATTCTTTTGCCATCACGGAACCCCAAATTTAATAATTTCGGACAACCACCTCGAATTTAAAAATACTGTAATCAGAGAACTTCTAGAGTTACATAAAATCCAAATTCATTTCATAAGTTCACAACACCCTGAGTCAAATGGTATAATCGAACGCGTGCATTCGACGATAGTCGAACATATAAGGTTATTGAACAATCAAGACATGTACAAAAATGAACCAGTCGAAATTAAAGCCCTTTACGCTATTTTAGCATATAATAATACTCTACATTCTACAACCAAATTAAAACCTTTCGAAATCACTTCCGGTCACATTGATAATAACTCACTTTTGGATATTGATTTAGAAACCATTTTAACTAATAATTACGTTCAGACGCATAAAGAAAAGGTAAAATTGTTGTACAGGAAAATTAATGAAACTATAAACGAAAATAAGGCCCAAGCTATTGCAAAAAGAAATATAACTCGAGAAAACATTCCGCAAATTCCAGAAAAGGTATTTATTAAAAACAAACAGAAACAATCAAAAACTAAAAATAAATATCAAAAAGAAAACATTCAAACTATTGATCCTAATCGTAAAACAGCAGAAATAGAAACCAGACATCATAATCAATCTAGTAAAATTCATTTGTCAAATATTAAACGTCCCAGAGTCAAAAGATCTAATTTAAAACAAACCCCAAATTTTGAAACATTTATTGAGATGTTAAATAATAATGAAGAAATAAACAATGAAAATGTAAGAGAAATTTCAGATGACTTATTCAATGCCCCTCTAGAATACTCACTCGCTCACTGTGTGAGTAGAGATTTAAAAATGAGTGCAGGAATAGCACGTGAATTTAAATTAAGATTTGGTAAAATTAGAGATTTATCAAAACAAAACGCAAAATTATATTCTCTCTGTCATATTAAAGAAGAAGGTAGATATATTATTTATTTGATCACTAAAGAAAATTATTTCGACAAACCCACTTTAAAATGTTTGTTTAATACATTGATAAATTTAAAACAATTCTGTTTAGACAAAAATATAACTAAATTAGCAATTCCCAAATTAGGTTGTGGCCTAGATCAATTAGACTATAATTTAGTTAAAGCTATGATAAATTATATCTTCCAAAATTCTAAATTACGAATAAACATCTATTTGGGTACACCAAAAATTGATGATGAAGTACCAGGGCCATCATCTTCGATAATTCCAAATCCTAGTTTAGTCCAGCAAAGAAAGTCATTTTTTGAAAACTATACTAAATCTGAACATTCCAAAAATTAGTAACCAAAATAATTTACAAAATCAGATAAAATTTGGATATAGTGTAAACTCAAAAATAATAAAGAATTTTAATAATACTCTTCAGGACATTGCACATAATCAAAATACTCTACAATCTAGAATAATGCAACTACATGCAATTTTTAAAGAAGAGATTGACCACCAACATATTCTGTATGTGAAAGACCTATATAATCAGATGCTTTTACTTTTTGGTATAATTAGAAACATACTACACAAAATTATTAACTCAATAACGTTCTGCAAATTAAGAGTCTTAAACCCAGATATAATAAGACCTCAGGATTTATTTGACGAATTAGAAAAAATCTCTATCCATTACCAAGAGGAACTACCTTTCGAAATGAAATTAGAAAATATTTTTGACTTTGAATCTATAATGACAGTTAATTGCAAAATTGACAAAACAAAAATTCATTATTTTCTTCATCTTCCAATAAATTACGAATATTCATTTGACCTTTACGCTTTACATCCAATACCTGCAAAGTACAAATCAGAATATGTAACAATAATACCGAATATTAAATACTTATTAAAATCAAAATTTAATTCTAAAATTTGGCCTCTAAATGATATATGCTTTGATGGCAGTAAGCAATACCAATGCAGCAGTGAACATCTCTTAAACTATGATGCAGATTGTGAAACAAATATATTAATTCATGGAAATATTAAAACATGTAAATATACCCGACTAAACATCGAAAGGAATCATTTAGAAAAATTGCCCGAAACAAATAAATTGCTTGCTGTATTGCCTAAGAAAGAAACCCTTAAAATCACATGTCCCAAACACGAGGAAACAACAGAACTTCAAGGTGTCTTCTTGATCGAGCCAGATGAGTGCCAGATATTCTACAAGGACATTAAAATTCCCAAAATTGAAGCAATATCTGGAAGCCCCGTGTTTATTAGTGCATCGAAACAAAAACTGGAAAACTACAACATAAACAATTTTACCATTCATCTTAAAAGACTGAAATTAGAAGACATGCCCGTGTTATCCCCAATGCCCCAAATTACAGAAACAGTTATACCCTTAAGCCCCAGTGCGTGGACACTCTCGTTATATGTGTTAGTGTTAATTTGTGCCCTAATTTTAGGAATCAAATTTTTAAAGAAGAAACTTCGGCACGTTGCCCCCATGGACAATTCCCTAAATTCTCCACCCGGAGTGTGTCGAATCTAAGGGGGTAGGAGTAACCTTGCGGCTACAATGAGACAATCTTTTGTTATTTATTAATTGTTTTAATTGTTAAGAAATATATTTAATTATTATTGCATCATTTTATAGGTATTTGCTAACACTCCATTTTCATCCGCAATAACACCAGATGTCATTTTGCTTAGTTATCATTCCATATTATTATAAATAGGACCGCAAGCCACGAGCGCACATTCATTCATTATTATTATTATATTAAGAGTAGTAAGATGTAATCATTATTATTATATTCATTATATTGTTCGTCGTTATAAGTTATGTAATATTCAAATAAATCAAAAATTATTCGCGTCAAGAAAAAATAAAAGTTTTTAAAAACACCAAAACCAACCCGAAAAATATAATTATATATATTATATATATATATATATATATATCCAAAAGTTTACTGTTAAGCCAGCATTTGTCTTCAATGTTCCAAAAATTTTTATTTCTTTTGTTTATTACAATTGAATTTTTTATTGGATTTGAATAAAATTCTTTACCAATAAATACCATAATATATAATATAATTTTACTTAATAAATCTAAAGTAGAATCTAGGTCTGTTGGAGAATATAATTCAACATCTTATTTTGCACATTCATTATTCCAACATGGCGGTGTGTTGAATCTAGTAAAAGTCTATATAGGTACTACAAATTTGGTTGAAATAAATAAATTATCTTGTGAAAAATATTGTGAAATTGGGGTAATATATTGTGATTTTAAAGAGTTTTTAACTATTCTCGGCAGGGTGCTTGATAATATTGATTTTAAGATGATTACAGTCCTGGGTGGAGATTTTAATTTTAATTCAAATGCCAAATGACTTTATGACATCTTTTGGTTTGTAGACTTTGAAACCAGATCCAACAATTGTTTGGATAATGTTTCTCAAATGCAGAAGGACACAGCGGCCCAAAAAAAACAATTGATCTTGGATTTTCCGATCATATCGGTATCCATGTAAAGCTAAATACTTACTGCCACACTGCAAAATTAATTTTAAAAAAACAATTCGACATATAACTAAAGCGGGTAAGTTTAATTTATATAATTACCTTGTAAACACTAACTGGAGCTTTATCCTAAAGGTTAATGCTGATATTGAAATTAAATTAGATAATTTCTTGAATCACTTCTTCATTTATCATTTGGTGAAACATTTTGAACGATTACTGATGAAAGTTTAAATTAAATTACACAAAAAAAAAATTGTGAATCAAACCAAGTGTGATTTAATTTAAACCTTTATCAGTAAAATTTAATCAATTTATGAGCACTCTGCAGTAATGATTCGTTTCCACACAAAAAAATTAAATATAAAATGACTCAATCATGATTTAAAACAAGTATGGGAAACATTATTATTAATGAGAGATGCTTGCAATAGATTACCAGAAGTTAGAAGCAATTACATAAGATATAAAAGATCTTATAATTATATTCTTAAATACACGTTAATAATAATAGTCGATGTGGATGATTATAAAAGCTAGTCATAATAAAATCAAATCTAAACATACTAATATTGATCCAAATGATTTTAATATATTTTTAGTAGCATTGCTCAGATATTAATTAACAATCTACCTAATCCCGAAATTGATCCATTAATACTCATGATCAAATCCAGCCCAAATATAAATACACCTTATTTTTCTTTTAAGGAGGTCAGTTTTATCGAAATTAGGGAAATAGTTGAATCAATAAAAAAAAAAACTACAAAGATATTTATGGAATTACTGTTGACATACTTAAAAGTGTTTTGGATGTAATCATAAGCCCACTTGCAAAATTAATTAATAATTGCATGAAATGCAACTATTAATTAATGCATGTGATATGAATAACTATAGACCGATATCACTAGTACCCATTATTTATAAAATTCTGGAGAAAGTGTTAGGTAAATAAATAAGTGAATTTTTGGAAATGCATAATATATTCGCCAATATGCAGTATGGTTTTCGTAGGAGAATGTCAACGTGTGGCGCGGTCACTAACTTTATTGAGGAAATATTAAAATGATTTAAGAACGTTTTTTTTAAACTTCAGTAAGGCTTTTTACTGTGTCCCGTATGATGTTCTCCTGCGAAAACTGTACTTTTATTATAACTTTTTGTCCTCCAGTTGCAAACTTATATCATCCTATCTTACCACGTCGGTACTAAATGGTACGAGTTGGAGATCGTTGTTCCACAAACGTACCTACTAACTTTGGTATACCACAGGGGTCTATTCTGGGCCCTTTATTATTTATAATATTTATCAATGATCTTCCCAGCATCTACAATGATTCATTAGCTTTTCTATATGGAGACGATACAACTATAAAACTGCATCAAATAATCTCCAATCTGCAATGGACATAAATGCGAATTCACTAATTTTAACATGTCACTGGTTATCATCTAATATACTGACATTAAATGAGACCAAGACAGCAAATATCATATTTACATTAAAACCAATTCATCCTTTCCCGATAATGTGCTTAAAGTTCTTAGGCATATACGTTGACTCTAAATTAACATAAAATACACACGGGGATGAACTTGCTAAAAGCTAGCCAGCAACATATTTTTACTGAGGCGACTCAGAAATACCGGGTGACCCATTTTAATAAATCCACTGGAATATCTCGACACATATGCGTCCTACAAAAAAATGTTTCAAATAAAAGTTTGATGGTGTCGAAAGGGCCATCTAATCCTATACAAATTTTTTCACACCCCACCCTCCAGGGGGCGGAGCAGGGGTCAACTTTTATATCTTAAATGGGAACCCTTATTTTTTATTGCAGGTTCGGATTCTACATAAAAAAATATGAAGATTTCATTTGAACTTTTTTTTCGAATTCGTGATAGATGGCGCCGCAATCGCAAAAATAACATTAATCAAGTAAAAAAACGATAAAATCACTTTTAATTGTTCGCCATTGAAATGGAGTGCGTCATCTTATCGCGTAGGGTCAATGCACCAGTGAATGGCTGGTTATTCTAGCAAAATTGTTGACAAAAAGATGCTAAACCGCGCCCCGTTTACTTCCTAGAAAATGAAACATACTGTCTGACGAAAATCAAAACAAACATTCTGACGAAAATCAAAACAAGCAATTTGCCAAAAATGTTGTTTAGTTGCAATTAGTTTACTGGACAGTTCGCACAAAAAATGCGGCGGCTCGTGATAATTGCATTATCTGACAATCAACCGAAATGGCCGATTATTCACCGAATGAGAAGGTGGATTGCAGCGCCATCTATCACGAATTCGAAAAAAAGTTCAAATAAAATCTTCATATTTTTTATGTAGAATCCGAACCTGCAATAAAAAATAAGGGTTCCCATTTAAGATATAAAAGTTAACCCCCTGCCCCGCCCCCTGGAGGGTGGGGGTGAACAAATTTGTAAAGGATCAGATGGCCCTTTCGAAACCATCAAACTTTTATTTGGAACATTTTTTTGTAGGACGCATATGTGTCGAGATATTCCAGTGGATTTATTAAAATGGGTCACCCGGTACACTGCCTAAAGTAACATTAATATCAGCTTATTTTGCTCTATGTCAATCTCAAATTTCATATTGCATCTTAGCATGCGGACATACTAAAATTATTGATCGAATATTTAGGTTACAAACAAGAGCTGTCAGGGTAATTTTAATTTACCTTATAAAGAGGACCGTAAATCTAATTTCGCGTTTTTGAAAACATTAACCTTACCATGTATTTATGAACTTGAATGCTTGATATATGTCAAAAACATTGGGCATCGTTATCAAACTCACGATCAAATACATGAGTACAAAACCAGGCAAGCAGGTAAAAATTAGCCATTCTTTCTTAGTATAAAGAAAACCCAAAATGGCATTAATTTCTATGGGCAAAAATTATTTAATTTGCTACCTAATAAAATAAAATGTATCCCATTAAAATAATTAAAGCTTCCTTGAAACTTCTTGAAACTCTTTAATATTTAACATTATACTTTATGCTCGTTAACAGTTTATAGAATCTAAATAATCTACTTATGCAATAACATGTATCCAATTGACCTGTGTTACTCTGATTGTTTTGACACCAAATATATTACTTACTTACTTATTAGTAAAAAGCGTACAGTTATTGATATATAATATTGATATAATATAATGATGTTATTAAATCACCTTATTAATGAGTTTCTTAGTTGAAAATAAAAAAAAATATATTTAATTATTAAGATATGTTTGATTTTCTAATATTATATTTTACTCTCTACCACAGATTCGATACACTGTGTCTTCTTCGGGCGAAGAATATATTATTCACTTGAAGAAGACATACTATGGCATAATTTAGGGTTTTACAAGAAATTTCATATGTATTTTTATAACATTTTATAGTGTATTCACCCCTGCGAGTTCTATTAGTTGCTATATATTTTGAAATTCACAATGAGAGAATTTACTTCCATTAGGGGATAAATAAATAAAATGATAGGTTCCACCGAGATTTGAACTCGGATCGCTGGATTCAGAGTCCAGAGTGCTAACCATTACACCATGGAACCGCACATAAAATGAGATTATTATTATTATTAGATTAAGAAATTCCGCAACATTTGCTTAAATTCAACCCACAAATATTATACCAATATAAATATATGTGCTCATATTTAAAATATTGTTATTATTATTGTCTAATCAGGCTAATATATTAGATATTTTTATGAAGACTTAATTCAAATAGTACCTAATTATTTCTGTTAATAATACTTTGGATCAGCGTAGACGATAACCAGGCTCTCTCATTGTTTTGAACATTAATTCTGTTGTACATCTATGAAAAGATTGAGCCCAATAACAATCTTTTAGATTTATTACTAATTAACACTATTGCCAACATTCATTCTGCATATACCGCAAATTCTAAAATGTGTGCATTATTTTTCATTTTCCTAGGTAATCTGTTAGAGGTATATAATTGTTACTAGTCTCTTGAATGCATTCTGAAGTTTATTTAATAAAAATATTTTCATATGTGCTATTGATATTGGATTGTATTAAATTATTGCAGGCGGATTCTGTGGATTTGCTTTGGCGAAACTCATATTACTTAACATTTAATAATTTATACTTTTCAATAAATGAAAATACTCTCGATCCATTATCGATCCATCTGTTTAGCGAATCCCTTTTCAAAACCCATAGAAAAACACATGGGCTTTTACTATGGTTTTTCAAAAGGGATTCAATAAACAAATGGATCGATTATTGTTTATATCCTTATCGTCTCCTTTTTTAATAATTTTGTGCTGTTTTCAGTACTGTCTGGATCTTTACTTATATAACAGAAATGTTTATAACATTACTTACGAAAAGGGAAATAATATCTACGCATGGTATAAGCAATTTTACTGGGATTTCGTCAAGACTAGAAATTAATGTTCAATTATTTTGTTTGGAAAAACTACATCATTTCATCTGAAATGATCATAAAAACATTTAAATAAAATGGTGATGTGGCCATCATAGTACTTTCCCTATATTTTTCTCGAAAACTATGAGGTTTACGAAAGTTATTCTTAATAATTTGTGCACTTTTGAAATCTCTACAATTATTTGTTATATAAATTTTATGCAACTCCAACAGTTTATTAGAAATTGGCAAAAAATGTCAAAATTTTCAATTTTTATTTTTTTTTCTCAAAAGTTAAGAATTTTATGAAAAACATGTTCGAATAAAACTTGTTCAGTTTTTTATTCCCTTTAACTTTTGTTTGAATCGTTTTTTTTTTTAATTTTTCATATTTTCAAAAATATCGCGAAAAAACCGAAAAACGCTCCGAGTAAACATCCACTTCCGGTCTATGAATGTTCACCAAAAGCTTTTCAGTTCCAGTTTTTAACGAAAAAACCTTAAGTTTGACGTTTTATCTCAAACAGATAATTCGTTTTTGAGATACAGCGCCCACCGACAGACACACAGAGAGACACACACACAGACACAGAATTTTTTTTCCCAGAAATTAGTGTTTTGGGTTCGCGGGACCCCAAAACGGATATTTCCGCAAAAAAAATCACGAAAACAATAGTCCCCCTATATATACTATATAGAGAAACTAATATATATATACTATATAGGGAAACTAACAATATTAATCATATTCTCATGCTTTATCTTTATATAACCATTAATTTTGTTGACGTTAAGTTGAGGGTCTTGAATTCAAGTTTGTGTAAACATAAAATATTAAAATCCTTACTATTGTAAAATACATCTAAAAAAATCGGTCTAAACATTTTAATTAAATAAATTTTGTTGACTTCTTGTATTTTTATCTCAGTTAATGAAATCGGTCTTCTTGACGAAGCAGCTGACGGATTCTTGCTGCTGGATTGGATAGTAGTGGTATTCAAAATCATTTTTTGTATAGACAAATTCCCTCATGTGTCAAATTCAAGGTTAGGAGCAATATAGTGGCACTTCAAATTACAGCAGCTTTGTTTATATCGATGAAACAAAAACGAAGAAGTGATAAAAAAGTGATAAAATCCGAGTAGGGTGATTGTAGGTGTTGTTGGTTCATATTTGTCAAAAGTGATAGTACAATTGAATCTCCAACATGCATTTCATTTCATTTCGAATAATGAATCGTTCCGGCAGTTTAAAATCAAACGAAATTGATGCAATTATTCAAAACAATATACCAACTAATACTCGGAATAATTTGGTATGTTATATTTTTGTATTAGTAATATTAACGATTCAATATTCACTTGTATGTTTCTAATAACATTAAATAAGTCACATATAACAACCGTTTATTCTGGAATTTGTCTTACCAAAAATAACTCGACCTAACGTTTTTAATCGGAAAATGGCATGCACTCAAAATGTGTTTCTTTTAAGCAAAATCCCTCATACTGTTGACAATAAAAACCCGTGTGCTTACTATTGTCAACAGGATTCGGGATACACACATTTTTCGTGCATATGATTTTCCGATAAAAACGGGAGTTCTTGTTATTTTACTTGTGATAACTGTGGATCTGTATTTACGGTTCTTCCCTTTAATATTTCATTATCATGCATACGTTCTCGTTTGATATTTACTAAAGGTTTATTGATAGTTAGCTACTGATCTGTCACTATTTAAGGATATATATTGGTTTTAGACAGAGCACTTTCTTCTTCTATATTTTCGTTGATTAATATTGATGATAACTGTTATCACTTTGTTTTACTTTTATTTTTCCGAGTTTGTATTTTAGGTTAGTTCTTTATTTTGTTTTGACATCAGCTTTTGTGTGCACAATCATGAAATCCTGCAGGGGTGTTGCCAACGCGTTTTTTATAGATAGTTGACAGGGATGTTATAATATTTAATAACTGCAAATGTTGTTTTAATCATGTGATTGAATTACCCATGCTCCGTTATTGTCCTTTTGAATTAAAAGTTAGCTGGCAAACGTAAATTAACCATTTTTTAAATGTATTTGACAGAAATAAATACATTCAAACTAGTATTTCTTTAGTAATTGTTCTATAGTTACACGCAAATATACTTTTGTATAATGTAATATTTGTCAAAGTATAAGCCTGGGAAGTTGTTATTTTAATAAGTGATTGGATTTTAGACTTAATAAGACTCATTATTGTGGATTTACTAAATGTAATTTGCGTGCTACAAATAGCAACGCTATCAAAGCAAAGCTATCAAAGTTTGAATGTATTTATTTCTGTCAAATAAGTTTAAAATAATTAAATGTTCGTTTAACAGTTACTAAGTGAATATTGTATGACAAATTTAGAACAAGAAATGAATTTACGTTGATTTAATTAAAAATTAAATAGCATAAATAATTAAATATTTGATGGTAGAGGCGTTTAATTCGTGGTACATCTTGAATGATTTGTAAATGAGATGCAATAACTTTGTTTTACCATACATTAGGTCAGTCTGGTCGATTAATAGGGAAATTCCGGGATTAGTTTTAGCTTTGTAAATCTCGACCGCTTCGAGTAAATCCATTTTTCGGCTTTTGTCGACTAAGTGGATTACTGAAAGTACATCTTTGTCTAATAAATGGTTTGCAAATATTGAATTTTTATTTTTTAAATTGTATGATTGTTCATGTTCTTTTAATCTAATATTTTGTCTCATTTACAAATCATTCAAGATGTACCACGAAGTAAACGCCTTTACCATCAAATATTGAATCAACGCTAGTGTAGCAGAAAAGGCGAAGACGTATCTCAAATTATGGCAGCGAAGAAAACCATACAAAAAACCCAAAAAACGTGGCTGAAAGAAGAAGCCAAGTTTTGGTTCAAGCGGAGGGATATAACGTTAACAACATATATCAAGATTCTTCACACCGAACTCACCCACCATCTCCACCCAATCGAATTCGATCTTTTCGATGTTCGAGTAAAAGTAAGCCGAATCGCATATGAGAACTCAAAAAGACAAAAGAAGAAACTAGAAAACCTAAAAGTTTAATGAAAAATAATTATCGCTTCTAAAATCAGGTCCTAAATTTTTCACCCTATATTAATGTTACATCTATTAAAGAACATTTAATTGTCGAATCAGAAATTGCACATAAAGATTCACATTTTGAAAAATCAAAAATCTCTAAACTTATAAAAGAAACACCTTCAGTGTCTAGCTCAGACGACAAAACAATTAAAAATATCGAGCAAAAAGTTAAAAACAATGACCTAATAATCACAAAGGCAAAACAGAAACTCTGTAGTAATATTATTGAAAAAAGGCTACAAACAAAAAGTTAATCAATTCCTCTCATCATCAGACATAACTGAAATTCCCAAAGATCCCACAACTAATTTTATTAAAAAAATTATATCGTTCATTAACAAACCCAACTCTGTATTTCCTAATTCAACTAAGCATACACTTCTTCCAATGAACCCAATATCTCCCAGACATGGATTTATAAAAAACCGTAGTATCATATATTAATTTACCAGGAAAAGAAATCGTCATTGAACTCAATTCAATTTTTAGATCACTAACCAATTTCAAAGATCCCTACCCCATCAAATATTCTATAGAACTAACACAAAAACTAACCAATTTAACCATAGATAACAACTGTAAACTAGTCTCCTTTGATGTTACTAACATGTTTGCAAAAATTCCACTTGAAGATTGCATGAAACTAATAATTGAACATCTAGATACTAACAATGTTAACCCCATAGTAAAATCAGACTTTTTAACAAATGTCAAGTATGATACCTTCCTAAAACATAATTTGTCAGTGTGAACTCCGCCCGTGCTTAAAAAATTTTAAGTGATGATTTTTCACACATTTTTAATTGAAATTTTACAATACGGTTTATTATTTATGGTGATCTACTAGCTCGGTGACAAACTTTGACAGATGAAATCTGACGTTATTTTAAGCAAAAAATATTTTTTCTACTACCCTTTATAAAAAGACAATTTTCGTCACCGAATACTCCAGCGAAAATTTGAGTTCCGTCACTAGTGAGAGAAAATCCCATAACGCTAACTTTCGTCACTAGGGACGAAAGTTACCTACAAATTTTCACCTTCGTCTAGTTGCCTGCTGTCACTATATCGTGTCATTATTAAACGTCAGTTTTTGAATTTGTACTGTTCGTAACTTCATCATATCATGATTTCTGATTCAGTAAGTGATTTAGATCTTTCCAATACTGCACCAGAAATAGTAAATCAAGCTGAGAAAACCTATGTGGATTTATTATCAGAAAAATTGAAAAAGAGGTATGAAAAAATATATGCAAAATTCATGGAATTTAAGGCAGATAATCGCGTAAATTCATATTCACCGTGCTGTTTGCATATTTTGCAAAGTTGTCGGTAAGTAATTTAAATATGATCTGTAGTTTTGTAATTTTTAATTCAAAATAAACTATTTGTTTATATAATAAAAGTTTGTTAGTATCATAGGTAAGGAAGTAGAAAAAGTATAGTGTTTAACTCGTCGAAAGCATTTTTTAAGCTCGCGAACATTACCAAACTCGGCTTCGCCTCGTTTGGTAAACTGTTCTCTCGCTTAAAAAAATGTTACTTTCGTCACTCGTTGAACAATATACTATTATAACATAGTGTCCGATCTCGCTTCGTTTAAAAGATATAAGGAATCAGAGTTTGCTATGAAATAATTTTAATAAAACAGTAATGACAGCAATAAAATAGCGATGGTAATGATAAAACAACAAATAGTTGTCTGTCATAATAAGAAAATTGTTGTTTGATGTATTGTTTGTTATGAGCTTTTGGTTGTTATTTCAAAAATGTATACATTTTCCACCGACGAGTATGCAGATATAATTTTTGGAGACCACGACATCCTGCCCTAAGGAGCAGGTACCGGCTTCCCCCGCTACGGTCCTATTCATAAGAAAGGCTATTGTCCTATTGTGAGTTATCAATGGTGATTACGACCACTAATAATGTTTTGGTTAGAACTTGTCAATTTCAACCGCAACCAGTATTTACGATTCTTAATTTGCCCCAAGTCTGGCGCGCGCTTTACCCTTCGGCCGGCATCAGGTAGTCAGTCTAGGGATGGATGATATATAAATCAGATATTGAATACTCTAAAAATGTAATTATAAATTGCTAACTGTTGTGTCGTAATTATGTAATTATTGCATCATATACTCCACATGCATGCTGATATCCAATCTTGAATTCCGTGCATCTTAAGAACTTCTTTTGCACCATTTCTAAACGGTTAATATTAGTGGAGTGAATGGTATCCATACAACAGAGGCATATTCTAAATGGCAACGTACTAGTGAGCAATAAAGAGTTATGTAATGCTTTCGTACTAATATTTAATATGTGGGTGTTAAATAAAAATTTTGAATCAAATGTGATACCTAGATTTTTGACAGTATCAACTCTTGTAAGGCTAGATGACTCAATTAATGAATATGTATATTCAATTCTATTACCTCTCGATGTAGTTATTGAATAGCATTTGTTTATATTTAAAACAGTTTATTACTAGAACGCCATTCATTCAAACGAATTAGATCTTCCTGCATCTCATGACAGTCATTAAGAGTAAAAATTGTTTCATAAATTTTGAGATCGTCCACACATAATAAAAATTCGCAGTTTAATAATATCTTCTACGTCATTAATAAAAATATTAAACAAAACTGGTCCACAATGTAAAACGTTTTTGATAAATTTGAACAATCTCCATGTCTTTCAAAAAGAACTGATAAAGTTTTCAAATTTGTGTTAAAATGAAAACATTTGCTTATTATTAATACCTTAAATATCGAGTACACGTAAAATTACTACGACTACCAACTACTTATTGTCACGACCCCGACGAGCTGGTGCCTACCGACTAAAATCTCCCATTAACACCTTAAAAATAGAGTACACGTAAAATTACTACGACCTAGTGATCGGCGTGCGAACTACCGATTTTTATTTTAGGGCACGATCGTAATTTATGTATGTAAATATAATTTTGTACCGTTCCACTTTAATACCCTAAAAATCGAGTAAACGTGAAATTACTACCACCAACAGCTTATTGTCTAGTTGTTATCGGCATGCGACCTACCGATTTGTAGGGTACCGTCGTAAATTTAAAATCCAGGCGAAGGTTTTATGGGCAATTGCGGTTTTCTTTGTTGTGAGGGGAAAGGAGGGTCGGCTGCCGATTGGGCGAAAAGAGCATCTTCGTAATTTTTGTATATGGATTTTGTCATGGAAACGCGAGAGAAGCTGCAAGAGAATACCAGCGCAGATATCCAAACAGACACCAATCGGTTCATATTGAATTTAGTTCGACATTTCGCAGACTTTGAGAGACAGGTACGGCTCCGCAAAAAGCTATTCGTCCCCATGAAGTAAACATACAAAAAGAACACGATGTTATTGATGCCGTCTTAGTAGATCCATCAATTAGTACTCGCCGTATAACAAGACAAGTGTCTCAAAATTTTGTCTGGCGAGTGTTGAATCGAGAATTGTTACATCAATATCATCATCAAAATGTTCAAGCGCTACAGCCTGGAGATACACAACAACGTTTAACATTTTGCTACTGGGTTCTTCAACAACATGGGCAAAATTGTGATTTTCTTTCACTGGTATTATGGTCCGATAAAGCAAAATTCACGAGAGGTGGCATACATAATCATCATAATGACCATTTGTGGGCTCTTCAGAATCCACATGCACTTAGAGCACGCCGATTTCAGCAACGTTTTAGTATAAATGTTTGGGTAGTATCTTTAACGACAATTTTTTACCATAACAAATTATAAATGGCCGTTTAAATGCGGACAGATACACACATTTATTACAAAGTACTCTTTTCGATTTAATTGATGACATACCACTTAATATCATCCGATGAATATGGTTTCAGCACGATGGTGCACCACCGCATTATGGAGAGCATCTTAGAAATTGGCTGAATACACATTTCCCAAATAGATGGATCGGCCGTGGAGGTCCAGTACATTGGCCACCACGGTCCCCGGATTTAAATCCATTAGACTATTTTTTATGGGGAACAATGAAGTAGTTTCTTTATCAAGTTGAAATTACTACTCGTCAGCAATTACTTGACAGAATTCAAGATGCCGCCAATCACATAAGAAATACTCCAGATATTATACGTCGTGTTACGGAATCTTTGGTGCGTCGATGTGATGCTTGCATACAAACTGCATGTGGACATTTTGAACACATATTGTTTTGTTAATTTTTTATAATAAACTTCAAGTTTAAGCTTTCCTTATTTTTGCAGGCAACTGGTTGTTGTTTCATCACGACCATCGCTATTTTATTGGTGACTTTATTGTCTTATTTAAATTATTTCATAGTAAACTCTGATCCCATATATCTCTTCAACGAAGCGAAATCGGACATCATGTTATATAACATTTTTTGCTTAAAATAACGTCAGAATTCACCTGTCAAAGTTTGTCACCGAGCTAGTAGATCACCCTGTATATGTAATTTGACCGGTTCATTACACAATTTTGAACATTTATGATTTTTTTCTGTTAGCGGATAAATAAATAAAATGATAGGTTCCACCGAGATTTGAACTCGGATCGCTGGATTCAGAGTCCAGAGTGCTAACCATTACACCATGGAACCGCACATGAAATTTTAGATTATTATTTAGTGTTTAGAAATTACATAAATATAAATTAAAAAAGAAATCATTTTATTAAATTTAATTAAACATTTTAATTATTTATTATATATGTCTAATCACTATATGGTGATAGTAGAACTTGATAAAGATAAGATAAACTACATAATGTATACATTATAGTCAATTTTTCTATAATAAAATAAACTAATAGTTTATGGTACATCTTGTTTAATACTTTATATGATCTGTGTTTATTATATATTTTCCTTATACAATATATACAACCTCTGACAATAAAGTTCTGTGAATAGTCCTGTAACATTAATGTAGATGAAATATTAAGGAAAGTTACCGTACTGCCCTTTAAAATAGTCTCCTCCCATAATTATATACCGCTGAGATCTACTATACATGTCCTGGAAACTTTTCAAGATGATTCTTTTGGGATGAAGTTGAAAAGTCTTCACGTTTCGTTGGATATCAGGAATATTGTCAAATCTCTTTTCTTACAAAGCAAGTTTAAGTCGTGGGAATACAAATCAGTCTGAAGGATTGATTAATTTGCACACACCCTTTTTTGAGAGGAACAACTTGTGTCGTGAACAAAAAAAAAAATATGAACCCTGTTGTGGGCACTGGGACCGTACCCTATGCAGACGTTGAAACGTCATGAAGCGATTCAAAATCTCAATGTACCTTACAGCAATTAAAGAGATTTGACGATATTCCTATGAAAGAGAGAACACCCATGATGAACGTTAGGGACGGCCGTCAGTCAATTCGGACAAACTTTAATCATCCACCCTATAGTCCAGACACAACTCCTTCAGATTGCAAGGTTAGAAACGTTAATATTTGTAAATATTTTTTCCTTGTCGGAAAACTAAATCCAACAGGATATACCATTCATTAAGTTTATTTTTACCAAAACGTTCGCGGTTTAAACTCTAAATGAAACGAATTTTATAATAATTGTCGCCTTCTGGATTTTGATATGGTTTTACCATTTTTCTATGTTCCGTTAAATGAGTCATTATTCAATCAATAATTTTTCCCTAGTAATTACAACATTATTCGTTCTGATAGAAAATCGCTCAAAAGAAAGTGGAGTCGTGTATGCTTCTGTAAAACCATTCCTTTTACATTAATTGATACTACTGTTCTATCTGATGCCTTCCCTTTGTCGACTTGATGCTATGCAATTGTAATTTCGACTTGTTTATATCCCTCCAGACATATCACATAATGCCTGGAAATTTTGATATCTTCATTGGTATCTTACCTATTGAATTAGAAGTTTATACTCATTGGTGATTTAAATTTTCCGTCAGCTGCTAACCAAAGCTAGCCTCTAAATAACAAAGCGTCTTGTTTTAAATATTTTCAGAAATACATACATACATTCAACAGCACAACAGTATTTTCTTAATATTTACAATAGTATTTTACATCTGATTTTATCTAACTATTACGTCAACAAAGCTATTTCTCAGTCTGACTTACCCACTAGGACGAGAGGACAGCTTTCTATGCCTTGAAATTGCCTTCGCTTGTGAAGGTATAATTTTATTTCCTTATATCATGAAAATATTAGTACTGATTCAAGTGTTTTTGAATTAGTTAACGATTTTAACATGAGTCTTCCAGGACCCCAAGTTGAAAAATTGCACAAAAAATAAATTCTACTATCCTTTGATATAGGACTACAGAACTGTACAAAAGTGTTGGTACATTATGGTCTATAAAAATTAGCAATTCTAGAGAGTTAACTATTTTTATAAACGTAGATAGACGTAAACTATATGTGCGCGCAGTGACCGGGACTCCAATACTACTTACTTTTAGCGCTCTACTTCTAAATCAGGAAATTAGTGTTATGATATTTCAAAATTACTTTTAAGAAAGGATGGGGTCCCTCAGGAGCCCCAGGTGCAGCTAAGGGTTAATGAGATGGTTACTAAATTCTATGGCATATTTTTATTGTTTTACTTAGTGTTATTTTCACTGACTTCTCACGTGCGTTCGATACAATTTATCACATGCTACTAATTAATAAACTTAATCCTTCAGGCGCTGCACCAAACTTGTCCTATTATTTAAGAAAACGAGCATGTTATGTTTCGTCCCTTTGATGTTCCCCAGGGTTTGTGTCTGGGACCTCTTATATACAATATTTTGATCTATTAACATATTCTTCATTCGCATATGCTGACGATCTTAAAATGTACACTAAAATTTAATCGCAGAGTAATATTCATAGACTCCATTCGAACTTAAATATTATTGCTAACTGATGCCCCTGGGTCAATATTAAATCGAATCTGCAAAATATCTGAATCTAATTACTATATATCTAACTGCCAATTATCTTGCGTTAATATGTTTAAGTATCTTCGTTGTTTTTGGATCATGCGGACTATGTCTGTACGACCACATCTAAATATATATGTTTTATATTCAGAATCAGTAGGGATTTTCCTAAGAAAGAAACAATTAAATCCCTATATTACGCCATTATACTGAGTAAAATGGAATACTGTTCTTTAATCTGGTATCAAATTTATACATCTCGCTCTTTCCTACTGGATCGCATTCATCGTAGATTCCTGAAGTTTCTTTTATTATTTATTAAGATGGTATTTTATCCTCCTATCGGAATACCTCGGAGTGATTTTCTCTATCAGCTCCATGTGACATCATTGGCTGTTAGAAGAGACAACCTCTGCGTTACGCTCCTCTGAAAAATTCTACGTGGAACGATTGACTGTTCGCAGATTCTAGCTACGATACCATTTAATGTACCAGTCCTATATAAAAGATTTTCTTTCATATTCAGGCTGCTAACTGCACGTAGCAATGTTCTTCAGACTTCGTCGGTCACAGTTTTTTGTCGTTGTGCGGAAAGATGCTTAGAGGATATATTCCGTTAATATCGTTTATATATTGTAATTTAATTCAGCTTATTGTTATTTTCTTTTTTAATTTTTTATCTGCCACTATTCAAGTATGAATTTATAACTAATATTTATTTCTTTATGTTATAGTAATATTACTTTGTAGTTAGGAATAACCTGTTGGCTACTTGTACAGCTATTGAAAATGTTTACATAGTAAACGAAACGTACATTTAACAAAATAAAAATAAACTGTGGAGAGAGTGATTACAGATTATTTTATATTTTATTATTATTTTTATTATATACTAGTTTTCTTTAATATTCTCAAACGGGTACTACTTTCTGCAAAGTAATCGATAGTGTAGATCATATAATACTCATAAATAAATTTAAATTCTAGGAATCGCCTCTACGTGGTTTAAATAAATTTAATAGGAACTTCTATCCTACTATCGTGCGGAAAAGCGTAACATTTCCACACTTGTTGTACAAATAACTAATTTATTAAAAATGTGCGTGATATTGATACAGTTATGAAATGTTGTTCTTAGAGATCATATATATGGTCGAACATGTATAGTAGGGTTTGATTTTTTTACTAAAATTACTCTCACTATTACTATTTACCATTATTTTGCGTAAATTTCAACACCCCTGGCAATTTTAGTCTGATGTGTAATTTCTACTGTCAGTCAATTTTAAAATCAAACGTGTATTATAAATTTTATAATGTTCGTTTAATATTTGCGTGTAATTGAAAACATGTATTTATTATAAAAATCGTTTGGTCTGATTCAATATTAATATTATTGATGCTATGTTATTGTAATATCACTAGTGCTACAATAGATATATTGTAGAATTAGTGCTACAATGGTTGCTATGACAACGAATTTATAATATATACATAACATACAATGTACTACATTTCATAATCAAAAAGTAACCTATGATTATGATATTTCATTACAGGAGTAGAAAAACTAATTTACGATATTAAATTTGATTATTATAAAAAGTTTTAATCCTTCTTCCATCCCATTTTAGTCAGTTTTTACGTCAGCTCCATATTATACCATTAATTGGTAGCTGGTAAATTGTGGCCAGTTTCTGGTAGTTCGGATAGAATTTCATATTAATAATAAATAGTGTAGTACACTACCTTTCCAGTCTATTTGTAAAAGAAAATTAAAGGTTCTTATTAATGAAAGTAACATTGCTAACAAATCTGTTTGCAAAACCACAGCTAGTTGTTAAATATTACGCATACTTAAGGCTCAAACTCACGAACCTACCGGGATGCCTTTCTTTTGGGAGCCGATCTCTTTAATACGTTTACGATATTTTTAATGCTTTTATTGATTATTGTTATTGTCTTCATTTTACTTATGCACGGTTCCATGGTGTAATGGTTAGCACTCTGGACTTTGAATCCAGCGATCCGAGTTCAACTCTCGGTGGAACCTAGAATTTTATGAGCCTGAGGTGAAATATTATATTGACAGATTTTATGAATGATTGTTTATTATAAGGTGTAGTAAAATTAAATTCAGTATTTTTCCAATAGATGGCTTTAGTCATCTGTACCTCGCGTTGTATAATTCCGATCGAGTTCCACTAGATGAGATTTCGTACTAAAAACAACTTTTCTGACTGTTTTGTGATTAGTTGGCTCAGTTTTATTTAAGATTCATCAAAGATGGACACTAAGAAGGAGAAAATATTCCACATTTTACAATTTTTGTTTGATAAAGGCGAGAACGTAATATAGGCGGCTAAAAATGTGAATAATTTTTATGGTTCTGATTCCGTTCCGGTAATTTCAAAGGCCAATTGTCAAAAATATCGACCGTCATGTAATCGCTTTTTCGATTTACCAAAAGATAAATATTGAACAAAAAATCATTCAGAACCATTTCAATAAGGCTTGATACAAAAAGAAGCTCGGTGAATGGATGCCACTCGGAACTGTACTGTCAACAATTGTACCGTCTGAAGAAAGCAATCTTCCAGAAGCGGTCAGCTTTGGCCAATAGGAGAGAAATTGTGTTCCATTAGGACCACGCTAGGCGACACATATCGATAGTGACTCGCCAGAAGCTCCGGGGGCTATTTGAGAGGTTCTTATGCATCCACCGTAGAGTCCGGACCTAGTACCAAGTGATAGAATAGAAACAGATGGTTGTTTCTATCCATGGCAAACAATTTAATTTGTGAAAAATTAAAAAAAAATCGCCCAAATAAAGGGAAAATAAGCATTTAAAAGCTAATATATGTATCCAAAGCTGATGAACTGCGAATCAGCGGAAGAGAGGTTATGGGTTTGAGTGGAAGATTATCTACAAGTGTTAACTCCGCCCTTCGGCATGCTGTTAAAATTATATGTATGTTTTTCCTTCAATTTTGTATATTTCAGTTTATTTGTATTTTATATAGTCATGACCGATAAAGCTTAAATGAATAAATGAATAAATAAATAAATAAATAAATAAATAAATGAATCAAGAAAGGCTTGTTAAAATCTACTGTCTTATTTTTTTACCTATAGGGGCGAGGACATCTATGAGAGGAGCATAATGAATTACCTTCAAAATGGCAATAAGATATCGAAATAATTTGAATATTTGACCTAAATCGGATTATTCTAACTATGGTAATTAAAACTTTCAATTTCATACAAAATAATGCATTTATTTTTACACTTTATATCAACTGTATGAAAAATGTAAAATATAGAAAGTTTTTGGTATAAAGTAGATTGCAAATTTTTAGTTAATTCTAATATCATTTCCTACACAAAATAATATTAATAATAATAATAATAACCAACTTTATTTCAAGAAATGTTCACAAAATTAATACAACAGTTCTGAAACATAAGCGAAATTGTGTCAAAAAGAAGGAAGAATTAGTAATATAGAGATCAACTTAACATAATAATTATTAATTACATTATTCGCAAAAAACTCATTAATACTATATAGCTCCGCATTTACTAGTAAGCTATATACAGCATTTTTGCATTGTTTAAAGCTTTTGATTTCTTGTATCCTCTTAGGCGGGGTATTATGAAATTTGATACACCGGTACATTGCGTTTCTTTTCGTTAAAGTTAATCTTTATGTCTAGTGTTCGCGTATTATATTTGCGCTTTTCATTTAAGAAAAGATGTTTACTTTTATACACAAATATTAGGCACTCATATATGAAAATTGAATGTACTGTTAGAACTCTATTTGACTTAAATTTTCCTCGACAGGAGTCTCTATATTTAAGTTTAATTATGGATCGTATGCATCTTTTTTTGAATTTTAAAAATCTTTTCAATTGACGTGCTATTGCCCCAGAAAATTATGTCAAACATTAGGATTGACTCAAAACTTCCGAAATATAACATTTTAATTGCCTCGATGGTTACATATGACTTAATATTATTAATAATATAGCATTTTCTTGCGGTTTTTGTTACTAGGAAGTCCACGTGTTAGCTCCAATCCAAAAACTCATCATTGTTGACGCCCAGGAATTTTACAGCAGGTTTTATGTTGATAGTATTATTTTGTAGTTGTAATTGTTCAGGTGTTACTGATTTGTTTAGTTTTGTTTTAAATAGTACTGCTTGTGTTTTGACTTTATTTAATTTCAATTTGTTGGCTGAAAACCAATCGTCCAATTTTCCATATACCAGTTCTGAGAAAAGGTTCGTTAAAAATATTGTATCATCAGCATAATTTGTTTTACAATAGTTATTATATTTAATTTATGCATATCATTTATATAGATGATGAAAATAATTGGCCCTATATACTACCTTGGGGTATTCTTACACCTCAGCAGCATCGAATTTCCGATTTATGTGCTTTCCCATCCCTCTCTATACTCACTATCTGCTTCCTGTTAGAAAAGTATGATTTTATCCACGACAATGCATTTCCTCGTACTCCATAGCGGTCTAATTTCCTTAATAAGAGAAGATGATCCACCGTATCGTATGCCTTTGAGAGGTTCAGGAATACCCCAAGTGCCATTTCTTCATTTTCTAATGCATCATTTATATAGTTAGTGAATTGAAATATTGCTGTATTGATAGATTTTCCCTTGACATACGCGTGTTGGGATTCACATAAAATATTACAACTGTTAAAAAATAATCAGTCGATCAGACATTAAAAGTTCGAATATTTTTGAAAAAGATGGTAAAAGACTTATTGGCCTAAAATTATTTAATACCTTAGGGCCTCCTTTCTTATGTATAGGTTTGATTATCGCGAGTTTTAAGTTGTCCGGAAAACTCCAAACTTCAGTGAGTTATTGATTATATAAATTAGTACCTCTGCTATAGCGTCGATTGTATATTTTATGATGTAAGTTGTAATTTCATCGTCCCCACTACTAAGATGATACTCTTCAAACGTTTTGTAACACTTAAAATTACCTCACCTGTTACTGGAGGTAGAAACATTGACTTTTGGTTATATATAATATCACTCAAGTTGTTAATTCTGTTATTTTCGTCTTGTAATTGTATTTTTCCGTGTTATTTAATAGAAATTGATTATATTTTTTAGCCATACTATTTGGGTTCCTTGGTATATATTTATTCACCCTTGTGTTGTTTGTGATTTCTTTGTAAATACCCCATATGCATTTTGATTTATTAGCAGAGTTTTTGATCTTCTGTTCATAATGTATGCGTCTCAATGACCTTAATAACATGTCATATTGTTTTTTCTTGGTTTTATATAAATTGCCACAATGTTCGCTGTGCTGTGATAGTTCGTTTTTACATTTTTTAAGCTCAGGGGTGTCTGTATACTGTGCACCGCTTACTTGTTTCTTTCTTTTTGTTGTTAATAGTGGAAAACTACTGTTAAACATGATTTTAAGTTGATTCATAAATCTTTCCCATTGTTCACTTACATTATGTGCATTAACACATTTGCATGAAGTTAATTTATTTTAAAAATTTTGTTTATTTTTTTCACTGAAGAATCTCCGGAAATGGATCTCACGCGGACGACTTTCACGAGATATTTTAACTGTTAATTTGTCCTAAGTGGTCAGAAATTAGCATGTTAATCAATTCAGATGCATACTCACCCTCATAATCTGTTATAATGTTGTCTAAACAGCTTTTACAATTATTTGTTACCCTAGTATATTCACTTATTGTTAGTTTTAAACCAAAAGAATTTAATATAGACAATAAATGTTTTTTCTCTGTGTTATTGTCTTTGATGTCAATGTTGAAATCACCGAATATAAAGATAATTTTTTCTGCCTCTAATTTAAACGCCTTGTTGTGACCTTTACTCTCAAGCCTCTCGATTGATTTTATTGAAATCATTAGCTGTTTTTCTTTCAGAAAATAGGTGATTATTTCTTCGGTTACTGATCGCGCACATTTACCTATATATATCGAGGCCTTTTTGTTCGGTCGATTTAAAACGAGCTGTATCTTCTGCAGTTTCTAGCAATAATGTTTTGGTTTTCGTTTTTCTATAGTAGACTTTTTTCCACTTTAGTGTTTAATATTTCCCTGTGTGTTTGCTCGACCTCATCAGTTTTTTCCGTAAATTGTTTGTTTGGTGTTATTTGACTTCCCGTTCCTTTTACTTTTTCTGCATAATCCTCACTTGCATTTTTTATAGTTTTAGTAAGGATGGTCTTTTTATTTACATCTATTATTTTTCCACTTACGATTGTTTATTGGGTTGTCTACTTTTTGTTTTATATTTATCTTTCTGCCTTCCTCTAAGAGAACAATATTTTTCCTTAATTCACTTATCAAGTCATCTTTAGTCTGCAACAATTGGTCCTTCACCGTTATGATGTCCTTAAGACATTTGATGATTTCCAACAGTTGGCTTCTTTCTTCATTTCTTTCTCCAGCATTAACCTCAATTTCGTTGTTCGGTGTTTGTTTGGCTGAACTACACTTATAGTTGGGTAAACATTTTGGATGACACAGTCGGTTACACTTTGAACACATCGTATTCTTCCCAACAGGTCTCCCACATTTTCCCGCACATCTTCTGTGTCCGTCGCCATTTTTCTTAAATGAAACAAAAGCTGTGAATAAATAAAACATTTTAATATTTTAAATAACCAAGTCACCAAATTTTGTCTCTAAACAATTTGTACAGTTACAATATTTAAAACAAGTGTAATGAATATATTTTTGTGAAGCTATAAAATAATTGCTTAAAATGGGTAAGATTAAGAGTTTCATGATCCACTGACTTAATTTTTAAGTTAATTATTTAAGTAACTATAGTCACTGTTGTAGATTGCACGAAGTTCATATGTTTATTATCCATACTACACTTACTCCCATTTATTTGTTTCAGTTTTGTATTTCTATTAAAGTATATTAAAATTTGGGTATAGCATATTACTTTAGATTTATATGTCACACTAGAAGATGTTTTGAAATATAAAACTTCTGTTAACGTATTAATGAAATTGAATTATGCCATTTTTGAAATAAAAAAAATTGTTCTCTAAAGTTATCTATATATATTCATTTAAACATTCAAACAAATGGCAGCAAATGTATGCAGTTTATATTTTCTTCTTTGAATAGAATGACAGTACTTAGTAGAAGGTTATTCAACATTTGCTAGAAATAAACAAAACCAGTGTTTTGAAAGGACACACTACAGTAGTAAGTTATTCGTCATTGCAGACAGAAACTAAATAAGAAGAAGTACTTAAATCTTACTACAGAAGAATGTTTTGTAAACTAATAATAAATAGATGTAATGCCAAGGAAAATAATTGTTTTTATTACTTTTATTTCTTTTCTGTCATTATTACATAGGCAGAAGTGGTGATCATTCCCTGATTTTTATAGATATATATTGAAAGTGATAACAGATATTCTATACTGATGATATCTAAATAAACTTCTCCAAGACATATAGCCATATGAACAATTTATTTAAATTGGTAATAAAATTCAAGCAATACACTGAATTTCTAATTATCTTGAGTTTGTTAATTTGGTCTTCTTATACTACAGTCACTTTTTTTTTAGAAAATGCTTCATACTGCAGATTTTATAAATATATCATATCGTATTCTAAACGAAGAATTAATTAGTTCTTCCCACAATGTAAATATTAGAATAACTTTATTAATTTTTTCAACATGACCGTAACCAAAAAGTTGATATAATATGATGTTTGAACGATGATATGGAACTCTTATAAAGTTTACTTAACATGGTATAGTTATTCGTCGTGATTTTATTGATGTATTTTTGCAAACTTGAAAGGTAGATCTAAAAACAAGAATTTTCTAGACGTAAAGATCAAAATTCTTCTTCAAAAATTTGTGTAGAGGCTATTGGCGTAGGCAAGGTATTTGCGAGATACTAATATGCGGAATAATATCTTTGAATGTGGATAGGAAGGTTAATTGAATAGGATGAATCAGTGTGTATGGTAAATTTAAGCATCGAGGATATGGTAAAATAGCAAATTATCTTACATTGAAATTCAGTGATAGCCGGACTCAATTTCTCTCCCAAAATAGTATCTGATATTTATAATTAACGAATTACTAAATGCACGAACTAACAGTTACGGTCAAAGCATTACTAAACAGTTCTAGTAAGAAACCGTATGGTGCTGGAAGACAAGTTAGCCTTGTCTTAAAATTGCATTGCTAATAGCGGTAAAAAGTGGACAAGTTGGAAGAATGTATATTCTTCGAACCTCGTCAAATCCAAAAGGGCTACGTTATTCTTGGGCTGTTCCTGCCTGCTGGGAGATCTTATATGATTTTAACTCGTTTGTTGAGTGGGTGTATTCCTTTACTTAAGATGATGCATCCCAAGAAATTTTTCTAAAATGCAATTAAAACATTTGAATAGATTAATAACTTTTGTATAGGTGAAGCAAATATTAAGCTTAATTATGGGTAGTAGAAGAGAAATGTTTGCGTTATTCAATTAATGAAGTTCATTTTAATTTCCAGCCCTTCCCTGAATATTGCAAAGCGATATAAACTTGTTTGCCCTTGACTACAGAATTTTATCTGAGAAAAATAATAATAATTAAAAAAAATTCAGAGAAACTACTACATCGCTTAATAATTTAAGAATAATCAGATAAAGTTTAAATCTTATATAATTATTTCATAAAAGGAATGGATTATTTATAAAATCATAAGCACAAAATAACAAATTAACTGTATACTTTAACTCTTACTCATCAGGAGTCAAAAAATACGTCGAATTATTCACTTCTCATCAAAAAAAGAATATAAAAATAACAAGAAATTTGAATATTAAACGAATAAACTAAACAAAATATTAGTAAGTATTAAAAATTACTTAAAATTAAGTGAAAATACGTCAATATATAAGGTCGCGGAAAACTGACATCATCAAAAATCATTTGGTAGATATCATCAGAAATATGTTGAACACCAAGGTAAAACAAAATCAAAACACTAAACTGTGTGGGTTGACATCTAATCTCTAAAGCATTACACTAATTAAGTGGATAACCAAAGACAATTATAGGACTGTAACTAGCGACACTCATAATAGTATTGTGTTACGCCGATAGAGATCGAAATCAAATTGAAACCGGTCTTTGGCTATTGTTGACAACAACAACAATTTTAATTTATGGAAATATATCTTTTGCGCGTAATTCAATTAGATTTTTTAATGATATAATTTTCCTCAAATAAACTCATTCTCTTAAATATTATCCGCGCTTTCTATTACAATTATTATATTTAATAATTTATCTTTACTTTAAGTATGCAGAACTAATATTATGCATAAAAGAAAGAAATAATTATTAGAAAAATAACTATCTATCTTAGTTTTTTACAGAGGTGGATTTATAATTTAAAGACACGTTTGGTTTCATAATCAATTTATCAGTTTCCTGACATATGTTTCGACAATTACTTGTCAATTTTAAAGGGGTACTATAATTACAAGCAATTGTCGAAACATATGTCAGGAAACTAATAAATTAATTATGAAACCATATATACAGGGTGAGTTTTTTTCGATGTTCTCTATGGGGATCTCGGAAACTATAAGAGATAGAGAAACGGTTAAATAGTGAAAGAAGTGTAGATTTACGAGACGAATAAAATTCCACTTTCAAAGTTTTCAAAAAAGTCAAGGGTAACTAGATATTTTGAAAAAAGTAAAAAGTGACAATTTTTTCAAATCAATATATCTCAGTTATTATAACAGATAAAAAAAACTGTAAAGGACAATGTTTTAGATAATTTTATGCAGATTAATAAAAAATAATCAGAAAATTTTTATCGCCATTATTTTCCGAGATATGACGCAAACTTACATTTTTTTAAATGGAAACCATAGTTGGCTGTGACCTCATTCAAAAGGTAATTTTTTTCTCTTTAATCTAATATGGCATACGACATAGTTATTTCTGAAAATGAGTGAGTTATAGTCATTTTAAATTTTATTACAAATAAAAAATGGATAGCCATGAAAAAGATGAAAGTAATACAATTGCAGTTGTTTATAATATTAGCAATATTGTAGTTATTAGTTTTACAGAGATAAATCAAAATGAAACTACTGCATAAAGTAATTCTGTAATTATCAATATATCAATGGGAGAGAAATTTTAATATTAAAAAAATATGGTCAAAGAGTCCACTATTAATACTATTATGACATAAATTATATCTTTTTAAAATTGAATTTATCGCTTTTTGACTATTCTCATGTAAATTGAATTAAATATTTCAATAACAACTAGTTTATGATCCTCCACAGATTGATATGATTTTTCATATACTTTGTTTTTTACATAACCCCACAGAAAAAATTCTAAAACGCGTAGATCGGGAGATCTAGATGGCCCTGGGATTAGTTTATTTCTTCCCACTTATGAGTTAGGAAAAGCATCATTTAAATAATTTGTAAAGCCAACATGTTATTAGGTAGAGCACCGTCATATTGGAACCATTTTAATCTTGCTTGTAATGATAAGTTTAAACAATCGAGCGTATCTTCAAATGTTTTCTGAAGAAAATTAAAGTAATCAGTTTCACTTAGTGAGCTTTCAAAATATATGGACCGAGAATGATTAATCCAAACACACCATGGATTAAACCCAAATTTAATTTGTAGTTTTCTCTGTGAAACTTCTCGTGGATTCTCTTAAGTTCATCTATATTCATTGTGGCGATTAAAAATACCACAATTAGTGAATCGCGATTCATCTGTTCATAATATTTTTGTAAGAAACGTATTATCCTCTTGACAAATGGGTTTATACCACATACAGAAGGCCATTTGATAATTACAAAATTTTATTCTCATGCTGGTTTTTCTTTTTTATTTAACTCTGTAGAACTAATAATTACAATATTGCTATTATTATAAACAACTGCAATTGTTTTACTTTCATCTTTTTTATGGCTACCCATTTTTTATTTATAATAAAATTTAAAATGACTATAACTCACTTATTTTTAGAAATAACTATGTCGCATGTCATATTGGATTAAAGAGAAAAAAATACCTTTTGAATGAGGCCATAGCCAACTATGGTTTCCATTTAAAAAA
The DNA here is from genome assembly GCA_963969525.1 of Ontholestes murinus. Classification (NCBI taxonomy): domain Eukaryota; kingdom Metazoa; phylum Arthropoda; class Insecta; order Coleoptera; family Staphylinidae; genus Ontholestes; species Ontholestes murinus. The sequence continues at coordinate 58,844,938 of OZ018387.1, forward strand.
ATGTAAGTTTACGTCATATCTCGGAAAATAATGGCGATAAAAAATTTCTGTTTATTTTTTATTAATCTACATAAAATTATCTAAAACTTTGTCCTCTACAGTTTTTTTCTATCTGTTGTAATAACCGAGATATATTGATTTGAAAAAATTGACACTTTTTACTTTTTTCAAAATATCTAGTTACCCTTGACTTTTTTGAAAACTTTGAAATTGGAATTTTTTTCGTCTCGTTAATCTACACTTCTTTTCCCATTTAACCGTTTCTCTATCTCTTATAGTTTCCAAGATCCCCATAGAGAACATCGAAAAAAACTCACCCTGTATATATATTATCAATAATGTAGCAGCGGAAGTATTAATTTTATTGGATTCTTTTATAGTCAGTTTGGAAATTAGAATTTTATTAAAATCGACCTTCAGCTTCAATTGGAATGACCCACATAACAGAGGAATAGCTTACTGGCGAGTTGTAATACAGCGAAATATGTGTCTAGAGATTGCCATAATTCAATGCCTGGTGATGCTTTACTATGAATAATTGTTTTAGCTATTAGCTCTAATTGTAAGACAACGGTGCAATAATACTTGGAGATTTTTTTATTTCGTGTGGATATGCAATGCTTCGTTCGTTCTCAAGATAAAGTTTTAGTTGTAGCATTCATAAATTAATTACAGTTATAATTGGTCTATTATTTGCTTTATGCACACATATAATTCACTAGCTACGTCTATTACTTTCAATTTATTTTAGAGCTAGAATTTTATATAGTTTATTGTTTGTTTAGTAAGTCCCTCGTTACTAATATAGGTGACCCAATATACAATTATAAATAGTTACTTTAATTTTTTGGATATTGTATTACCAAATAAATTTACTATTGCGAAAATCTTCTCGGAGATTCTCTTCAGTATATATTTGCGGAATTAAAAATTAATTTATCCCTCGTGCGCTGGCTTTAACCAAGAAATAGATGTTTACATATTGCTAATCCAAGGCCAAGTTTCTGTTACCTGAAACAGAACATGATAGTACATATATAATTATTAAACATGTATTTTTTAATTAATACAAAAATGATTCACCACGGGTTAAGTGAGAAATTAATTAATCGTTTTGAAAAACATTTTTAATTGGCTCCTAAATTAGTTACTAAATTACGTATCTCAATATATACGAGGATCACCTCTTAAATAAAATTCAATTATGGCCGTGGTTCGCTTAGTGATAAATTTCATGCCAAAAATCGGTTGTTGTTTCAGAAAACATTGATGTTATGCGTGATCTGATATTGCAAGATCTTCATGTGAGATTTGGGCATATTTGGACATTCGTGTTACCAGTATACATTTAATATTATATAAACATTTGTCTGTCAAAAAAATGGTTGACTTTTTGAGAACTATAAAAAGTCGAATTGATGAATTATATGTCATACAGACCTGATTTGGCATTCATTGACTTCTTTTTAGTCCCGCAAATAAAAAATTAATTCTAAGGTTTTTCGACTCCTGAAGAAGCGCTTGGTGCAATTTTTGGAAAATTAGTTCAACTTCACGCAAAAATGTATTGATCTTTATGGAGAATATTTTGAAAAACAATAATTGATTTCTTATACTCTACTACATGTGCGTTTGTGTGCTCATGATTTAGTTATTTTTGCTACCTTATTATTATTCCTATAAGGCAAAAAGTGCTATGTTTTACTTTAATTAAGTGTTTTTAATTATTAAGTACACTTTGGCCCGTTTTAACTGGTTTTGTTTTCACACAGATCGACGATTTATACAGCATGAGAATGCTTTTTATGCATTCTATGTTTTTATATTTTGAGAGTATTGAACTTATATCTGCAATTATTATTATCGTAAATAATACATTTATTTTTTCCATGTACCCATTGTTCTCTTATATTTTATTTCCATGGTCTACTTTACTTTTGTTTGTCTAGAATAAGCCGCCTCTACCGACCATTGGCGTGAAGATTTGTTAATTATCCTTCCGATTTGTTTCATACTTTTATACCCATATTAATTTATTTTACCATCGACCTATAATGAATCAATTCTGTGGCGAATGTAATCATAATTTTGGGCACTCCAAATCATTAAAATGTGGGGACTATGAGCTCGCTTTAATGTTGGGTGCTTACACGAGCTATCGATGTTAGATATTGGTTTTTACATGAAAGAATCAGCTACAACCAACCTATCTTATCCAGAAAGAGCGTTTGAACCATTACATCCTATCCCAATCTAGTTGTACAACCAACAGTGCAACACTTAGTGATTTTGGACGCGATATCAACTTGAAATTTAACGAACATAAAGTCAAATATTCATCTATAGATGAAAGAATTGCCAGGCTCGAAGGGAGTTACGGTAATCAAAAAATCAACGTTAATAATACAGTTAATTCAGATTTTCGTTTATATAATGAAGTGGAAGGGCGCAGGACAGGAAGCAATAACTTAATGGTATATAATGTAATAATAAAGCCGTTAAACACGTAATAATGAAAACTAAACATCTAAAATATAACTTCATTAAGTTTGATTTTGACAGAACAAACATTCAGAGAGAGGAGTTTAATCAAGCGAAACAGGAATTATTTAGAAGGAAGGATAGTGCTAAAAATAATCTGACGATTTTAGGGGCATAGAAGATAATTATCACGCAGCTTCAAAATAATCAGCATAATAAATTTAATTAATCAAAAAGGTAAGTATTTACTTTCACAAACTGAAAGTATACGTATGAAATTACGCCATTTAATATTAAACGGTAGTTGTAGTTCGTATGATTTAATATTTATTGAGGAAACGTGGCGGTGGTGTATTAATTACGGTGTTGTCTAGCATAACATGTAATTCTATAGATATAGAAGTTCACCTTAAACAAAATTCATATTTCATTGCAATCCTTTAGACCCTATTTCTGAAAAATATTATAATTCCAAATTACTTATTTGTGTAGATTATAATTTACCAACAGCCGTATGGTCTAATGATAATTTTGGATTTACTATCATAAATATTTCTTTTTTCTGATCTCTTCCAAATATGTCAAATACCCAACAAAAACAATATACTTTTAGATTTCAAATTTATGCAAGATAAATATTTAGCGTCCAAAGCAGAAGATTTATTATTCCACATTAATCATGAATATATCCCTTACTGTTTAACTATAGAACTTAGTGTATCGATTAATTTTGAAGAATTTTTTATTTTATTTTAAGAGAACTAATTATGCTGCGTTAAATAAATATTTTTCATCAACTGATTGGGAAAAGATTTTAAATCTTGAAAATGTAAATGCTATGGTAAATACTTTTTATAGCATAGGTTACAGTGCTATTGTAAAAGGTGAGTGATATTTTTACTGCCATTAAATCCTTAAACTCAAGTGATAATACAGGTCCTGATGGTATACCTTCTAGTTTCCCCAAATTTTGTATATATTCCTTAACTTCACCATTATTTCTAATCTTCAATCGTTCGATAATGGAGAGCACATTTCGAATAAATTAAAACCTTTGTGTTGTGTAGATCTTAGCAAGTTTCTTGATTTAAATGTTACCCAAAAAATCTAATACAGTTTTTATTAATTCCCAATGGTGAAAGATTTTGACGTTTTAAACGACTTATTTTGGTATAAAATTGGATATATTTAAATATTTTATTGGTTAAACAGTGTCTACTTTTCTCATTTATAAATATAATATATTAACAAAATCATGATAGCCTATATAGAAAAATTTAATTATATGGGTATAAACGCACATATTTAAATATTACCAAATTTTGCATTTTATGGTTATTTTTATTTGTTCATGTTATTATTAATTTATGTTCATCTATATTTTTGAAGTAAAATTTTCCAATATATTATATATTTTTTTACTTTTATTATTTGCAATCAATTAAAATATTTCCCCAAAGGAAACACACCCCTTTTGGTTACTATAATTGATCCTTCGTTAATTGTTGAATAAAATATTTAAGAGAAGAGAAGAAAGTAATATGAAAGCCAAATAATTCTTAGATAAAATGACAAAACACAAAAAAATGAATTTCGTAATATGTTTGATGTGTTATAATCAGTTCTTTGAACTTTAGAATGTCCAAATACTTTCAACTAATTAAATTTTTCGTATCATCGGAAATAAATTAAACACGTTCACTCTCACCACGTGCGCACTCACGCATTTTCTACCGACTCGCCGTTTCGACCAATTTGTATTCAAACAACAGACGGGTGAAAATCCTTGCGAAGGGTCATCCTTGCCAATTTGGGTCAGCATATAACCTTGTTCACCTGTCTGTCTTATTCTAGAAATTCAATCCTCTCGTACGTTGTCTACCCATACCGACCATAAGCATACCCATGGGCTTGTCCCAATAACGTGCATTCATTTCTACAACTCACCTTAATTGTCTATTCATATTTAATGGGAGGTGGTGATTTGGATTATGTGACATTAGAATTAATTTTTGTCCTGTACTCTGTGAATGAGATTGAAAAGTTTATTTAATTATGTAATGAGAGTACGCTTCAGGGATTAGTTCATTAATTTCGTTTCGGATTTCAAACGTGGAGGTAATTGAATTGTAATGATTGTAATATTGACCTAATAATCTTATTATAACCGGTACTATTTTTTTATGTTGAACTAATCACTACAGTACATTTGGTAACAAGATTTTGATCTAATGTTTAAATCATATATGTAAATGTTGCTTATCTACTTAATTATATGGTGGTAAAAAATATTTAAATAATTGTAACGGACTTAGTCGAACGCGTAGGTTGTAGTACAAGTTTGTGGAAACTGGAAGAATTCTGAATTACTCTGCGTGTATAAAAAATATTTGGTCATTATGCAGTTAGTGTTAGTGAAAAATTTTAACTCTCTATATAACAAAAAAATGATTATTATTCAAAAAGCCTTTGAATACCTTCTAAAATGTTTAATTTAAAAGGTTATTTTTTTAATAATATTGATAATCCATAATAAGAAATTGATACAATGTAATGAATTATTACAATGGTTTAAGGGAATTTGTTTGGAAAAGTTTGAATGTTAAGTTTTTATTTTATAACAAAACTTATTAATTTTGATGTTAAATCATTTATCGCTATAATTATTATTTGTTCAAAATTTTTGGCAAAAATTTGCTTCTTTTTATTTAGAAATAATTTATGTGGCCGTTTATTAAATTTGTAATTATATCATTATTTTATTATTGTTAGATAAAGTCAATCTATAATTTATATTGTATAACGAGTTTAGGTTATATACGCATATTACAAAAACACGACTTAAGTTTCGACGATTTAACGTCATTATCACTTGATAATCACATTAAAACGTTCATGTTTTTAAAATATAGTATTCTCTGTAACAGGAAATTTAATTCTGTCGAACGTACAAAAGATTGAGGAGTATTAATTGCACTTGATGATGGTATTTAATATGAAGTATTCGATACTACTTCTTTAACTAATATTGATCCACTTATTGATGTTTAATTATGTAAATGCAATACTAATGGATTTGTGTATTTTTTGTACCACCTGACATATTATGTTGTTGGATGCATGAAGCCATAACTTTGTTAATAATAATTGATCAGCCCTTACAAGCTATAGAATATTTCAATATCCCAAATTTCATCAATCCAGATATTTCTGGTACACCAATGGTGGTTGAAGATTATATTGGAGCGGAACAGATCATTTGATAACTCCTCATTTCCTTCAAATGCTAATATTTATTACAACTTTAACGGGGCTGAGAACGTTATCGTGTCTGAACAACGTAACAAATGTCAATCTTTTTTATTAATACTGTTTTTATTACTGTGGAAATGTGCCAAAATTACTCTAGTTTATAAAAAAAAGGTGATCAACACATCAATCGTCAATTTCATTGTTGAGTAATTTCTCCAAAATATTTTCAATAACGTTTCCTCTATCATATCTACTAACCAACATTGATTCATACCTGGTAAACCAACATAACCCCATTTTGCATACTCTTCACAATATATTTCCGAAGTATGAGCCTATTTTGCTTCTCATGGCTCTCACTCATACAAACTTTTAAAGGATACTTGTGTGGTTTTGAACTGGGATTACTCCTACCATTTTTATTAATTCTTTCCTGGACTCCTGATGTATTTGTTATTACCAGTGAAGTTAAAATATCCATTAAAATAAGTATGTCTCGTAGCAAGAATGACAAGACGCAGGAGAAAATCAACTATCAAGCTTTGGAAAGTGCCGTCTTACTTGAAGTTTTCTAGTATACGAAAGCCTTAAGTAAGAATCGCCCAGTAACGAAACTCAAATACCAAAAGAAAGGGTTACTCAGAATATGCCGGGAAGTTCTGGTTGAGTGGCTTTAGAAGATATAATCTTTAATTGAGCTTACGTAAACTAACTAGTGGCCAGCAGTCTCGCAAGGGCTACAAGCTTCAACAAAAACAACGTAAACATTTTTTAAAGATAATTTTCAGTTTCTTATAGAAACATATCAGTTTCAAGCAAATGACATCTACAATTTAGATTAACTAAATTCAACCTTTCATGAGACCCCTAAAATTTTATGTTTAAACAGACAAAACAGGTTGATTTTGTCACACATATGAAAATAATATCATATATCAATGCATAAACAGTTACTTTGCTTCAAGGCTGGTAAAGTTAATTCAGAACTATGCTAGTTACTTAGTTAAAAATCGACAATTAATGACTTTCAGGCTTCATGTTTACATATGAAACTTTCCAATACTCTGTATCAAATAGAATTTGCCAAACTCGACTAAATGTCTGCAATAAAATTAGTACGTTAAAATGAAAAATAAATAAAATACTATAAGTCAATCATTAAAGCACAAATAGAAATAGTAGAAGTAGAGGAAGTAGGTCGGTAAATTCAATTCTTTGTTTAAGAACAAAGAATAAAGAAAGTGAGGAAGAAGAATTCCAAGAAAAATTTAATTTTCATTTAGGTTTATTAAAAGAAGCTTCAAATATAAAACTTAGAATTAAAAAGTTTATTAACAATTCAAGTAACTTATTAAACTAATCATGTAACACAAATGAAGTAAAATTGCCTTATATTAAAATACCTTCCTTCAATGGTAATTATAAAAACTGGTTTCAGTATCTGTAGTATCAGTATGAATAGTTAGTTAACAAAATTATATAAAAGAATGAAAGTTATGAAAATAAAAAATGGAGTATAAAAGAATAATAATTAATAGCTACATTCAATCGTTTTTTTTTTTCTTACGAGGTGGTGTCACTTAGCGTCCCTGCACTGCGGTCTTCGTAGTCCTTTTGTCTCTCTGGCTATTTTACTCCTTTTGAACTTGTGTATCTTCTAAGAAGTCCAGGAGTTTCTGCCAAGGGATATTCCTTAACTGTTCTACAGGAAGCATGGGCTTCCATTTCGCCTTGCGTTCTTGTTTGTACGCTTCGCAAGTGCACAGTAGGTGTTGGGGAGTTTCCTCTTCTTCCAGACACCCACGGCATAGGGGGCTTTTCTGAATACCCATCCTATGTTTGTGCTTGTTCAGGTCACAGTGCCCAGTGACTAGTCCTGTGATTTTTCTTAGTTTCAATCTGCTCAGTCTAGACAGCTTCAGCATGTTGTCAGGTACCGTACCATCTAGGAAGAGTCTCGTTCCATTTTGGTTTTGTCTTTTTGTGCTCCTCTGCTAATTTACGTCAGATTATTTCTTTTCCGGTTTCATGGGGTATACCGAAAGCGGGTTCAAGTCCTATTAATTCACCTGCTGAACCTTGTTTAGTCAGCAAGTCGTTCCCCAAGTGTCCAATAATTTTTTGGTCCTTGGATATCCATACTAGCTGTGTTTCTCTTGTTGTTGCCAGTGCATCCAGTCGGTTTATGCAGGTCATTACCAACCTGGACTGCACTATCGGCGAGGCTAGCGCTTTTATGTCTGCCTGGCTATCTGTCATAATGGTAATTGGTCCTTTGTTAAGTCCCGACTCCATTACGTGATGAGCACACCAGTCAATGGCGGCTATTTCGGCCTGGAAGATATTGGCATGCTTCCCCAGAGCAATCGCGAATTGTTTGCTCCGGTTGCAGCCTCCATAGATACCAGCCCCGGTTCCTTTAGTATTTTTGGCCCCGTCTGTGTAACAGATGGTTCCTTTACTCGTTCCCGGGTATGTTCCATTTGTCCATTCACTCCGCTGTGGTGTGATCGTTTTAAATCTGCGGTATGGGTGTACGATTTCGGTGAAATCTGACCTCATTTTTAGTGTCTCTTCTTCTTGTAGTACTTTAAATTTTGCCGGTCTTGATGGCCCCATATTTAAAGTGTGTCCACTTATGTGCATCCTATACGCTGCCTGTCTAGGTTCCATCATTTCAAATAGATGTAGTGGTGGAAGCGTTAATATGTCTCCATGGCTGCCGTGGGCATTCTCTTCATTGCCCCAGTGATCAGCAGACACGTCTGTCTTTGCACTCTTTCAAGCTTTACTGCTGCACTTTTGGTTTGGGTCTTTTCTCCTCAAATGAGCGCCGCGTATGTCACTATAGGTCTTATGACCACAGTGTATAGCCATTTGGTTATACTGGGTCTCAGTCTCCACGTGCGTCCTACCATTTTTCTGGTCGCAAAAAGTCCTCTCGTGGCCTTTTTGCTAATGCTCTCTAGGTGGAAGTTGAAGTTTAATCTGGTATCAAGGATGATCCCTAAATATTTTCCTTCATTTTTGATTGGAACTTCCATTTCATACATACGTAGTGATTTTATTTCATTGGTTTTTCGTCTTCTAGTAAAGGGGACGATCGCCGTTTTGACCGGGTTTACAGTTAACCCTTCATTCCTGCACCATCTTTCTTTGGTATTTAGTGCCCTCTGCATTAAATTTGATACAGTGGTCCCAAACTTCCCGCTTACTAGAATGGTCAGATCATCTGCATACCCTAGAGCATATATGCCCTGGCTTTCGAGTAAAAGCAGGTCGTCCATGACGAGACACCATTGGAGCGGCGAGAGAATACCTCCCTGCGGGCACCCGCCAGCGACTAACGCTTCTGCTGTTTTTCCATATAGGGTAGTTGTTACAGCCCGACTTCTGAGCATCTTGTTTACCCATTGTCGGACTTGCGGGTTAATTCCCCTTTTCTCCATTGCTGTTACTATGGAGTTAAAGGTTGTGTTGTCAAACGCCCCTTCAATATCCAGAAAGGCCCCTAACGACCTTTCGCATCTGCTCACTACCTGGTGGATTGCTAGCTCGAATGACTTTCCCGCTTGGTAGGCGTATTGTTGACGGTTTAGTGGTGAGTCCTTTAAAACTCCTTCCCGTATGTGCCGGTCTACTAGTTTTTCTAGTAGTTTTAAAATAAATGATGACAAGCTGATCGGTCTGTAAGATTTAGCCTGGGCATATGAATCACGCCCTGGCTTAGGTATGAATACCACCTTTACAATCCGCCAGCTGCTTAGGACGTATGAAAGGGCAAGACTTGCTCTGAGGATATCACATAGTGGTTTCCTCAGCGTTGCTATCCTCTTTTGTTGCATGACAGGATATATCCTGTCAGAACCTGGGATTTTAATGGTTTGAACGTGTTAATTCCCCACTCGACGTCACATGGTCTGATTATCATTTTCGCTGTTTTCCAGACCCGTTTTGGAGCCCCTGCGTGCCTTAGCCCTATCAAGAACCTTCTTCCACCAGGTGACCCTGGTTGAGGTAGGTTTAGTAGTTCTTGGGCAGCTTGCTTCAAACGCAGTATTGATAGAGTCTGTGATGCTTTGCACCATGAGCTCCAACTCATGCGTTGTTCTCGCTACTGTTGGACAGTCCCCGATTCGGCTGGCTAGTACCTCTTTGTATAGGCCCCAGTCAGTTCTCCTCGGGTTTCTGTTTTGGATTTCCGATGCTTCTTCTGATTCGATATCGAATCGTACATATCGATGATCTGAGAGTGATGGTTCATCAAATACATACCAGTGTTTTACCATTTCACTTGCCTTGCGAGAGGCAAGTGTTATGTCAATTACTTCGCTTTGCACCGCGTTTACGAACGTGGGTACATTTCCAATATTTACTATTTCAATGTCATTCTCTAAGATAAAATCTAATAGTTTCTCACCTCTTGGATCCCTCTCCCCCATATAATGTGGTGCGCATTGGCAGCGCATCCAAGGATCAGGGGTATTCCCTTATGGCTTCCGCTGTGTATCAGCCGCTGAACCTCGTCTGGCGGCGGTGGTCCTGGTTGGTCGTAGGGAAGGTAACCGGATCCGAGTATAAACTCCCTCCGCGTTCCCCTTTCCGACCGTGCTGCCACTAGGTCTCTGCAACATACGTCCCATAATGGCATTAAATTCAGTTCATGTTTTACTATTATATATGTGCATGGGTTACACATAGGTTCGGCCCAATCAATCGCTTGCCCTGTATGTTTAACCCCTTTACTATTCCCTTGTTAAGCCATGGTTCTTGTACAAGTGCAATGTCAATATTTTCTCTTAGGATATATGCACTGAGGGCATTAGATGCCGCCCTGCAGTGGTGTATAATGATTTGTAGTAATTTGAACATTACTTACCCTTCGGCGATTCGGGCAATGGTCTGTCGTCCATGCCTCCCTTTCCGGGAACTGGAATTCCTTCCATTGCTACCTCTTTGGTCTCCTCAGGTTTGCCGACGGTTTTTGCCGCCAGCGTCCTGAGAGTGATGGTTGAAAGGCCGAAGTACAACTTTTTCCCTTCGCTCACCTTCTCCTAAGAGACTTCGTCCATCAGTATGATGTATTGAGTTCCCTTGGAATCCGGTTTTTTGTTAACTACTCTCCAGGTATCGGTGCTTACGTTGTTCTGCACCGATATTCTTTTGAGGAAGGTGGTTGCCTCTATTGGTGGTCCTGGAGCCCACGATAGTACTAGTAAAAGTTCCTTTTCATTAACCAGGGGATTCTTCTCCTTGGCTATGCTCTCGAGCCATGTCCTCGTTGGAAGGTCGGAGCATACTTTTCTCAGGAATCCCCCTTTATGGGTAAATTCCTGAAATTTCGGTGAGGCTTGACCTTTCACCGTAACATCAATGCTTTGGATTATCGAGGCTTTGATAGCCTTGGATTCCTCTGCATTTATGCTCGTCTCTGGGAATCCATTATAATAATAATATTTCTTTATTGTGCAACAGATAAACCACAAGAGGAGATTATTAAGTACGTTACACTATAAAAAATAAAACATAAATTACATTTCATAACATAAATTATAAATAATTTGTTTTTACTTCTAACTTAACTTTAGGTATTATAGCTAGAGCTATTCCCGTCAGTGTGTCACTGAAGGTTCTCTTTGCCGGAGGCCCTTCGCCCCCTCTAGGGGTTTTTGCCGGTCTCTTTTGGAGTCCCGGAGGTGTGCTGTCGCTCGACAGGTTTCGCTTCTGCGTCCCTGACGAGCCGGGTGCTGAAGCTGGTGCAGGGCGTCGTTGGTACGACCCGTCCCCTAACGCTTGCTCTCCCTAAGGTAGGTTACGCTTAGGCGTCCCTGCCCTCTGGTCGAGTTTCTCTCTCCTCTGGCGTTGTTCAGGTTCAGTGGTGGCGGCACCAGGGGAGGTAGGGTTGTTTAGTTGTTGGTTTTTGGTGGTATATTGTTTTTCCCATGAGTACAGATTAAATAAATGGTCGCTGTGCACAGTGCCCCGATACGCACAGAAGGCCCACTACGTTGGGAGGTCGCCCGGTGTCCCATTCTATTAACATTATTTCTTAAAACACTCATGCCTTCGAGGCATTACAATGTTCTATCATCTTGAAAAACTGGTTATTAAATTTAATAATTATGCGTTATCCGGAATCAGTGCGTTACAAATAAAATAATACGGATATACCGAATGTACAGGACTTATGTTTATTTTTATTTAAAAGTCTTCAGTTACTAGAATCAATTATTATTAATAATGTTAACACAGATTAATTTAAAGGAAATAAAGAAGCTAGTCAATGTTACTCAGTAATACGTGGCAGTATTTGATCTTTGGAGGTTTCAAAAAGATCAAATATTGTGCGACACAACGTTATTAACTGTAAATCAGGTTATCGCTGCAAAACATGGAACAAGCTTCATAATTTGTTATTACAATCAATTGAAAACGAACCAAAGCCATCAACCAGTAGTAGTTTACATGTTTACGATTCTGAAAACGGAAGTATCTTACATGGACACAACAATTATACAGTAAGAGCCTTTATAAACAATCAATTATAAAATGGACATTAATTATATCTTATATTTCAATATTTACATAGATTGGGAACTAGTTAGTATTTTAAGATTTTTTACTTTTTAGTCACACTAGGGAATGATTTGGATTACTATTGCATTATACTAATGTTTTATTATAATTATTATACATTTTTGTTTCTTTTTGAAATTTACCATTTTTCAACGGGGGGAGAATGTTGCGACTTGTAGACGTTGCAACCCTGGTCATCCCCTTAATTTTTAATGCAAAGGTATCCACATTTTGACATAGATCTATTTTCATTAATTCATTTTACCAAAAAAAGGAAAAATTTCAATAATTGAAAATTCATTAAAAATGAACTCAAAATTCAAGATTTTTTAAATGATTCACTACGAAATGATTACCAATAATAGCTAAATAACAAACTTAAATATAAAATTGTTAAAAAATACAACAATTTATATTATATTAAATATTTAATAACTATCTGTCAGAAAATAATGCCTGAATTATCACTACCTACAGTTTAAAACTTTATATTGCTAACCGGAATTTTAATTCTTTTAATCAATACTATATTGCAGTTGAGTGTAAATTTTTAACCACTTATTTGTTTAAATAATAATAAATGCCTACACAAGAGATTATAATAATTAATTGTAATAAAAAATCAAACAATTCTTGAAGAGGTTCACGACTATACCGTATTTTCTTGAATATAGTAAGTACATAATATAGTTTTTATACTAACACTAAATTTTCATATTTAAATAATTCAGGTCACTTAATAAGTGTAAGAATCAGTAAGGGGACTGCCTTAAAAATAATTTGGATTGTATTTAAAGTAATTTACTATTAGTTTATTGTATTGTAAATGGAGAAAATTCGATCAATTTAAATTTAATTTCCGTAAGCAATTTGAGTTTTCCAGAGTCATTGAACGGAACAACAATTCTAGTAACAGTAATTCACAATTTGTATTCCTATAAAATCCTCCGAAATCAAGGCTAATATATGCGTGGCCGTGCTCAGTGACTCGTGAAAAACTAGGAAATGCACTGCTAGACATTTCTACGGGAAGGCAATGTCAAGTGCCACACGACGTCGTGCGTTGGCGGTAAATTGCGGAAATGCACACGATTTTTCAATTAGTTATGTAAATCGGTTTCAATGTTAATTTGCTCTAGGTATGTGTTAATTGCATGTATGGTTCAAATCACATTTACATGTCTTATGTAGTATACTCGTTATTTAGAAGATGCATTAACATTATATAATACCAAATAAACTAAAAAAGTATTACGAATTACTTGAAAAACATATTTCATTTGGTTTTGTAATATAGATATTTCATAGTTTGATAATATACAAATAAAAATTATGTGTCATTAAGTTACAATTTAGGAATACCAGAAAAAAAAATGGTGATGTGGCCATCATAGTACTTCACTTTTGAATGCTCTACAATTATGTGTGTAAACTTCAATAGTTTATTAGCAATTGGTAAAAAATGTCAAAATTTTCAATTTTTGTTTTTTTTTTCGAAAGTTAAAAATTTTAAGTAAAATATGTTTAAATTAAACTTGTTTATTTTCTCATTCCCATTAACTTTTATTTAAACAGTTTTGTAATATTTTTCATACTAAAAAAATATCACAAAAAAACAAAAACGGCCTGAAGTAATGAGGTCACAGCCAACTATGGTTTCCATTTAAAAAAATGTAAGTTTGCGTCATATCTCGGAAAATAATGGCGATTAAATTTTTTTATTAATCTGCATAAAATTATCTAAGACTTTGTCCTTTACAGTTTTTTTCTATCTGTTATAATAACCGAGATATATTGATTTGAAAAAATTGACACTTTTTACTTTTTTCAAAATATCTAGTTACCCTTGACTTTTTTGAAAATTTTGAAAGTGGAATTTTATTCGTCTCGTAAATCTACACTTCTTTCCCCATTTAACCGTTTCTCTATCTCTTATAGTTTCCGAGATCCCCATAGAGAACATCGAAAAAAACTCACCCTGTATACTTCGTATATAGGGAAAGTAAAAAAAATATAAAATTCTTACGAAAAATGAATTTACACCATCATTCAAGGCAGATAACAGTTTAGGAAAAATGATCAAAAATGATCAACTGAACTGAAGGGAAAAGTTGACTTGCAATAAGGGAAAAGATAGAAGAACAAAACATATTTTCAATACAAGAGAGGAAAATTCACATTTGCCAGCCACACCTTAATAGAAAACTGCCAGATGGTATAAGAACAAATACTGGATGTAGAAAGAAAATTAAGAAAATTATACCCTAATTAACAGAAAATTATATGCTATTAACAAAAAAATAAAACTACTATTAAATGACCAAACTGAAATTTCAAATTCCCCATTGCTAAACTCATTCAATCTGCCCCTACTACAACCATCTTCATCCACAAATGCATGTATAACCTAGATAAAATAATTGGATGTACCATACTTCGTCTGAATAAACCACAGTCTGGCAAAACAATTGTTACGAAAATAAAAAGCCAACAAAATTCTTTAAAAGTTTTATCTTTTATTTATAAATCCTTGCATTTAGATGTAAAATGTTAGGCAAAATCCAGACTATGATGACAAGAAAGTCACCACTGGAATGATAAATAATAATATTTACCGTCAAATCCTTTTCCTTTTTTTGTATATACGAGGGAGTCCTGAAATGTTTCCGGAATCGACAAAAAAAATACGGTATGGAGAAGATCCGCCATGAACCTCTAGCAAAATATTTCGAATTTCCGTGGACGTTTTCCCAGCCATCCAGAAGTGTTTTATCACTGCACGAAATTCGATTTTATCCATTTTTACGAAACCGCCTGACTTGGTGTACAAAACACACTCTTAAACAACAACTATTGACAGTAGACGTCAGAAATTTGGAGAGTTGCTATAAAAAGGGTTACCCTTTCCGACCAATGAATCCACTTCCATCGCTTGCCGATTCCGGAAACATTTCAGGTCGCCCTCGTATTGTAAAATCCATGCCTTTTTTTAGTATTCAAGCGTAGCAGACACCCTGATATCGTATTCCAACAGGATGGCGTATAACTTATGTTTATCAAAACTTCCTACATTATATAGACTGGTTCAAATATTAATAACTTATATTTTTAATATAATCGATACTTGTCCTGCTACCCTCTTGATGGAACCAAATTTTTAAATTGGGAGAGGTAACTGACACGTGTTTCGGCCCTTACCGATCATCATCATTATTCAAAACTTGCCTAATTCAGCTGTATTAGTCAAGTTCTTCCAGATAAGAATATTTTTGGTGTAGTTTAATAGTATATTTTCATAAACCTTTAAGTAAGCACAGAAATGTTTTTTGCAGAATGGTAGCAGATCATTTCCAAAAATACTTGTGGTATTTTAGAAATGCAGAAGTTATTCTATAATTAATGATGTCCGCGAGATTATTGCCATCTATATATATTACGTACGGTAGGTTACGCCAACGATATCACGATCCTACTTTTCGTCAACTCGGAAAGTATGCTAGCGAAACGTATGTCGGATGCTCTCGACATAGTAAACAAATGGGACACAGTACAAGGATTATCCGTAAATCCACAAAATCGGAACTGGTGCTGTTCACAAGGAAAAGGAAGATGAAAGATTTCAAACCTCCAAGATGGCGGGGCAAAAAACTCACATAAAGATAAAGTCATTCTACTAGACAAAAAACTAAACTGGAATGCCCACCTGACGAACAGATCTAAGAAAGCATGAATAGCGCTTTAGCAATGCAGATGGGAAAACATTGGGACTATCTCCAAAGGTACCTCTATGGATCTACAGAGCCATTCTGCGGTCAATGTTGGCATATGCATCAATAATATGGTGACCAAGATTGACCACGAAATCAGCCGTAAGGCTCCTAGACCACGATCAAAGAAGCGCCCTTTTGAGCGCGTCAGAAGCCATGGGAACAACACCAACAGCGACCCTGCTGTACCTATCACCCTTAAACATATTTATCAGAGAAAGAAATCCCGAAATTATGATTCTGATGGACAATATCCCTCGAAAATACATTTACATCAGAAAGCTTCAAATAGACCTTAGATACAAAGACTCAGGAGTAGAAAGCAAGCATAAAGACATTCAAATATACACTGATGGGTCGTCAACAGTAGCAGGGGCTGGTGTAGGAATTTTTGGCAAAATCCTGTCCCTACAAAATAGTACTGCACTAAGTAATGGTGGAACTCGTAGGTATACCATATGCAGCAAATCTCTGACAAACAGATCAAAGGAAAAATCATATACATCATAACGGACAGTAGAGCGGCAATCTTGTCCTTTGACAGCTGCAAAATTACCTCAGCATTAACGCTGGAATATTGCGAAGCATTGGAAGAAGTAGCTCGTAAACAACAAGGTGATCCTATGCTGGGTAAAAGGACACAACAGCAGAGGTAACAGAATAGCAGGTGGTGTGGCGAGGTAGGCATCCGGACGAACTGTATGCGAACCGAACCCCTCTCTGCTGCCCTTCCTTACGGAAGTTCGTAGCGCTTCTAACAGGACAACAATTTAAGATTACAACTGAACAAACTGGGACTACAATTTAGCCCTATCTGCAGAGAGTGTGAAGTGGAAGAGATAACCGCGGAGCATGTACTTATAGACTGCCCCTTATTATCCAATCTACCTGAATCCACAATTGGAGATCAGACATCCTAAGAGTCCCTGCTGCTGCAGCTCTGGTGTTTGTCAATGCCTTGATTTGGATTGACCGTAGCAAGGAATGAGAACTCAGATAGGAGGATGCACATAGAGCCCACTGAGGCCTACGTGCAGCAAAACTCTCTGCCCTCCCATCGATTTAACCAGAACCAGAACCATATATTACGCAATAGTTTTAATAATTTTAATGAGGCTAATTTCATTGCGACCATATCTACTAGCTGTCGGAGGATTTATTAAAAATTAATAAAGCAAACGAATTGATCACACATCATACTTCAAATTTTTATCACTGGAAGTTTTATGTGGTACGCGATGTTAGAGATGTTATAAGTATCTTTTTACTTTAATTTGTTTTAAATTTGCAGAGGTTAAATTTTTATCAAAATTAATAACGGGTGTTTCTAAATGAATATCGGGGTTGTAGAGCATTAAGACAGGAAGTACCAGTTGCAGTTACTCCTACAATCAAAAAAGGCAGATAAACTTTCCTCCGATGTATAGCACAAAAAACATTCAATTTAGAGGAGTCTCATTGTACTTGTACCATCTGGTGAGGATTATCTGAGTTCCAGATGCGCACATTATGAGTGTTCGCGTATGTGTTTTCTGTTCACTGGTAGCGTAAATAGCGACTAGTTTTCTACTAGCGTATTGTCTTTCATTTCATGAATTAATTATGATTTTAAGTATTTAGGTAATAAGTACCACATATCGTTAACTCCCGATATTCATTTAGAAACAACCGGTATTATTATTTAGATTAGTAGAATACTTATGCTGTTCCTTTTCACTAACAGCGTATTTCATATAAGATACATGAAGCACAAAAAAGAATGTATCTTTATCATTGAGCATAGTCTTTCCGCTTTTTTTTTTAATTTTGTTATAGAAGAAACAAAATCTTTAAAACACACCCCATATAAACGGGATAGTGTTGGAATCATAACCTCCTAACCTGGCTGCTGTAGGCGGATATGCCTCTTCAGCCTGGAATTATAGGAAATTAAGGATGTGAAAAGTTAGGAGAGCAGCCCTTACAGTAGCGTTGTGGGGGCCTTATCTAATATCCTCTGGGAATCGGCAGGCAAATTGCGAGGATTGCGAGGTCGTTTTGGATTTTGGAATTGAGACATTTCGGTTGAGATAACAGGCGTTTTGCGGCTCTGGATACAATTCGCTCTTCTATCGGTCTTAGTTCGGCGAGATCGTGGAGGCCTTCGCTTGGAAACTTGTAGAGAGACGGAAGCATTTCCGAATGATTCGTCTTTGCAGGCTGGCTAGTTTGTCGAAGAAATATTGTGGAGCAGTAATTATTTGTGGAGTGAAGTATTCAATTAGCAGTCGAGCGTTTTGGGCTGGCAACCAGTCATGCGAGCGGTTAGTCCCCCAATCAGCTTAAGACGGTTGTTGACGAAGGTGATTCTATGGTTATGAACGGATGTGTATTTGAGTATTATTGAGTGATTGCAAGAGGGTGAAGACGAGATATGCTACTTCATTGGTCGGCTTAATGAGATGTCCCCATATATTGATAGGCGGGAACGTGTTGTATCCCCTTGCTTTACTAGGATGGTGGAAAATGATGGATTGAATTTTGGATGTGTTGATTCTCCATTTACTGATCCAGTTTTCTGCTTGGAGGATGTAGCTCAGCATGTGTTTGGCCGCGGCTTCCGGTGTTTAGGCGATTGTCTAGAACGCCGCGTCGTCCGCGTATAGTTGCATTGTAGACTGGATTGATTTCAGCTTGGAGGCCGGTGTGGGAAAAACTGCAGCATAGATATTGAATAAGGTAGGAGAGAGCACGGAGCCTTCTATCGTTGAGGAAGCTAGCGACGATACGTTACAGTTGGCGTGGGAATCGGCAATCTTCAGCTTGTACAGGAGTCCACTGTACCATACGGTGTCGAATGCCTTTTTTCCAAGAAGACGCCGTAACACACGGTCGTTGTTGATGGCTCGAGTGGCGTCGTGCAGCAGATGCTGGATTGTAAGCGGATTTTCCTGATCTGAAGCCTGATTGATGAGCCAAATAATGTTGCGCTCATTGCAGAAGGCGTTGATTCGACTAAAATTATGCTCTCGATCGCCTTTTCGATTCCGTTCAGTAGGAAGTTAAAATGTCAGGCACGCATTGAACATATCGACGATATATTCTGTGGCAGATGTGTGAGTATGGCGCGACCGATCTTGTCCGGGCCAACGGCGGAGGTTCTGGCATTTTTCTGACAGGTGAGTATTTTAAACTTCTTCCAAAATTTAGCACAGTCTTTGTAATTGAGGTCTGCTATTGCTTTTTCCACGATGCGTTTGTATGTTCCTTGCCGGAGTGTTTATTCTTACGTTAAGTCGGTTTCATTCAGTTTCCACTGCAGAATCGCCTGTCGATTTTCATTTTCAGAATAGGTTCACGACGACTGGTGGTAAGACCGCTTTGTTGATACATATTCGGCGAGTTGAAACGCCGCGCTCGAGATGATCTCCGGCAGGTGGTACGCAGCTTCTTCGATTTCTCGAATTGAGTTGAAGGTGGATTGCTGCAGCGTCTCCTCGATAATTCAGGGAAGAAGCTTCCAGTCGGCCTGTTTCTTGGCGTTGATGATTTGGAATTGCTAGAAAACAAGAGAATATTAGTGGAATATAATCGCGGTTGATGGTGGTGCCTAGTTCTGAAAATATCGTAGAAGGCAGATAGTGATTAGAATTGTCGAGGAGGATTGTCCTTTGATGAAGATAGGTGAATCACTGGGAAGCCTATAAAATCTAGAGTATCTGAAGGAATCCCCAATAAGGTGGAGCCAGTGTGTCGGAAATGGTTCGTGAGGCTAAATGTAAACAGAGTAGTTAATTATTTCGCCTATTGGCAAATAGACGGAAATTGGACAGGCGGTATCGTTGTGAGACGGGCGTTGACGCTGTTATTACGCTATATCAGTGCTGTTCCACGTTTGTTGGTAGTGTCATGGTGATGAATACTGTAGCCTGGTGCGTCTTCTTCGTAGACTGGCGGTGAGAAATTTCGGCCCGTCGATCCGGGAAGAAGTTGAGTAAAGCTGTGATGAGTTGCTTCGTCGAAGATCCTCTTTTTGCCCCATCGGCAGCCGACCCTCCTTTCCCCTCACAACAAAGAAAACCGCAATTGCCCATAAAACCTTCGCCTGGATTTTAAATTTACGATGGTACCCTACAAATCGGAAGGTCGCATGCCGATGACAACTAGACAATAAGCTGTTGGTGGTAGTAATTTCACGTTTACTCGAATTTTAGGGTATTGAAGTGGAACGGTACAAAATTATATTTACATACATAAATTACACTCTTAATACCTTGCACAGACACTTAGGTATTCATAGAAAAAAAAATTACGATCGTGCCCTAAAATAAAAATCTGTAGTTCGCACGCCGATCACTAGGTCGTAGTAATTTTACGTGTACTCTATTTTTATGGTGTTAATGGGAGATTTTAGTCGGTAGGCACCAGCTCGTCGGGGTCGTGACAATAAGTAGTTGGTAGTCGTAGTAATTTTACGTGTACTCGATATTTAAGGTATTAATAATAAGCAAGTGTTTTCATTTTAACATAAATTTGAAAACTATATCAGTTCTTTTTGAAAGACATGGAGATTGTTCAAATTTATCAAAAACGTTTTACATTGTGGACCAGTTTTGTTTAATATTTTTATTAATGACATAGAAGATATTATTAAACTGCAAATTTTTATTATGTGTGGACGATCTCAAAATTTATGAAACAATTTTTACTCTTAATGACTGTCATGAGATGCAGGAAGATCTAATTCGTTTGAATGAGTGGCGTTCTAGTAATAAACTGTTTTAAATATAAACAAATGCTATTCAATGACTACATCGAGAGGTAATAGAATTGAATATACATATTCATTGATTGAGTCATCTAGTCTTACAAGAGTTGATACTGTCAAAAATCTAGGTATCACATTTGATTCTAAATTTTTATTTAACACCCACATATTAAATATTAGTACGAAAGCATTACAGAACTCTTTATTGCTCACTAGTACATTGCCATTTAGAATATGCCTCTGTTGTATGGATACCATTCACTCCACTAATATTAACCGTTTAGAAATGGTGCAAAAGAAGTTCTTAAGATGCACGGAATTCAATTTGGATGGCTTCATGCATGTGAAGAATATGATGCAATATTTACATAATTACGACACAACTGTTAGCAATTTATAATTACATTTTTAGAGTATTCAATATCTGATTTATATATCATCCATCCCTAGACTGACTACCTGATGCCGCCCGAAGGGTAAAGCGCGCGCCAGACTTGGGGCAAATTAAGAATCGTAAATACTGGTTGCGGTTGAAACTGACAAGTCCTAACCAAAACATTATTAGTGGTCGTAATCACCATTGATAACTCACAATAGGACAATAGCCTTTCTTATAAATAGGATCGTAGCGAGGGAAGCCGGTACCTCCTTCTTTGGGCATTTTGAGTGGGTCTCTTGCTTCGTGAACCGGTTTGGTGGGGCGCGTAGGGATGACCCGCGCAGTGCCGTCTGGGGAGGCTGCTACCTTCGGGCGTTTTGGACATTTTAATGAAAATGCCGAGTGGTCCGGACCATAGAAGGTTGTGGAGGTGCATTTGTCGGCTGTGTGTCCATTCAATTGTGAAATGTTTTATAGTTACAGAATTTTCGTAGATGGCTCATGGAGGTGATTCTTCCTTAGCTTTGGGGATTTAGAGTAGGAGCTTATTTAAGCTTCTGTAGTTTTGGAGAGACTCCGTGCATACCCGAATAAGTTTTAATTTTTCAGTATAACAGGCCGTATAAAATGTCTTCATGGTTTTTCGCAACAAGTCAGTTCTGATACCTTAACTCGAACAACACTCACCCGACTGTCTCTAACAAACATATGCTTAAAATGTGACATTCCAGCTCATATTTTTGCCAAGGTAGATCTCTAATTAATTGTTCGTGTAAAAAGTTATATTAATTTGAAAATAAGTGAAATATCTGAAGAAATACCGTATGTGATGCTCACTATAAAAAAGGCAAAACCTTAAAAAATTGTGATGTATACGGAGAAAATGCTGTATAGCATCCAGGAGTGATTCAGTGATATATTAAATAGAACTAATAAATAGAAAAAACACGAAAATATTTTCGTAAAATCTACAACAAATGAGTCTTATTAAGACTACAAGAACAAATCACTTTTGAAACAACTACTTCTCTAGCTAATACTTCGACAGACATTAAATAATACAAAAGTGATATATTGTTGATACGAAACGAAATAGACTCATTTTAGAAGCGAATGATTACTGGTGATGAAAAATGGATGAAATACGAAAACATCCAACGCAAGAGATCGTGCTCAAAGGCTGGCGACTTTCCGCAAACTACTTCAAAGCCTGAATTTACGACAAAAAATTACTTTCAAGTGTTTGGTGGGACTGGAAGGGAATTATATTATGAGCTGTTGCAATCTGGCGAAACTATCAATTCGGTCCTGTACTGTGTATAACTCGACCGTTTGAATGAATCAATCAAAGAAAAGAGAAAGAAAATTGTCTTTCATCATGACAATGCACGTCCACACACATCTTTGATAACTCGGAACAAACTGACAGAACTTGGTTGGAAAGTTTTGATGCATCCAAAGTTCAGCCCGGACTTTGCACCGTCTGGCTATCATCTGCTTCGATCTCTGCAAAATTTCCTTGATGGTAAGAAATTGTCCGACCGATGCGCCGCTGAAAATCACTTGACCAAGTTTTTCGCCGATAAACCACAGGAGTTCTACACCAATGGAATTATGAAATTAAAAGATAAATGGCAAAAGGCGAATATGTACATGATTGAAATTGATTTTCAACAAAAAAAATGTTCAAATATCTACGAAAAATCGCGGAGACTCTTTATACGACCCAATATTTATTTAAATAACTGTTTTTTCTAAAATAAAGTATGTAATAAAGTTGTAGGTTATGAAAATAGTAGAAAATGAAGAATTTAATAGTGAAATAAACCGAGTGAATTTTAATTACATTACAAAACCTATATATTAACCAAATGATTAATAAGAAAAAAGCATATGATATATTGTACTATTTGAGCCCAGTGTGGATAGTATTTAGTTCCATTTTCATATTCTCTTTATCTGTTACTGTTAATGAATGGTGATTGAGCTATTTGCTAGTGCATATATCTGAGCCAGATTTAGCATCAGGGTAGCATTTTCTGTGGGTAGTATTTCATGAAATTGGATTTACAACTTCTTTTCTTTTTTCAATAATAAAATGTATACCCATGCTTTAGTTTTTTGATACCTTGTCATATTGCTTTGTAATATTTAATATTCTTTATTTAGCATTAATTGTCTTATCGCTTGTTATACGTCTGTGAGTTGGTGGTGTCTAAGTAAGGCTTAAGGCTTGAATATGTTTTCTCTACTGATGTGGGTTGGTGGAATAGCCAAATCGATCCTTTTTCTAGCGCTTTTATGGTGTTTTGCTTGTTGAGATTATATGCTGTGTATAAGTGTAGTTGTTTCTTTTTCGTTATTCGTTTCGAATTTGGACCAGTTTTTAGAAAAGATAGCTAATACAATTTTTTTCCATGGGATCAGGTGTATTGAATATTGTTAGTGTCTATGCAAAACAAATGGTTAAGTCTAGTAGTGTTTTTATTACGTAGATTAAAACTTCAAGTTTTTTAAGTTGATCTGTTGCGTTTGATTTAGTGTGGCATTTGACTGTTGTGTGAAGGTTGTTATTTTATTGTCTCTGCACCTTTTTAGAAAGGTCGTGCTAAATAATTGTTATCTAGTTTTTCGTACTTTTTCAGTTCGTTTCTACATTTTTTCTTTACAAATGTCATAAATATTAATCTTAGGTTTTCTTTTTCAGACATCATTCCTCGTAATTTTTTCGAGGATTCTCATTCCCCTGTCAAATTCGCAATTGCCATCTTTAGGAATCATTCAATGAAATTACCGAGAATAATATGCCGAATGTAACGTCGCTAAAACATTTATAAACCCCAAAAAGTATCATGAAAGTTAATAAATAAATTACACACGAGAAATTATTTTAAAATAAGGTATAATACTGAAAGAATTAATGAAAATGTATGTACTGATTTCCGTGTTATTTCTGAAATATTATAAACAGATACATTCTAGGCGCGCTAAATTGAAAATATGAGAAAGTTTTTGTAGTATACATCGAAAATAAATATAGTATTTTAATATAAAGTGTATTTATTTCGCAATTATTCTTAGAAAAGTATGATAATTTTATTACAGTTTTTAATGTTAAAGTAATAATTTACTATTACATAATATTGTTAATATATCACTTTAATTATATCATCATTTAAAAAATTAAATAAAACCTAATAACTAAATGCAAAATTATAAAAATAGTTTAATTGAACATATAATATTGATCTGGCATTGTGCTTACCTTATATGCAAAGGAAATCAATTCTTCTCTTTGAACAGTAGCGCTGGCTGTATATTCTAATTATGTCAGTGTACAACTTATTGCCCTTGCAATTTATTATCCTTGTCGTCGGCCAGTTTCATGTTTGCCTTATGTTTTAAAACATTTACATTTGTTAAAACGGCAATAAACTATTCCTTATATAATAACTATCAGCAAAACTTTCCATAAGTATTTAGGGTAATTGCACCAGATGTAGTATTAAATTATCAACTGGAATATTCCGTCTTCCTTAGAAATTATGTCAAAGATATATCGGTATGGAGAAGTGACTAGGTAATTTAAGGGAAAGTTTGCGGTTCTATACGTCCGACGAACAAAGGTGTTCAATTAATTTTCATATATGCAATTGTAATCAGTTTTAATGATATGAAAATGCACCGTTTAGTAATTACTATAATAGAACTGCATTACAAAGACAGCTTGTGGTTACAATAATTTCATACATATGAATTGTTAGATTAACGCTAATTGAATTCGCTATCCTGCGTTTAGTAATAGAAGAGAAGAACGTGAGAATAAGGGGTCTAACATAGAGTGGAAAGATAATAAATTACACATGAAACAAATATTTACGATTACAAATGATTCATTAATTTAATCTGACCGCTTTAAAATTTAAAATTCATAATTTGGTGTAATATTTTACGATGAGATTTATTTATTATTGAACCGACACGCCAATTAAAATACATGTACGGTATTAACAATAATACAAGTGATATAAATATAATTTGACACAAAACAAAAAACATGACATAATCCATAAGATTAAGTAAAATTGTTGATATCACTCTATAGTTTTACCAGTGACTTGAGTTTCGATCAAGAGCTGATCATTTTCAAACTTAAAGTATCAAATATCGGATGTCGCAACACGCAGAGTGTTCTCCAAATGTGAGTTTAGCTGCTGACATATGTATGTACTTCCAAATAATGACATTTTTTTCTGAGCCAAAGATGCGAGATTTGGAAATTTATCGGTTGGTAAATATCTTTTTATAAAAATCGGTTAACGGCGTGTCTCTAAATATCGTCTTAAGATCAAAAATTTTCAGAATTGCTCTTGGCAGCGAAAATGTGGTGTTAAATTCATCTCTTAAAAATTGTTAGCAAACGTTTCGAAGTTAGCATTATCTTGTGTAAACTTTATTGTATTATCACAATAAATATTATTATTATTATTTATGATTTGCAAGATTGGGAAAATAGATTTTCCCAATGTCTTAATTTATTTTGGAAAGACTTGACGTGACCATACAGTTCATGAACAAGTTCTTCTTGGGTTTGCGACTTTGTATTTAATTCATTCATATGAAACGCAAGATCGTAGACCCAATTTGTATACTTGAGCTTTTGTACAGGTTTTCTTTCATATCCATAAAAACAAATATCTCATCTTTGAAATCATAAAATCGTTATAACAATTTTGCTTTACTTAACCAGCGCACATAATAAAATGACAGATCTTCAAATTCAGACTGCAGTTCTTCCAAAAATTTTTGGAACTGACGGTGGTAAAGTGCTCTTGATTTAATGAAATTTACGCACAAATGTTGTTGATGTAAAATGCAGTCAAATACACTCAAATCTTCAGTGTCAATATTCCTACTACATAGTTCCAATTTAATTCTATTGACAACTCCTAAATTAGAACCAACCATAGCTGGAGTACAATCAGTAGAAATTCCACTTAGATTCTCTCATTTAAGCTCAAATTGATCAAAAACTGCTTTTGCTTCTTCGAAAAATTTTTCTCTTCGTGTGGTATACTTCATAGGTCAAAGAGCCAGCAATTCTTCCATGTAATTAAATTTGATATCAAAGCGAATAAAAATAGCTAATTGTGCGGTATCGGTAGTATCTGTGCTCTCATCGAGAGGAATTGAAAATGCCTCAAACTTTTGCGACGCACGTAACTTAAGTTTTGATTTGATTTCGTTGGCCATATCATCGATGCGTCTTGTTATAGTCCAGCGAGAAAGACTATTTTTTCTATATCGTCGCTCTTTTCAGAACACAGTTCTTTAACGACAGCACTAAGACACTCTTTAACAAAATCACCTTCAGAATAAGGTTTAGAATGCTTTGCAATTTTTTCACTAATTATAAAACTTGCTCCTACAATACTATTGCATAAATCACTTTGTTTATGGGAAAGAGTCTGTTGCGTAGATAAACATTTTTTTAAATTTATTATTTTATCTTTCCTTTGTTGCCCATTGAGATTACTATAACTAGAATGTTTTAATATAAAGTGGTGTTTTAAATTAAATTCTTTTACCACTAATATACTTTGGAGGCAAATCAAACAAACAGGCTTGTTTTTTGCATAATAAAAAAATAATTGTTAGTCCACTTATCTTTAAAAATACCATTTTCAATATCAACTTTTCTTCTTTTCTCTGTCATTTTAAAGATTATGTAAAATTGTAAATTAAGAATGAATTAAGAAACTGATGTGCCTCACTACAAATAACTACGTGCTTTTGCTCTGCTGATTCTTCCTTCACTAATCAACATACTTAAAGCTAGTGCAAATAAGACGGGGCTTTCCCTGTTTATTGCATACGCTGAATGCTGAGTTGACTAAATACAGTAAAAAACTTTATGACACCTATAAAACTTATATGATTATATGAAAATTAATACAATATATAATTATATATGTATAACAATACATATATACATTTTACTTTCAAGGGCCAGGTATAGTGAGATTTGAAAACTGTGCTGCGGGCCGGATAAAATGAAGTCAGGGGCCAGATCTGGCCCACGGGTCGTACATTGCACATGCCTGGTCTAGAGTTTACAATTTTAAGAGATTTTGTAGTATTTCATCTGTTGAACTCATTGACGGCGGAGGCTTCTACTTCGTTATGCATATTTAGTTACAAATTAAACATAATTTTCACTTTGTTTTGTATGTATTGAAACCATTGGTCATCATATAAATAAATACCTGTTGTATAAAACAAAGTCAAAATTGTGTTTAATTTGTTATTTCATCTGTTGTTTTAAGCTGTTCTATTTTAATTCATTGTTTAACATTAGATTTTTTGAATCATAAAGGCATTCACTTCGTGGTACAATTCGATATTAAGAATAAAGAAATCACGTTTACTTTTTATACCACTTTAAACTTTATGTGCAGTGATTAGTTTCGACTACACGGTAATCATTATCAAGTCAACTGCAGATGGAGAACAACATTTAAAAATTAAACATATTCGTGGTATACCCACTATTATCAAGAATTCGGAAATGAATATATATAGTACCGAAATACTCGTGGACTTTGAACTAAGACCAATATTCTGCACTCTGCTTGTTACAATAGTAATTATGAAATAATAACACTTACTGATACATGGCTAAATAATTCCATTTTAGATGAGAAATTTACGACTTCCAATTATAAGATTATTCGCTGTGATAGAGTTTTTTCTGCCGTTAGACGCTCCACTGAAGGTGGGGTACTGCTTGCTGTTGATGAAAGTATGGTCACTGAGACTATTGATACCACACACTTAGGCAACATCGTTCCCTTAATTGATATAGTTGCCTGTAGATGCAAAACTGGTCGTTTATCTTTTATACGGTTGTTCTCTATATACCGCCAGATATATCAAATGAGTATCTAGCCATTTTCCTAGAATGTTTAGAAGCATTTCTTGTTGATAAACAGGTTTTAATACTGGACTATTTTAACGTACCACAATACAATTACCACGTACAATCATCTACTCTAATTCCTAAAGTTAACATTCTGGATAATTTTATCATCACTATGGATCTCCAACAGTAAAACATGATTTACAATGAAAATGGTAAACTCTCTAATATCGACACTAAATTTGTTATGGAACGTGATAAGGTGCAATTCATCACTGAAGATTTGCATCACCCTGCTCTCTCTGTGATAATGGGTGTTGAGTTGCCTAGGAAGGAAACTTTATTTCCTAATAATAGTAACAGCCGCTATAACTTCAGAAAAATCAATTACCTCATTCTATATGATAAACTTTCTTATACTGATTGGTCTTTTCTAGAGTGTATTACTGATGTTAATAAAGCTGTTCAAGAATTCTATAATGTCCTTTATAATATATTTGATGCTTCTGTGCCCAGATTCTAGAAATACATCTTTTCCGACATGGTTTACCAGTGATATTAAAAACTGTATTAAAGTTAAGGAGCAGTGTCGGCGAAAATGGAGAGCAACAAATTCTGCGTTTTATCATTCGGAATTTAATGGACTTCGCACCATAATTAAGATAAAAATTTCTGATGCATTTAAGAACTAGGTGAGTGACACGGAACGTAAAATCATTACTGAGCCCAAGGAAATTTGGAACTTCATGCGCAGTAAGTCTGGTAATACTAAGACTTCAAGATAATGATGCTGTGTATAATGTACCAGAAGATATTGTTTCAGCATTTGCAAAGCTGTTTTCTTCTGACTCTCTAACACCACCTGTTGAAGAAAGAAGCGATGAGCCAATTAATGCTGTCCTATTTAATAGTGTTGTGATTAGTGAAAACGATGTGCTCAAAAGCATCAACAAATTAAAAAACAATGATAGCTGTGGTGACGATCAAGTGCTAAGTTTTTTAATCAAAGATTGTAAGTTTTTATTTGTAAAACCGTTATTAATTATTTTTAATCTAGCAGTACGTACCAACTTATTTCCGAATATCTGGAAGCGCGCACGTAAAACCCCTCTTCACAAAAAAGGTGATAGGAATAACATACATAATTATCGTTCTGTTTCTATACTTTATAACTTTGCTAAGGTATTTGAACATATCATCTATTGTGAGGTTTACTGTCAAGTTAAGGGTATGATCTCTGAACATCAGCACGGTTTTATGACTAGTCGATCAACCGTTACGAACTTGGCTAGAACTACCTCTGGTTCATATTTATAATGAGGTGGTGGGTTCTTGATTAATTTTAGTTGTTGTTTAATGTTGATTTTTAACTAGGTTTTACATTTGCTGTATTTGCTATTAAAAATTATATATTCTGCATTTTCTTTGTGTATGGGCAATACATTCATTTGGCAACAGGTTTCGAGTTGTTTGATATCTGTGTATTTGAATACACATATGTTTTTGAAATTGTATGTTTTTCGTTGAGGTTTATTTCTAGTAGATCGTTTGTATATATTATATATAATATAATAGTAGTTTCTCTTCTTGAGGTATTTCGTATTTGGCTTTTAAGGGTTTGCTCTAATTTATTTTTGTTGTTTATGTTTGGCTTGTTAGATCATGTCAATATATAATTCACTTATCTTTGATATTTAAATGGCTATTTCTAAAATATTTAGTGTTGGTAGTAGTACAATAGGCTATTGAAATGAAACATTTCGTAAGTATTGTAAGAATAATAAGCGCATGTCGATGTAACGCCATATTAAAATAGTAATTAAATTCTCCGAACATTTAGTTGTCATGATATTATGAAATATTTTTGTTAACTTATTCGCTCATAGTGCATTTTTATGTGTAAAGAAACGAAACTATTGAAATATTTATTATAAGTGATAGGCTTTAGTATAATTTTAATGTAGTTCTTTAATTTAATTATTTAGTTTGTGTAAATTTGAGTTTATAATAAATATTTATTTGTCAAGCAATTCATGACATTCACTCTTTAAATATATATACGGAAAAGAAGAGAATGAAAGAAGTATGATGAATACAAGACACGATGATAAATTGTGCAGACTATTATAAAAAGATATATGCATTGTTTATCTTTTTTGATATGTCACAACAAAAAAGTCATACATGCATTTTTCTGTCAACTAAAGGAGCTGAAGGTCAGGCTATCTGACTTTCCATGTGCGTAAGTATTCATTATATTAAGAGTATAAATATAACGGGTGTCCAACAATTATTGCAGTCCCGGGTGGCGTTGGAATCAAAAACGTAGGTCAATTCTTTTATGTGCCAAATAAATGAACTGACATTCTAATTGTCAAACATAACTTAAACGTGCATTTAAAGTGTTGTTAATTTTAATAAGTAATTTGAATATGTTTACTCAAGAACAGAAAATGTTTTTATTAGAATCTTATCTTCACAAAGGCCGTCGTTTAGAAAATAGAGAATGGGAGTATTCAATGGAACCAACGTCGCGTCGCAAAAATTTCATACAAGATTTTACGCATGTAATTATTAACAACAATACGTTTTCTCGTGATGTGAGAGCTAATGTGCAATGTTTCGCGATACAG
Organism: Ontholestes murinus; assembly: GCA_963969525.1. Classification (NCBI taxonomy): domain Eukaryota; kingdom Metazoa; phylum Arthropoda; class Insecta; order Coleoptera; family Staphylinidae; genus Ontholestes; species Ontholestes murinus. The sequence goes on from OZ018387.1 coordinate 58,875,692, forward strand.
GATCGGTGCAACACAGAAAGGATGCAGACAGACCTAGTGTAAGAAATGAAAATGTTGTACAAGAATCACTACAGAAGGAGAAGACTTCTTCTCGTTAAAGTTAATGATAAATTTACTATTGGCTCAACAAACATATAACCTGCATATTAGATAAATTATGTCTCCCACGCTGATGAACTCGAAATTATTTGCAGTTCCAACCTAATATATGGGAGTACATTTTTTTGTGTAGATAAAACCTTCCAAATGCCACATAGGATAGTTCTACAGATAATGTGTTGAGCGTATGGAATAATAGTTATCCCGCAGACGTTCTAGCAAATGTTTTAAATTTCCATCATCTACTCCATGTGAATCAGGTTACAAATAATAGAAACGTGCTTCTGGATTTTCCAACTCTCCTGGATAGTGTATAAACCGTGCTAGTTATAATTTGTGTAGCCCTAGTGTTCCCCTACACGTTAGATATTTTATTTTCATCAATGGAAAATTTAGTAGTGAAAATCCGGAATTAATATATGACTTTAGATCACCGAATTGTAACGAGATCATTGAGTTTTTAGCGTGTATGAATTGTGATCAAGTCTTTTCAGCAGATGTGTAAACGAAAATGTCCTTAATTTTAATAATATTTTGTACTCACTTTTTAGTTTGTTTGTTACAATTAAAATTTTAAAATAGTACAATTACCCAAAGTGGTTTAATGGTAATTTGATTAATTAAAATGAAAAAAAAAAATGGCACATGTAAAATATAAAAAAGAGGTTTATTCTCCGATTATGAGATGTTACTCGTACAGAAGTATTTAATTGTTATCGTTTCAGAGTCTTGTGACACTAGTTGAGATGGTATTCCTGCTTATTTTTTTAAAGAAGTGCATGTATGCATTAAGCAAGCCAATACATACAATGTTCTCTTATTCATTATCTTAGTAACATAGAGAACTACAGAAGTGTATCTATACAATCAGTTATACCAAAACAGTTAGATTTGTTAATTTCTGAGCAGCTTATCAGTACTTGTGTGCAAAAAATTTAAAACCGGCAACATGGTTTTCCTAAAGGCAAATCAACTGTGACCAACTTAATGGTATATCAAACGTTTTTATCGGACGCATTAAAGAATGGCTTTTAAGTTGACGCGATATACACTGATTTTTCTAAAGCGTTCGTCAGAGTATAGCACAGTGTATTGTTGGATAAATTGAAATTGGTGGTTTTGGTAATAATGTGGTTGATTGTCTTAATAGTTTCTTAAGTAACCGAACACAGTGTATTGTTAAGTTTATTTCAAAATACATACAGGTGTCTTTTGGTGTGCCACAAGGCTCTCATTGTGGACCAAATGTATTTATTCTTTGCACAAATGACATTGGATCATATCTGAAACACTGTAATTTTCTTCTGTATGCAGATAATCTACAGATATATAGAAGCATCAGTTCTAGATTTAATCAAATATGCCTCCAGGATGATTTAAATGGTTTAGCCCTTTGGTGTGAACATAATCACTGGAACTTAATTTAAGTAAATGCTTTTACATCAATTTCTGTAATAGATCTAGTAGTAGCTTTGAATACTTGAATTTGAATTAATAACTACAAATTAGTGTAAGTGCCCTCAAGTTAGGCATAAACCTTTATTCCAGTTAGATTTTCATCCGACCCGATATGGGATGTTCAATCCGATGGGACGCATTATACGCTCCTCTAACGACATTAGTACCAACATGAACTTTGTGCTGTTTGTACCAACATTAGAATATTTCAAAAGAAGATTACGACGTGTGGATTTATTTAATGTCATTCATTTATTTTAAGTTTAATCTGTTTTTATCTTTTTTTAAATCCATATTTTAATAGTGTTTGTAAAATGTTTGTTTCATGCATGTTTGTTTTATAGGTTATTTATTTATTCTAGATTTAGTATGTGACATTCAGGTTGTGATGTTTACTTTTCTGTGGTCTGACTGATCTGATTTATTTTATTTTATTTATTGTTTTTATTTTATTAATTTATTACTTTTACTTATTTTATTTGCTAGTTTTTAAAGTTATTTTATAGGTTGGATCATTTTTCAATTTAATTTTTTTTAGTAATGTTTTTTATTTACTTAATATGGTATTGTTTACTTGTAGGTTATTGATTGCTTTTTTGTTTGTAGCTACAATTTTCATGTATTTATCTATATTGCTTATTTGTTCCATATCTTGTACTTAAATTCAATGTAAAGGAGATTCCATAAATAAATGATTTATTATTATTATTTTTATATACCTTTGCTATGGCATTTAATCATACAATATAAAACCACATTTGCCAATGTGCCCTCACATTGTGTATATTGATTTGGGTTTAAATAAAGCAGCCACTCGTAAAACTCATTAATACAGCTTTTTCAGTACTTTCAGAATGAGAAAATTTTAAGACGTAATAACCAGTACGCCCACGATGTAACACAAACCTAATTAAATGAAATAATTAGTAATTAATTTTCTTCACTGATTTATTTAAAACGCTAAATGCATATTACGTGCGCTAAGTGGATATATTCAATAGCTGTACTAAACCGTTTAGTATAGCTATTGAGAATGACTTTTTGCACAAAATGTATATTTAGTGTTTTAAATAAACAGGTTAAAAAAGATTACTAATTATTTCATTTAATTAAAATTAAATTAATTAAATTAATCTACAAGTAACTCAAAAAGAAATATCTTACCATAGTCCTAGCATTATTCACTTTGTTGTTATCACACACGGTTTTTATTATTAGTGACCGGTTCCAACCATTACATTGTTATCTTTAAACTATAATTAAATTACAAATTTTCACTTTGGCTATTAATAAAAACCGTGTATGATAACAACAAAGTGAATTTCATTTATCGTCCTAATTTTCAAAAATGTATCACAAAGTAATGGCTTCAAGCATCAACTATACTAGCATTATTCTTTTGTTATACATATTAGCCTCATTTATTTTCGTGTAACTATAAACAATGTTCACCTAGTCTATGGAGAAGAAAAACGGGCATACAAAATATCGATTATAGATCGAGTAGCAGTCTGTAGCATAGTTGTGTAGGAGGAGGGAACAGAGGAGAAAGACGAGGAATATGATATGTGGACAGAAAATGTACTTAGACGTAAGAAGAACAAAGAAGAAATAAGTCGTAATTGCAGAAAGTACAGAAAAATAAGAAATATAACGGAAATAAAATACACACCAGTGGTAGACTATCTAGGTATCGGTGGCATATATGTTATCACAATAAAGAAGAAATGTGAAAAATGAAGAAAGAGGTAAATAATGTGCGTGAGGATAAAATAGAGTATCTCGGGGTTGCTATATTTACACGGAGTTCCTACTTTTTGGGAGGATAGCATTAACTAGATTAGGTTCGATTTAATTTAATTATAGTTTCAAGTTCAGTAATATGTTTGTTTGTAATACAATTATTTAATATATACTGATAGGAATGAGTATAATAACAATATTTGTTATTTTACAGTTTGGTAAAGCATTATCTAGAGTTTATTATATGATTACAACCTCTGACAAATAATAGTCCAGCAATATTGCCGATCGGCACTCAATAAAATAGTCAAAACTGCCTGAAGAAATCTTGAAACAGATATTTTAGATGACGTTTTGAATAGAAAAAGGTTTTCGCTGAAATACTCTCAATTGGGTATTGTAAATTGTAGAAATAGTATATTTGTCAAGTTTGCGTTAGATAATTTACAAATTACTTATTTAATTATTATCTTATATAAATTGTATATACGTCATAAATATTCTTCGTATTTTTTAAATTAATTTTAATTTATTTTGTATCACCTTTGATTTACTAATTACGTAAAATGATAGTACATTTAAAATAGAGAGAATAACATCTTTATTCGAACATGAATAAATACAAAATTAAAAACATTTACAGATGATTTATAATGTGTCCGTTTGGGCTTTCGACCATCGGTCTTTCTGCCCTGTCTTGACTAATTATGTTATGATTATATATGAATTTGGAGTCGAACAGGATGCCTAGGTATTTACAGGAGTAGGAAGGGTAAATTATGGTATTGTTTATGACAATGAAGGGGGAATGTGGCGTAATTTTGTGATGTGGAATTAGGAGTTTGGATTTAGAGGGGTTGACTTTTATACGCCATTTGGGCACCAAGATTTGATGGCATTAAATGATTTTTGTAAGGAATTTTGGGCGATCTGGAGCGTAGGAGCATGGGCAATAAGGGTGGTGTCATCGGCAAGGAGAAGGGAGTAGTTTAAGGAATCAAAATATGTAGGGTTAGGGTTATACAGATCATGACAGAAAATATTGTAAAGGAGGGGTGATAAGGGGGAGCCCTGGGGCACCCCTTGGTGGGTTGGGAATGGGTCTGAAGTGTTTGCTTGATTCTAACTTGACTGGATCTGTTGGAAAGGAAGTTGTGTATGAGGATTATTAAGTGGCGTGGAATATTTAAGAGAAAGCATTTGTAAAGAAGGCCAATATGCCAAACCGAATCAAAAGCTTTTTGAAAATCTAAAAGGAGAATTATTGATTTGTTACCTTCAAGATGATTGGTTTGTATATTTTAGGTAAGAATGGATAGAGGGAGAGTGGTTGATTTTTGAGGTAGGAAGCCAAACTGGTAGTCTGAGATATGGATTTTGGATGATTGAAGGAGTTTTTGTTTGAGGAGGGATTTTTAAAATGAACATGTGGATATCATGGGAGAGTTTTTTGAGGAGGAGACGCGGAATTTTGTTAAGGCCAGGGGAGGAATTTTTACTAGAGTGCAACTGTGTGTAGTAATCTGTCTCGTCTATTGAATCGTCGGTAGGCGGGGGTAAGGGGGTTTTGTCGAAAGAATTGAACCAGTCAGTTACGGTGTTATAAAAGTCGTTGTCGTATTCGTTGCTGTGAGAGATTTGAAACGTCTGTTCTAACTGTTCTGCAAATGCTTTCACTATTGATGCCTCGTCTGTCAGCGTTGATTCGTAGGTTGGGTCTTTTATGTTGACAACGGGGTCATACTTTTTGTATTTCGTCAGGTTTTTAATTTCGGTCCAGTAAGTGTTTCCCTTCTTATCATTAATGTTTTGACAAGCCTCAAGCCATTTATGTTTTTTGTAATCTAAAATTAAAATTTTGATGTCTTTATTTAATTTATTGAATTTATTTTTGATTGTAGAATTTACTGTCTCTGTATAATTGTCTTTTATATTTTAAAAGTCGTAGGATATATTTAGGTAGGGGATATTTGTAATATTGTTTTTTTAATTTAGGGGTGTCGGATGTGATAGATTCTGATAGGGATACGCAAAAGTGTGAAATTGTATTAGGATTTATGTCTTGTGTTAAATCAAATGTCGATGTTATGTCGTTGATAACCTTATTAATATTATTTAAAATATTTTATTGTTATTTTAATGAAGATAAATTTTTATAATTTAATATTTTGAGTTTAGATATATTTTTTTTAATATGTTTGTTAATAGTACAAATAGCAAACTCATACTGGAATTCGAAAATAAAAAAGAAACAATTATATTTGTTAAAATTTTGAATTCAAACTCAAAATAAATGCTTCTATACAAATATACAAGATACATTGCAACGGATGGAAAAATACTCAAAGTAATAAATTAAAACTGTTACTAAGAAACCATCATCAGAACGTAATTAACATTGCACAAATTTGATGGTGCAACTCAAACTCAAAACACGACGTCAATCAAGTGACCACCAGCGTGCACGTTTAATTTAAGCACGTATCATAAAAAACGAACAAATTTTGCACGGTTATAACTGATTTTGCATGTCATTCGGAAGCCTACCGTTATAACGATCCGCTATTTGAAAAATGAAAATGAATCCGGAGCAAGGACTCTTCTAGTTTTGCCGCCCGGATCATGTGATCTATAATGCATTCTAGAAATGTGCTCACCGTAAAAAAACTGATTAATTAAATATGTCGACGAATTTGCGGCTCCAGCTGTAGTAAAAAAAATGTGAAGAGGTGAGGTCAATGCTAACAGCATGTACGAGACTCGGAAATGCGGCCTTAAGGTTCTACCCGAGGTAAAGATTGTATAAATAATCGATGAGTTTTTTTAATGAGATAATAATAATGATAATATTTACAAAATGTTAATTTTTATTTATAAATTATATTCATTTAATCATAATTATAAAATTATAAATAACTTATTATGTAACTCCAACAAACAGTTTTTTTTCTTTTTGTAGGAAGAACATAGGTGAAATATGGATAATATAAAAAAGTAATAATGCCAACTACATCATTATAATAGGACAAATTTATCAATTTCTTTAATAAATATGGTATCGCATGTTATGTTCACATTGTTATGCATATTTATACGTATATAGTATGATTGATGAATATTAATATTAGGACATATTAGACCATCAAATTAAAGTTGGTATTATTATACTTTAAGAGCTCTTAATTTATACAATCTGCTTTTTGACATATAAATAAAATAAATACCCAATAATTAGGAAAACACAAATTTTCTTCAATGTAAAGGATTTTAATATATTTTTTATTACACAAATACCCTATATGCCTAAAGCAAGCAATCATTGAAAAAAGTCAAATGCCGAAACCCGGGATTGAACCGGGGACCTTTAGATCTTCAGTCTAACGCTCTCCCAACTGAGCTATTTCGGCTGATGAGAATTAGGTAAATTTAAATAAAACGCTTGTTATGGTGGTATCACACTTTATTTTTAAATAATCGAAATTCAAGTCATTTAAAAATAAAGGATGGTATCAACAAAGAAAGCGTTTTGTTTCAATTTTCAAGATGTACCACGAGTTCACGCCTCAAATAGTAATCAATTAATTATACATAATATAGTATACATTAAATAATACGTCAAAACAGTATTGAACTAAGATTCAAACTATTCAGTGGAATACTTTTCTAATCACATATTTTGGCTAAGTAAAAAAAGCAGTAAATATTTTCATATATGTTGTGTATCATTACAGGACTTCGGTGTGACCGCGTGGATAAAAATGATGCACACAAATTAACTGGGAACCTAACTTTTATTCTGGATAACAATTTTACACGTTTCGCTCTTACACGAGGATTCGCCATACTCATACGATATTTTTTGGGGCATGCGCTTTAAACTCATTTACGCATTAAATGAGAGCACCAAACGCAAATACATTACAATATAAAAATAATAGTAAAATTGATATTTGGTCTACCTCAAATTTTAATTACGATAATTGAGACTGTAAACTTAATGCATGTTATATATGTTTTTTAGAGCTGTACAAATTAAAAATTACTGAATGAACTATTATAAATTAATTATCTCAAAAAATTAATCACTTTGTAGTAATTATATATTTCATCACTTATATTATAATTTTGTATATCAGCCGAAATAGCTCAGTTGGGAGAGCGTTAGACTGAAGATCTAAAGGTCCCCGGTTCAATCCCGGGTTTCGGCAGTTTTATTAATTTGACTAGCGGTTCCGAATTAATTCTGATAAAAAGCGTTTAAAAACTATAGTTCTCTCTTTACGTTTGTCATCTTTGGAATTACGAGACTGTTAGTTACAAGTAAAGTAAAGTAGTCAAGTCTTTTTGCGGATATTACGATGGAATAAATAGAAAAGAAACATCGAATATTCCCGTTTGTTTTATAATTCATAGATGGATTGTATACATATTTACAAAATAAGAGAGTACGTAAACAAACATAGTTAATTAAAGATTAATACAATTAACAAACAACGTTTAAAATTATCATTATTTTACTATTACATAACTCTAGAAATGTGTCCAGTTTGTACCAAAATAGGTTGTTTATCGTTGTTGATTTTTAGTCACCTGAGCAGCATACATGTTTGAAGACTGCTGACGTACATGTCAATATGTAAACCAGTTATTAAAAAATGTTATCTGAATACTACAGGGTGGTGGCTTTTAAACTCCCGTACAGTAATGGTCGGATATGGATAGTGATAAAACCTCAGGTGAGCTTTGATGAGGTTGAGGATTTTGCTGGGAAACAGGCCTCCCAGGTGGGCTGGTTTTGGCCGTGATTCTTTGAGTAGAAATTAGTTAGAATGAGTATCATGGACGAAGTTCGTGGAAAGAAGAATTAGCTTAAATGTAGTACTACTAGTTAAATTTCTTTTCGGCCGGTAATAGCTAATAGAATCTAAGTATTTCCACCTTTAGAATAAAATAACTCTGGTATTTATTTTCGCATATAAGACAGTTAAATTTCATCCATAATTTTATATTTTATTGGCCGAAAATTGTGGATTAGTACGTTATTTTTTCTATTCTACAAAAAGAGTAAAAAATAGTCATTAATATATATATATATATATATATATATATATATATATATATATATATATATATATATATATATATTTGATGGAGTAGACAAATGTTGATCTTTCGCAGAGAATGCGACTGAGTTGTAAGCTTGCTAGGTCTAGAAGTAGAGAAAGTCTAGAAGCTAGTGTAGGAAATTCTAAAGGATAGATTTACATTAAATGGTTTAGTCAGGAATGCATCTTCTTACAGGATCATCATGGCCTTGAAATGCCTAATAATTAAAATTTGTATAAACTGGAATGGTCGCAGAAATGTCATTTTCACTGCAAGGAACTTTACATGCTTTACATGACAACAAAAACTACAAAATAAATTCTACAAAATAAAATTACTCCTCCTGCCACAAGTTTACTCCAAAATAATAGGAATAACAGAAACAAGGTTAACACTAACGTTTTAAGTTCTTCAGCGCCACAAATTCGTTTCAAGATAGTTTAGGTTTTGGCGGCCGTAAGGATCTAGGTACATGGGTCACTTCTTAGCAAATATTTATTTATTTTGATTTACACGTCTACTTAAGGAAGTATTTTATTAGTTTATAGAAAAAAACAAACACTGTCTCTCTTCATTTCGATGTACAAATGTCTTCCAATCCTTTCTTAATCCATCATTCCTGTAGGATTTTACATTTACTTATTTATTTCAACCGTTCCTTATATCTAACCGCTATTTTCCTGCCTCTATTCTTAGTTTGTCCCTTTTTACTTCCTCGAGCACAGTGTATGCTATTCCAATACTTCGAATATATAGCCTCTAATTTGTATTCTTCTTTCCATCTCCATATTTCTGCTCCATACAACATCATACTTCTCACTAAGGTGTCGAACAGAATTCCTTAAATTTTAATACTGACAAACTTTCTTTCACCAATTCCCCACACTTGCCATACAGCCTTGTTTGCCTTTTGTGGTAACGTTTTAATATGTTCTTCTTCTTCATGGTTTGTGAAGAACACATATCCAAGATTTTTTAAAGTATTTTCTATATTTTTCCTTCCCATTTACAATTTTCTTCTCATTCCTTTCTTCCACTTTTCTAAACTTTATATTTTTTCTTTTGTCCACATTTACTTCTAGCCCTTTCTTTCTGAAATATTTCTCCAAGCATCTTATCATTTCTTTCATTTCGTTTGCTTGTTTCACTACAATCACCATGTTGTCAGCATATGCTAACGAGCATACTTTTTCTTTTTTCTTGATTTAATATATGTTGTCTATTGTACCTCTCCCTTTTCTGAACTCAGCCTGTTCGTCTGGTAAGATTCCTTTCATATCAAGGTCTTCATTCAATTTCTTCTAAAATCATAGCGTAGATCTTATAAACATAAACACAGATTTATTTACATTATACAATCATACATCATAGCTCACAGAGAAATATAATATGAACTTAATTTGCAAACTTATAACTAAAGTAGTACGGTTCTATGTTACATAATACAAAGTAAAGTTGTTTCTTCATCTGATTATAGCTACTCAAATTTTTAATTTCCACTGGAATGTGGTTATATATTATTAAAATTAAAATAGAATAAAAGCAACCGGTCTTGCATTTACTAAGTCTGTGCTGTGGAAGGTTAAATTGCTGTTGATGAGCCCATATTTTAAGTGTGACACGATATTTGCATGATAAAAGAGTTTTCCAATGTCAGCATTTGTCTTATTTATAAGAATTCGCCGAACATAACATGCACTGCTTATTTTACTGCATAATGTGTTAATATGTACTGAGAATCGTAAGGTTTCATCTAAGATAACTCCTAAACATTTTACATTATCAGTGAAACTGAAAGTATTACTGTTGAATGATATTGACTTCAGTGTAATTAGACTTTGGTTACTTGTAAATAATATACACGCGGTTTTTTTCTCTATTGAGTACTAACTTATTTTCCAAAAACAATGATTCAATTAGGGACATATATTATAGTTTCCTGTAACCGTCAAGTCTAAGAAATTTGTTGCCTCCAGAATAAGATTTGTATCGTCTGCATAGTTTATGAGGCTACAATTTTCAATAGGTTGCATAAATATTGTATGTTCATTAAAATTTTATTTTGAAAAGTGTTTTTAATTGAAGAACTAGACGACAGTGTACTTGCTATTTTGTTAAAGAAAGTGTTAAAATCGTTGATTAATTAGGATAAGTTATTATGTTCTGGGATATTATCTGGCTGGGATTTCCTTACTAAATTTCTGATAATGGACCACGAGCCCTTTGATTTATTTTTCATTCTCAGTAGTTGTGATTCAACTTGTTTATTTTGCTCTGCTTTAAATAAATTACTGTAATTTTTTTGCTCATTTTTGTATAAGATCCTATAATTTGGGCAATAGTTTGCAATGGTTTTATAGATAAGAAGTTTTTCTTTACTTTGTAATATGGCTTCAGTTTGAAAGATGTTGATTTTCTTTTTGATCTTTGTTTTAATCGGAAAATTGCTATTAAAATACTTTAAAAATATATTAACAAACATACAACATTGGAGATTCACCTATTGTTGATACAATGCTGTAGTAAATCGGACATTTCAAATATTTTCAAGAAATTTCCTTTATTCGTTTGAGTACGAGAATTTTCTTGTTTTGCGAAATTTTGGTTTTATGTTAAATTGTGCATTATAATGGAGAAGTTACGCAGTGTGATCTGAAATAGTTGTGTGCACGACTTCCGTTGCGATTTCTGAATGAGTGTTTGTTATTATATTGTCGATACACGTTTGTGCTGTTTTACAGATTCTAGTAGATTCGCTCATAAGATATTATAAATTTTCAGAGTAGTTTTAAAATCTAGCGTAATATTACTACAGTTTAGTACATCAATATTATAGTCACCAACTATAAACAACATTTTGTTTTATTTCAATAGTACAAGCACATTGCTTCTCAAATAATTCCTTAAATAAATGAATGAAGTAATTCCTCTCTAATTTTCGTATGGCGTATACAAGCCCCATATTTCATTGGCTGGGAAGCCTTTATCCTTCCAAACACCATTAATAATCTCTCTTAGTTTCTGATTCATATTTTTCATCCTATACATCCATACCTTGCGCGTTACTTTTTTTAAAATTATTTTATTTGCTTTATTATTTCTTCCTTACTTATATCTGCTATTTCTTAATCGTAATTATTTATTGTTTCTTCTTGATTCTGAGAATCTATGTCATTTCCTTCAAATAGTTCCATTATATAATTTCTTCACACGTCCATAGTGTATTTCCCTCTGGGTTTCCTTTCTTTGTTAATATATTTCTATGCGTCTTCCTCTGATCAAATTGTTTTTATTTCCTGCTTTTCTTTGATCCTGTGTTTTATTTTATTTATTTTGCAAGTGTCTTTGTATGTTTTTAAAACCATCAGATACCCATGTTTTGTCGCCTTCAGTGATTTTCATTTTCATTTCAATTTTTCTGCCTTTCTTTTCATATGCGTACATTTCCTGGTCCACCATCTACTCGACATGTATTCTCTCCTTCGCTTGAAACATTTGTCGCTTTTAAAATTAGTTTCTCTAATTCTTTCATCATATTTCTTTGTTACCGGCATTCAGTTTACCTGAACGTCGTAACAAATGAGCAATTATATTTTAATCCATGTTATGAGCTACCCATTGCTCCTAATAATAATTTGCATAAATTCCGCATTATTGAAATAATCCAAACAAGATGATTTTCCAAAATGTGCAGCTGTCAGTGCAGAACAGTAGAACAATAGAACGGGCCCTGTTAGGCGAACGAGGCTCATTACCTGATCCAGGAATTTCGGTGCCTGCGTGACCGAAGCAAAGCGACGGCCCGACTATACCGAAGATCACCGTATAAAACCAGGCCCAAACCTTCGCACTTTGTCAGTCGTCTGTTATCATTCTCCATCATTAACCACATAAGCACTTCCGTTCGCAAACGTCTCAAGCTGATTGGGGGGCTAACCGCTCGTATGAGCGGTTGCCAGCTCAAGACGCTCATTCACACGTATAAAACTTACATTCATCTACTAATAGAATATTTTACCCCAAAGATCATCACTGCACCGCAATACGTCATCGACAAGCTGGCCAGCCTGGAAAGACGATTCATTCTCAGATGCTTCCGTCTCTTCTACGAGTACCCTAGTGAAGGCCTCCACGATCTCGCCGAACTCACGCCAATAGAAGAGCGAATCGCCTCCAGAGCCGGCCGCTTCACCTCCAGAGCCCTCCAGAGGGACAGCCCTACCGCCAAACTCCTTTTATCCTCGCCGAAATGCCGCCCTAATCCAAAATCTAAGAAGCCCGACCTCGTGTTACGTCTACTGAGCTGCGCCGAGGACCTCCCCGACGCAGCACAGAGGATTCTAAACGAGGCTCCACCATCACTACGGTAACGCAGTTTCCTAATTTTCCGCATCCATAAATTTCCCACCATTCCAGGCTGAAGAGGCATATCCTCCTACAACAGCCAGGAGAGAGGTTTTAGTCGGTAGGCACACCAGGAGGTTGTGAATCCGACACTACCCCGTTTATACGAGGTGTCTTTTGAAGATTTCCTCTCTTCTATAACAAAATTGAAAAAAAGCAGCGGCGGTCAGCCTGGTCGGCTTCGCCGATTCAAGCCTCTTGCCCTTTTTGTATATATTGTATATTTTCTCTGTCTATTCTGTTGTAATATATTTTCTTCTTCTCCGGCCCCACGTTTAATTTAAACACATTCTCTTGTTCTCTTACTTTTTTTTTCACAGCTAGCCGGTGCCCATCCGTTGACGTGGCGTGGAAGCCCAAGCAAGTAGCACTTGCGGGAAACTGTTTAATCAAAGCCTGCGGATGTTAATCGATGGTGAGCCTCACCAGGGACCCTTGGGCCGCCTCCAGTGCGTCTTGGTTCCAGAGAGTACCGCAGTGCTACTTCCTTGCCAGTCCATCTTCTGCGCCCCGTTAACATCTTGTTCTGATTTTCTCTGTACATTGTGATACTTTTTTCATCCATATTTCTTTGTTTATACATGTTTACTTCTTTTTATATTTTTTGTGCCTGTGGTTGATATGATCTGAGCCCACCGTATCTGTTATATTCAATTTTTCTACTTCTTATCATGCTTGTTCATTTACAATGGCATAATTAATTACAAGTGTCCGTTTGTCCTCACATATGTGTACTCACCCTGCTCATCTCACTTTTTATTTCCGTTTAGTATTTTAAGTCCATTTTCTTCCACCTTTCCTTCTCTATTTTCTATGTGATCCTTTGATTCTTTTGTAAATGTTTTCTCTGTAGCTGATACTTCATCATGTCTTTCCTATTCTGGCATTAAAATTTCCTCTTATAATTGAATTGGTATTTTTTTGTTTCTTCTAAAATACATTCGAGATATTTTTGTTTCCTCAATTAGTCTGCTATATATTGTCACTATTTTATATTTATTATTACCCATAAGTACATTGCTTTCCAATACCCCAATTTTTGCGACCTTGTCCGCTGCCCCTTCCTTCTGTATTATGTCGTGTCTTATCCCGGTAATAATGCCTTTTGCTCTTTCTTTTCACTTATCTATTTTTACTGGTTGGCACTTCCATGTATAGTCTTTGGACAGTTTATCTTCCGACTTCTTCCAGCTTGCTTCTTCTATCCATTTTTTAACTAGTCCAATTATTTGAAAACTTTGTTTATAGTTCTAGAAATCACTGTCCTGTTGTTTGTCCCAACAACGTTCCAAAATAAGATTTTTATTATTTGTTCCCTCTTGTTTTTTCCCTTTCCTACACTTTGTGTATTCCTTCTGTCACTCGTCTTTTCAGATTCCTGATCGTTTGCTTTAGTTCTATCGTACATTTAACAGCTGATAGATTAGTTTTTTCACATCGTTATTAATCGCCATCAATCATTTCTCCTTCTTATTCAATTTATATTCCTTCCTCTCATCTTCTGATATCCAATGCTGACTTTATTCCCTTTATTTATTTTCTCTGTTGCTATACTTCTTATTTCCATTTGTATTTTTCTTTCTTCTCTTATTAAATCATAACCTGCATATGTTTCTGCCTTTAAGTTTTTAGTGTTTATGATTTCTTTTTTTTTCTCCAACGATTCAATCTCTGCGATTATCATTTTTGTTGCTTTGTCGTTGTTTATTTTCTTCCTTCTTCAGACCTTTTATTACTAAGTTTATTTCTTATCGTCTCCTTTTTTGCACTTCTCCTTTTCCTTTAATTATTTCCTCAGTTCTTTATTTCTCCTTTCAATTCGTTGTTGTTTTTTATGCCTAGAATCATTTCTTTTATCTTTCCCTGTATTTATGAAAAATCCGGCAACCTTTTACCCAAGTATCTGTTAACAAAACAATTGAACAACTTCTAAAAACTAAATATCAACAGCCTATTCCAATTATAAAACTTATTAAACACTGCTTTACAAACACTTCATATTCAATGGACATCGCTATAAATAAATTGAAGAAGCACTAATGGGATCCCCTCTCTTGTCTGTCATCACCAATTTGTTTATGGGCTAGAATCCTCCCCTTATTCTCCGTCCTTGTAGCTACCTATGTTCATTATTAGTCCTCAAGGTAAAGAGAAGCTCAATAATTTCTTCGAGCACTTGAACAATCTTCATCCAAAAATTAAATTTACAATGGAATTAAAACAGAACAACCGATTGCCACTCCTCCACATACTAATCAATCAAAACTCTGACGAAACTCTCAGCCACACCGTATACATGGTGTCCCGTTAATGTGGGGGAAATGACTGTACCACAGATTCCTGGGGCTAAAATATGATTATTTAACAAAACATATCTATATTCAAAAGTTTAAGGTTAAGCTGGAATTTGTCTTCAAATTTTTATTTCTTTTGTTTTAGACAATTGAACGCTAGACTCGATTTGAATAAAATTTATTATTAATAACTACCATAATGTAATACATCATTTTAGTTATTATGGCCGTTACCACCACTTCAAACCTAAATTATTTTTTATTGATACATCCGATAAAAACTAAAAAAATATTACTTGAATGACCATTTAATTTTAAAACTTTTTGTCTCTTAATAATATTTGATATCTTATACCGTTTTCTCACAAAAGGAGAGTAATCAAATTGAATAAGTAGATACTTGACCATATGATCACAAATACAAAACGTATAGATATCAAAATAATGAAAATGATTGTAGCGACCGTTAGTGGTATAGACGTCAAAATTAGTTTCATTGACCCTTTTGATATCGAAATAGAAATATGAAGCATATTAGACCAGAGTACTGTGGTGAAAGTAAAAGAAAAAAAAACAACTAAAACAAATATAAATACTATAAATACTTTAACATAGCTATCAATAAAATTACAAAATATATTAAAAACCCATCAAAGATATATGTAAAAAAACAACAATTGAGCCTATGAGTAAACGAAGTAATAATAACACCAATTGAAACAGACAAAACCTACAAAAATATACAAAAAAGCGAGAAATGCAATTTTGAAAAAAGCATACTATAAAAAAGAATTCCAAAATAATAAAATATCAAATGAAACCTTCCCACGCTATGAAAAACAGTAAATAAATAAATAAGATAAAAAAACTATATAGAATTTATTATTGGTACAAAGGATGCTCTACCAGAAGCAAGAACAACAATAAGACAAATCTAAGAAATAAATTTAAACATACATCCAATGATCAACTAATAAATAAAATAATTGGAACTAAAGACCATTAGCACTAGGATTTAACAAAATAAGAACTGCACTAAAACGAAACAAAAGTAGACTGATACTAATACTCGTGAAAAGGGCTACAATTATACCAATTTATAAAAAAAGGACAAAACCAACCGACAAAACAATTTTTTTTTTAAAAAGTCATATAAATTCAAATTAATAATCACATAATAAAACACAATATCGCACACAGCATGCAAGAACATTCAGAGATAATATCTGCAATAAACCTTTTAATAAGTTACAGAGAAACCTTCCTAAAACCGCACCAAGTATAAGAAATAATTAACTAATTAAAACATTCATAACAAACAGGATTCAAACAATAATAATACATAATTTAATTAATTCTTGTATGATGTCGGCGTTCACTTGGTGGTGCATTTTGATAAAAAGTTTAAATAAAACACTTTATAACTTTGTTTTACCACTATATTTTGTATAACCCCATTTAATATTATTTTATATATTAAGGTAGCAATCAATAAAACTTTATGTTTGATAATGATCAGCTTATTATCGAAACTAGTCACAGTTATACAAAATATAGTGGTAAAACAAAGTTATAAAGTGTTTTATTTAAACATAATTTAATTGTGTAGGCGTTTACTTTGTAGTACATTTTGAATATAACGAAGAAGGAAACACTGATTTCCTTTTTCATAATAATACATGACTGAAAGTAGAGTAGAGTAGAGCAGAGTAGGGATTACCCTAAGGAAGGAACCTATGACAAATCGAAACTGATCTACTAATCATAAATGAAGATGTAACAGTATATATGATTTAAACAAAAAGCATTATCAACAATCCGAAGTACAACAATAAAAGAAACATAGTACCTTAATATATAAAATAATGTTAAATGAGAATAAGTGTTCATCCCATTTAATATTATTTTATATATTAAGGTAGCAATCAATAAAAACTTCAAGGCAAATATGAGGACAATGAGCTGCTCGAAATTTTGGGAGCCTGCTTTTCGGGACCGCTTTTTCTTAAACTGACTCAGAGCTCTTTTCCCTTTTATAAGTTATACAAAATTAATGACAGCGGATTTCTGACCTACTCCAATTCTTGCTTTAAATTGTAAAATAACTGTCTAAATAAACTCTGGGAAAGCACAACCAAGAAAAACACAATGCAACTATAAATACAATAAAATTCATATTTTACATAGTTACTTTATAAAATTCTTATAATACATGCTTCGTATGTGTCTGAAAAATTGATAAAAGAAATCACAATTACTTAAAACTTTCCCTGTACAAAGCACTTATTTTATTGTTACCGTGGAAACTGTTCTATTTTTTTCAACGGAAATATCCGTTTTGAAGTTACTAGATATCATTTTAATAATTTTTGGGTATTTAATTGATGCTGTTAATAGTTTTTCATGACATTTCTTTGTAAAATAAAAGAAAAAATGGTGATTTAGCCATCATAATAATTTCCCTATATTTAACTCGAAAACTATGATGTTTACGCAAAGAAGCTACTCTTCATAATTTATTCACTTTTGAATTATCTACAATAATTTGTTATGTAAAATTCATGTAATTCCAATAGTTTAATAGCAATTGGCAAAAAAATCAAAATTTTCAATTTAAGAATTTTATTTTAAAAAATATTTTAATAATACTTGTGCACTTTCCCATTCACCTTTTTGTTTGAAAAGTTTTTCAATATTTGTCATATTAAAAAAATATGTCCAATTCATTTCATTTCATTTTCATTTTTGATATTTATATTATTATATTATATTATTGGTTTTTGAGTTACGTGAAGAGAAATTTCAATTAATAAAACACGTTAGAATTCACTTTCTTCAAAATTTATTTTGTATTTACTATATGTACATTTCGAGCACTAAATGCTCATTATCAATAGCTAACTAACATTTATTGGTGTATAAACATTCGTTTACATAAGTCAGTAGTATATAATAATTGAAATTGGGTGTAGACATATAAAGATAAAACTAGATAGAATAATGCGCTTAATATGGTAAAATAAATAAATAAGCTAAATATAAACTACAAATGAACTAGTTACATACAAAATAAAATATACAATAACATGAAAACATATATAAAATATACATATAGGTATAATAGCAACAATTCTTTAGGAGATTCATTATACTGGGTGTCCCATTTTAATCCGCCAGTAGCGATAATTCTGAAACAATCCATTGAATAAAAAAGTGTTCCAAATGAAAAGTTAATGGTTCTGAGGGGGACATCTGATGCCGTAGACTTTGCCACCCCAGCCCCCCAAGGGGGGCGGGAACAGGGGGCAACTTTAAAATCTTAAATGGAAACCCCTATTTTTTATTGCAGATTCTGATAGAGGGTTAAAAAGTATGTAAGTTTTATCCGAAACATTTTTTTTATTGGCCGAGAGATGGCGCTGCAAATGTAAAAGTTAGGTTTTTTGTTAATTAAATTGCGAAAATCGTCACGTAATTAACTGTTATTATTACTTAAGACTTACTCACAACCTTACAAGGTTGTTTTTTTCTCAGCCTGCCCAAATACTACCCCCGCCACCCCCCTACAAAGACGTAAAGTACTCAAAAATAGCGATTGAGTACTTCTTTTTCAAATTAAATAATGGTAAAATAATTCAAAAAAGAATGTCATTTTTTTTTTTCAACCAGTGTTTGAGCTGGCCCCCCACATCGGACGTGCATAAATTGTACATTTTTAACGTCGCACTCGATTGTTTTGTTTACATTCAAAAAAGATTTCTTGGATTTTTTTTATTTTCGTTCTTTTTTAAATTAAGTTTTTAAAAATGAGTTCAGTACGCAAAGCCAAGTCGTTGAGTAATCATGGACTACTCACCGACCGAAATTGTGGACATCCTAAAAGCCATTGGAGAGTCGCTGAACAATTACACCAATGCAGTAAAACTGTATCGCCAAAGATTCCCGGATCGTCGGTGTCCGTCTCGCAGTACAATGCGAGGGCTGGAAGAACGTTTGCGCCAAGGTCACCTACAACGACACCGACCTCGAGCGAATCTTGTGGATGACTACCCCCGCACCATCGCCATACTTGGAGCTGTACACCTCAATCCGCATATCAGTCTCCGAGAAATCCAGGCAGAAATCGGCATACCGAAATCGACGGCTCAACGGTTACTCCGCGCGCCAAAGTTCCATCCGTATCCCATCATGCGCGTTCAAGAACTTCATGGAAATGATTTCGCCAAACGTGTGGGTTTCTGCATCTAGGCTTTGCAGCAGATCGACCAAGACCGTTTATCCTTCCACCGAGTCCTGTTCTCCGACGAGTGCACTTTCCAGAATACCGGATTCGTCAACATCCACAATGCCCATTATTGGAGTGCTGAAAACCTCCACTGGGTTCGACAAGTGAACGCACAGCAGCGATGGAGTGTCAACGTGTGGTGTGGACATCTCGGCTCGCAGATAATCGGACCATTTTTCTTCGACAGGACGTTAAATGGCGCGAGGTACCTGGAATTTCTCCAGAACGATCTTCCTGTGCTGCTAGAAGAAGTCGATTTGCGTACCCGGAGGACGATGTGGTTCCAGCAGGACGGTGCCCCACCACACTACGCTCGTGCGGTGGTAGTATTTGGGCAGGCTGAGAAAAAAACAACCTTGTAAGGTTGTGAGTAAGTCTTAAGTAATAACAGTTAATTACGTGACGATTTTCGCAATTTAATTGACAAAAAACCTAACTTTTACATTTGCAGCGCCATCTCTCGACCAATAAAAAAAATGTTTCGGATAAAACTTACATATTTTTTAACCCTCTATCAGAATCTGCAATAAAAAATAGGGGTTTCCATTTAAGATTTTAAAGTTGCCCCTGTTCCCGCCCCCCTTGGGGGGGCTGGGGGGGCAAAGTCTACGGCATCAGATGTCCCCCTCAGAACCATTAACTTTTCATTTGGAACACTTTTTGATTCAATGCAATGTTTCAGAATTATCGCTACTGGCGGATTAAAATGGGACACCCTGTATAATAAAACTAATGTGATAAAATGAGTAATAAATAGAAAGCATAAATTTACTATAGATTTGATTAGGTCAATTAATCAAACTCAATTACCTAAGAATGTATGTACAAACTTAAAATAAGAAACAACCAAATAGCATAAAATTTTTAAAAAGACATAAAATTAGTTGTAGATATAAAATTAAACAGATACAGATTTCATATATGTTAATAAATAAGAGACTAGTTTACATGAGGTAAATATGTATAAAGGACCAATTAAATTAAATATCTTATCCTTACGCAATTTATCCATGTTTTAAGAAATCATCAATTTTATAAGGTGACAATTTAAGCAGAAAGTGCTTAATGGTACTTTTAAATTTATTAAATAGTAGATTACGTACATTATAGGACAATTTGTTAAAAAGTAACGTACCATAATAATTTGTTCTGGTCTGAGATTTGTTAAGCCTAATTTGGGGTACCTTTATGATAGTACGATGTCTGGTGGATTACTCATGGTGTTCGTGTGTCGTATACGTGTATAAATTTCGTTTGACGTAGTAGTTACTCTAATATAAATACAGCTGGTAATGTAAAAATACGCAGTTTTTTAAACATTTCTCTACAGTCGTCTTGGTAGCCAAGTCCACTTATAATGCGAATGGCTTGACGCTACAAGCCGAAAAGTCTGTGGCGAGAAACCAAGTGGCCCCACACCAGAATTCCGTATTGAAGATAACAGTGACATCACTCGTAATATACTGTTTTGAGTAAGGTTTCTTAGCCGATAAATGCCCCAAGACATTCGCTTTGCTAATTCAGTGTCATGCTGGTCCCACTTTAAGGTATTGTCCAGTTGAATGCCCAAAAATATTGTGCTCGTAGATTCTGTGGCATTTTTTGTTTTAAGTAAAAACCCAAAACCATGTTTGCTGTTTTAGATGGATTAACAGTAAGCTTGTTAGTATTGAACTATTGTTCTGCCTGAAGAATCAATGTTTCGTTATTATTTTGAACATCAGATATAGGATTCCCATATTGACAATTGTTGAATCGTCAGCAAACAGATAGGTGTCGCAATTGTTCATGTGTAAGGGGAAGTCATTAATATATACAAGGAATAGTAATGGACTCAGAACAGATCCTGGTGGTACACCATGTTTAATTTACTGTAAACTGGATAACATATTACATATAAGTTGATTTCAAATATAAATAAAAACGTTTACTAAAATAAATATAATGAAATATAAATAACCTCCTCAGGTATGTACGGCAACTTACACAATAATGAAATTCGTGTTTTTTTCTAATTATTAATAATTCATTGTTTATTTTTAATTGATTTACCAGTTCCCTAGATGTTGATAAGCTTCTGCAGTGAAATCAATACCTTGTACTTGCTCTGTTCGGGTTGGTATTGTTACGGTTAGATCCAAAGAGGTTAAGTCATGCCCGCAGCAGGTTTTATCCCTTCCTACGCAGCTGTTATGGTAAGTTGTCTTACTGGTTGGACATTTGACTCCTGATTGAGCAATAGCAATACACACAGATTTTTTTCGCACTATTGGATTCACTTGTTTTTTCACTTTGTTCACCAAAAGCTTTTCAATTCAATTCGTTTTTGAAATACGCCAACCGACACACACACACACCCAGACACTTTTTTTTTTCAGAAATCAGTGGAATGGATTCGGGGGCCTCAAAACGTGTATTTCCGTAAAAAGAATTTTCAAAAAATGTTCACCAAACAATACTTCCCCTATATATTCTATGTAGGGAAAATAGAAACTTATAAACACTTCATAAAAGTAAAAAAGAAACTGAAACTGAAGTTTTGTTGTAATAAAAGTTTATTACAACAAAACTTTCATAAATTGATTTTTGAGAAAAACAATAAAAAAAAAATTTATATAAAAATTGAGCATTGGATAAAAATAATATATTATAAGATTGTAGCGAATAATAAAATAAATAGGGCTGAAAAACCGCTGGTCGATAGCCATTTAACGGACTAACCCACTAACATCATTTATCATATATGTATTATATTTATTGTTATTGTAAGTTTGTCTGTTAATAAAGATGTTGTATATATATATGTTACGGTAAATGTACACTCTCGGGAAATGTACACTTTTACCGTAAAATGTGTACATTTCCCAAAAAGTTAGGTAAATGTGAACTGAATATAATGTATATGTACATTTCCCGGCAAATGTGTACTCTTGCCTTCACGTTTTAGTAAATGTATACTCTTACCTTCATGTTTTAAGAAAAGTTGGAATACAAATAAATTAAAAATGTTGTTGCAGTAAAAAAATATTTATTTAAATAAACATAATACAAAAGGCTTTAATAACGAAAATTATTTTAATTAAAAAATGTAAATGACAAACAAAACATATTTTTCTTTGCATATTATTTAATATGTCGTAGGTTATGATCCCAATATTCATAAATACAATTTTCGTCATAGTTTTTCAGGACCAATATGATGGGAATCAAACAAATAGTAGGAACATATAGAAATTTCATAATGAAAAAAGTTTTATTTATTTGAGCAAGAATTGCTATTGTGGCACTTGGAATTACATAATATTCCAGCATTTTTACAACTGCATTTTTTTGAGGAACATGTTCCTTTACAGATGCATCTTTTAAAACCTTGTCCACCAGTAAGGGACTGCATTCCTATAATTTCTTTTACCGATTTCTCAACATCTTGAGGAACATCTTCGTATGATATAAACTTTTGTTCGCAAATAGCGAATTCATGCCTAGAATAAGATTGTTTTAAAACTCCCTGCTTAGTTCCTAATTTATATAAATTTTTATCGTCATCTCTAAACAAAACAACGCAAATCAAATTTTTTGGATCCGTTTTACCACGATCAACGTCTGGAATGGAAACTCTAACATTGTCACCAATCACAGCAGCAGGAAATTTTTCTTTCGAAAGATTACACATTTTTATAGCTTGATTTTCTAAATTTTCCCTTGCTTTCTTTCGAGCATTATCAATTAAAATTTTCTTCTCGTTTAAAACAGAATTTAACTCAAAATCATCATCCATAATTATGTCTAACGTTTCAATGGAAAATTCATCGTTTTCTGCGACTTTGCTAGGTGGTGAATTGGCTGTGTGTACTCCTTCTAGTAATTGCTCTAACTCTTCTTCTGTTTCCAGCTGTTCAACAGATTCCATAGGTAAAATTGATGTTTTCAAACCCAATTTCATTCTTGTTCCGAATAAAGCTTCATAGGGAGTTTGCTTTATACCCTCATGAAAAGCTCTATTTTTCATCAGTTGAACATATTTTAAACCTTCTGACCACTTGGTTGTTTGGTTAGTGATAAGCCAGGTTGTAAGCATATTTTGAACATCTTGATTCGCTCGCTCTATCGAGCCCTGGCTTTGGGAATGACGAGGCTTCCCGTGTATTATTTTAAGACCATCCCACATATTTGCTAATTCTTGTATAATTTTATTTGCAAACTCCCTACCATTATCACATTGGAGAATGGATGGGGCTCCCAAAAGAGTGAAAATGTCCATAAGTTGTTTTGCTACTTCTGCCGCAGTTTTTGTTTTTAGTGGGCGCAGTACAACAAATTTGGTTAAATGATCTTGATAATTTAAAATAAATTTAAATTCATTATCTGGTTGTGTCTGTAAATCTATAAGATCCACTTGACACCTAGAATTCATTTCACTCGTCAAAATTGGTTTTATCACAATTCCTTTTTTCTTGCCCTTTGCCTTTTTTTGGCATGCTTCACATAAAGATAAATATAACATAACTGCTTCAGTAGTAATGTTGTTGTATTTGTTATTAATTTCTTTCACTAATCTGTTTCGGCCACCATGGCCAGTTGCCAAATGAGCATCGTGTATAATTCCATAAGTTTGTTCAAGTGTTGCAAAATATTTTATGCTACCCCCTTCTTTTAATGGACTTATTAATTTTTCTTCCTTCCCTACCACTATTATATCGTATCTTTTTAGCCGGCGGTAATCTAAATCACTTTTGTTCTTTTCTTTTAATTTTGCTGCCTTTACTTCCAATAATATTTTTTCATACAGATGTTGGTTTAAATAAATATTATTTTTGTTTTTTTGTGATACAATCTGTTCTAGTTGGTTTCTAAATTTTTCTTTTTGTTCCATTGTTTTTCAAAAATTCTAATTAAAAAATATTTTTTTGTAGAAAAATTAAAATTTTAAATCTATAATTATGACTATATCCCGCCAAAGGCACCGTGGCGAAACACGGATGAATTAGAACCAATCAAATGCTAGAAGACTTTGTTGCCGCGATAACAAATTCATGTAGAGTTCGATTTCAGCACTCTAATTGGTTCTCTACTCGTATTATGTTTCGGCACCCGATTAGTTCCCAATTAATTATTCAATTTTCTATTTCTGTCAAATAAAATTAATAAACGTCAGTTTTTGTGAACTTTTTAAAAATGATTGCAAACACCCGCTTAGGAAATACAACACAAGAAGTAATTCAGGAAAAGGTAAAAGACGCCGAGCCAAAAAATACATTATCATCTAAAAATATTATTAATTTTTATACACAATAAATGCTTTTGTTTGTTATTGAAATATTTTTGTTGGGATATAGTCTGATAAATTGCTCTCTTGCATTGTAAATTATCGCAAGTTTGCACTCTTTCGACAAACTCAGTCGTATTGCTTTAGGCAATACGGCTTTTTTTGTCGAATTCGTGCAAACTTGTTACCGATAATTTTCAATGCACTTGTGCAATTACTGTTGATAATTTTAACTTACCTGAGTCTTATTTCTATAAATATCTTAAATTATATCCAGAAATCTTCAATACTATGGCATTAATTTGCAATGTAACATTGACAGTATAGATTTGCACGGAATGTGTAACGTGACATAGCAGCGCCTACTGAACTAGCCGAGGGTAGTTCGCGTACCACTACAAATGCGCATGCGATTTCGTATTTTCTATGCTCACATTTACCAAAACGACATGGTCATTGTGAATTCAATGTACATTTCCCTTTTTTGAAATGGTAAATGTTAGTTGAATGCACATTACCCAAACGAGGAGGCAAATGTGCACATTTACCGGAAAATGTGTACATTTGCCGCAATGTCTACTTTTACCGTAACATATATATATATATATATATATATATATATATAAAATAAATAATATACAAAAAATAGTACATTTGGGTGAAATGCAGGAGAAAAATATGGATGAGATAAGAGCCATGTAATTTCTAAAATTTCTAAATAATAATAAGTTCATATGTAACGTAGCGCTATCTTAGAATGAAATTAAAGAAGCAGTTGCCCATAAAAATATAAGATATTGTCTTCCATATGTACATATAAATAAAAAATATAAGAAATTGCCTTTTGTTTATTATTAATTTGGGTGTATACAATATAATAGATGTGGTTATATAATCATAATTCTGGATACAACACCAAATATGCCTAATAAACAGATTATACAATTAACTCAAGCCGGCCCCGTTGGTACAGTGGTTAGCGCGCCGACTGTAGTCGGAGGGGCCCTCGGTTCGAATCCGAGTGCGGGCATGGATGTTGTGAGCGTTGATACATTTCAAATTTAATTTGAATAATACAAATAATCGGTCGTGGCTGAAGCCTAGTAGCTTAAGCCAATTTCCCTATATCATTCATCACCCCAACCCGCAATTCCATCCAACATCCTTCCTTTAAAAAAAAAAAGAAGACAATTAACTCAAACTACTTTTATGTTCAAAATAAATAAAACACATACTCTAAAAATAGAACAAATGAATTAATAGAATCTGGACTTTAAATGTAATATATTTTATTATGACACAACACAATCTAATTATTCATGCCAATTTTGAAACCTTCTTAGTTTCTAATGTTCAAATAAATTTATACAATATGTCGCGTATAATAAATAATATAACAAAATAAATATTAAAAGAAAATAGTAATTGATGATTCAATAAAACGATATAAACATGATAATTATTGTTATTTAATATCCATTAATTTTAATGTAAAACCTTCACTACATAAAAAATAGAACATGCACTAATTTTTAAGTCCTTTAAAAACGACGGAAGTTCCTCGGAAAACCAATTGCTTAACCTTAACCTCGTTCGGTTCGCTTTGAATCACTCATTATTGTAAACTTAATTGCGCAGATAAATCATGCTAATGTATGAAAAAGTAGTGTTCCAGCATTTTTAGATTGTACATTTATGGCGTTGCGAGCGCTCTAATTCGTCGCAATTAAATTTAATTGTATTTCATTAATATCGCTCCAGTGCAATTACTGTCTACAGATAAACTAAGCTACTTAATGGCATTGTACGCAGAATTACTATCACCGTTTGCTACTTTACAGACTTTTTGAATCCTCTTGTGTGAAATAATGCTAGATGTCAAGAATTCTGATGTGAAAAAGAACGGTTAGTAGTTATCACTTTTTTGGCAAATCTAGGTTATCGTGTTGAAGGTAGGAGTGTACTTAATGCATGGTACCGATATTTCATTTCTTAGTAATCAACATGATCCTGTTAAAACATTAATTTTATCCGATGCGTTGGTGAAGAGGAAAAGATATATATGTATTAGCATAATGATGGCACGTTTGCATATTTTACGATATGATCGACGTTTGCGCATTTCCATGCCAGGTGTTCGATTAATGTTCTCCAATAGAAAGGAAATAATAAATTTAGAGGTGTGCGCTTATAATGGATTTTGACAAGTGCGACATTTTAAACGTGCAGACCTCTTTTAACAAATGAACATAAAATTACTTAGGCTGTTTAATTAATCTAAAAAATAAAGTAATTAGTGAAAAATTTGTCACAACTAAGTTTATACACACTTATACATTATCTTTAATTTCATTCAAACAAAATATAAAAACTTTCTTCATTTAGGAATAAAAAACATTAAGTAAACACCAATTATTTAAGGCTTTTTACAAAAACCTTTCCACTCCATTGAATTAAGAATGACGCCTTTAAAATGAATAAAAAATTTCTCAAATTTCATATTTAACCATAATATCGAATTAAACAATGAATTAGGTGAACATGAGCACAAGTATATAAGATAATAACAAGATGCAAGATTGTCTTGTTAATTTAACTAATATACAAACACAGTACCAAAATGGATTTGATAACAAAGAATTAATACCATATTAGAAGGTTATACAATTGGAAAATGGCTAAATTATCTTCGATATATTTGTTTTAGCTTAAGTCCTATTACAAAAAAATGGTTGGGACTTAATTTAATAGCTTTCTTCGACCTATACTCTCTTGAATGCTCAAATTCTCAAGATTATCTTTTAATAACTTATCAGTTTTAATGTGAGGGGAATTTGATGTGTTTATTATTTCTTTGTTTCCTATTTCAATTATGTTTAGTGGTTCGATATAAATTTCGCGTGGTTTTTGCTTCTTGACTTTTTATTGATACTAAACATTCTGGTATTTCTATTTCTACTGCTTAAAAGTATTCGATGATTCCGTGATTTAACTGTGAATTTATATGGACTTTGATTAAATGTTTTTGTTGGGGTTCTCCATAAACTGTATTTGTTTTTGGTGTTTCAAAATATACAGGGTGTCCTGTTAATGTGGGGAAATGGCTAGACCACAGATTCATGAGGCTAAAATATGATGATTTAACACAATTTATCTATATCCAAAAATTTACGGTTACGCCGGAATTTGTCTTCAGAGTTTCAAAACTTTTTATTCCTTTGTTTATAACAATTGAACGCTTTATTTGATTTGAATGAAATTTATTATTAATAATTACCATAATATAATAAATACATCATTTCAGTTATTATGGTCATTGGTAATTGACAGGAAGTAAAAGAAACAGTAGTACCACCACCTAAAAACTCAAATATTTTTTTATTGGTATATCCAATAAAAAGTAGGAAAATATAACTTAAAAGACCATTTGATTTAAAAACTGTTTTGTCTCTAAATAATATTTGATATCTTGTATGTTTTATTAAATAAATTCAAAACATAAAATCTTAATAGTAGTACCTTAAATTGGTATTAAAACTGTATTTCGAACTCACTAAAGGTAAACTCTGGTGTGCCTCAAAAGTCAAATTGTACACCTATTTTCTCCATTGTGTTCATTAACGACATACAGCATAGCATCAAAAACTGTGAGATGCTGTTATATGCAGACGACTTGAAAATGTTTAAATCAATTTATATCTTTAGTAGTCACTAAAAAAAAAGAGCTTATTCGTTTGAAGGAATGGTACATTAATATGAAGTTACTATTAAACGTGAGCAAGTGCTATTCTATGACAACATCTAGAGGTGGATATCAAATTAATTATACTTATACCATCGGTTCATCTGACGTTGTAAAAGTTGATACCATAAAGGATTTAGAAGTCTCCTTCGATTTAAAGTTTTCATTTAACTCCCACATTATAAATATTAGCAGGAAGGCATTGCAAATATTGGGCTATATTTGGAAAATCAGTAAAAATTTAAGTGTCAAATGTATAAACACTTTATACTATTCACTAGTTCAGTTGGAATATGCCAATTAGAACTAGTGCAGAGGAAATTTTTATAGTGTATGGAATTTAGAAGTGGCCTTCAACATTTTTCCGGCAAATATGAAATTATAATGTAGATGTTAGGTATTATGAAACTTAAAGACCGTATAAAAATAACTGACTTATGTGTACTTCATAAGATAATCAACAAAATAATGAACTTACAGCTTACAGCTGTACTAATAGACAAGGTCAATTCGGGTAGCTTCGGGTAGTTTCGGCGAATTCGGGAAATAATCCAGGATTTAATAATTTTTTATTACAGGACAGAGTCTAGTCATCAAAATTCACTTGCCCGCCTGATGGACTCAGTTAAACAAAAATCCATTGTTTGACATTTTCAAAGCTTCAATTTCTGTTTTCAAACACAAATTAAATATACATAGGACGTACATGTGGTTCAAATTTTGCATTTTATGTAATTTTTATTTTAATTAATCTTTATTTTCAATTTTTTTACCGTAAATAAATGTAAAAAAAAAAAAAAAAAAAAAAAAAAAAAAAAAAAAAAAGACCTTTATTGGCATATCCATTATACATAACATCATCTTTCCTACATATTATTTACCTATCTACCCCTACCCATCCCCCCCCTTCTACCTCCTCTTCTCCTCTCTCTCTCCCTCCCCAATTTCTCCAAAGTCCTTACCCCCGCCCCATCCTCTCTCATCCACTCCATCACCCTTCTACTCCCTTTCGCCCCCATCCATTCCTCCTTCACCCCCACGCATTCCTCCGCCAAGTGCCTCCACGTATCCTTCCCACGCTCACACAATACACACCTTCCATACTCTTCCCCCATCCATACCTTCCTTCCTCTCTCTTCCGATCCACACCTCGCCCTTGCCACAATCACCCTATCTTCCCTACTCCAACCCCTCTCTATCAAATACTTCGGTACCCTTCCATACACCTGCCACCTCCCATACATATCATTATACTCGCTTCTCTCTATACACCCTTGTCTTTCTTGTCCTTCCACCTCCTTCCCTTTTTCCCTCACCCACTCGTCCACCTTCATCCCATTCCCTAGCCCTTCCATTAATTTCGCCTCTGACAAACCTACCCTCTCATACATTTTCCTCCTCTCACCCCTCCATCTACCCTCAACCCCACCCACGCTTGACAACCATATATCCTTCACCAATCTCTCTTCCCCCAATTCCCACAATCTCTTCTCATACCTCACCACCCTCACCATTGCCTCGCATTCTAACCTCTCTCTATTCGTCTCCTGCAGCACTATGTAACTGGGCGTGGACCTTTCCACCCCCAACATGCGCTTCAGGAACCACATCTGCTCCCTCTCTATACACTCATACCCTCTCGTCCCCCATACTTCCACTCCATACATCAGTATCGATCTCACACACGCATCCCATATCTTACACGCCACCCTCACATTATTCCTCATCCACTTCCCCCACTTCCCCCATGCCATTCCCCAAGCCTTCCTCGCCTTACTCTGCACCCATCTCACATGCTCCTCATATCCTCCCGTCCCTTTAAACCAAAACCCTAAATACTTAAAACTTTTCACCCTCTCAATAATCCCCCCCTTCCATTCCAACTCTTTCACCTTTCCCTCCCTCCCTTTTTTCCTGAACCTCACCCATTTCGTTTTCTCCACATTCACACTCATTCCTCTCTTATCCATGAACCTCTCCGCCCTTTTCAACATCGCTCTCATTCCCTCATACTCTTTCGCTACCAACACCATATCATCCGCATACGCCAGCATCCATACCTTACTCTTGCCCATCACTACTCCCCCCTCCTGCCCTTTCCTCATCACCTCTTCCATCTCACTCATATAAACATTAAATAACAGCGGGCTTAGCGGGCACCCCTGCCTCAATCCCTCCCTAAATAAATGTATTATTGTTATTATTAATATTACTAGTAGTAGTAGCAGTACTCTAAGTAGTTGTTGTAGTGGATTAGAATGAAGATGAAAGAAAGAAGAAAGATTAATTTTCAGAAAAACTATCAAAAATTGCAGAGTGTATTCATTATATTCAAGAGTGAACTCCGCCTTTCAGTTTGCTGACGAAATTATTTTATGGTTTTGTTTACTGTTTCATAAATTTTGAATTATAGTTATAAAGTAAGTCTGATACAATGCCAATAAAAAAATAAATAAAGATTTTAATGCTAAAGTGAGAAAATCAAATATCCAATATACAACAAAGGTGAAGGAAGGCATATAAAAAAGCAAAATATTAACAGAATACTATTAGATATAAAGGGCCTTCCAATAGGGACTATTAAAATCCTTATTCAATGTTTGTCGAGGTTTTAGCTAGAGAAGCAGTTGTTTCAAAATTAATTTGTTTTGTAGTCTTATTAAGATATTGTAGATTCACGAAATGTTTTCGTATTTTTAAATTATTATTAGAAATAAAAAACCTAAATATACCAAACCTGTATTTTTTACCAAAAATTTATAAACCCGACAATAAATTCAAACCCATAGTTTCTAATTTTAACTCACCAACATATAAACTCACGAAATGGTTTGTACAAAAATTCAGCAACTTTAAAATTAATAATGATTTATCCATTAAAATTTGAGTTCACCTCACACAATTATTAAAAAATATAAAAATAGACCCAGATGAAATACTAGTGTTCATTTAATGTAGAATCCCTGCTTCCTAAGATATCGACGAAACTATTAGAATACTTTAAGATGTTTTAAAGGAGAATTTAATTCCAGACGAAGATTAACCTAAAATGGTCATGGACTCTTTTGAATTCAATGATAAATATTATAAACCAATTTTTGGAACAGCTATCCCCTTATCCCCCTTCCTAGCCAATGTATTCTTTAATCATTTAGAAAAACAAGCTAAAAATATCCTCAACTAATTTCCCTCGAATTTGGTACCGCTATGTAGACGATGTATTTGCTTTTATTAAACGAGATGCCCTTATCTTGATTTAGTACTTCACAGAGTTGAAAATAGGCATCTACAGAAAAGACATTCGTACCTTTAACTAGATATCCCTCGGAAATAGGTCGGCACCAGCAATGGAGTCGACTGACAGCTGCAGGAAGAGGCTACCGAGCGCTTCTCCAGGTGGTGGATAGGAGCGTGACCGAGAAATCGGCCAGTAGCTGGCATAGGGTCGGGCAGATGGGTCACCCCCGCATGACTGGCCTAAACCAGGTCCCAACCGTAGACCTCCCAACGTAGTGAGCCTTCAAAAATTAAAAAAAACATAGGGGGTGTGATGGCCACGAGTGACCAACATTGGCCCTTATAAAACAGGACACCAGCGGAACTATTAAATGACTTCGCCTGGTGCCCCGCTTGCCTTTATTCATGAACAATATAATATATTTATAAAAATCATATAAAAATATGTTACAAAAAGAGAAACTATAAAAACTATGCGCCGGCGTGGTCCGTTAGCCAATGCTCCTTTCTGTCCAACAGATTCCTGGCCATTTCGCCCACCACATCCTACGAATCCTGCGACACTAACATGGCCGGCACCATGGTCTCTAGGGAGACGTATACCCCCAGGAGGTGTGAGGGCACTGGAAGAGGGTGTGGAAAGCATCATCGGTCGGGGAGTCGCAGAGGAGACAACGAGCATCCACAGCTTTGCCTATCATCATAAGGTAGGCCCGGAAACAGCCATGCCCGGTGACCAGTTGTGTCAGGTGTCATTTAAAGTGTTTTTATTCGAAGATTATTAAACAAATCTTCACGTAAATCAAGAAAGAATTTCACATATGTGTGAAAAATATTCCATAATGCAGGTTTCTAAACTTATACCAGTTTCTAAATATGCCAAAGACGACTTCACGCTTTTAATTTTCAATCCCTTATGCATAGATGTTTAGTATTCGTTGCGAATTAATTTAGAGATTTTGGCCAATTCTTGTAATTTTTAATAATTTTCTGAGCTATGCAATAGAAGAAATAGGGAATACATATAAATACCAAAAGTTTTCTCATTTGTTAAATAATCAATCATAAACAGAGGTATAAAATAATTATACAAACCAATTACTAATATAACAAATTAATTTTATAAGTAATTTATCTTCTCGTATATAAAACTTTCAACAATTTTTGTTATAACATTAAATTTAAGTAATATTAACTTTGTTTTTAACATTAAAAATAATGTTAATTTTGTGTTATCTTTAATTCGATAAAACATACAAATATACCATAATATGGTGTATAGCTTTTTAATTATTTATTAACAAAATTATCTTATTTTACTCTGTGCATAAAAAATAATCATGTAAAAAGCAAACATTTTAAAATTATTATTTTTATTAAAATAATTTTTATGTGACCCATATTCTAGTATAATTTACATTTACACACCTTTTTATAACTCCAATAAATATACGTACCTACCCAATT
Organism: Ontholestes murinus; assembly: GCA_963969525.1. Lineage (NCBI taxonomy): Eukaryota > Metazoa > Arthropoda > Insecta > Coleoptera > Staphylinidae > Ontholestes > Ontholestes murinus. The sequence continues at coordinate 58,908,793 of OZ018387.1, forward strand.
TAATTTTTATTGTTAAACAATTTAAAACGTATGAAACGAGGTTAAGGTTAAGCAATTGATTTTCCACGGAACTTCCGTCGTATCGGAAATTTGTGACAAGGTTCACAAAACGCAAAAAACTCGCATTGCGCATTTTCATAACATCACGTCTTTTATTGTTCATGCGGGGATTTTTTTATTTATCAACAATTCGTGGGAGTTTCTTTGCGTTTCATTAGTCATCTATAAGTATTGCAAATTGAACTTTCTAATAATAAAATACTATTAATGATTTTTATCGGGTTGCTAAAATTCTCAATAGCAATCAGTTATCGTAATAATATTATATTGTTAAGTTATTCGTTTCGTGATTTATGGCTCATTTCCAATACAATTATGTAGCGTAACTATATATTATTATTAAATAAATTAAAAACACATCTAATTTGCACAGATATTATCTCTAGAGCAATAATTAGAATATAACGCGTTTGAAATTAAATTATATTATAATATACTTACTTTCATATGAAATGCACCACCCAGAAAGAATAATACAATTGATGCGAAACGGTGAAAATAATTGTTTATTTGTTGGTACAACATGATTAAACTCACTCAAATCCGCTTTTCCAAAAATCAATTCAATTTTTAATAAAAAAAATAATTCAATCTTACTAGCTACTTTTACTTTTTTAAATTAAATAATAAAATTTGAAATGAACTATTTTTATAGCTCAATTTCACGTTTAAAATTGTATATGAAATAGTATTTATAAAATGTTATTCTAATTAGACGATTATATTTAATGATTGCTCAATTATATAAATATTCTGAATATTAAAATTAACATTCCCTCCCAAATAACAGTGACTCATAATGAGCCGTATATTATTATCCATTCTGTATCTCTAATTTATCTATAATTAAATCTTATAAATATATTGCAGCATGCATATACTTTACATTTGTTATTCTACGTTATTTATATAAAAAAACATAATTTATTAGGATCGGAATTTGTATAACTCACTTTTAAAAATAATTGATTTAATTAGTCCTAAAAATATTTCAACACTCCATTATATTTCAAGTGTTAATGATATTTATGGAGAGTTAACTAACAGTATCTTTAATAATCTTGTTTTGGCGTTGGTGTTGAAATAACAATGATCAAGTAGGTGTTACTACACTGCTTAATTTGAATTTTATGATTTCCCAATATGACCGCACACCCTTTGCACGAAAGTTGTTTTTCTTAAGATTATTTTAATTTTATTGATACGCAATTGATTTAATATTAGGTTGTGAAATTGTTTCTATGTTACATGCTGTTTCAGTTTAATTAACGTTATTTATTTAATTTTAGTATTTGCATTTATCTTAAGATAAAAATGTACCTATTTAGCATGTATTCTAATTTTGCTTTTATCGTGAATAACGACATAGAAACGTCGGTAACCATTAATATATTAAATTAAATACATGCGTTTCCCTATTAAGTTTAAATAAAATGGAATTATTTAAGATTAGATTAAATTACGTAAATTAAAAGAAAGCTGAAAATAGAAGGAATATTTAGAGTGCAATTATTATAAGCGCATCAAGGTAATAAAATTGAATTTGATTGCCCATACACATTTTAGTATATATTATGTTATAGAGATATGACATTTTAAAGATATGTTTGATCATTAGATTTTATGTATGTAGTATTATAGGTAGAAAACATATGTCTATTGTAATGCTTTCTTATTACCTTCGAAGATTAACTGTGAGGTCTTCCTATCTTACAATTTTGGTACATTTTAAGTTTAATTTGGCAAACAATAAAATCATTTAACGGACGGAAGTCCGAAAATTTATATTAGTAAGTGTTTTTATTTGAATTTAAAATAAATTTTATAGGAAAGCTGTACTGGTGAGATCGAGGGATCGAAACACGTATTTGCAGATGATTATAAACTTGATTGTTAGGTTATTTAATTACTTGTACTAATTTATTAAAATTTAATCAGAGTAAATACATTTCTTGTTCATAATATTTCTCTTCACATTCATTCACAAATTGTTTAACGTACATTCAATTAGGTTTTAGTTTATTTTACATAAATAAATACATTCCAACTAGTGTTGCTTTGATAGCTGTGCTATTTGTAACATGTAAATTACTTCTGTAGAATTCAATATCTGTCGAGGTATTAGCCAGAGAGGTAGTTGTTTCATTAAGTGATATGTTTTGTAGCCTTTGTAAGACTCATTTTTGTAGATTAACGAAATGTTTTCGTATTTTTAAATTAATAGTTAATTTTCTACGAAAATGACTTTAATACATTTTATTTTTTAAGAAGTACACTTACCAAAAAAAGGTAACGACAGCATACACGGTCTGCTATGAAAGTAATGCGCATGCAATGTTTAAGTGTGAAAAGAATGAATTGTTTTGAGAGACCTTCAAGGATTACTGCATTTCAAGGTCAGAATCTGGGAGATGGCACAAGACAAGACCAACCCCGTTCGAGCCCAACAATGGTCAGAAATAACGAAATGTGAATGTGACCACCAATTCAGCATCACTGACACCCTAAACACGTCCACATTTGTGGCGCATGGTGCAGTGATGCGCAAGGTCTGTGCGAAGCCTATATTGAAAATGTTTATGGAAACCTGAAAGAACTTTGTAGTTAGCGCTATCAAGAATTGTTAGGTTTGATTCAAAATGAGCCGGATCGTACACGATTCACGAATCAAAAAGACAGAGAGCGAGTTGTCTTTTTTAACGTCCTAGGAATTGTCCATTTTGGATTTATACCACAGGGAGAAACGGTCAAGTTAGTCTTTTACATGTAAGTGCTCAAGACATTGAAACGCCAAGTCGCACACATGAGGACTAATATCAAAGATTTGGTCGTGCTTAACTATGACAATACCTCCAACCACACGGCCGTCATCGTTACCAATTGGCCTGAAGTAACACCCCGGTGGTCTCTCAGCCCCCTTACAGTCCCCACTTGGATTCTTGCAGCTTTTTTTGTTTTGTCCAACTGAAGAAAGATCTAAAGAGTTGAGATTGCGAGTCCGTGAAAATACCCATAAGCATGTTATAACGTTCCTGAGAGACATTCTCCTCGAGGAGTTTCAGGATAACACGTTTCCGTCTTTCCCAAAAAATTCACATTACTTTTCTAATGGACCTTGTATATTCGAGAAACAACATCACGAGAAGAATTAATTTACAATATAAAATAAGTGGACATACATACTCCAAAAGATTTACTTCCAATCCATAATTGGAAGTAAAGAAAGAAAATATTAGAAAAGCAAGAAAGGAAGAAAATTCGCAAAAAATAGCTAAAAGAGAAGTAACAAAACTCTAAAATATTTTTGAAGTATCAAAAATAAAGTTTTGGACTATCACATGCATTAAATGCACAAATCACATCACAAATATTTAATTTGCCTCGTTTCATATAAAAACTGAGAGAAACGATTTATAAAAACGACTCCTAAAACCCTGACTCTATCCTACAGTCATATATTATGTACCATACTGGCATTGGAACCTGACATCAGTGCTACACAGCCACCTCTGATTAATTAAGTATAATCATTTAAAGTTGGCAATGTTCAACACGTAATCTTGCAAGCACATTTTCTAATCGTTTTGCCTCGCTGGATATTAGACTGCTCTAATTGTTACTCGTAAAAGTACCACTGGTGTAAGCATCATTAGCTGCCCTTTTTCGTTAATTACTATCAACAGTAAACTAAAAGAACTTCAAAGTATTGCCTTTACTTATGTATAACTAGTAATTTGTGAATGTCGGTTACAAGAGCATTTAGTAATATGTAATGGTACAAATACTTCAAGGAAGATGTGTCATTGGTATTACAAATTCTCATCTCAGTTTTACCACCAATAGCCACGAGACTAAGGACTTTCATTGTGTTGTCTTGTACTTGTATGTATCTTGTAAAGCATGCTTACAAAAGCGTTTGACAATATATAATATAGAGGTTAACGAGTCTATAAAAATGATAATTCTTTTATCAATATATTAAATTATAGAATAATGCAGGGCTTATTTGATACCACATAATTCAATTACAAATGTATTGGAGATATCAGGCAAATTGAATTTGTAAACGCGATAGCTGAAGATGACAATTAGTAAACAGCAATTCTATTTGGACATTACGTCTTTCTACTATATGGGCGTGTGAAAGAGATGAATCTTGAATAGGTACTTAGCCACATTCCAAGAATTTTTAGCAATTTTATAGAACGAATACAGTTTTTATAGGGTGTATCTATGCATCCTGTCCAATTTAATTTGGGGTAAAATAATTAACCAATCAATCATCGACGTACAAGAAGCTCAGAACTTCTAATAAATTTGATCCTACTCAAACTTGTAAATAATGAACAAAAAGTATATCTCAGAATCAAAAAGACAGAGAGCAAGTTGTATTTTTTAACGTCCTAGGAATTGTTCATTTTGAATTTATACCGCAGGGAGAAATGGTCAACTCAGTCTTTTATCTGCAAGTGCTCATAGGACTAATATCAATGATATGGTCGTGTTTCCCATGATTATACCTCCAACGGTCTTCATCGTTACAAATTGGCCTGAAGTAACACTCCGGTGGTCTTCCAGCCCCCTTACAGTCCCGACTTGGATTCTTGAGACATTTTTCTGTTTTGTCCAACTGAAGAAAGATCTAAAGAGTTGAGATTGAGAGACCGTAAAACACCCAAAAGCATGCTATAACGTTTCAACTCAATATCCTCTTTCACCTCAATTAATACGTTTCTTTGGAATTCCAAAATATTATATGGTATCGTCTTTTGAATTTCAACGAATACTGCATATTACTTGTTCCTTGATAATGAAGGCAGTTTGGATTACACATTCCAGAGATACAAAATTTCAGTAACACGTTCTCTTCCTTTTATCTTAGAAGATTGTGAAATTTCAGAAACCATGAAAGTCTACGATTTATCATCTGTTCGAGCAAGGGACTATGAACAGACAAGTTTATTGTTCTACCGGATCTTTACTAGCTTTTAGAACTGAAATCAATATAGTATCATGCTACGAGTCGCGTAATCAAATATAGAGCATCCAAAAAATGTTTGAGCTTGAATCGGGCTAAGTTCACATTCCAATGTTTAATTGTAATGTGTATTATGTACGTCTTAATTGAATATGTATCTTTTCAGGCCTGCGATTATATTTTTACTGAAACTAACTTAATTTCGTGATGAGATTTTTGAAATATTAGTTTTGTTATTTCTTGACGTTTTATTTTCTGACCTGACAATCCAAGAGGTATTATTGGAAAATTTTAATCAGAAGGATTGTGATTTGAGCCTAAGTGAGTCGATAACACGCAATGCACGCCTGTCAAATACCTTTTTAAAGTCAGTGGTGACTATTACTATTGTATTTATTGTCCAGCAGTGTTAAATTTTATCTACTATTCGAAGGAGTTGTTCTGCAGTAGAATGCTTGAAAGCTGTTGGTTAAGAATAGTGTTACTAAGTAGGTTGCAGAGTTTTTTAGATATTTTGTTGCCCAAAGTTTACCTATGAGATTAATTTCACGGAAAATAAATGGTATTTTAGGTAGGCTGTAAATTGGGAAGCTACTTTTTTAAATTATTTTTAAGTATAGGTTTTATATTGCAATATAGTGAATGTTTTGTAATTTTTAGTGCTTTTATTTTGTATATTGTGTCTGTTACAGCTTTAGTGAGTGTGTTGTTGATTTGTTTGATGAGGAATTTGATTATGTTTTTTTTTTATGGTTACCAACATGAATTTTCTGATTATTTTGATGCAGATCTCAAAGACATCGTTTGGGATAGCAGATTGTATCGTTTCCTGGACACATCGTACGAAACTCATGCGGCCGGACGCATAATAGACAACAAACAAGATCACCAAAAAACATTGTGGTGAAAATGTGTCGAAGATAGAACTAGGTGCAGGACATGAACACCTTTTCTATGAAAGAAAAGGAAATTCCTTTCAAATCCTCAAATGAATCCGATACACAAATAACCCCAATCCCAAAGAAATAATAAAAACGTTCATAAACATCAATCTAACCATAACAAAAAATTTATTCAGAGGAATTTATCACCCACGTACATGAAAGAGAATGCCAAAAGATAAATAAGTGGTGTTAAAATATATAAAACATAAAGGAAGTGAAATAAACAAATAAGTACAAAAAGAGAAAGAGAAAACAAAAGTAAAGAAAAAGATATCAATAACCCTGAATATGCATTCCAAGGTTCCAAATATGTAAAAAAAAAATAGAGAAAGAGAGAAGAACAGAAGTAGCAAAACAATATGGGATACAAAAATAAAACAAAAGAAAGGGAAAACAAGGACAAAACCCACGTAGAAGATGAAGTAAAAGTAAATATAGGTAAGAACGAAGTAGAAACGAAGGAACTAAAGAGCATGTTTTAAGTGTTGATAAAGGAAATGACGAAAATACAGAAGAACTAAAAGAAGAGAATAGAGACCTAAAAAAGAAATGGGAGCTAGGAAAACAGAAGATGTTAATAAATCAAAAACCAAATGAGAAACAAATGTTATAATATCTGGCTTAGCAGCAAATACAGAGGTAAAACAGAAGAAAGCTGAAAATGTCTTAATAGAAAAACTAGAAATATAATTTCTTGAATAACTTTCTCATTTATCACTTAGTGAAACATTTTTAACTATTACTGATGAAGTTTTAAAATAAATTATACTTGGTTTGTTTCATAATTTACAAGATAAAAAAAATAAATAGGAATTGAAGAAATAGTAAGAGAAGAAAAAACAAAAGGAAAGAGAGAATAGGATACCGAAAGATAACAATTATCTGTGAGTACTATAAATGTAGTAAAGAAGCAAAAAGAGTAGAAGTAGTTGAGGTCCAAACAACAAACAAGAAAATAACTAATAGGAAAGCATAGACATCATATCGAGGAAATCGTATAAGAAAAAAAGTTAACTAGAATACAAATAAAAATAAAAATTAAAAAGAAATGGATTTCAAGAACTGGAGATGGGTACAGACTATACTAGGCTGGAGTGAATCAACAAAAGAGCGGAGGGGAATGGTTTAATGGCTGAAATAGTGGCGCGACCACTAGTTGGTAAAATTAACACAGGAGCAGAAAACTTGAAGAGTAAGAAGCCAGAAAGAATAACAAACAAGAAAAAAAGGCTACAAACTGAATGAGGGAGAAACTAGGAATGAATACCAATAAAAAAAGTTTAGTAAAACAAACAAAATAGAAGGAGTGGAATGCAAAGAAAAAGGTAAGGAGCCCAAGAAAGCTGTAGAAAAAGCACTATATCAAACAGAGGAAGAAATCAGGTGGAGGGGAAGGAAGCTTTTTTTTCAGAGTTACCTGGTGTTGCTGGGGCAGTTGGGGCAGTTGAGCCCGCTGTGGGAGCTGGTAGGGTAGCTGGGACAGGACTCGTAAGCGAGGAAGAGGAGGAAGACACCGAGGACGAGTGAAGGGGCGGAGGCAAAAAAGAGGTGATGAAGGCACCAGGTGAATTGTGTAATGATGCCACTGCAGCGAAGAACAACACGTATTCAGAAAAAATAGAAGATTATTAAAAAGAAAAATAAATACCCATATGCTTCATAGACCTAAAAAAGCATATGACGGGGTAAGAAAAGAGGGCAAATGACATTTGCTTGAAAAAAGAGGGATATAAAGAGGCATAATAAACATAATAAAAGAGTTATTCAGAAATAACAAAAATAAAGTAAGAATAGAAAATAAAGAATCGGCGGAATTCAAGACCAAAATAGGACTGAAACAAGGTTGTATATTAAGCCCTTTACTATTTGCGTCACTTATAGACAAAACTATAAGAAATAACAAAGAAAGAGCCGAGAACTCAAAGATAGGGTACAGAAATATGGGACTAATAAAAATGCAAATATTAATGTTTTCAGACTACATAACTCTAATAGCAGATTCCGAAGAAAAATTACAAAGAAACCTGTAAATATACAAAGAGGAGCTGGAAAAGATACATATGGAAATAAATACAAACAAAACCAAAACAATGATAATACCGTTAAGGAAGCAATTATAAAACTCTAAACAAAAACGGATAAAATGGCACTAGTTATCGAACACTGGAAAAGAAGAGTAAAATAAAATGCCTAAGACATATTGTAGAGAATAAGTTCAACACCCGTAATGGGTAAACAAATAAAAATATAAATTAATAATATTAATACATATTTCTTTAATACACGCTGAGATGAAATACTGTCATGCAGACCAGCTGATATAAAAAATATTTGATAAAAGGAGAGAAAATTCACTGTGTAATATTGAACACCTACTAAGACCACTCTTTGAAGATTGCTTTTGAAACTATAGTATTTTCCTAATCAGGAATTTCCTGAATAATCAGATGGACATTTAAAAAACTTCTGAATTTGTAACTTTTTAAACAATGTAAAAAAATACAAATTAAACACAATTTTCACTATGTGAACTGTGTTTAATTTGTGATTGAATTTTTAAATATACAATAATATTTATATTCTTTTTGATTTCATTTCAATGTACATAGTGTTATAATTTTTGGCAAATACAAATTGCTCTCAATAATTTGGTAATAATTCGTTATAATAGCTATAATTTTAGTCGCATCGTTAATAACAATTTGTCAGTTCCACATACAGGACACAAAACAAATGAACCTTATAAATGCCATTAAAACTAAATGTATAAAGTTGATTATTATTCGAATTGCAACCATAACAAATCACCACATTGTTCAATTTAAAGCCATTCATTTTACCTGCCGGATATCAGCCTAGAATGAAATCAAGACATGAATGAAAGCTCGCCCATCAGTACCAATTGTTGCATACATGCAGACAAACCTATTTGAATACAATGCATCTCTGTAAATTACGCCACAATTTTATAACAAAATATTTTATATTTACATAGGCGAGTATCAAATCACTTAGACATTTATTAATTCAGCTAGACGGCTTTCAAACACACCTATTAATAATTACGCGATATACCGGATGATTCCCCTAATTAAATACAATGTTACTCAATAAACGCGTGAACTTGTTTACTAGTCTCTATAAATATATGCTAAATCCCGGTGACTTACTACTTTAAAGAATGGTGTCAATAAACTTTTAGCTTTCATTGCAGAATGTGTTCGGAATTTTTGTGAACGTTTATTATGCTAATAAAACGATATTAAGGTGCAGACTATTGAGCAATAGAGCAAGATTGCGTGCTGTTAATTTATTGTGTCAATTTGTTGCTGGGATTGTTACTTGATTGATTCATTTATCACGCGATTGGTAAAGTATTTGTTTAGCTACCTTGGTTATTATTAAATGATGGGAACTGTTACAGTAATTCTGATATATTCTTATAGAGCCTATAATTATAATTTGATTACAATTGGTAGTAATTGATTTTATGATAAATTGATTTGATCACCATGAAAAACCTTCAGTTGAACGTATTATTTTGTGAATATGGTGCAATTAATCATCATCAATTAAAATTATAAGCGCCATTAATTAAAATAACCCAATTTCGTTATTTGTTTGTGCGGGACATACTGGGTTTCAAGTCATTGTACGTACTTCAAATGTCACATTTATTGTGTTCGTGACGCACGTTTAATGCTAAATTATAATAAATTATTATTTATTGAATGTTTTTTGGTTCTAGTGTAATATACAGTACTTTTCATATACTCAAGTTCATATGCATATTATTAATTTCTGAAGCTTCTACTTCCTTATATACTTTTAATCATAAAAATAAAGTATTTTATGTCTTTATAATGGTAAGTTAGTGAAACTACAGGCAACTATAAATACATAATAAATTTAAAAATACGAAAACATTTCGTGAATCTACAATGAGTCTAAGACTACAAAACAAATTAATTTGAAACAACTACTTCTCTAGCTAATACTCCGACAGACATTGAATAATACAAATTAATTTGCGTGTTACAAATAGTACAACTATCAAAGCAACACTAGTTTGAACGTATTTCTTTCTGTAAAATGAACTAAAAATGATTTGATGTACGTTAAATAATTTGTGAGTGATTATATTATGATAAATTTGGAACAAAAAATTAATTTAAGTTGATGTAATTAAAATAAATTAGTAAAAGCAATTAAATAATTCAATACTCAATTTATAACCATCTGCAGACACGTGTTTCGATCTCTCGATCTCTTCAGTACAGCTTTATTATAAAATTGATTTCAAATATAAATAAAATCGTTTTCTGTAAAATGAACTAAAAATGATTTAATGTACGTTAAATAATTTGTGAGTGATTATATTATGATAAATTTGGAACAAAAAATTAATTTAAGTTGATGTAATTAAAATAAATTAGTAAAAGCAATTAAATAATTCAATACTCAATTTATAACCATCTGCAGACACGTGTTTCGATCTCTCGATCTCTTCAGTACAGCTTTATTATAAAATTGATTTCAAATACAAAATAAAATCGTTTACTATAATAAAAATATAATGAAATATAAATAACTTACTCAGATATGTACGGCAACTGACACAATAATGAAATATAACCGACTGAGGGTCTGAATTTATACCTGAGATGGATTACTGAATTCTACGGAAATAATTACGTTCGGGATTAAAGAAAAAATACCCACTAAGAGCATAATTGAATAATAAAATGTATTAAAATTCTTTAGTTCGTATTTTTAAATTTATTATTTAATTTTCTACAACGAACTAAAGGATTTTAATACATTTTATTAACTATAAATACATGTATTTATTTTATTTAGATTGTAATAACGTTCTAAATTTAAATTATTACTAGATATATATTGAATTTAATCATACTTTAGAATATGATGAGTTTATATACTACTGGAGATATTATACTTAAATAAAAGGCTAGCATATTATATTTAATCTTGGCCTATTAAGGGCATAATCTCGCATTTTTCAGATTTTCTCTTTGTTATTTGGTTTATTTTAACTACAGTTAAATTTATATAAAATAGGTCTAAAAGAAGAATGATGATTTAAATCACATCTTATTAGGATGCGAAACCAACCGAATACATATTAAAGAATTCATTAAGTCTGTTTCCCTTCATTGTAACATACCCCTCAACATATTGTATATTATATCCTTGAAAAAAGCTTTGCTAAAACTAATAATAGACGCAAAAATAAAGATATAAGTATATATCCCATAATAAACCATCATAAATATCTATATAATACAACTAAAAGCAAATCGCAAAATGTCGTGACTGAATGGTTAATACCTAAGTCAAAAAAATCACTTGGTCAAGACTATCATAAAATTTCAAAAAATGGGTTCCTTCAATTCGCAACAAGAAACAATAACACTATACTAAAAACATAGTATGCCCTTAATGTGTTAGCCATTTCATCACCTAATCTGCGATCTCTTAAACGCAATTTACTACTAATAAGAGAGTGGCAGTTAAGGGGATAAAAGCACAATTATTAACAGAACGTATCTTTAAAATGATATGGTTCGAGTCTAACGTAATAGTCTTCGACAAAATTCATAAAATATCTAAAATAATCATGCTCAAGTCATCGAAAATACCAGTAGATTTTGACTGATATAATGTGTACTTTGAAAGCAAAGTGTCAGACAGATTCATATCTAAGGGATCTAAAGCTAACTCAAAAAAGGTTGCCAAATTTTGAAGTTGTGAATCCATGTTTTAACCACAAAGAATTATTGTAAAATATTATATAACGTATAGACACTGTTATATTACATAATACTGAGAAAATTCTTTAGTTAGTCTACCGACTGTGCCAGTTATAAATTAGGGTTTAATTTTTATATAAGATTATTATTTCATTATGCTTATCAAACAAATATTATAATTGTTTATTTATATATTTACTTGTCCTCTAATATAGTATAGTATTTGTACTCAACTACTTATTTATATTTAATTAATGGCTTTTAATATTTTCTATGCGTCATCAATTCTTTATTAAATTATTTATTAATCTAATTATATTTAATGACTTTTAATACAAACATATGTGATATGTCATCAACTATTTATTATTTATTTATTTATATTTACTATATAGATATTTTACAATGTAATTATGTCTTTCCTATCCTATGACTTGTGTAAACATATGTATGAACACCAATAAACAACAAGTTGCCATTTTTTTTACATAAGGCGTGATATTTTTATACTTGTGTGAATAAAATTATATACAAAAAACTGCAAACTGAATGGTGCTTTTAATTATTTAATATCTGGCCTTCACTGGAAGTTTACATTTCCTATAACTATATAACTAGGAAAATAATATCAAGAGTACACAACTTTCGCAGTGCGCTTCTCGGGTATAGATAATGACACCCCTTTCTTGTAAGGTTCCATGGTGTAATGGTTAGCACTCTGGACTCTGAATCCAGCGATCCGAGTTCAAATCTCGGTGGAACCTGTGCTTTTATGATATCGAAGTAAAATACAACACAGTTATAATAATTTAAGAATATGAAATATTTCGTTAAGCCACAACACCGTTTTTTATTATGATGACTTTACTAATGATTTTAATTAAATACTTAGTAATCGTAAATCATAACAACTTATATTATTATACAAAAATAACTGATAGTTTTTCTATTTCGAAATTAGCAGAGACTATTTTATGAAACTATTTTATAATACACTATAACATTTTTAAATATTCTCAAGTAATTCTATACAATACCTTACCAAATTCTTATAAGCAAATAAATAACATCATTGAATATAAATGAAAATTAAAGCTACTGTTGATAGAAATGGAGCCATATGTAATAAATGACTACTATCAATATTTTAATATAAACAAATTAATACAACCGCATACACATTTAGTTATCTGTATTAATTCATTAATTTTGATAATTTATCTTTTATGTATAATCAATTATGTATGTACATCTTGAGAGAAATACATGATTCTTATTCTTATCTATAAATTATTTATTTATTTATTTTACGTTGCAATGCCCTGTTAATATTGAATATAAGAACTTCCAAATATACATAAAAATATTACAAAAACATATAGTGATAAACCCTTTTATTAAAAATATTAGAATTGTAATAGGTTTTATATCAATCACGAAAACTAGTGAAGATTAATACTGATAACTCAATAAAAAACTTTAAATGTAATTAATTAAGTTAATTTCAACTAAAATAAATCATAAAAAAGGACAATTTATCTCGAATATGTGATATAGATTAAATTCTCTTGAATACATAGATATATTAAAATTTTGTTTAAACAAAGCATAGAATACTGAAAGACCTGAAATACACTGATGAAAATCAGATATCACTAAAAAAATATTCAAATTCTGAATGGTTTCGAATCATCTTATATTAATACCAAATATTACGATTAGCAATCGGTTTAATACAAAACACAAGAAAAAATATCATAAGCAAGAACATATGGGTATTGTTAATAATCACCTCAGTAATGAAATAATTTCAAGATTCTAAACGTAAGTAACTAGACCTACATATCTTGTGTATAATGACCTCAGTTGGATTGAACAGTCGCAAGTAAATATTAGTAAAAAAAAAATCTACTTTTGTCATCATTAAATTAATAAAAACATACGTAACTAACAGCCATACTAATAGACCGAGATTAATTCTCGGATTGTAGAATCCTAGATTAATTGTCGTATTTTTTTAGTAACATTTGAATATCACTGGTTTTATGTTGGTATCACGGAACATCTGATGGTATTGTCAATATAACCCGTGATTGTCAGTTGAGGAGCATGTGCAAAGTTTGTTTGCAAAAACATTAAATGAAATTCTACAATATTCATTGAAAACAATTATCAACTGTACTTGCTTTAATCTTGATTAAATAAAAACAATGCTTATTCCTTGTCCCTTATCACACAAACTAACTTTGCAAACAAACATTTCACGTTCTTCTTTACTGACAATCACGTCAGCTGTTCCGTGACACCAACGTAAAACCAGTGATATTCAAATGTTACTAAAAAAGTTACTAAATCTGACAATGAATCTAGGATTCTACAATCTGAGAATTAATCTCTGACTATTAGTACGGCTGTAAGAGTTATGTGAAAAAATACACTCAAACAAGATTGTGAAGTATGATAAATAATAAATGGCTCAGAAAATTGAAAAATATTGAATTTTTGGCTATAACTTGCAAATAAAAGACAATAGCTAATTTATGTTTCCGGCATTAAGTTTATCTCGAAAACAGATCTCGAGAATGCACCATCGATTTTTTTTATCTCTTAACCGAGATTCCCTATTTATATCCAATTTTGGCATTTTATTAACACTCTTCTTTGGCCCGATGGAAGAAGTCTTATCTAATGGCATCTATTTATTGGTTAAATGTCACGTTGATGAGATTCCGGAGACTCCACTTTGTCCAAATTGGAATTTCCGATCTACCCAATCCCAGAAGTGTCCACTGCTCTCGTTAAATCATACAACTCAATCCTGAATACCACACAACTCTAAAACAGCTTGTCAATGAAGCGATTTACATCTGCACACATAACTTAAACATGGAACGCATAATATACGAATATTATTTTTAACAGACTAATTGGTTAGATTGTGTCTTCATTAAAGTATTTGCAAAGTAATACATTTCACGTATACGGGTGAGTTTTTTTAGATGTTCTCTATGGGGATCTCGGAAACTATAAGAGATAGAGAAACGGCTAAATGGGGAAAGAAGTGTAGATTTATGAGACGAGTAAAATTCCACTTTCAAAGTTTTCAAAAAAATCAAGGGTAACTAGATATTTTGTAAAAAGTAAAAAGTGTCAATTTTTTTAAATCAATATATCTCGGTCATTATAATTTTAAATGACTATAACTCACTTATTTTTAGAAATAACTATGTCATATACCATATTGGATTAAAGAGAAAAAAATTACCTTTTGAATGAGGTCATAGCCAACTATGGTTTCCATTAAAAAAAAATGTAAGTTTGCTTTATATCTCGGAAAATAATGGCAATAACAATTTTCTGATTTTATTAATCTGCACAAAATTATCTAAAACTTTGTCCTTTACAGTTTTTTTCTATCTGTTATAATAACCGAGATATATTGATTTGAAAACATTTTCAAAATATCTAGTTACCCTTGACTTTTTTGAAAACTTTGAAAGTGGAATTTTATTCGTCTCATAAATCTACACTTCATTCCCCATTTAACCGTTTCTCTATCTCTTATAGTTTCCGAGATCCCCATAGAGAACATCTAAAAAAACTCACCCTGTATAGTATATACCAGAAAAAAAAAAACAATCGCAATAGGCCGGAATATAAGAGTCTAATGATATCCCAAACCAAACAACTTTAGTATTTACCACAATACCTGTGTATATTAAAACTCTTGACTTTATACGTAAATACTAAAAATATAAACTAGATATTTTTAATAATATACTTAATTTTATTTGAGCATGTATTTTGTTATGTGTTGAGTATGTAACATTATCATCTACTAATGATGTTACCTAGTATATAATGTCAGTATTGGTATTAAAAAAATCTACGTTATTTATAAAATGTGTATCTTTAAAAGTATGTTTTATTAACATTTTAAATAATTTTAAGTGAAAAATACAATAATGATAGTAATGAGACACTTTGTAATTACTGTCTCCACTATTATTTATTTTATTTTTAATTTGTTTCCTATAGCAAATGTTTACAATGTAATTGAAATGTACATCTAGTAAATGAAACTAAACAGTAGAGAAAGTCATTACAGAGTGTTTTGTTATTGTTCTCGTAATAAACCAATTAATATTAATATAATTTCAGTAAAACATTGTGTTTTGTTTTTCTAATTGTGCCAAAAGTTGACTTTTTCAATCGGAAAAAGGGTTAACAACAAATCTCAATAGAAATAAACGTTGTTTCTCGCTACACTTTTGAGGGAACCAGATATGTAAATTTGGTGAAGAAAAGTGTTCTTTTTTTTCATTTTCAATTTATACTTTGAAAACGATCTGAACTTTCGGGTTAAAATAATCATCATATATTGTTGCGGATTTTATACGATTCAATTAACATTTTAATATTTAGACGAAGGGCCAATTTGCAACTTCGGTTGGAAATAACAAATAATGATGGCTGTTTGTTATAATTGTGTTCTTAATGTTCTCTTCACAACGTTTTTAGATGATCTCTGAGTGGTGATATCACCCTATCTTCTTCTATATTCTATATATATATATATATATATATATATATAATTAGGCAATAATAAATACATTTAGGGTCGTTGCTAGGAAGAAATGTGGAGGTTCAGAGATTTTCCACTCGTACCCTGATGTAATAAACTCTACTGCCGACGCCCATGTTGAATAGGAATGCAACAGAAACTATTGAACCATATTTAGGTTATTTTTATTTTTTAAATTTTAGTTAGTTCCTATTAAAGGAACATTAGCGGTAATCGAATATCAGATTAAAGAGTAGCAAAAAGTTAAATCCAAATTGCATTTAAGAAGATTAACTTACGTCTCTATTTTCCAATTACTCTATGCCCTTGTTACAATTATGCACAATTATGAGATTATTTATGCCCAAAAATTGGTGTTTGCTTTCTAGATAATGATTTGAAAATAAGTTGGAGCCTTGATTGATTCAAATTCATATTTTTTAACGGATTTACCAATTCAGTGAGAACATAGATATAATGGGAGCTATACAATTTAAAAATACAGCATATATTAAACATAATAAAAACACTGCTTCTTAAATATTAAGCAAATCGCTAAACAAGTCGACATGAGACTTGCATAATAAATTAAAAATCCGTATCATCCTACATACAGGGCTATTCATCCCAAAGTTGGTTCTGTGATATTCAGGTCTAAAAGTTAATCCGGTTCTCCGCAATTGTAGATAATTTACCCAAATAGAAATTGCAATCAAGGACATTGAATTAAAATAGCGTAATTAATTTACATCATCATTAATACAACAACGATAACATAAAACCTTTATAAATATAGTTTGTATTTTTTCTATTGCGATCTGGGTGGTGTTATAATTAGGTGTCCACACTACAGATGCATATTCTAAGAGAGGCCTTTGAACTAATATTCTTTATACGAGCATTAAAAATTAGTTTACTAGCAAGAAGTATTCCCAAATCTTTTACATGCGTGACGCAATTAAGAATATAACTATTAATATGGTAGTCATTTTTTAAATTTGATGTTTTTAACAAAAAATCATGTGTAAGCAATTGTCAAGGCTAAAATTCAAACAATATAACACGCACCATAGATGAATAGCTAGAAGGTCTAACGGAAGGTTTTCAATATCAGATTTTCTGCCCGAACAAATAAATAATTTTCAAACCACTTAACAATTGAGCCCAGGCCAAGTGAGTGGAATTTACTAAGAAGGATTCTGTGATTAACATGGTCAACTGCCTTAGAGAAGTCTGTATATATTGCATCCACTTCTCTGAGGCATCAAGTACAAAACGTGGTAATTGTTGATTTGCCTTGACAAAATCCATGTTGCTCACCGATAATGACATTTTTAGTATCAAAAATCAGTTGAGATATATGAAATTAAATAATTTAGGAATGGTAATTACAAGAATACTCCCCGATAGTTTTTTACGTTTCCTTTATCTCCTGCTTTGTAAATTGCCCAGTAGTCAACTTTTAAAAATATAGGTGGAATACCGTCTGGACCAAATTTAGTGCTGTTATTTAGTTTCGTAAGATCTTCAAAAACATCTGACAATGTAATTGGATACTAATTATTAAAATCAACCTGTCAATCTGCAGTGAGTTATATAAACTGAAGAGAAGAAATCAGCAAATAAGTTAGCACATTCCTGTAAATTAGTCGACAATGAATTGTCGAGGAACATATATTTAGGAAATCCACTAGTTTTCTTAGATTCTCTAACGTAATTCAAAAAAAAAATAAGATTAGATTTAATTTTGATCTTAACATTATTCATATAATGTAAATGCCTGACAGGAAACTATTGATCACCGTTGAATTCAAAGGAATACCCAATTAATGAAAGATTAATTTAAATTGGGGTTTCTTAGATATTATGAAGGAGGTTGATAATAAAACCATTATTAATGATAATTGAAATTATTTTATTTTATTTAGTGGCTCTTTTTTATAAACTGAGGGATGAATAATGGTCATAGTTTAATTTCAAGAAAGAAGGGGTTATTGATTTGTTGTCAGTAGGCTATTTATATACAGCAAATTGAATTTTGTTATATTATGTGAATTTAAGTTTAATCCAAAAAGTTAATTTTGTTTTTAGTTTTTCCTTCAATACTGTTAATAGTGTTAATTAAATTTAAAAATTGATCTAATTGACGTTAGGTACCAAGTGGAAATATGCTTTATATCAAAGTGTGTTCAAATAAAGCGCGGGAATTCCTCTATTATAGAGTGTATCAAGTTTCATTACTCAATCTTTTAGGACACAAATAATATATAAAACTTCTGGTCTAATAACAAAATCGGATTTGTGCGTTTTGATAAGACCATAGAGCCTAATTTTTAATTTATCAAAAGTCTGAATCAAAAGTATGATAGGGTGGGGTCTTTATTTACGAAAGTATTTTTTTTGTTGAAATGGAAGTGTTCATCTCATTAATATTTTGTTGTCTTTTGAGAATAACTAATGAATTAGTATTATCCTCTTTAATCCGGACTAAAGAATTAGAAGCTACTTTTAATTAAGTGTTTTAATCACTTTAAAATAAAAAGAAATTTATTTGGAGTTTTCTAATTTTGCAACCATCCTGCACTGCAGTTGAGGCCCATTCATTACAAAAAAAAACATATGTAAACATCGTATTTGTACATTCAATAAGCAAATGTTGCAACTGTTTTAATTGTATGCAATCGCAAATAAACCTTATAACACATTTAGTCATCGACATATTTATGATTAAATTATTCAAAATTAAATATAAGAAGACAAAATATATATTAAAATATTTTCATTCTAATTGCTTTGTCACAATTACGTTTTTGAAATTTAGGATTATATTTGTTTCGCACAATTATTGTAAAAATTAATATACTACATTATAATTATTATCACACAATCGATTTTCCTAATAAAGTAGTACTTTGCCGTACAATATATTAGTTCGACACACCTTCACTACTCTAAAACCATAAAACCAGTATAATTCCAATTTCGAAATCATGAGTAGATGATTCATGCGAGCATTTCACTCATAGTTGGAAGCGCACATGTGCGTGAGTTCATAGAAATTGTGTGGATCGTGCTCAAACAATAAGAAGGGATCGTCCGTAATTGCACATTTTAATAAGAGAGCGTGCACTTTACATGCGAATTGTAGATTACGGTGAAATCAAGGCTGCGCAAAAAATACACGTGAATATTTTATGAGCATAATGAAATTAATATATACGATTTTTACTGGGTCAAGAGCGATCGGTCTTGTCTTACCATTTTTGAATAATCGCTTCTCAAATGGCAGAGAAGGAAAAAACGAGTGCACAACGCGTGCACACTTCTCCATAAACAATTCCGTCTGATTTACAACGCCGCCGGGTATATGCACAAATGGTACGCATACGACCAACTAAATGATTGTTCAAAACAGCGCCCTAGACATATTTTCTATTACAAAAATTACAAGATACCTTAGAAATACTATTGTAAAAAAATACAACACGTACCCTCTCGATACCACCAAAAACATAAATGAGCTAGTTTTAACTCAATAATCAAGCTTTTAATCTACCCCTTAGCCTTCAAACGCCATGCGAGTGGTTGTGAGGAATCGTCCTGATTTTACTTGTGTTAATCACAAAGAACTAAGTTTAGTTTAAGCAGTTTATTAACACAATAACACCAATTTTTACAAAATCTGTACTCCTTTATAAGTGAATTAGAACTGTCTTAACATTTAGAATAAACTATTTTAAAAAGAAGGTAGGGGTGGGTCCGGTTACAAGTAGATGGGATTTAATTTTAAGCAAGCTCGCAGGCTAAAAAAATGCAAATTGACTATCAAGTAATAAAATATTGTATTTTTAATATAAAAACATAAATATTTAATAATCAGAAAAACGCTTTAAGTTTGTTTATATAACACTTGCTTTTTTAATATGTTGACTATGGTTTCGGTAACGTAGCTTGCCATTATATCAACGAAAGTAACTTAAGGCAGTAAGTACCGCTCGAAACATACGTCCATTTTGCTTGTCCATGCCCATAGAAAATTGTGTAGTAATGAATAACAATTAAGAAAACATATTTTGCATGCCGAAAGACAAAGGTTAAAACTAGGTTTATAATAAGTTATAATTGTTTAAATATTGAAAAAAAGCAATTTTTGAGGGTATAAAATTGGGAATTTTTACAAGTAATTTAAACCTCCCTTAATGCTTTATTGATGATTTGCACAAAACAAAATTAAAATAAAAACTAGATAAACGCATAATCATCTATGAGCTAGACCCCTAATTTCAGTATTATCAGTGCAGTAAAATTACGCCACCTGCGTAAAATACATGGTACTGTGCCTTGGGAGTGGACAATTATATTTTTGTATTCAGGTATATTTCAGGGCCCCGAATAAGCGTCTTATTTTAAAAGATTAACTCGTTTCTTGTGTGTTTTCTGTATAAAGTTCCGTAATTGAATTGAATTATATAGCTGGACTACAGATTCCTGATACCAAAATATGTTGATTTACCATAACATATCTAGAATTGGTGTTCGAAGTTCCAAAAATTATTATTTATTTTATTTTATAACAATTAAACGATTTTCGACCACGCTGAAATTTGGTAGAGTTGATTATCATAATATAACACATCTTTTTAGTTATTATGGCCATCATTGATTAACAAGAACTATAAAAAAACAGTAGTATTATAACATAAAACCATTTTCTTTATTGGAACACTATAAAAAATTTTAAAACACTATTTTAAAGAGTGAGAATTTTAATGTTTGTTTCTTAAAACTAGTTTCTTTTTGAGTACGGCTTTGCTACAAAAATATGAAATATAATTATGATAGTCTCATGATTGATTTAAGAATCTGCTTACTTGATCGTATAAAAATTAAAATATTAATTGGTTGAATAATAAAAAATAACGTGTAAATAATAAATAATGGTTTAATATCTTATTTTATAATAAATACTCAATTTAAACTCCATTTTTAAGAATGCAGAGACCAATACTTTGCAAGTAATTAAAATATACTGGTTATAATATATCTTTATCATTTCTAATAGATTATGTTGCAAATTTATTGTTTACGTTTTTTATTGGCCTAAAATACATCATCTACCTAAGGGCTCCCAAAAAAAGAATCGCATAAATCTGGCCACTTTATTGTCGCGTCTTTTCCTCTACCGATGGACATTCTATAGGTATTATTTAGGTAGTTAGATAGTAAATCTAATGATCAATTAAATATATTTAACTATTCTATAGAAAGTCTAAATAATAATAATTTCTTCATTTCGGCGGTTAGGCAAAATGACGGGGTCAATGACGAAATATCCTACTAATCCTATCCAAACATTGATTCTAAATTCACATTGATATTGTTGCTTCTTTGGGCCATGGGGATTATCAGTAATTCTTTAATAATATGAATAATTATAGACCAAAGTAACAATTAATTATTAAAAGACACTAGTTAATTTATAAAATACACAATGATCTTCTGTTAAACAAAAAAGTAAAAAATGTATTTAGATTTTACAAAATAATGTAAAGTTGTATTTTATTCTCTAGGAAGAAGTTAATTATTTTAAAGAAAAAAGAACTTTTAAATGTAATAATCTTTGAACTAGTATTTTTTAAAGGTGCGTCGATAAAAAATATTGTAGTTTTTATATTCGGTACTACTGTTTTTTATACTTATTGTCTATCAATAATAACTATAATAATAACTGAAAAGGTCTGTTGCTTATGATAATCAACTAAATTTTCGAATGTAGCGTTCAATTGTTATAATCAAAGTTATTATCATTTTTTTGAATTCTCTCTACGGTGCTGAAACAAAACTAATTTCTGACAGTGATAAAAAAATTTAGATAGCCATCCCTACAACAATGTAATAGTTGAGAAAATTGAATGCGGAAATTGTTACGAAACTTCTCAAAAAAATTTGTGAACTCATATAAAACAAAAATGCTGGACCTCGTATCTCACGACAAGAATTCAAATAAAAAAGGCGATTAAATATGAAGAAGGTCTCTTTTTTATAGGTGACTTACAATCTGTAATAAATACAAAAAACAAACCATCAGATTGCATTATATTTATTATTATTAAAAGGGAGTATTCAACTTAAATGCTTCACTATGTTATCGTGGACGCAGAATACGTCTGAACGACTGGCAAGGACGTAGCACTGCGGTACTTTCTGGAACCAACACGCACTAGAGGCGGCACAGGGGTCCCTACCGAGGCCCGAAGTCGATTAACAGCCGTAGGCTTTGATTAAACAGTTTCCTGCATGTGCTACTTGCTTGAGCTTCCACGCCACGTCAACGTATGGACACCGGCTAGCTATGAAAAAAATAAAAGAACAATGTAAAAATGTAAATTAAAACATGGGCGCCAGAAAATATATCTATTACAAAAATAAATACAAGTAATAAGTTATATACAAGTAATTTAAAGGGCAATAACCGACCAAGCTGACCGTCGCTGCTGGTAAAATGCGTCGGGCATGGACTGGCTTTTACCATGTTCGTCGGTACCGCGCGTTTTTAATTTCGAAATGCACAAATATTTGTACATAGTATTATTTACAAACAGCATCAAAAATCGAAGGTATATTAATTCAACCGGGTCGTTAATCAATGGAATTCCCTGAGTAGTAGTAGTAGTAGTAGTGTTAGGCTATTGACCACGTGGTCCTTCCGCCGTGTATTTGTGTGTGTGTAAATGAGCTTGTTACTTTAAAGGATCACCCCCGTCACTCTAAAGCACCATTAATTGTATCCCAATGGTGAATGGTACCGGTCACCCATCCAACTGCTGACCCGAACTAACGCTGCTTGACTTTCGCTAACGCTAGTTCGGTCGCAACCGAATGCGCCACCACCGGCGTGTAAATTCCCTGATTAACGCGGTCTTTATGTATTTCTATCGATTTTAGAAGATTCATTTTGCGCCCCCTTTCGGCGAATTGGATAATTGAGAATACATCCTCTCCAAAAGAATGGCTTTCCTCAATTATATGTTTCAAATCTAAAATTCCGACCAGATTGACCTATGTAAATTCCTTGACAATTAGTTTTAGTTTTTGAGTTAAATATTGTGTTACTTGTTATACAAAATGGTTTAAATCCTATAGTAATATATTTTTTTAGTAATTTTTTATATGGAAAGTATGCTTGAGGTCAATATAAATGTATGGAGCAGAAGTGTGGGGGTTCAGCATGAAAGAGAGTATGGAAGAAGTACAAACATGGTGGATGAAAAGAATGTTAGGACTTGAGAAGAGTACGCCATGGTATGTAGTATATCAGGAGATGGACGCATGTAGTGTATGGGTGGATGTAGGAAAAAAATGGGCAAAGTATGAAAGAAAAATTAGAATGAATGGACAGAAAGAAATTACGAATGGAATACTAAATGAGACGGACAAAACGTATATAGCGGTAACCCAGTGGGAAAAGGGTAGATGTGAAATGTACAAAAAAGTAGGCTGGTCCAATGAAGCTGTTAAAGAAATGGTAGGAAGGGGTAGAATATTTAAAAGTATAGTAGAGATGGCCCTGAGGGATGTGGATAAACAGGAAAGATGGATGAAAATAGACAAAAGCATATACAACCCAAAATATAAAGAAATAGCAGAAGAGGCAGGCAAACCTGAATACTTGTATGGAAGAGGTGATTGGAAGGAGAAAGTATTGATGGCAAGGTATAGATGTGGCAGCGAAGAACGTGGAAACCGCTATTGGATGAATGAGGAGGGGAGAATGTGCCGATTGTGTGGAAGGGAAGAAGAAAGATGGGAGCACTGGAGGATTGACTGTGTGGGGACTAGAGACGCGTAGAAAAGGCGGTATGGTCAAGGGGAATGGATAAGGCTACTGAAAGGAGGAACTGAGGCAATTGTTATAATAAGAAAGATAGAAGACAAGAAAAAGACAAGTGGAAATAACTAGTTTTTTTTTTCTTTTGAGTCAGTTTTGATAGAAGGGATATTTATGTAAAAGAATTTGTTGTTGTAGATAAAATGCCAATAAAGGATTAATATATAGTAATTTTTTAATTTGAACACTGCAATTGCCAAAATAATTTAAACGATTTAGGTTCTGTTGATAAGTAATAGCTTCGTTATACATATTATGGAAACAAGTTATTAAGTGTCTTCATTGTATGATTCATTTTTTGTTTATTTAAATTTTTTACTGCATTGACGCTGTAGCCATTACTGATAGCGATATTGTTAATAATATTGATTTATTTTTCAAGGACAAGAGTATGTATAGTGCGCGATAGATTATTGAGTTAAACGCTGCTATTTTGTGTTTATACGGCTGAAACATCGTCTACATACCGATACCGCATTTAAATGTGTTTTATTTTTTAGGGAAAATTTTAATATGTTTTCTGTAAGATTAGCCATAAATTTTTTGGCTAAGAATGGACTAATGGTAAGCCATCTGTTTGCTTATAAACTTTATGATTAAATAAAAAATAGTTATTATTTAGGACAATTTCTAATAAATTTGGAAATCTGTTTTTAAAGAGACGTTTATATTATTTTGTCAAAAGTCTTTCATTCATTTTTAACCGTCTTGCAGGAGAATATTAGCAAACACATTTAAAACATCCAAAGATTGGTATCTTTGGATGTTTCAAATGTTTTGTTTATTTATTTATATTAAAGGTTGTTTATTAAAAAATGAGAAATTAGAATCAAATTTAACAAATATACCAATTTATAATATTGTTCGAATTTAAATGTAGATAGATTGGTTCTTAATTAAATCGAGTTGTTTATGATGATTTTATATAATTAATTTAGATAGGTGTAGATTTTTTGAACTGCAGAATTGAAAAATGAAACTACCTGGTGGATAAATGAAAAGAGTGTAAGGTAGAGATTAAAAAACGTGTACAGCAATTATATTTTTTAGAAATATAAATCTAAAAATCCAAGGTGCATGGGAGATGTAACTTCAATATCTGCTTTAAACCCTTCAATAAAATATATAATGCTATATTTATTTGTCAAACTGAGATTGATATAATGAATAAATCTGGAATTTATAAATTAATTTGCTCTCAATATATGTGCGTATATATTAAGCAATCTGGATAATTTCAAATTTGGATTAAAGCGTTCGAACATTTGAAGAATATATTAGATTTAAACCAGTTTTTCTATATTTAGATTTATTTTAGGTAATTCAATTAGTGGATGAAGGTCGCAAAATGGATGTACTGGAAGCGATAGAACAAGACTAATGCCAATATTATGTATTAGATTGAGGAAGTTGTTATTTGGTAAATTTACATTATATATGTAGTAAATGAAACGCTTTGGTTGAGAATTTACACAGTTTTTTACTATCAGAATTGTTTCGCCACACAGTGCCTTCTGCCTGATGGCAAGTGGTTACATACACTAACGTGAAACAATTGCCACAGTATTTCGACATTAAAAATCTGTCTTAATTCTCAACCAAAGCATTTCATCTACTATATCTCCTCAGAAAAATATTTAACACGTTCACCGCCACATGTACCGCCGGCGGTCATATAGTCGTCGCTTCTTCCACGCCGGGGAAATAATTTGTAGTTATTCCTTATATTAGCTATGACCGCCGGCGGTCACGCGGGATTGAAAACAGCACTTATGTGAAATATTCGCTTGGCGGCGAACGTGTTAATTTAAGCCAGTAATAGTGTGTTTTTTTTAATTCAGTTAAAATTCCAAATAATTGATATAGAAATTTGATTCCTGAATGCAAACACCACGGAGTCTATTCCAATTTCCAATAACATATGGTTAAAAACAAGTATCAACAGCAGAGCTACCTTAAAGTAGTAGGTGCTGCGAAGAGAACCTTGCTAAGAGAAAGGTTTAAGAAACTCCTGGACAAAAGGAACGCTATCTACGCATATATAACCCACTTCGAACTAACTAGGAGACTCCACAATTTAGAATTTGATCTCCTTTTTGAACAAATTCAAAATAAAATTGATACAAAATTCAAAATTATTAGTTTATTAGTCATAAAATCCACACCCCACCAATTCAAACGCATACAAACACGTCAGTATTATTTTATCTTTTTGTTAGCTTATCCATTGTACAATTTATACCTTGAGAGATCACCTTACTAAAGGAGTATTTTAAATGTAACTTAAACCCCGAAATAAAATCATCAGACATCGAAATATTAGCTGTTGAAATAGAATTACCATTAAAAAACAGATAAAAATTAAATACATAATATAGCTATTTTTTAAAAAGAAAATGTTCACTCAAAATGACTCAATCGATTATAAATCTTTTGAAATTAAGACCACCAAATATTTACAAAAGCAGATACAGATATTACCATTATCTCTATACCAGAAACTGATTATAAAGAAAATAAGTTAATTAAAAAAGATACCTTAGAAAAATTTAGGACTGACCCAGAAAAATTATACAATAAACAACTTAAAATCACTTTTGACAATTGTCCCGCTGCCATCATAGCAATTGAAAATCGTTTCTTCTTACCGTTGAACCCATCTGACCTTAATGCGTTTAAAATTTATTAAAAAGTGCCCTGAAACATAGTTTACTAAATGACAGTATTTAAGATCATCTTGATTTTTGTGTCGAGATATCATGAAAGAGACATAGTTAAAAACAAATAAGCAACCTCCACTGCCAGAAAAACTGCGTAATGAGAACCATAGAATTAAGCACTTAGTACTTGGTTTCAGGATTACAATATATAGGCAATTTGCTGTTATAAGGCAGTGCGAATATGGAATTAAACAAGTTTTTCGTTGCCAGATCTACCGACCATTTTCCACTTTATTCAACTAATAAGCAGGTATTGTATATAATTTCAGAAAACGCACCCATTGTAAACTTCGTTCCTAGCTTAGGTGGATCAAATTAAAAAGGCTAAAGAATTAACTATTTTCTTCATAGTACTTGAATAAATGACGAAAAAAAAATTAATCGCCATGAGTTTTGCACGCTGATAATTAATAACTAACAAATATCAAAATATGCTCCTAGAGATTTGGATTGTTTTAATTCATAAATGATGTTTAGCTGGCACATGTTACTGAATATTCGCCGAACGCATCGCTCCGCCTGTACATCACCGACCAACAATCAAAAATACCTAGTCGATAAAGAGCCAAAAAGAGCCATCGCAACACCATTTGGACTTTTATAAATTGCATATATGCAATTTGGACTATCAAACGGAGCACAAACATTCTAAAGATTTATAGATGGAATCCTGTGCGATTTAGATTTCTGCTAAGTATACATTGATTATATTTTGGTAGCATCGAAATTGAAGGAAGAATACAACGAACACCTCAAACAACGATTTCAGCGGTTAGACGACAGTGGAATAGTAATCAATCCAACCAAATGCAAATTTGGATTGCACGAAATTGCCTTCCTGGGATACATGGTGGCCGGAGAAGGCACAAAACCACTAGACAACATAGTGAAAGCAATTCAAAATTTTCCACTACCACGGACAGCGAAGAAACTACGACAAATATTGGGAATGATAAATTACTATCGACGTTTCATTTCGGACACAGTAAACACTTAAGCACCGCTAAACGAACTGTTGAAAGGAAAAATGGCAACCAACTGATAGAATAGACGGAAGCAGCGAAAGAAGCATTCAACCAATTCAAGCGCGAGATCGCTAAAGCAGCATTGTTAGCCCATCCACAACCCAATACCATCCTTGAAGTTACCACAAATGAATCGAATTACGCAATAGGAGGCCTAATCCAACACTTACAAAAGGGAACATGGAAACTGCTAGCATTCATGTCAAGGAAACCTTTGTCAGCCGCACACACAAAAATTCGCAGCTTGCAACAGGGAACTACACAATCAAACATTACCAACACATGCTAGAAGGAAGAATTTTCACCATAAACACGGACCACAAACCAATAACATATGCTTTTGCACAGAAGTCGGAAAAATGTTCACCAAGACAATTCCGGTACCTCGATTACATAGGGTAATTCTCAACGGACATTCGTCTCATAAAAGGAAACATAGTTGCCGACACACTCAGCCAAATCGATCAGGTGACAGCAGGAATCGACTTCACGACAATTGGAGCCAAGCAAGAGAACGACAGTGGACACTCTACTGGAGGTAAAGAGGCTGGCGGACGAGGCCAACACCGGACGGCTGAGAAGGAGAAGGCATTGCCTGGCTATTGCACTGGATGTCAGCAATGCCTTCAACTCGATGCCGTGGCCGTCGATCATGAGGGTACTCGTCGAGACGGGCGCCCCGCGCTACCTCATCCGACTGGTAGCAAGCTACCTTCATACAGAGCCGTGCTGTTTGAGGGTCCAGACGGAAGTGTCGCCAGATGGCCGGTCCAAGGCGGCGCCCCCAGGGATCAGTGCTCGGTTCACTCCAGTGGAACTTGGTGTATGAAGACGTGTTCCGGATCGAGATGCCAGAAGGAGTGGACGTCATCGGGTTCGCCGATGATATCTTAATCATAGTGAGAAGGCGCGAAATGCAAGATGTGGTGGCCGCTGCAAACCATGCCACACGAAGGGCCGAAGACTGGATGAGGTCGGTTGGCCTGAAGATCGCCGAACAGAAGACAGGCGCCGCTTGGTTAGGGAGAAGACGCGCGGGCAGGAATAGGGGACAGAAAATCCCGCTTCTGGGCCAAGGCGTTAACGTGGCCCCCTGGCTGAAATACCTGGAGGTCATCATCGAAACAAACCCGCAGCACAGCGGGCAAGTGATGGAAGCGGCAAGCACCAGCAGAGCCGTGTCTGGGCTGATGAGGAGCATCGGAGGACCATCGGACGCTAAGCGAAAACTATTAGTGGGTGTTGCCCAGTGTAAGTTCCTGTACGCAGTCCCCCGCGTGAGCTTCGTGTGTGAACGTGCAGCGGAACTGCGACCGGCTGCGCGGTGCTCTGAGACCGGGCGCTTTACGACCTGGAGGTAAGAGCGAGAGAAGAGACCTACTCGGTGACGAAGGAAGGGCGGAGCCGCAGGGTGGCCAAGCAGGAGGCCCGCGACAGGCTCATGGCGAGATGGCAGGCCAGATGGGACGAGAGGAAAATAGCCAAGGGGGTCTGGACGCGATCCCTCATCCCGAACATCGAGGCGTGGACATCCAGGGACCACGGCGAGATGGACTACCACCTGACGCAGTTCCTATCCGGACATGGGTGTTTCATGGAGTACCTGTGCCGGATAAGAAAATCACAGGACAAAGGATGCAGGTGATGCCCGTGCCCCAGGGACACACCGCACCACACCGTTATGGAGTGTCCCGAGTGGGAAGAGGAGCGGCGCCTCATGTGCGAGTCTACTGACCCGGTGAAGGAGGATAATGACATTGTTGTGCGGATGTTGGTGAATGCAGTGACCTGGGCGGCTATCACAAAGTTTGCGACGACCGTCCTCACAAGAAAGGAGTCGCTCCTGCGAGAGAGTGCTGACGAGGGGTATGACTGACACGAACTGACGAAGGGGGGGTATCCGGCGAAGTATTTCCTAAGTCCCACCGCTATCCCCCTGCCATAATCCCACTGGCAGCATCTGAGTTCTCCCGCAAAAGAATGTGGAGGGTAAATAGACCACACCTCACAAGCGTAGGTCGTGCGCCCTTAAGTGGGATTAGCCAAAGAAAAAAAAAAGATATCGTCGGACCACTGGAACATACGAGAGGAAAGAAGTACATCGTAATGTTCATCGACTGCTTTACTAGATGGCCCGAAGCAATCCTGGTAAAGAACATCGAAACTAGCACAGTTTCCAGTGTATTTGTCACGCACTGGATACCTAGATATGGCTCACCTCTCAGGGTAACAACGGACCAAGGACGCCAGTTCGAGTCACAAC
Organism: Ontholestes murinus; assembly: GCA_963969525.1. Classification (NCBI taxonomy): domain Eukaryota; kingdom Metazoa; phylum Arthropoda; class Insecta; order Coleoptera; family Staphylinidae; genus Ontholestes; species Ontholestes murinus. Next base: position 58,939,009 of record OZ018387.1, read on the forward strand.
TATTCAAGCGACTGGAAGAACTCTTGAGATTCAAACGAATAAGGACGACGACTTACCACCCGCAGGCAAATGGGCTAGTAGAAAGATTCCGTAGACTGTACTGATGTGCCACAAAGTAGAATCATGGATCGACGCACCTTCGTTTTGCTTGGAATACGATCAGCCTGGAAGGAAGACATAAGGTAACAGCAGCAGAATTGGTTTATGGGGGGACGTTGGGACTGCCCAGAGAGCCAAACCATACGAACAATTGAGCCAGAGAATTACTCGACGCAACTGAAGAAAATCCTCGAAACAATCAAACCCACGCAGACGTCCAATCATAACAAAACCAAACCTTTCGTTTTCAAATACGTAGGGAAGTCATCACACTTGTTTGTGAGAACCGACGTAATGCGAAAATCAATGCAGCCCCGAACGAGGGCCCGTATGAAGTAACCAAATGGGATAACACGGTGTCCACGGAAAGAATCAAACCAGCTTTCAGTCGACAACAACAACCACGACACGGTCCGGAAGAACCATCAAAAAGACAGTTCGTTTCAAAATAAGACTCCATCACCAGGAAAGGGTGTGTGGGAGCCCGGACTCGCGAGCACCCAATTCGAAAGCACTCAAGAAAGCGCGCGCAAGTAGCATGGACCGCCAACAGAGGGCGCCCCAATATATAAAATCAGTGAACGAAACCAAGGGCTTAACAATTCTTTACGTATTAATAATCAAAATATATTCCTGTACCCTGCACAGGAAAAATTAGATTTAGAAAAACTATCAAATTTCAGGAATTAAAAACAAGTTTAAGAAGTTCTTGATGTAAAAACTGGCATTTTTATATCTGCTCTAAGAACCCCTACTAAACTCAGACACCTTATATCACTAAAATGATCTTTTATGTGAACAAACATTACAAACGTCAACAATGAAAGGAAAAGCAAAATTAAAACCAAGTCTTCATTAGACGATTTATGGAAATTTTAATCTCAATGTGGCATAAATACTCACCTAATTGAGAGTTCAATGGCAGATCTAATTATTGGAGTAAACTCAGGGTTTGAGTGTAAGATCATTTTAACGTGACTGAACTTTACCCAAAATTTTTATAACCGTATGAAATTTATTTACTTACAATATGTAAAAATAATGAAGTAATAATACATAAATTTAAATACTTAAATGAGGACATGTTTGGACAAATTGGAAGTCATAGAATCGCTCGTTTATTAGTTACTTTATGGTCCTCAGCTATATTTTTATATAATGCAATACTTCGATTAAGATCATAGTATCTTAATTAAATAAGTGATTCTTCATATTTCAAATTTCAGATATTATGTTATTAGAAAACAGTTCCGTTCATGGAACAATATATTGTACTGTTACCACTTTCTATATGTATGTAAATATTAATTATATTAATTTGGTTAAAATACAAACAATTTATCTACTCAACATATAATTATTACATTTACTTTATCCTAAATATACATTTCTTCAACGTAAATAATACATTGAAAGTCTTGTGGTATACGTTTATTAATTCGTTTAGATAATAAGTAGGCATGAAAATTCACATTTCAATAGGCAATTTATTTGTTAAGTCGTACTAACATATTTTACAATTCCTTTACATACATGTTTGTGCTCGAATAAAAAATAATCTGATAAACAACCTGGAAATTTACAGTAATTGGTTATACACATTAAGATTTTTTACAAGATTAGCTTCCGGCAACTTACATTCGCCATGTTCTAAACACGAATGTTCTATAAATTCTAAGTAATGCGAGTAATACCTAGTACAGAAAAATCCGTCAAAATGCATGACCATAGCAGGAAAATCCAATTCGTTTTTAAGTGCGGGTAATAAGATATTATTTAGAATATCTGTGACTCATATATGTATATATCATTATGTAATGATGTTTGTGAAATCGGGTAAAGTTAATTTATATCAAAATAGTTCGCCAGTCAGTGGAAAGGAAATCAACAACAATAGGACTAATCACTTTGAGTACCCTCCTCAACAAATTCTGCACCCCCGAAACCCCAATATCCCCCCCTCTAAACATAAACACCCATTATTTACCATTCATCAATTCATTAGTTCGAATCATCCAGACGATTATATTCAATATGTCAATGTTTTTAATTGTATATATACATGTTATTCTCTTTCTCTCACTTTTAGTATTTCTGGCTGACTCTTAGAAATTAAGGAGAAACAAACAGACTCATCATTACTGATTACTGATGTATCACTGATAGAAGAATATATAATAGGTCTAATTTAAAATAAATCTATTTAATTTACACTCCTAATTCTAATATGTTCCAAATTATCTAGAAAACAGTGTTATTTCTATTCTAACTAATCTACATCATTGTTAATTATATATTGCATTTTTTTCTTTCCGAGTCATAATTTTCTGAGAGGTTACGCCCACACGTAAATTCCTAGTTGTGCACTGTCTAGACGAGGCAAAGGCTAATATAACAATTTATCTACGTATAATCTACATGTATAGTTATAGCGGCTGAGATAATTATGATTTCAAGTGCAGTGCATCCAACCGTATAGAGTGAAGTTCGAGGTAAAGTCCATTCAGAAACTAATAAATTCATATAATTAGTCACAAGCCGACAACTTCCTGCTCGGTTGTTACTACGTTTAATTAACGCTTTTAATGATCGAAAAATGCCCCAAGAAATCGCACGAAGAGCACACGGAGTAAACGTGGCGAAACTGATGCTCCAGATTAATCAACTAATTAAGAAAATTACTCCATAACGTGTTGTCACTGTAAATTAAAGTAATGGACTTGCCCGGTGAAAATGTATTACATGAAAGTTGACATAATATAATGCGACGTTAAGTATAATCGTAAAAACAAATTTTCTTTTAGCACATATATACATCTGCAAACAATATTTAAAGGGCTCTCCCCATAACTTTACAACCTATATTCTCATAAAAAATTTAATGCCAATCCTACACACTTTAATCATATCACATACGAATTTCATTTTGCAGATATTACTACCTTACTTGCAAATGCTAAAATCCTTTCCTCTGTGTTTGATGCACTACAAATATCTTTCCAATCACTACAAAATAAAACATAACTTTCCTTTTATTTCACAAAATTACTTCATCAAGATTTATATTGACCAGTCTGGAAGAAATTTTGACATTTGATTAAAATAACATAACTCTTTTTATAATAATAAAACAAATTCCTCATTTGCTAATCACCTGATTCAAAACAATCACGTCTCAAATATTAATCCGCTAGAGATTTTACATTTTGCAGAAAAATATCCGAAACTTGAACTTAAATCTTTAAAATTAAAAAAAAGTGATTTCTCGTTTCTTTCGTGCCTGGAAGCGAGATTTCATAAGTATCATAATTTACTCGTATAACATAAAACTTAATATTATAATTAAAAATCCAACATGTGCCTAGTAAAACTTAAACCATTACTGACAACAAATATGGAGGAATCATTTAAAAGTGCTATGTTTAATACATATATTTCAGATGATTGAGCACATTCTTTAGTGAAGCAATTTCACGAACGAAAAAAAAGTTTTTATCTCGAGTAAGAAGTGTTAAATTATAACGTGCAAATTTACTTTTCCGATTTTTGTAGTAATTATTGAAGGTAATAAGTTCTCAGTCATTCAGATTGTTGCTACGGGTATAGTCGATAGGATAATCTTGGCCATCATTTGGAGTTCAACAATATTTAGAATTTTGTAACCTTTTTTGTTTTTAATATAACTTGCAATTTGCTTTAGAACAATGTCACATTTATTGATTACTATTACTCATTTTGTAAATCTTCCATTTTGGAAATTCAGAAATAATCGAATCTTTCTATTATTTAATTCTGGTGGACAAACGTTAATATATTTCTTTTTATGGTGTAGTAGTTATTAGCAACTGCGAAAGATCGTTGGGTATTATTTTTTTGTAATAGGAATTGACACATGTTAAGGTAAAGTAAGGTTTTTCCGTGTCTTGCACATTATTTATTATTTAATTTTTTTGAACGACAAACGCCGGCTATACCAAAAATGAATGGTAAATACCAAATTTAATAATAAAATTAATTTCGTAAATAATAAATTATCGTCAGGTGCATCATTGATAAATGTTTCAATTCGTTATGATATTAATATTTTAGCTTTTCTACTTTTGAATCCCGTATATTTTCTCATTAAGAGGTTTTTGAGCTTAGATTATTTCAAAATATCCATATTATGTTTAATGTTAATGGTATTACGTAGCATGCAATATATATTCCAAACGGTAGATTAGGTCGTTAAATATTTGATCCAAATAAAGAACAAAACATCCAACAAGACTATAAAAACAAAGACAAAGAGCAACCTGGAGGTCTTTTTGTGAGGAGGTTGAAATCACCTCGGCAGCTGCAAGGCTCAAAAATATCCTCTCCAAGAATCCGTCATGACAAATGGGTTGCCTAAAATAAGAGGATGGAAGTTATAACCTCTCGAAAGCAGCTGAGATTCTCATTAACACCCATTTCCCAGGATATACGAACACCTGCGATGAAGGTTGGTCAGAACCCATACCCTCAAACCCCTCCATGGAGGATTGGGAAGCGGCAGATCGATAAGATGACCTTAAAAAAATGGAAACTGCTCTCCCCGCATGGTGTGAACCCCACAGTTAGTGGATGGATCAAAAGCATGCTGGAGAATAGGGCAGTCACAGTATATGTAGGAAATACCATTTTCAAAAAGATTGTCGCTAAAGGCTGCCCACAGGGTGGAGTACTCTCACCACTCCTGTGGAACATAGTTGTTGATAGCCTACTGCGGCGACTTAACGACAATGGCTTCCACACCATAGGATATGCAAATGACATAACCATCCTGATAACAGGTAGATTTGAGACGGTGGTATACAGCTTATAGCAGGAAGCCCTCAAAATAATTGAACACTGGTGTAATGACCAATCTCTGACCATAAACCCGCCAAAGACTAAAATGGTCCTCTTCACTAGGAAAAGGAAACTAGGTAAGCTAAAGCTTCCTAAGCTCCTCAACACCCGGTTGACATTATCGTCGGAAGTCAAATACCTTGGAGTAATCCTCGATGGAAAGCTAACGTAGGAACCACATCTCAAAATGAAATGTAAAAAAGCATGTGTCTCCCTTTGGCAATGCCGGAGGGCTATGTGGCAGACATTTGGCTGTACACAGCGGTAGTAAAACCAATGCTAATCTATGGAGCACTGGTCAGCAAACCTCAGCAAAGCAGCTTACTCAGTTGCAAAGGACTCGAATAAGGTACAACAACATATTATGAAAAAATAGTATTCGCAGCAAACCAACTTGTTGAAAATAAAATATTCGCTGATAATAACCCAATTGCCTATATCCCGCGTCACCTGACTGAAAAAAAAGGTATTATTAGAGGAGTAGACTCACAGTTTGATGATGATTACATATTAAAAAATATAATTTCCCCAATTGAGATAATACAAGCCCGTAGATTTAATAAAAAAATATTGTCTGAAAATGGAGAACCCAAATATATCCCCTGCCAAACCATGATCATTACATTTGCTGGAAAAACTCCCTTCGAATATTAAAATAAATTATGTTAATTTTCCTGTTGAGACGTATATGTCTCCGGTAGTTCAATGTTTCAACTGTTTAAGATATGGACACATAAATAGACAGTGCAATAGTAAACAAAATTGCAAAAATTGCGGATCGAATCACGAGAGGGAATGCCCCATTAATAACCCTCATTGCATATTCTGTAAAGTCGATACACACCCGTCAATATCTAGAGAATGCCCAGAATATATGCGACAGTCTAAAATTAAAAAATTTATGTCAGAAACAAGTCTATCTTTCACAGAATGCCAAAACATAATAGATAAAGCTGCAGGATTTTCAAATATCTTATTCTCGAATAAATTCTTTTCACTCTCAAATAACTCGGATTTTCCCGAAATTACATTTACTAAAAGTAACAACCAAAACAAGTTTGTAGAAAATAGGAAAACTAATTACACAATTTCAGTACCCAAAGCTAAAAAGACACAAATTGATAGCAACAAAAATACGATAAAAAAAAAACGCAAACCAAATGAAAATACAAAATCCATATTTCAATACCAAACAAATAATTTCTCACCCGTAACTCCTAATCCATTTAGGGAAGATTTCTTAAAATATAGAGACGAAATAGTGGAAGCAATGAGTTCCACAATTTTAAATATATTAGATAATCCACAAATGCTTGTTAACGAAAACTTTAGTATGGAATTAAAAGAACATTTAGCTAGTATAATCATAAATGTAACCAACAAAAATGGATCCGAAGAACCTAACAATTCTGCAATGGAATGCTAGATGTATTTTATCTAATAAGCATAGTATATCCAATTTTTTAAATAAGAATAAAATAGATATTGCATTAATATCTGAAACCTGGTTGAAACCTGGGTTGAATTTTGAAATAGTTAATTATAATTGTGTGCGGGTAGACCGTATTAATGGAAAAGGTGGAGTAATGATACTAATTAGAAATCATATTCAGTATCATGAACTTTCACTTAATATCAATAGTATCTCAGGCATAGAATGCTGCGGCATTTCAATAACTAATAACAACAATCCAATTAATATACTGTCCATATATAAGCCCCCTAACATCATTAAACGAATGGTGCAATCTCCTAGGACCATTTACAACGTCATGCATCATTGGTGGAGATTTCAATGCTCATCATCCTCTATGGGGTTCAAGTCTAACTAATTGTGATGGAAAAGTTATGGTAGACGTGATTGATAAATTAAATCTATCATTACTAAACAATGGGGAACAAACTAGATTGACAAATCCGACACAAAGAAAATCTATAGTTGACTTGACATTTTCATCCGCTAACTTAAGCCTCAACATAAATTACAAAATCGTAAATGATACCCTTGGCTCTGATCACCTTCCTATATTGATCACTTATACTAAAAGCCACCATACATAATTTATAAAAAAACGTAATACACTTAAATGGAACACAAATAGGGCAAATTGGGAAAAATTCTCCATAGATATTAACGACAAATTAGCATCTCCTAGGATCATGAACACACGAAACCCCGATGTAATCATATCTGTGATAACCAGCAGCGCAAATACAAATATACCCCCTCCAAAATCATATACTACAAAATCCTCACCACCCTGATGGGACAATGAATGTACACTACCAATAGAGAAAAGAAAACTCAGTCTAGCTGAATATAAATGTCGCAGCACTCCATCTAATTTTCTTAAAGCAAAACAAACTGCAGCAGAAAAAAAGCGCCTTCTTAAATTTAAGGCCCGAGAAAGTTGGAAAAAGTTTTGTAGTAACATAAAAACGAACTGTCAAATAGGTAATATATGGAAGCAAGTTTGAAAATTAGTGGGGAATTTTTTTCTAGTGGTAATACCATTCCACAACACAACACATTAGCTACTCTATTTTAGATATGCTAGTTCCTCACTACGTCACAAATAAGCCAATAGAACCAGTGTCATCAGATGGTAACATAATCCATTTTTTGTCGAAGCCATTTACCTTGAATGAATTAACAATTGTTTTAAAAAATATGAATTCAACTGCACCAGGCCTTGATGGTATTACGTATAGCATGATACAAAATTTAACGCTTAATGGGAAAATATATTTATTAAATTTGTTTAATGCTTGGTGGACGGATATGGACCATTATAATGAATTTAAATCGGTAGTGGTTGTACTAGAGTGGTGGCTAGAATACAACAAAAACACTACCAAAAACCTCGATATTCCACCGAAGGTAGCAGCCAATATAGTAGCAATATATAGAAATAGAAAGGTATATACGTTAGACTGCCAAACGGAAGAACCAATTGTCCTAGAATCTCATCAGTTGGGTTACTACAGGGATCCGTGCTTTCGACTATCCTATTTAATATATATACGGCGGACATACATAATTTGCTCCCAGCTAACATATCTTGTGTACAATACGCAGATGATTTTGTCATGCACACGTCCTGTAAAACTATAAATCAATGTAAGAGCAAATGTCGAAAAATTGTAGAAGTTACTAATAAATGGATTAAAGAGAATGGATTTGTAATATCAGTATAGAATATATTACATTAAATGGTATCAGATTTCCGATAAAAAAGGAAATGAAATATTTAGGAATCTTGTTGGATATAAAACTGTTATGGTCACAACATATAAAATACATTGAAAAAAGGTGCGAAGAAGGTATCAATATAATTAGAACGCTTTGTAAAACCTGGTGGGGTGCAAGCCCTACATCTGGAATCAAGCCTTTGTTAGATCCATCATTGATTATGGCAGTACGCTATATGGATCGGCATCTAATAGTGTCCTATAACGCTTAGATATTATCCAGTATAAATCTCTGCGGATTGCCACAGGTGCAATGACTTCTTCTCCAACATTTGCAATACTTGCGGAATGTCAAGAAACTCCACTAAGCACAAGGCGTAAACAACAAGCTATAAAACAAGTACTAAAATATAGAGCATTGCAGACTGATAAAATCATATTATTACTTTCTGACTTGAATATGAACGTATTAACAAATAGGTATTGGTCTAAAAAAATGAACCACCACTAATAATAGCTTTCATGAATACTCGCAACCAATCATTTGATGACACAAACAATCTTTTTTCATATCCATATAACACAATAACCACTTTTCTCTGTATATACAGATTTTTTTAATTTGAACATAAATATCTTCAATAATATTTTAGCCAAGACATTCCCCAAACATCTAGTCATATATACTGACGGGTCTAAAAGTAAAACGGATGTTGGCTATTCCTTCTATATCACAAAACTTAATCATACACATTCGGAACAAATTAATAGCAAATGCTCTATATTCACAACCGAAGCAATAGCCATATATAAAGCTCTTGAATGGATTGCTACGAATACATATAAAACTGTAATAATTGCATCAGACTCCCAATCCGTATTAAAGGCTATTTCTTCATCGAAATTTAAATCAATTTTTGTTAATAGCTATATATTAAAAGTAAAATACTTGATTTCCACCTTAGCTGACGACCATTCAATTAATTTTATGTGGGTAAAAAGCCACTCACAAATAAATGGGAATGAAATTGCCGATAATCTCGCAAAAAATCCATCCACCGCTAATAATAATATTGATACTCCTGTGCAAGACATAATGCGCAGTATTATTAAGGGAAAAATTAAACAAGAAGTTAAGGAAATCTATCAAAATAAACCAAATACGCACTATAAACTAATACATCCAACATTACCTCAACGCATATCTTTAAATACGATATTTTCTACAACAATTACGAGACTCAAAATAAATCATGGACACTTCCCAACACATCTCCATAGGATTGGTTTGAAAGAAGATCCCTTTTGTGCTTGCGGACAGGAACGAGATCTAAACCACATAATTCTTGGTTGTACCATAAATAGACACCACACTAATATGCTTTTAAATGTAATAAAAAAACATACAATGTTACCAGTCAATATAACGAATATCTTATCCCTAGATATATATGACATATACTGTGCCATTTACAAATTTATCTTAGATACAAAAACAAAAATATACAAACATGTCGTGACTGAATGGCATATGCCTAAGTCAAAAGGCCATAGGCCACAAAGAAAAATATATATATATAATTAGGGGTATTACAGAAGAAAAAACGATATTGAGATTTAACATATCTACTTCGAAAATAGGGGAGTATATTAAATGGGTCTGGTCGTTCATTAAGTAATTTTCCAAATTACGTTTTTATTTTTGAAGAATTTGAGCAGGTCTAGCTTTTTCGGCAAAATGTAAAATTTCAATCGGATTAATATTTTAAATATATTCATTTTCAATTAAATAATGAAAAACAAATACAAGATATATTCATTCAATTATTATTTAAAGACCTCAAAAGTTCTTTTAGACGAATTAATCAGATATAAACACCCTTATGAGAACGTTTAATTTCGGTGGATTTTTTTAACCTTGAAAAAGATATTATTTAGTTTCTTACACGTTTCATGTATTTTTAAGTAAAACGTTTTTAGATTTTATAACTTTTCCAAAAAGTGTTATCGTAAAAATTGTTTTTTTTTTCTCGCTTCCAGTTATCCCATTAACTTGAGATTTAACTCTTGTTTATTATTTATAATATTTCCTACCATTTTGGTGAGTGGCCATTATTAAATGCTTGATTAAATTAATTAAGTTTACGCTATTTAAAAATTGATACTGATTGGATAACTCAGTGAGTAAAATTTTTAAAAATTGTCTTAGATTAAAGTATGTTTAACCAATATTGGAATTAATTTAAAAACATTATTTTTTGACCTAGTAACTTGATCAGAGGTTTACAACTCAATAATCAATTAAAACAACAAAATATCATGTGAATATGATAAAATATCACTTAAACTGTTAAAAGCTTTTGTTCATATTCTGATATATCCTTTAAGAGTGTTTCCTGATTTATTAAAAACGATAATCCAAAACTTCTACACAATTTGAGACCTATAAGTGTATTCTTTAAAAAATATTCAAAAATAATATCAAAAAGATTAATAGTCTTCTTATAATATATTTGACTCAGTATAGCATGGGATTTTAGAAAATATTACAACAAAATCTGCAATTTACGAATATCTGAACATTATTATGAAAGCAATAAAAACCAATTTTCTATTGAGAATATTCATGAGTATGAATACTAAGAAACCACTAATTCTATTAATTTTTATTTTGTAATTTTAATATATAGACCTATAACTTTTGTATTATTCAATATCAATATATTAAGTAGTGATTTTGTCTATAAAATTATAATACCATCTTACTGGATTAAGTGTCTTATTAGATAAATGAAGCTGAATTTATTTATTAACAAGCATGTATTAACTAATAATTAGAAAAAAACACGAAAATATTTCGTAAAATCTACAACATGTAATAACTATATAGATAATATTCATGTTATTTTAAATCTATTGGAAATATTTAATATTATTTTTGCAATTAATAATCATTTAATAAAACGAAAAATTAATTAAAATTATCCATTATAATAAAAAGCGTAAAATGTATATAGTAATCGCCAAATACATTTTTAAGCTACAGAATAACATATCGTGAATTGTTATAAAAACTATTTATAAGGTATATAAAGTATCAGTATTCAAAAATAAAGTAAAGTAGTGAAATAGATTGCATTTACTTTTTGCTAGAAACCATTATTTCTAAAATAATATAAAATACGTGCGCCTAGATAAATTTTTAATATGATAAATGGTATATTCAGCTAAGCATCTTGCAAATAATTACTATAATTTACTTGAAGCACTACAACTATTTTTTATTATAAAATTCCAAGGAAAGTGAGATTAAGACAATAATTAAAATATATGAGCAATGCACGCGCTGGAAATCACCTTCAACGTTTGAAACAATTTGTTTAGGGAGCAAGGTGAAAACGTTTTCCATGGTATCGTGCTTTTAAAATGATTATTAGTTACGCCAATGAACTCCTACTTTCCCACATTTGAAAATGTTTCATTTCTCTTGTAGCATTTAATTAAATATTCCTATATATAAGTACATTTTCCTAGTATTTTCAATGGTATATTACACGTATTGCAGGTATTTAAAATATTTAATAAATACATTTATGATATATTTATTTTTGGTGACCTTATATTATTTTTTATGTTGGGTTTGAACTTCATAAATAGATATCAAATAAACTGTCATTATTAGCAGGTTCTGACTCTACTATCATATTACATTAGATCGAAGGTCTAAGAAATTCAAAGGAAAATATTTGTTGTAAAAAGAGTTGCTTTTATTCAAGAAATACCTATCAAATACTAAAAGATTGGCATCATAATTGAAAATAGGATGACTCTGTTGATCTTATAACTCGTGGAATTATTATCCACAAATCAATACACTTGTAATAACTAATAAACTGACCAAAGGTTGTAAACGATGATATTCTAGAAAAAAAGCATGTACATAATTATAATATAGTAATAATAAGATAAATAGATTTTCTTTCGGGTTGTGGCATATAATTATAAACTTGTGCATTATACAAAATCTAATAAATGAGAAACGAGTCAACTTAATGAAATATACATTGCGACTTCTAAGTTAATAGAAAAACATTCAGCTGTATCAATCAGAAATTAATGAAAAAAGTTTATTTCAATTAATACTAAATTATTATCATTGTTTCTGGTTTTAAACAACTTTAGAATTTAAGAAGGACGTTTTAAAAGGACAATCTTTACTGAAGTCAAGCACACAAAAGTTTTATTATCAAAACAGTTGCTTTCTAAAGCCAACATCATTAATGCCATTTATGGTCATCTTGCCATTAAAAATATTAACACTGTGCTCCATTATTTAATTGTAGTATAAATTATGCTTCACCATTCCTCATGAAATCCAAATTATCAATAAAAACGGCTTATTGCAAGGCATATATATATATATGTTTATGTATTTGCTCTAGAAGCTATTCATTAAAAGTTTTACAGGCGCCGAATTGAGATTGAGAAGTTATACATTTTTTATGAATCAAACAAGCTCAAAGTAAACTTGAATAATTTTTTATCGGCCTTAAAATACCAATTAGTAATTCATTCCATCACGGTCACTTCAATTTGGAGGTTTGTGGAAAGCGGGAATCAAGTCGGTTAAAACATACTTACATAGAATTATAGAATAGTATATTTCATTAGGAGTCCAGAAAAAAGGATTTTTCCGTGCGCGCGTGACCGTTCCCGTGTGAGGCGGAGCCGAACACGGGAAGTCATGCAAGCACGGAAAAATCCATTTCTGGACGTGTAATGAACGCTATTTTTTATTATACTTATTTGAAAACAACAATATTAAGAGAGATATTTTGATAATTTTTTTTTTTTCAAAACTGTAATATCTATAATAGTGAAAATATAAGTAGAGTTAATATTAACGAAAATCATATTTAATTGGAACTGTTATTATTAATAGTAAGGTTTATCGTACAATTAGTATTATTGTTAAAGTTTATTCCCCTTAGTATTTCATTTTCTTGAGTTATAATTGCAGATGTTGTATTTTCCGCATGAGATGGGTTAAACAATTTCCTTGAAACTTCTATTTTTCTTTGTATAGATTCTTCTATATATCCTTCTGCTACACTGGAAGAACGCCATCCTCCGTGCCTTTTCAGAGTAGGGAAGTCACCACCGCTTTCGACCAACATGGTTGCTGAAGAACGCCTTAGGCCATGTCCGGTATATTTTTCGTGATCATTTAGTTTTAGGTATTTCGCAACAAGTTTGGGGATACCACTGATAGTATGGCATCCAACATGTTGAGCGTAACATTTACGGTTTCGGTATGCTACAAATAATCTTCTGCTCTCCATATGTTTAGGCCGCAAATCTGCATATTTGCGGTAAAGTGTGCAGGGCTCGAATGTACATCCTTCATTTGAAATCGTGAAACTTCTCGATTTATGATTTTTTCCATCTCGCAAAAACACGACAAGAAAACTACCATTATCTTTAATATCGTCTAAACTTAAACGTATTAAATCATCTCGACGGCACGCACCGAATATTCCAAACACTAATATTACTTTTGCTAATAGATATTGCTCATCTGAAGCTTCACATAAAAATTTAGTTACTTGTTCTGCTGTAAGAACTCTTGATTTTTTTGGTACGTAACCCACCGCTTGACGCTTCAAAAATGCTACAGTTTTTCGAAAAATGTTCGTGTCAATATTTTCTTTAATAGCCAAACAGCTTTTTACCATGGAGAATCTACTCCATAAAGTTGATGATTTCATAGATTTAGCCTTTTCCGAAAAATAGACTAAAAGTACATCGTCACTTACATTTTTTATATTCTTCTGAGCCCGCCATTCATTAAATATTTCATATTCCTTTTCGTATCTTGTTTTTGATTTTGTCGGTAGTAAACTGCACTTACTTGAGCCGCTTGAGCTAATATGTCGTCTGGAACATCAGGATTTTCATCTAAGTCTGAGTACATTTTTTAAATTGGCTTTCACTGACACAAAAATAAACTTCAAACCTTATCTGCTACTATGGAAACATTGGTTAGCGCACAGAAAGACCGCACAAACAAACATTTTCTGTGCGGTCGCCTGAAAAAGTGACGATTCCATTATTCTAGAGGCATATGGAATCAAAGTGTTTTCAGATAAGTATAATAAAAAATGTATAATAAAACTTATATACAATTTTAATACAAATTGAAGCTATGCTTAATTCCCATCCATTATATCTTTAATCCAATGATCCCAAAGTCTTGGAACCCCTAACATCTGCTCGCAATCTAATTAGACTCAATACATTGACCGATGCTTAACATCCAAACCAATTGATTATCACGCTTCCAGCATGATGTAATAAAACAACAGGAGAACTTTCGCTTAGTTAATAAAAAAAAGAAAGTAATTGACTCACCGATTTTACGTTGAACTGCTGATAACACTACTTCCAAATCTTATCTAGCTAACCCTGCAACAAAATTTTAATATAACACGAGAACCCAACAAAAAGTTAAGTAAGACACTCTATTGTTAGTTTGACTTATTCATGCGTAAATAGTAATAGCCATTCGTGAGCTAGACACCGTTGTAGTCGGACGTACAATAAAGCGAGCGAATTAAACCTAAAAATTTTCGATATATCACCCATATCGGGTGTTAAATCATCAAAATGTGTGACGAAGATGAATCAAGTATGGAGTGCGAAGGCTTCACGGAGGCACCTTCAAAAAAACGTGGCCGGCCCCCAAAGTTTCCAGCAGGAAAAACACTAAAAAACAAGCAACAGGTAACATAAACCAACCAAAGACCACAAACAAAGCACTACAATCAATTTTAAAACACATTAACTTAAAACAACAACAAACAATTTCACAATCACAACCAACACCGGGCTCATCGCAAAGTAGCGTTCCCCAAACACCACAACCTACACCAACACAACCATCGCACATTATTCACAACAAGCACCCCAGATGCATTCAAATACAACACAATACTCGCAAAACACCCCAATCAAACAAACGACCCAACAATTCCAAAACACATACAACATAATCACAACAACAGAATTCACTCGTCTACAACTAGTACAGCATTGGTTAAACAACACGAAAGACACGGAGGCCGTTATTTTCAAAACAAAAACGGGGTTTGTATTAAAATCAAACAACAATTCAGCCACGTGCGAACATAACCTCAGCCTGCTAAAATCAAAGAACATCGTTCATCAATACGCATCGACATCGATTGTCCGCGCGAACGCAACTCAGCCGCGCCGTCCTACTCATGCGTGATCCGCAGTCTGGAGCCCGAAATCGAAGATGCGATGCTTGAACGCGAGCGGCATTGAACACCGATACTGCCGCCGCATCATTTCAAAAGCCACGGGGAATAAAACGAGAATGATGCGAATTATAACAGCGTAGCACAGCGCTTACACAAAACTGCTACAGCAACATTTCAAATATATGTGTAAAGTATATCCTGTCGAGGAAAGCCGCGCCCTACAGCCCTTGCCTGCACCCTGCAACAAATGCAGTAAATTTGACCACGTCACAACGGACTGCAAGGAAAAAGTCACCTGCGCCAAATGCAGGGGCGAGCACTTCACTTCCGCTTGCACCACCACCTAAATGCACATCGTGTGGAAAGGAAGACCACGGCGCCTGGTCCACTAAGTGCCCCAACCGCCCCATGCAGCCAATCCAGGGAATCCCCAACTTAAAAATTCACTGTACTAATAAAAATTCAGCAGACATTGACGACATTAACATTAAACAGACTCGAGTTCACAAACCCATCACCCTTCAAGACCACATTCTAGATACCTATGTAACAGCAATAAATAACCCGACCAATACCGACCACCAAGCTCTCATTAAAAAACTAAAAGAACGCTTCATAGATTCATATCAAATCGATACGCATGCATCATTTACAGGAAACCGAATGTTCCTAGTCATGTTCGATCTAAAATATCCCGATAACCCTGTCCCAACTGTCCCTTCTGAAGGCGTTCACTCCACTCACTCCGTCGTCCAAAATGGCTAATCTTTCTTTCATTTATTCCAACATAAACTCGCTCAATAACAAATCCCACATCCTATTCAACTACCTCAATACTAACCCGACACACGCCTGCTTATTTGTAGAAACTAAATCCAAGAAACCCTTCTCCTTCTCCAACTGGAACCATATCCAAATCCCTTCCACTGTCCACAATAAAAATTACAGGGGAGGCTTACTTACAACAACTCACCCTAGCCTGAAAATTATTAAAAGTAACCCCCCAAAAATCAATCATCCCCTCAACGAATGTTTGCACTTTATCCTAACACACTAGTCCCTTCGAATCCACATATTCCTTGTATATATCCATCCTAACTCTCCTATTGACGACTCCATATTCATTGAAGCATCCCTATATCCAAATACTATCATCATAGGAGACTTTAACATAAATAAAAACAAATCCCGTCACCTATCCTCTTTTATTGCCAATTCTAATTTCGTGCGTATCCATACTCCCCCAACGTTTATAATGAATCAACACCAATCCACTACACCCGATCTACTCCTTTGCACCCAAAATATCCAGTCCCTTATACATGATGTAAACCTTATTCCTGACCTCTGTTTTGACCATCTATCCATAACCTTTAAAATAAAATCTAACCAACCAGTCCCTCAACCTTCTCCTACTCTCATATATGACTTCAAAAACTGCGATATAGACTAAGTTTCCCTAGACATTACCCAATTTATATCCTCCAACCCGGACATCAATCCTAACTCCATACAACAATTCAATAATACACTATCCGAAACCATTCAACAAAATACTCCTAAACTACAACAGATAACAGTCCCGGACACCGACGAGACAGTCACTGACCCAGACATAATCGCTGACAAATTTTCCGCACATTTTAATGAGACCTATAAAAGACTACATGACATAAATTTTGACAACAACAACAACTTTTCAAACATTGTAAACAGTTGGTTTAACGACTTTTTCACCACGACAAATTTGACAGAAACAACCGACGACGATTACAATTACATCCTAAAAAGGAGAAAAAACACTGCACCCGGACACGACCACATACATAGACGAATCCTTAAATCCCTACCTCCCCATGTCCATCACCACATCCGCAACATTATTAACTACTCTTACCAACACAATTATTTTCCACCAGAATGGAAAACTGGCATAATAATATGTATCCCTAAACAAGAACATGAACCTGCCCTTATTCCTAGATATCGCCCTATAACACTCCTACCAGTCCTAGGCAATATCTACGAATCCCTCCTAAAAAATAAAATCCTTTCTATAATTGCAGACCGTATCCCTAAATATCAATTTGGTTTCCTTCCTAAACGCTCTACCAGCCTCCCACTTACCATCCTTACGTTCAATTTACAAACTCTTCCTTGATATCCGCAAAGCCTTCGATCCCGTATGGCACAAAGGTCTCCTATACAAATGTCACCTCCTTAATACCCCACCCCATCTTATACATATCCTAAAATCATTTCTGTTTAATAGATCCCTCAAAGTAAAAATTAACAACTCCTATTCCATTCACACCTGAACAAGAAGTTCCACAAGGTTCCCCTCTATCCCCACTCCTTTACAACATCTTTTGTTTCGACATATATAACCCCGATCCAAAATTCTTCAATATCTCCAAATATATCCTACAATTTGCTGATGATACCGCCCTTATATCCCATGCTACCACCCTATCCTAAGCCCTGAAAACATCACAAGAGCTCATCGATACCCTCGAACTTTGATTCGCCAAATGGAGAATCAAAATTAACCCTCGAAAGTCCCAGCTCCTTATTCCCTACCACAAAATCACTAATTACCCATATATCATTTCTATTTCACAGAACCCTATATATCCTTCCTCACACATCAAATACCTTGGATTTAGTTTCGACACAAAGCTCAAATTCAAGAAACATGCTTGCCTCATTAAAAGTAAAATAACAACCAGAGCAAAACTTTTCAGAAATCTAACCTACAAGCAGGCAGGTATAAACATTAAAACAGCAGCTTTAATTTATAAAATGATCTGTCGCCCCCTAATTGATTATGTATCCATCCTATTTTCGACAGTCCAGAATCTCACACTACACCATATCTAGGTCAGCGAGCGAGCCTCCCTTAGGACCCTTACCAAACCCCGACATCCCTTAAACCCACTACACAATCCCTCAAACCAACTCCTTTACGATACTACCCTGATAATCCCCATAGAAGAACGTCTTCAATCTCTTGCCGAGAAATTCCCCAAAAATCCCTTTAATTACCAAATCCTATCCCTATATTGTTTCCACAGAAACCCCACAATCACTTCAAAATACAAAAGTCCCCCATCAATAATTCACATTCTATCATATCATCCATTTACATACTGACTGACCGACATTCGACATAAATGACTAACCTTGGCAGAAAGACCTCTGGTCGATAGCCAATTAACAATGGCAGTTACATAACCACTTTTTCACTTATTGTAAGTTTAATTTAATATTTGTATAATATATGTATCTGTTTGTTAATAAAGATGTTGAATATATATAGTAATAGGATAACTGGATAGTTGAGGCTGATATTTGCTGTTCATATTTACGTTTGATAATTTACAAATATATCAAAAGTACTAACAGTATGACTAAATAATATTAAATAATAAAAAAACAACAACTGATTATGTCAAATAAATTCAGATATAAGATCTTAAATTTCCATTTACCAAACATACTCTAAAATTCAAAATTACACTAAATAGCGCAACAAACTGTTAACTGAAATAAACAACATTACACTACACGACTACATTTGCTTTTTTCGGTACATGCAGTCGTGTATGAAATGTCTAACCATCGGTCTTGTGGCCACACTCCACATGGACATTCATACACACATGAACTTGGTAATTGGTTAAATTTCCACTATAAATTAAGAAGAAGTCAGGCAGAATACCTTTCTTGCTAGCTCCTTCTAGGTTAGAAATAACTACGATGCATGTGGAAACGAATACACTGAGTAGTACATGCATGTGTTTCATACCAAGGTCAAAATGGAACAGCAAGAATGGTAATAACACCACCTATACAATAAATGACAGCATAACTAATGCAAGTAAAAATGCCTAACTCAACCATTGAATTAATGAAATCGATCAAAGCGAAAAAATGTTAGGTTTAGAAAATTGTGCGATTCTGAACCGTAACAGTATTTTTTATAGTCCGATATTACTTCTATTCCTTTCTTTCAGCAGATAATAGAAACTTCCATTAATAACATTCAGATTTTTGTAACTTTTGTTCTTTTGTGAAAGCAATCTTTATGTACAAAGCTAGAATGTATAACTTATTTAGAACCATTATTTTCTAGAATCAGCACTTGTCAGAGGAAGCAAAATGTCATTGGGGTACGGGTATATTAAATAGGTAATTGTGGAGGTCTCTACTTTGTGATACATTATTATAAATGATTGTAAATACCTTTTTATATACAGGGTCGCTGATATCTATGGAAACGGTCGAATATCTCCTAAAGTAAGAGAGATAGCAAAAAATGCTAAGATACAAAAGTTTTAGGTTTTTTTTTTAAACTATCAAAATCAAGATAAATTAAGTATACAGGATCAGTTAAAAAGTCAGGACGAAACAAACTTGCTTTTTCTTTAATGGAACACCCCGTATATTGTTTCATATTTCAATTCATCTCGAAATTCTACACAAAATTGGTATGGCACATCCAGCTTCTCAGATCCCTACTTTCAAACGTAAAATCATTTGAAGCTAAATTAAAGCTCTGGAAAATGCAACTCGAAAGGAATAATGCATTTCCCTACGCTGGAAGGACAAAAGCCTTCTACGACACGTGAGTATGCTGGTGAATGTGCGAAACTAATTGACGCATTTAATGAAAGATTCAAGGACGTGAAAAGTAAGCAAATTGAATTGAACATCTTTGCTACACCGTTCAATGTGAAACCAGCTGATGCGCCTGATAACCTCCAACACGAAATCATTCAGCTGCAAACTAATGTTGAGCTGAAAGCTAGATATAATAATCTCCCACTGCTTAAGCTCTATAAACGTTACATACGTAATGATGAATTTTGAGGAGACATGCATTGAAATATGCATCTGTATTTGGAACAACTTACTGTTGCGAGCAGTTCTTTTCTAAATTTACGATCGCAAAGATTGACCGACGTAAACCTGGAAAATCAGTTGCAAGTAGCCACATCATCAATATCAGCTAATATCACACGACTCCGCAAAGAAAGGCAGTTTCAGCCATCACATTAGGATTAGGATGAGTTAATTATGTTTAAAAATTGATATTTTTTTTATTTGTTTATTTTTCATTTGTTTATTTATAATATATATATTTTTTGTTGAACAATAAAAACTTAAAAAAAAACTAGTATTATTATTTGTCTGGCCCGCGAATGATGTTATAAATTTCCAAATGGCCCTTGGCAGAAAATAGGTTTAGAAGTAACTACAATCGCATGGTCACCATGGATTATCTGCAAATTGTATAGATGGCATTGCAAGTCTTGTACTAATATTCTCTAAACCAGAGATGCACAGACTTATTAAGACTAGGGGCCACTCGGGCAAATCATGAACTGATGGCGGGCCGCCAGAAGTGTAGGTAATTAAAGACAATAAATAATTGATAATAATGTATTAAAATTAAAAAGGAATTTATTAATTTGAAGCGTGGCACTGCATAGTGCTTACAATCTTTTTTATATTTGGCTCAAATTTACTTGTAGCAACACGTAAAACTGCTTCCAAACTTTCATTTGCAAGGCGGTTTCTATTTTTGGTTTTATTATTATTAAGTATTGAAAAAGTTTGTTCACATATATAGGTAGAACCAAATAAGCTGGCAAATTTCAGAGCGTTTATGCGCAACTCTTTGTACATATTTTTATCAATGCAGCGGTAAAAGTTCAGCAAGTCTCCTTCGTTGAATTTGTTGCGTAAATCTTCGTCGTTTTGAATGTCGATAATTTCTAACTGCATTGACTCTGGCGCATTTTCAACTGAAATCGTGAAAGGATTGCTGAATATGTCCAACAGAGGTTTCACTTTTTTAAACTCCGAAAATCTGTCTTGAAAAGATTGAATCAAAATATCTAGCTTTTCTACATAACTGAAATTAATCGCAGTTTTGTTGAATTTTTCAGCCATTTTCTTATAATTCGGAAAATGATTGTAATTTCCAGAATTCAATTGCGATCTGAAAAGTGTCAGCTTGCATTGAAAGGATGATACATGAGCGTAGAGCTGGGATATCAGTTGATTTTTGCCTTGAAGCCGTGTGTTCAAGTACAAATGATTTGTAATGTCAACTAAAAAAGCCAAATCACACAACCAATCAGGATTTTTAAGTTCCGGGACATCCCTTTGCTTTTCCGCCAGAAATATTCCAATTTCTTCTATTAAATTTAGAAATCGTTCCAGTGTCAATCCACGACTTAGCCACCTTACTTCTGTATAATACAGTAAATCTCCATATTCGCTTTCGATGTCATCAAGGAATTGTTTGAATTGCCTGTGATTGAGTCCTCGTGATTTTATGAAATTTACAGTCGAAACTACCACTTTCATGACATTTTGAAATTCAATTTGTTTAGCACAGAGGGCTTCTTGGTGTATAATGCAGTGAAACTGCATGAGATCTTCAGCCTTTATGTTTTTTTCTTGCAGATGCTTTTTCAGCAAAGTAACTAGCCCGGAATTGACACCAATCATCGAAGGAGCACCGTCAGTCGCAACTCCCGATAATTTTGATAAGTCCAAATCAGTTTTTGAACGCTCATCCAAAAGTACATTGAGTATATCAACTCCTTTGGTTTGACCTTTCAATGAACACATTCCTAATAACTCTTCTACGACTTCAAAATCTTGAGTAACACCTCGTATGAATATTAGAAGTTGAGCTGTGGAACTAATATCAGTGGATTCGTCGAGTGCTAATGAAAAAAATTCAATGATCTTAGTTTTTTCAGTTAATTGTTCCGCAATATTACCTGACAAAGACATAATTCGTCTTTGGATGGTCATACGATTCAGTTGAATTTTCTCAAACTTTTTTGCTGCTTCTGGACACATTTTCTTAGCGGCAATTTCTATGCATTCTTTTACAAAATCCCCATCATTGAAGGGGCGACTTCGCTTTGCTATCATTCGAGAAATTTCATAACTAACTTCTGTAGCTGTTTCTGAATCTTCAATGGGTTTTCTAAACATAGCTTGCTGACCCGTAAGCTCCCGTTTTAAAGACAACATATTTTTGCTTTCTTAATTCGCCTGTAAACTTGGTAAAAGAAGGATGCTGCGTTTCATAGTGCCTTTTTACATTATATTCCTTTGCAATTGCAACAGAATTCTTGCAAATTAAACAAACGACTTTGTTATGCGACCATACAAAAAAGTATTTCTCAGTCCAAATTTCTTGAAATTGCCGATTTTCATCTTTAACCTTACGTTTTTTACTAGGTCCTGGCTTGTCCATGTTGCGTTCTAATCCTGGCTAGGATTAACACAGCACCTAAAAACAATTACAGTACCTACTTAAATTACCCATCCTTTTTAAATTATCAAAAATAATTGATTAAATAGGTAGGGAAACACTTATTAATAATAGAGTTTTACTTACGATTTCACAACACAATTATACACGGCACTTGACGGTTAACACTGCAACAGGAAATCTACGTTGAATGTGGATCAAAATATATGACACCGGCTAGTGGAGTACAACTATTGCCTTCCAAAACCTCTATTAAACTCACAGAACACTAATACACCTAGCGGTGATTAAACGTGGCTTTTATACCGCGCGTATAGAGTCGAAAACTGTCTGGAGAAATCTCGAAACCGACTCTGGAAGCTTCGAGTCGTGTACTATCTACGCGAGCGATCGTCATCGCGCCGCCGGCCGCCGCGCTTCTTCAAGCAAACGAATTTAACCGAGATCAGCACGAACATTACCGACCGCTGTTACCGACGACGCACGTACGGCGCACCGTAATAGCGCGCGCGCGAGATTCAAATTACTTTTCGAACATATTTTTTTTGGTTTTATTCTGGAATAGAATTCAATATTTTTAGAATGTACGAGAGTATTATTTTTGCTGTCGGCGGGCCACCGGTATTCGACCGGCGGGCCGCATGCGGCCCGCGGGCCGCGGTCTGTGCATCCATGCTCTAAACCTTTGAATAATGCAACTAAAGAAATGCTAAGTCACGACGAAGTGGCCGTCGTGAAGTTCTTATAATAGCATCTCACACAGCTTGAATATTGTCTGGTGTGCAAACAGCTGATTTTTTTTAATATTGTCGAACCAATTTCATCGAAATTTCGTATCCATGTTAAATTAAAGAATAGTGCCCATTAATTCTGTCATTGCTATATTTTCTTTGTTGTTGAAAGTCCCAAGTATGTAATGTATGTAATTTGGGTGAAGAAAGGAATTTAACCGCGTTTTTATTATGTAATTTAAGGCTATTAAGTACCCACGATATGCAATAGAACTTTCAAAATTCCTTATTTCTTTGAATTATTACGTATTTAAGTCGTAACCATATATCATATATGTG
Source organism: Ontholestes murinus (assembly GCA_963969525.1). Lineage (NCBI taxonomy): Eukaryota > Metazoa > Arthropoda > Insecta > Coleoptera > Staphylinidae > Ontholestes > Ontholestes murinus. The sequence goes on from OZ018387.1 coordinate 58,962,828, forward strand.
GTATAGATAAAAGTTTTATTATATTTTATATTTAGAAGTATTTTCTGGTCTTTTTCAATATTTTAGTATTGCTATTACTATTTAACATAATTATAAACGTAACCAAAATGAATAAATTTGAATTTCTTGAAAGATAAATAGTTAATAATATACATAATCACCATTTTAGATATAATTATCGCATCATATACAACACAATACATCATACTACAAGAAAAACGGAATGTAACTTTAGGATACATATATGTTTCAATATTACACTATTTCACGTACTTTGCAATTATTAAATGATATTAAGAATAATAAAACTAAACTTTATTTATTATTTATAATAAATTTATTAAAAATTTATATAAATAAATAATTGACTGGTTTTCAAGTGACGAGTGAGATACTATGACACCTAGAAAATTTATTAGAGATTAAATAGATAACGGAAATCTTTTCAAATACTGTCGGAGAATACACTTTCAAAATTAGAAGATGGTCTACCTCTCTCAAATGATTACCCGTTATCGCCTATTGTTATCGGTCCATAAATAATTGCCGTATTAATAAAATTAAACAGGTGGGTCCCTAATGAGCTAGAGAATTAGAACGTGTATTAAGATCAATAACTTTGCAAGTTCAAACACAATGTTTTGGGGAAGAACTAAGTTTAATAAAACAAGACCAACTGTTGCCCAAAAGTAGTAAATTATTAACTTTATTGCCATTCTTAGATCAAGAGCGTATTATAAAAGTGGGAGATCGGTTAAAAAATCATTATTAGCATAAGACCAAAAACACCAAATTGTTCTCCCTCAAAAACATTACCCAATAAATTTGTTGATTAAATATTACCACCAAATTAATTTTTATACCGGTATGCAATCAACATTAGCTGCCCTTCGCAATAAATTTTGGCCACTGGCAGTTAAATGTACAATTAGGAAAATAATTCACAAGTGTGTACGATGCTATAAAATGATTCCTGTTTTGCCGATGGCAACATTTGCAACACCTGAGATAACAATTTTGGAAGCGTTGGTCGTCCGAATATCTTCTGGCACAACAGATTCGGCCCAAGAAATTGTCATACAAGCGAAAGCCATTCGAACAAAGAGATATCATAATGGTTCGTGAAGACAATTTCCCTCCTATGAAGTGGAGGGTTTCAGGAGAAGATGTGTGAAAGTGAAAACCACAGGTGGTATCACGAAACAAGGATCTAGTTCCTTCCAACGAGGGCGGCGGGTTCGGACTTGCGAACATTATGAAGAAAGTTGGTATTTTATTACTCAAAAAATAGCTGATGACCATTCAGGAGGCTAGCTACCCTGCTCACCCGCTTCCACTCCGAGCGGCGAAAAAATACACCCAGACGTATGGAAAAAGGGACCCACATTAACACCGACCATCAACGCAATAACACTCACAAATTGTAATCTATTTTTGTAAATATTGCATATACAAGTGTTTAGTAAACGAGTTCTCTGTTTTCGCCTTTTATCAACCATCTTGCATACAACAAGAAATCAATCCAAATTGTTGGATGTTTGGACAATTTATAAGTTCCGGTTTTGTTTACAGGTAGTCTGCACTAGAGCTGAATATTCGACACATAGCTGATAATAGTATATAGAAATAGATTACCCTTAATTATCATCCGTGAAAAATTACATATTATTGTTGCTGATATTTCTCAGCCAGTGGCAATTCCATTCTTAATAAAGATTAACTAACCTATTTTCTAATATGTCAATTCCCGACCATATAGTATAAAGAGACTACAACGGATGCCTTTTATATTTCGGAAATGGATAATCCAGATGCTGTTGTGGATAATCGACGTCTCTAGTGGCAGTAGACATACTCAGAACGTTTTAATGCCCATGCCCTATTTGTGTTATTAACAGTAACAGTGACAATAGACATCAGCCAAAAAAAATGGAATTAAGTCGTTACTGTCCGAGCATATTCATATCCTCCTTTTGTTGTAGCCCCTTTCTAAACATACGTGGGCGCATGTGTTCAAGGCCTCGATTTCTGCCTGAAATATTGATGGGTATCGGCCCAAAGCCCTCGATATGCCGAATCGAAGGCTAGTGATGCCAATTCCGACTCCATTATCAGTTTTAGATCCGTCAGTGAACCAAACTTTTGAGAAGCATTGTAACTACCTGACTTTTGCTTCAACCTCATAGCGGCCATGGACGGCGACTTCAATCGTTGACTTGAGGTCGTAGTTAGTTATCATTGGTCTTTGAGCATATATATCGCTCTTTCGCTCAGTGTTGAGGTTTTTAAGGTACCCGTTAAAGCGTCCATATTTTGGAGTATCTGTCTGGATTATTCTTAAGGCGTCTAATGCAGTTTCCCTTTTTAAGTGCAGGTGCAGAGGTGTGAAGTTTAGCATGTTCTCCATTTCTCCAGTAGGGCAAGTGCTCTTGCCCCTGTAATACCCAGACATGCCAGCCATTGAACCTTACTGAGCTTTGTTTGAGTTGTCCGTTGTCTTTATCCACGAGACCACGAAACCATAGGTAAATATTGGTCTCATCACCATTATGAAAAGCCAACATATCATCTTGGGATGTAAACCCTAACTTCTGCCAAATAATCTGCGGACCATATTGCCCTTACTACTTTGGCGGTGGTGTTGTCTACATGGGTTTTCCAATTAAGTCTCTGGTCAAAAGTGAGGCCAACACCTTAAGAAGCGGTTTATGTGTTCAAAATTCATGTTCTAGAGATGCCTCAATCGGAGTAAAAAAAGTGCTTCTAAACTTGATTCAAACTGGTGCAAAAGTATTTTGATCTTCACGGAGAACATTTTGAAAAACAATAAACATATATCCGATGAAATTTGTTTGCAATTAACCCTATTATCTGGACTAAAACATATGCCTGAACAGCAAATCTTAACCGATTACAGATTTTCAATATCAGTATCCCTTTCGTTATTCTTTCAGATAATTCCTGCAAATTGTTTGATATATAAACTTAAGCCCTAGACTTTAAATTTAAATTAAAATCCGATATAAAACAGTCAAGTTTCGCGCAGGCCATTCATAAGTGTCCCTTTCTCCAATCCATCTGCGATAAAATGAAATTCATGAATTTATGAATTGTGAGAGAATTCCAGAACTATATACTTGGTTCTAAACATTTGTATATAACTGTAGAGTCAATTATATCATATTTTTCATTTGTGTTTGTCAAATAATAAGGGAAAACAGATTACTATTCTCGTGATCTACTAAATTAAGTATAAATGCTTCAAAGCTGAAGCTGGAGCAATAGAATTTGATTTTGGAAGAAACAGTGTTTCTTCAAACTACCAATTGTGACTAGTGTATGGCCTATTCGTTTTTAAATGTTAATAACTCTTATTATATTGAAGATTGTGCCAGATTTTATTAAAGATTTCGCAAAATTGTAGGTTCCACCGAGAGTTGAACTCGGATCGCTGGATTCAAAGTCCAGAGTGCTAATCATTACACCATGGAACCATATATAAATGAATATGTACAATAGTAATAAGTGAATTTAAAGTATGAAAAATTATTAAATACTTATTGACAAGATAATACACTGTCAACATTTAGAATTTTTAATAATATAATGAATTCATCAAAGTAAAGCTAAAACAAAATAAGCTAACAGGATGACTAATTAGACACGACTAGCTCAGTCGATAGAGTATGAGACTCTTAAGGGACGTAGGTTCGAGCTTCACGTTGGGTGAAAATTATTTGTTACAACTTCTGTATACCTTCACTAATTTATATACATTGACTGGACATCAAAAAAATAAGTTCTTTATATTTCTAATTCGCTTCTCAAGCATTTAAAATATTAATATTTATTACATTACAATTATATTTAAATACACCTTAATAAACAAAGTCTAGTCTGTCTAGGTTAGATACCTGCTTTGCCTTGAATATAATTTAAATCAAAAAGAGATCTTTGCTAGCTAGCTTAACTGCCATGGATATTCGCACAAATGATTTTATGAATTTGAATATTTGGATTTCAAGAAAATCTATCCCTTGAAATGATTAGAAGGAATACATTTTATTGGTTTGTTGCAAATTTAGTACTGAGGCTTAATGTACGTTGGGATATTGCAAATTATATTTAGTTAACTTTGGAATCAAATTGCTCAAATTTCATTCCCATGTCTTAATAAAAAAGTAAGAATATGTAAGAAAGTTAATTAAAAATGCAAAATTTATATCAATTTTAAATAAATATTCTCGATACTTTCGGGTCATTGTCCGTACTTTTATATATTGTATTGAAATAGAATTATGATTATTCTATTTTCTATTAATTTCTAAAGATTCTACTATAATGATGATTATAGAGGTTGCTTGATCATCATTAATAGATCCTACAAAATCATAGGTTCCACCGAGAGTTGAACTCGGATCGCTGGATTCAAAGTCCAGAGTGCTAACCATTACACCATGGAACCCTGTATAAATAAATCTGAATTAAGAAAATACTCTTTCTCTTTATTTGGTTTTTCGAATTGTTTTTATCTTTATCTAAGAACTTAAATTAAAGTAGAAGAATTGATTTGACAAAATAAATTTGTAACTCGTTTAGGAAAACATTTTAAACCTCAAGATCGATTAAAGTTGTTTGAAGCTTACATGTTTTCCAAATTACCAAATTTCTTTTCTATGATATTTGAAGAGAATATGAGAAATTCTTCATCAATAGTATTAACCTCAGTGAAAGAATGTCAAATAAAGTTTCATTTCATTTATAAAAATGATCATACTATATATTAATTAATTTTAAGAGAATATTTCTAGAAGTCCCACCTAAATAAGGAGGTAAACAAACATGAAGTGACTATTGTTCTGACAGTGATATCGCAAATAAAGGACACCGATACAAATCAGACATGTACAAAAGAGATAAACCTTAAACTAATGAAAAAAGATGGTAACCAACCTCACGAGATACAAAGATACAAGCACTGATCTACAACGCTTACTGGATTTTATAATACTAATCAATAAAAGAAAATAAAAGCCATCGGCTAGAAATGTTACTGTTAGAGTTATCAACGAACCAACAAATACAAAACTGCAAGTAAACCCCCAAAAAACCTAATTATAGATGTAAAAATATTTTACTGAAGAGGACTTAAAGAAACATGTCTAAAGAATTATAGGTAATAATAATTTTACTTCTGAAGAAATCATTTTAATTATTTGTAGCCCGAAGGTATTACCCATTTGGGAATATAAAGAAAAATATATTACAAGACTTGCAAACTTAAGCAATTGTCGTAAGGTGTGACTTCATGCCCTCCGCCGCCAGTGTATTGAAATGCGTAATCGTTCTTTCAAGTCAAAAGTCCTTGAGTTTTATAAATAGATGGTAATAATTTAAAAGTACGAAAACATTTCGTAAACTACCATGTCTTACTAAGACTATAAAATAAATCACTTATTGAGACACCGAATTCTCTAGCTACTACCTATACAGATATTTGCGTGTTTCCATGGTTTTGAATGCTTTACCAACCCCTGTAAAATTTCTTAATGCAAAACATATTGGAGATGTTAAACAAGGGCAGCTTTCGTTTCTTTTTTACCAATTCTATAGGATTCTTAACTGTGTATGGATCACGAAAATTTATTTTTTGTAAAATATTAAAAGCTGAAAACTTTACGTATGATTCTACTACCATACTGAAATTTTCATTTTTGACAATTTTAACTAAACTATAAAGTTTTGAAACAATTACTTGATAAATAATTAATTTTGATGCGAAGTTACATTTTGGGTTCTTATTAATTTGATCTGATTTTTGAAATATAATGCTCTGTCAAGAATTATAACTAAAATATCTATCTACTTACTCATTTAGAATTAATTTGATTTCAATACTTTTTACCTTAGAATAATCTTTATTAAGATTTTTTTAAATAGACATTTTTTGGGATTTAAGGGATCTTGTTAATTCAAAGTCTTTAATTTTTAAGTGTTAATAATTCATATTATTGTAAAGCATGGATGCACAGACCGCGGCCCGCGGGCCGCATGCGGCCCGCCGGTCGAATACCGGTGGCCCGCCGACAGCAAAAATAATACTCTCGTACATTCTAAAAATATTGAATTCTATTCCAGAATAAAACCAAAAAAAATATGTTCGAAAAGTAATTTGAATATCGCGCGCGCTATTACGGTGCGCCGTACGTGCGTCGTCGGTAACAGCGGTCGGTAATGTTCGTGCTGATCTCGGTTAAATTCGTTTGCTTGAAGAAGCGCGGCGGCCGGCGGCGCGATGACGATCGCTCGCGTAGATAGTACACGACTCGAAGCTTCCAGAGTCGGTTTCGAGATTTCTCCAGACAGTTTTCGACTCTATACGCGCGGTATAAAAGCCACGTTTAATCGCCGCTAGGTGTATTAGTGTTCTGTGAGTTTAATAGAGGTTTTAGAAGGCAATAGTTGTACTCCACTAGCCGGTGTCATATATTTTGATCCACATTCAACGTAGATTTCCTGTTGCAGTGTTAACCGTCAAGTGCCGTGTATAATTGTGTTGTGAAATCGTAAGTAAAACTCTATTATTAATAAGTGTTTCCCTACCTATTTAATCAATTATTTTTGATAATTTAAAAAGGATGGGTAATTTAAGTAGGTACTGTAATTGTTTTTAGGTGCTGTGTTAATCCTAGCCAGGATTAGAACGCAACATGGACAAGCCAGGACCTAGTAAAAAACGTAAGGTTAAAGATGAAAATCGGCAATTTCAAGAAATTTGGACTGAGAAATACTTTTTTGTATGGTCGCATAACAAAGTCGTTTGTTTAATTTGCAAGAATTCTGTTGCAATTGCAAAGGAATATAATGTAAAAAGGCACTATGAAACGCAGCATCCTTCTTTTACCAAGTTTACAGGCGAATTAAGAAAGCAAAAAATGTTGTCTTTAAAACGGGAGCTTACGGGTCAGCAAGCTATGTTTAGAAAACCCATTGAAGATTCAGAAACAGCTACAGAAGTTAGTTATGAAATTTCTCGAATGATAGCAAAGCGAAGTCGCCCCTTCAATGATGGGGATTTTGTAAAAGAATGCATAGAAATTGCCGCTAAGAAAATGTGTCCAGAAGCAGCAAAAAAGTTTGAGAAAATTCAACTGAATCGTATGACCATCCAAAGACGAATTATGTCTTTGTCAGGTAATATTGCGGAACAATTAACTGAAAAAACTAAGATCATTGAATTTTTTTCATTAGCACTCGACGAATCCACTGATATTAGTTCCACAGCTCAACTTCTAATATTCATACGAGGTGTTACTCAAGATTTTGAAGTCGTAGAAGAGTTATTAGGAATGTGTTCATTGAAAGGTCAAACCAAAGGAGTTGATATACTCAATGTACTTTTGGATGAGCGTTCAAAAACTGATTTGGACTTATCAAAATTATCGGGAGTTGCGACTGACGGTGCTCCTTCGATGATTGGTGTCAATTCCGGGCTAGTTACTTTGCTGAAAAAGCATCTGCAAGAAAAAAACATAAAGGCTGAAGATCTCATGCAGTTTCACTGCATTATACACCAAGAAGCCCTCTGTGCTAAACAAATTGAATTTCAAAATGTCATGAAAGTGGTAGTTTCGACTGTAAATTTCATAAAATCACGAGGACTCAATCACAGGCAATTCAAACAATTCTTTGATGACATCGAAAGCGAATATGGAGATTTACTGTATTATACAGAAGTAAGGTGGCTAAGTCGTGGATTGACACTGGAACGATTTCTAAATTTAATAGAAGAAATTGGAATATTTCTGGCGGAAAAGCAAAGGGATGTCCCGGAACTTAAAAATCCTGATTGGTTGTGTGATTTGGCTTTTTTAGTTGACATTACAAATCATTTGAATGTCTTGAACACACGGCTTCAAGGCAAAAATCAACTGATATCCCAGCTCTACGCTCATGTATCATCCTTTCAATGCAAGCTGACACTTTTCAGATCGCAATTGAATTCTGGAAATTACAATCATTTTCCGAATTATAAGAAAATGGCTGAAAAATTCAACAAAACTGCGATTAATTTCAGTTATGTAGAAAAGCTAGATATTTTGATTCAATCTTTTCAAGACAGATTTTCGGAGTTTAAAAAAGTGAAACCTCTGTTGGACATATTCAGCAATCCTTTCACGATTTCAGTTGAAAATGCGCCAGAGTCAATGCAGTTAGAAATTATCGACATTCAAAACGACGAAGATTTACGCAACAAATTCAACGAAGGAGACTTGCTGAACTTTTACCGCTGCATTGATAAAAATATGTACAAAGAGTTGCGCATAAACGCTCTGAAATGTGCCAGCTTATTTGGTTCTACCTATATATGTGAACAAACTTTTTCAATACTTAATAATAATAAAACCAAAAATAGAAACCGCCTTGCAAATGAAAGTTTGGAAGCAGTTTTACGTGTTGCTACAAGTAAATTTGAGCCAAATATAAAAAAGATTGTAAGCACTATGCAGTGCCACGCTTCAAATTAATAAATTCCTTTTTAATTTTAATACATTATTATCAATTATTTATTGTCTTTAATTACCTACACTTCTGGCGGCCCGCCATCAGTTCATGATTTGCCCGAGTGGCCCCTAGTCTTAATAAGTCTGTGCATCTCTGTTGTAAAGATTGTCCCGGTCTTCATCTAGGTTTTCACAAAATTCTAGGTTCCACCGAGAGTTGAACTCGGATCGCTGGATTCAAAGTCCAGAGTGCTAACCATTACACCATGGAACCATATACAGGGTTAGGAGAAATTACCAGAATGCAGGATTATTTCAAAAGATACAGGTGTTAGGAAAAAATTTCTTATATAAAAGTTGTAAGGCTTTTTGAAAATCGATGTATCTGTAATAAATTGGAATATACAGGGTGGCCCACAAAATTGTGGTCAATTAAGATAATATTTTTTAAATCGAACACTTCGTATATTAATGTTTATTTTGAGGTGCTGTCAATTTTGAATATTTTTTATTAGACACACGTTATACCTACATTCATTAGTTTTCTAGATAGTAGTAGTATTTATTTATTTATCCAATATGCTTACAGAATCCTAAATAAAACATAATTCTAAATATTCAGAAGAATATTGAACGCACGTGGAAAGGCTCGAGTTCACACGTAGATGATCTTCCACTCTTGCCCAACTTAATTCCGTTGAGGATATTACCAATAAAGCTTAATTGTAGTAATAAAATAGACAAACACACAAAAGTACCCTACTAAATTTATTAGAACACTATGAAATTAAAAAATTAATAATATGAAAACAACAGAACCAAAGGCCGGTAAAGGAAGCTTTCTTTTGTAATATAAACCAATTTACGGAGAAAGGGCATTTCTATGGAAGTGTCCTTTTTCCATCCAACTCCTCAATTAACAAAGCGCTAAAACGGGGAAAACACCTCGTAAACGAAAACGATGAAATCTGGAGTTCCCTAATTATGACTGCCCTCATTACCTGAATGTATAAATTTTAGTATTTATGCAAAAATATTTTACCTTTTGTACCATTCCTAGATAATGATGTAAAAATCGAAACTAGTCGGAATAAATCGTAAAAATTGTGAAACCAACCAAGTGCCTTTCAATAAACAACCCTTAATAATATTTATGTATTATATGTTAAATGTAGAATCTACTTTTTTATTGGTCATACATATATTTCACAAACTAGGAAATAGCATATAGAATTTTAATTTTTATTTATTTATATATTTTACAAATTAAGAAAAAAACTAATTTACTGTACCTTTTGTAGTTTTCCGCTGATGAACCGAGATATGGTTCGAAACTAGTACGGAAAATAAAATTTTGTATACTGGGACGTACAATTTTATATCTAATCACCCACTTAATATCGAATATCGCATTGTTATTCGTTATTATTTGAAACGTCGATATCTAGAAAACTAATGAATTTAGGTATAACGTATGGCTAATAAAAAATATTCAAAATTGACAGCACTATCAAAATAAATAGTAATATACGAAGTGTTCCATTAAAAAAATTCACCACAATTTTGTAAGCCATCCTGCATATTCCATTTTATTACAGATGAATAGATTTTCAAAAGCCTTTTATATAAGACATTTTATTCCTAACACATGTATCTTTTGAAATAACCCTGCATTCTGGTAATTTATTCTAACTCTGTATATGGTGTAATGGTGTAATGGTTAGCGCTCTCGGTGGAACATTTGATTTTATGGAATCCTCTATAATCATCATTATAGTAGAACCTATATGAAACTATTTTGATCGTCCGGCTTCTATCTCCAAACTCAATCATTAAAACTTCGATTCTTTTGGTTTTAGTAAGTTTTATTTTACTACTATTTCTTCAATCACGAAAAACTCTGAATTGTGTTTGACATAAGTAAAAGTACCTTACCAATTCTCTGTAGGTATCCTTGAAAGCACCCGTGCCCCGAGAGTACCTGTGTGAGGTGGTACAACATTTCATCGAGCCTCTTCTGGATTCATGGTGCTATGTGGGGGATAAGTCGCCGGGTCCACGCTCCCTTACTGCCGGCGGCCCACCTCTCCTGCCAGCGGACCATGGGCCTTTCCCTTGCCTCGGCCTTCGCTGCCTCTTTCGACTGGCCCTTCGCAGTGACTTCGTAGGCTTTCCGGCGGGCTGTTACCTATATCTATATCCGGGGGAGTGGTCGATGCCAGTACCTCCGTTGCCTCTGTAGAAACGGTGCGGTATCTTCGGGCTATCCTCAGCGCACCAGGTCCTTGTCCTCCGGAGACGGTCGGCGTTCCTCCTAGATTTTTCGGACTCCGCCCATGCCGGCGCTGCGTACAGCAACTTAGCCCTGGCCACCCCCATTAGGAGCCTCTTCTTACCTTCGGAGGTCCCGCCCGAATTGGCCAGTAGTCTCGCCACGCGGCTAGAGACCTCCCCGGCGTCTAATGCTGCTTCTACCACGGGTTCGCCTCGATGTGTACCCCGAGGTACTTTAGGCGGCTCTTCACATCTACGTCGTATCCCAGAAGTCTAATTATCTCGCCCCTGTTCCTCTCTGCTTGCCTCCTCGATATCCAGGCAGCCGAGGTTTTGTGCAGGGCCAAGTCCAGTTCTACGGCATCCAGCCACCTTGAGATTGTATCCATGCGGCTGAACGTGGCTTCCCTATGTCAAACGATGTTTATTTTATCCGGGAGTGGGAGGTCGAGGGCTCCGTCGTATACGACGTTCCATAACAGCGGGCCTAAGACGGAGCCCTGAAGGACTTCCCCTAGCACCCGACACTTCAGTCCCCTGAAGTACTTCCCCTAGCGGGCTCTGCGTAGCAGGGGGTATGATTTTATGATACCTTGTCCTGATTTCGTATCTTACGTAGCGGTGGTCACACATCGGTTCGGTTTGGGCGTCGACCATCCATTCCTCGATGCAGCCCATTAGACCATGAGAGAGCAGGGGCCCTAAGAGCCTCCGTTGCCTCCAATAAAGCCTTACACTGGGTCTCTCGATAAGCGCGACCCTAAGCAGTCCCACGTTTCGGTAAGGGCTGTCGCCTATGTTGTTGAGCTTAGTGGCTGTGCGGGGGAAGGCGTCATTCCTTGTTTCTCGCCAGCGGGCTTGCGACATTGCCTGCCACCTCCTCTCCTGCTCCTTCACATGGCTACGGCGGCCCAGGACTTTGATTATGGTGCTGACTGAAGCAGTAGGTGCAGATTCAGGCCTAATTCGTCGTGTTCCGCCTCTGAGTAGCCGGAGGTCGCCGCACTAGTCTCTTTAGAGAAGGCCAATTAGTGATCGGCGGTTCTGGCGAGAGAGTTCATAAATTTTGTATGGATGATATTTTTTTCCGCAAATACGCAATCTACTATAATACATAATTTCCAAATTTCATTTCTATATCCGTAATTTTTCAAAGATACTTGGTTTCAGACATTTTCACATCATTATTTAATCAATTATATCATATGGATGATTGTCCTAATAGTCTACTAACAACAAATATGAATCATTGAAAGAGGAAGCTGAAGCAATCTAATTAAAGCATTTAATTTTTGATGTTGAAATAAAATAATAAGATATAAGCGTCTCGTAACTATTGTATGGTCTATTAATTTTCAAATTTTAATAATTCATATTAAGGTAAAGATTTTGCCAGATTTAATATAGGTTTTCGCAAAATTCTAGGTTCCACCGAGAGTTGAACTCGGATCGCTGGATTCAAAGTCCAGAGTGCTAACCATTACACCATGGAACCATATATAAACAAATACGTATAGTAATAATAGTAAGTAAAATAAAAACTATCAACAAATTAAATACGTAGTTACAAAATTATACACTCTCCACAGTTAATTTTGGGCAACGATTGCATCAGAGAAAAGGTAATATAATTAACAACATACCAGCTACATATGGTTTAACATTCCAACTAAAACAGTGATACCATAAGTTAATTAAAAATGCAAAAATTGTATCAATTTTAAATAAATAATCTCAATACATTTGGATCATTTCTCCGTACTTTTATATAGTATATTGATATAGGATTATGATTATTCTATTTTCTATTATTATTTCTGAAGGTTCTACACTAATGTTAATTATAGGAACTGCTCCCTCATCTTAATAACCCCACAAAATTGTAGGTTCCACCGAGAGTTGAACTCGGATCGCTGGATTCAAAGTCCAGAGTGCTAACCATTACACCATGGAACCCTTTATAAATAAATCAGAACTGACAAAATACCTCGTATTAATAGTATCCTAAACATGTTTCGTTATAGTTCTCTTAATTTCTGTTTACATATCTTAAAATGTTTATGTACTGTAATTAATTAGAAAAAATCATCTACGATTTGGCAAACAAAATTTCTCATTCCTTTAGAAAAACCACTAGATCATTTCTAGTTATTTGAAACTTACATGTTTTCCTATTTACCAATATTCTCCTATTCAATGATATTCATTAAATAACGCAACTTCTATAATTCTGGATAAAGATTTTTCTTAAACTATTACCCACCGCAAATTCTTCATCAAGTGTAAATAATATCAATAAAATAAAATCAAAGTTTAAATTAATTGAAAGAAGGTGCAAGTCAAAAAGCCACACGAAAATATGTAGATAAACAAACAAGATGTGTCTATTGTACTTAAATTCGTGCCTAAAGTGACAGCGATCTCATTTTTTAAAATTCTTATTAAAGTAGTTTTTCTCCTCTTCAAAAGACCCTGTATGAACGGGGTACTGTAGAATTTACAACCTCCTGGTGTACCTACCGACTAAAAGGAGGTGATACTGATAGCCAATTGTATATTACGCGTTGCCTGCGATTTTCGTCAAAGTTCGGGTTCTCGGCGGTATTGAATGCAGTTCAGGGAGTAGGCGAAAGCTTGCGTTTCTTCTTCCTCGTCCACTGGAGGCCAGCCGTCGATGCGTAGACTGCTCGTTCTGGCATTTTTCTGAAGTATTTTGAACTTTCTCCAATATCTAGTACAGTCTCTGTAATTGAGGTCTGCTGTTGCTCTATTCCACGATGCGTTTATTAGGTTCCTCTTCCCCTTGATGAAATTCACGACGGTTGGTGGCAAGATAGGTCTGTTGATTCATATGAGGTGAAAGCATGAAAAAACCTAGTCAAAATATGAAGACGTGTAAGAATATTCTTCAAATTGTTTCCTATATGGTTTTTTTAAGGCGCTTATTACGAATTTGATACAATAAATTAAAAATTCAAAACAAAAAAAGGAGAAAATAGTGTAAAATATATTTTATAGATTTTTAACCAAATGTAATTGAGATAGTTTGCACCGACTCAGGAACCAGATGCTTTGGTAAATGATTTTGAATTTTAATTGTAGTTTTAAAATATTCTTAAATGAACACAGTCTACTTCTTGACAATAGACAATTCGATTTGCAAATCTTCATTGGTTCTTTTAGCAAATTCTTTGTCTTCTTTGGTCTAATAATATAAGCAATAACATTAAATATACCCATAGATTAAGGTTGGGATTTCGCGTAAGCCATTCATAAATACCCCATACTCTAATCTATATGTGATATCCTATCTAAACGATCTCGAATAATGCAAGCGAAATGGGGTGGTGCCCTATCCTGCTGAAACCAGATATATAGCAATTGTCGATTTACCCCCTTGCTGAAATCACTTGCGTGTTAAAAAATTGTAAATACCTTTCTACGTTTGGTTTTATATAAGACGAAAGGTCCCAGTATTCTATTGTAAATACTGGCCAATACGTCTAAATTTTGGGGATGTTACGTATTAGACTCTTGTGCCCGCTAAGAATTACTTTGTGTCAATTAACAAACACCACATTTCTTACAAAATTATTGTCACGATTGCACCAAATAAAAATGATTTCTAGCTGAACAATGTTATAGTGCAAAAATGAGGATTTTATTTTAAAGATATGGCATTTGCACTTTTAAAGGTACACTGTTTTTATAACTTGCTGACTTGTTCCACTAGTATTTTACTTTTGAACAGTTTTTGTCACTGCCGAATGTAATCTCCGTCGATTCGGATAAACGACATTAAGAAGATAACAAACTTCTTGATGGATTTTTTTCCTATCCTCTCTTTTCTGTTGATTTAGGTTCAAATTTAAATTCAAACACTACTTACTTATTTGGACAACTCCTGCCATCAGTGGCATTGTATCAGTACAATGATTTTCATGGTCTAGAACATATAATTAATTGCTATTCAAATAAAAATATTTTTGTACTCGCAACAAAATTCTTAATTAAAAACTAAAACACACCTGGTATACTAGAAATTATGAAACTGAAATTTCTTTCGGTTAGGCCGGATGTTAAAAAAAATAAAAACAAATACGCAATTTACTGTAATCCATAATTTCCAAATTTCATTTCGGTATCTGTAATATTTCAAAGAAATTTACTTGGTTTCAGACATTTTCTCGTCATTATATAGTCAAATATAACATATGGATAATTATCCTCATGTTCTACTAATAATAAATACAAATGGTTGAAAGCAGAAGCTGAAGCAATCTAATTAAAGCATTTCGTTGATGTTGAAATAAAATTGTCTTTTCTCATACTTGTGACTATTGTGTGGTCTATTAATTTTCAACTGTTAATAATTCATATTAAGGTAAAGATTATGCCAGACTTAATGTAGATTTTCGCAAAATTCTAGGTTCCACCGAGAGTTGAACTCGGATCGCTGGATTCAAAGTCCAGAGTGCTAACCATTACACCATGGAACCATATATAAACAAATATGCATAGTAATAATAGCAAGTAAAATGAAAACTATCAACAAATTAAATACGTAGTTACAAGATAATACGCTCTCCACAGTTAGAATTTTGGACAACGATTGCATCAGAGAAAAGGTAAGTATAATTAATAATAAACTTCATACTATGAGTGAAGTGGTCATGTTTGCACCGCACCCACGGCCTAATGTCTGGTAGCAGCCGTCTAGTCCACTCTTCTTTTGCTGCCACTTCCCACCTGGCCTGCAGGTTAGCAAAGAACTTCAGCCGTGTCTGATAATACCGTCCTGTAGGCTCTAGCAACTCTCAATACGCCAGGTCTAAGAAGTTGCAAACCGGCGCTTGAGCGGAACGGACGTGTCTAATCCCTCAAGCAATTACCTGGCGAGCACTTTTCGAACGGATTATAACGAGCGATTGTGATTTACGTTGCGGATAATTTCCATTTCAATAACGAAATGGCGACGAAATGCGAGGAGTTTGCGGTGACTGTGTGTGAGGCTAAGGCGAAAATCTTAAAACTTCTGCCCGAATCATCGGCACATATTAATGTGTCCGATCGGAAGGAAGTAAGGACAAGCGTGGAAACCATGTTGCTGATGTGTGGCATGTTGGTCTACATGCGAGAACTGCTGAACGAGACCGAGAAGAAAATGGAGGAATTAAAAAAACGAGCTAGTGAGATGCCGGCGAAGACGAGTGACAAACCTGTGACGCGTAGGGAGATCAAATCTTCTTATGCCAATACGGTGAAGAAAAACGAAATAATCGTTATGTGCGGTGACGATAAACTAAATAATGTGCAGCTGAAAAATAGAATAATGACAAGTGTTGACCCCGTGCAACACGAAATCGGAATCGCGAAAATGACAATGATGAAAAATGGCGGAGTAAAAGTTAATTGGGCGGATACAAAAGACCTCAAGAAATTCACGGAAGAAATTAAGAAGACGGACCTAAAAGTGAACGACGTCCAAAAACGAAAGCCGTGGATGAAATTGTTCAGAATTGATGTGAGTGCGACTGATAACTCAATTCTGGACACTATATTTAAGCAGAATTCCTTTGTAAGGAGTCTGCAACCAATACCAAAAATGCGTGGTTCTGGAGGTACCAGCATCCCTCCGAAAATTACTGATGGACAACCCAGTAAAATTCGGTTACGAATGCATTTTTGCGGAAGACTGCAAGAACTTATTGCAGTGTTACCAGTGTCACGCTTTTGGACACAAATCGGCGGACTGCAAAATCAAGGAATAAGTGTGTGGTAAGTGCGGCGAAAACGGCCATGCGTTCAAAGAATGCAAAAGCCGTAAATTGTGTTGTGTAGTGTGTAAGCGTCATAATGACGCGAATAAGGATGGTCGCAAACTTGAAACCGACCACGATGCAAAATCAAGACGCTGCCCCTCAATGAGAAGGTACGAAGAAATGTACGCCAGCACCATCGATTATGGGTACTAACCGACCCACAATCAAGGGACACGGGGTAAGTGATTCTGTTTCCGTGGTGAAGTGCGCACAGATTAATTTGAACAAGAGCATGTCAGGGGTAAATTTACTAACGAAAATATATAGATATATGTTTTGTCCAGGAACCCAACATACGCGGGGGTAGAGTAAGAGGCTTCACCTCACAGATGGATGTTTTTTATAAAACGGGGAATTGCCCGCGGACCGCAATTTGCGTAAATACTATAACTTCTAATGGGATAATCTTAACGGATCTATGTTCGGAGAAAATAACGGTGATTGAATTTCAAAAGGGTCAGACTAGAATTTTTGGAATATCGGCTTACCTACCATGCGCAGGTAATAGACGGGATGAAGATTACGAAGAAGCCATTAGTGAGCTTAGACGGGTACTAGAATCATTAGAAAACAAAGGGGAGATTATCTTAGGCGTCGACGCGAACGCGAAATCCGGATTATGGGGTAGTCCTTCGGAGGACAGGCGCGGTAGAATTTTTTCGGAATTAATTGAGGAGCGCGAACTAATTGTTCTAAACGCGGGTAACATACCAACGTACGCCGGCCCGGGCGACCGAACAAGCTTCATTGATGTGACAGCTTGTTCCGTTGACATCGCCGCGTCGGTGAGTGGTTGGACAGTAGATACCGAAAACGAAATTTCGGACCATAGAGTAATTAGGTGGGAAATAGGAGGCGCGATTAATGATAGGAAAGAAAACTGCGGATTCTGTACAAAAAGGGCGAATTGGGAAATTTTTGACGGAGTTCTAGACAGGCATAGGGATCGCATTACTAGAAAACTGGGTGATCAGTCACGCGAGGGCATTAATGACGCGGCACAGGAAATTAATAACCTAATTTGCCGATGATACTGTACTTCTGGCACGGTCAAGACTGTATAAGGGACTTAAAAACGTGGTTAATTCAGCTTTGGAAATAATTGACAAATGGGGAAAAGATGTTAAACTCAAATTCAACACGGAAAAAACGACGGGACTTTTCTTTGGGAAACCAAAACAAGCGAGACCAAACTTTAAAATGGGAGATACATTTGTTCATTGCGCGGAAAGTATTAAATATCTCGGAATAGTAATCGATGAAAAATTAAGCTGGCGGCAGCATGTCACATATATCTGTAATAAAGCGCGAAAAATTTCACAACAACTGAGGGTGGCATGTAAATTAACGTGGGGATTAACTAGGGACGCGATGCGGACAATCTACCTGGGCGCGGTCGAACCGGCTATCACGTATGGAACGGCAATATGGGGAAATAATTTAAAATCGAGGGAAATTAAGAACTTGCGATCGGTACAAAGATGCATGTCAATAGGCGCGGCAGCGGCATACAAAACCGTTTCAGCGGACGCGGCATTAATTATTGCGGATTTAATACCGATAGAGGAAAAGATTAGGGAAATAAGCTTACGATGGCAGACGCGAAACTCAGGGGTAATAGCTCGCGAAGAAGGGAATGTTCAAATAGAAAAGAGAGGAGTAGTTCACAGACATCCAACTGAGAAACGCGGAATAAATTTCGACATAGTAGACGCGGATTTTGAGGCGGAAAATTTAATTTACACAGATGGGTCAAAATCGGAACATGGTATCGGAGCGGCCATTGTAATCTATAAAAATGCCGAGGAACAGGAATTCGTTAAATTAAAACTAGGCGCTAAATGTACAGTCTTCCAGAGCGAATTAATAGCAATAAGAGCCGCGGTCAATTATATTACACAAAAGGAGAATGGTGTGTGGCACATAATATCGGACTCTAAGTCGGCACTTCAAGCGCTTAGATCGATGCGAAAACCGACTGAATTAATGGTAGAGATAGAGCGAAATATTTGGGAGGCGCGAGGGAAAATAATAATATTCCACTGGACGCGGGCACACGTAGGGAACACGGGCAACGAAAGAGCGGACGAACTCGCGAAAGAAGCCACGCGGAAAATAGGAACATGTGACTACGACAGGGCACCGTTCTCCTATGCAAAACGCGAAATTAGGAAAGAAGCGATAGATAAATGGAATAACGGGTAGGCAAATTCGGTAAATGGGCGAGTAACGTTTAACTTTATTAGATCAGTTGAGGAGAGGCGGGAAATTTTAGAACGGATTACACCGGAAATTACGCAACTACTAACGGGACATGGGAATTTCGGTAGCTATCTTAAACGAATAGGGAAAACGGATTTGGAAGACTGTACATGCGGCAATGGGCTTGATAACGCGGAACACGTTATGTTTTCATGCGAATATACACGGGAACAACGAAACAGGGCGGACTTAAATTTAATCTCAGTTGGACTTAGGTGGCCAACTAATTACGACGAATTGACTAGTATTAGGCGCGAAAGTAGATTTTGGAAAACGTTTAGTGTATTTGCGGGATCAATTGAAATACTAAAACTGTAGGGCTGGGCTAAATTGATTTGCTGTTGGGGAGTTATCTGTGCGTGCGGTGTGAGGAAACAGAATCACTTAAATACAAATGGCAGGTTATAAATTGCTGAGGGAAACGGGCAGCGAGAGAAAAACTTACCACACTGAAGAAAGAAGAACGAAAAGTACCAAGAGAAGAGGACGTTCCATCGCAGAAAAGGATCACACGTCGTAGAAGAAAGAAGAGGACGCCTCGTCGCAGAAGAAAGGAAGAGGACCACCAAGACGATGACCAGGAGGACCAGGACGAAGAGGACATGGGAAGTGGTTATTAGCGTCAATTAGCGGAGTACTTACGACCGGAACACGGAAGGCTCCTGTGCAGACGGCATAATTCTTTATTTTCTTTTATTTTTCCATTCTATTATTATTTCTCTGTTCTATAATCTTTCTCTGTCTATAATTTTCCTTCTTGTTTAGTGACGACGATAATTTAGCGGATAATTTGCATGTTAGCGTATAAGAGTAGACTAAGGGGAGTGGGTTAAATAAATAAACTAATAAAGGGAATTCTGTCATCTAATTATAAGCGGGGATATGCGTGTATGTATGTATGTGTGTATGTGTATGTGTGTATGTATATATGTATATATATATATATATGTATGTATGGATGTATGTATGTGTGTGTATGTATATGTATATATATATAGGGTGGAATAAAGATTAACAAGACGAGGGAATTTTATTTCAAACCCAATGACCTGCGGGAGGGTAGTCTAAGCTAGTGGTAATTAGTTTTAAGATGCTATACAAATGTAATGCATAATAAATAAATAGCCCGCCAGGTCTAAGAGCGCTGCGGAGCCGCTCGGTGTTACGTTTGGCTCCAACGAATTCAGCAGAACTCTTCTTTTACGTTCCGAGGGACCTCCGAAGTTCGTCACAAGCCTGACCACAGCCCTGCTAGACTCCATAGCACCTTCGGCTGCTCTGAGAGATCGGCACCTAGTGACCTAAGATTAGGATTTTCTCGCCCTTGTTTCGTCCAGTTCTTCTGGTGGACAACCAAATTGCCCCTGTTCTGTGTGCCGCCCCCTCCCGCGCTACTTAGCCAGTGGGCTTTCTGGGCTGTCGATAGCCGTAAAGAGAATCAATTACGATTATTATTGTAAATACCTAATGCAGCAAATAATAAATAAAGATTAAGTTGATTAAGTTACTTCAAGATAATAATAACTTAGATTAAAAACACTTAGAACTTTTCTTCAATATTAAAGAAAGGTTTTAAGTGTTTTTAATCAAAAAAAAATAAAGATGTTTGTCTCTCTAATAATACTATAAGAAACATGGGTAAGGCTTTACGTTTATTATAGATACGCGACAAATAATTAGAAACAAACACAATTACTTAGTTTTAGAAAAAAAATAAATCAATACTAGATGCAACTATAGCTTTTGCCTAAAATATATGAATATATGAAATTGAGAACAGAGAATCTTATGTAGCAATTGCATGGATCCTAGAAGATATTTGATTATGTTTTGCATGAGTATTAAAGTAATAGCATTAGATCAAGGGTACCTCTATGACCAAACCATTGATATTCCTTTTGTATATAAATCATCATCACAATATGGCGTTTGATCTATAACCTTGTTTTCGGATAACTATTTACTCTAAATTAACATGGTGGGAACACGAAATAATATATTTAAAAAGGAAAACGAACATATATCACTGAAGCATTTCCATGCCTTCGCTTTAAAAAGCTAAAGATACGGCTGTTAAGACAGTTGTAAAAAAGTGTCAAGTTTATGATATATGAAACAGGATGGTGGTGACCGTTACTATGTAGCATTTCATTTTCAAATTTAGGATGAAATAAAACACGATTTTCTATGTTTTTTACCACCATTAATCATTAATATACCATGGTAAAAAACGTAAAAAAATCGTTTTATTTCATCCTACATTTGTATGATATATATTTCTAAACACTGGGATTTCTTAATTACGCAAAAAAATCAGTATTTCATATACGTAAACTATTGAGAACCCATGATTTTGAATACATTACCAACAACTCAAAACTTTCTTAATACGAATAATTTTAAAATTGCATCAGTATGAATTTTCAAAAACATATTGAAGACGTCAAAAGAGAGTAGCTTTTCGTTTCTTTTTTACCAAATATACAGAATTCTTATCTGAGTATGAATCATGAAAATGGGTAATTAAATTTAATTTTTGTGAAATATTATATCCTGCTAACTCTATGATGATATGATTCTACTACCCAAATAGGATTTTCTTTCATGTGAATAGTAACTAAACCATAAAGTCTTGAGTATATTTCATTCATAGAGAAAAGTTTATATGTATAGTTTATATGTCTCATTTAATTCGTTGCGAAGTTGAATTTTGGGTTCTTATTAATTAGATCTGATTTTAGAACTGCAACGCCCTGTCAAGAATTACTACTAAAACACTTTTCTTTCTCTTTTAGAATTAAATTTATCTTAATACTTTTTACCTTAGAATGATAATTATAATTTACGATTTTTATGATTTATTTAAGTGGTTGTGTTAATTCAGAGTAATTCAATTTTAAATGTTAATAATTTTTATTATTGCAAAGATTGTGCAAGATTTCATCTAGGTTTCCGCAAAATTATAGGTTCCACCGAGAGTTGAACTCGGATCGCTGGATTCAAAGTCCAGAGTGCTAACCATTACACCATGGAACCATATATAAACAAATACGTATAGTAATAATAGCAAGTAAAATAAAAACTATCAACAAATTTAAATACCTAGTTACAATTGGGTTGATTGAGTTACTTGAAGATAATAATCACTTTAATAAAAACACTCAAAACATTTCTTCAATATTTTATGTTGTTTATTTGTAACAAATCATTGATAATGGTCATTTTGTATTCGAAATGTACATCTGGATCAAAATAAAATATTTAAGAAAGGTTCTAAGTGTTTTTATCAAAGTGGCGTAGTTACAAGATAATACGCTCTCCACAGTTAAAATTTTAGACAACGATTGCAACAGATAAAATGTAAGTATAATAAAATACCGGCTTCATACGGTTTTACATTCCAACTAAAACAGTGACACTATAATATCGCAGGATGAATAATTACACACCCTTTATGTAGTAAGCCCGGCTAGCTCAGTCGGTAGAGCATGAGACTCTTAATCTCAGGGTCGTGGGTTCGAGCCCCACGTTGGGCGCATATGTTTTATTACAACATGTGTATACCTTCAATTAATTTATTTTGATACTAACTTGTATATATTGATCAGTCGTAAGAAGAAATTATATTTTATTAAGTATTTTTATACTCTAATTCGCTGTTCATGCATTTAAAATATTAATATTTATAAAAAGCCAACTTAAAAACAATGTTAATAATAATAAATAATAATAACAATAATCTTGATTTAGACTTTAACATAATAATTACATTTAAAATATGTGTACTAAGTGACATAGAAATCCGAACACCCAATATAAATCATTTTATTTTGATAAAATTTTATATTTCGGCTTATTTTGGTGAAAAGAAAAAACCATTAAAAATTCAGCTGTATCGGACAAAGTTTTCGTTTTTTATTCAACTTTTTAATTTTACTGAGTGGGGTTGTAAGATTTTGTTGTTATATTTTACAATGCCTAGGGTGCAAAGATGTGCAAATTTTCATCAACTTTCTGAGTTTGATAGAAGGCGGATAGTTGGACTTGGAGAGGCTAAACTTTCTTTCCGAGAAATTAAGGACAGGGTGTACAGTACTATAGTAAGATGTCGGGCATGGGATCAAGAGGGTCGACCACGAAGAACTAGAGATACAGGATCAAGTTGAAGAACCACAGAGCTTGCAGGTCCACCAAGTCCATTACAAACCAGTGCTTTAAAGAGCATGAAAGACCGATTGGAATGCGAACAGTTTACTGTCGGATTCGCAGTTGGAATCATATAGTGTTTAGTAACGAATCTAGATTCTGTTTAGGGATGCATGATGGCCAGTCAGTAGACGTCGTGGTGAAAGAAGAAATGGGGTGATATTGCTTATGGCTCTAGTTTACCTCTAATTTTCGTTAGAGGCAACATGACCGCACAGCGTTACATCGAAAAAATTCTGGAACCTCATCTCCTTCCCAAGGCATTGCCGAATCCAACTTTTCAGCAAGATAATGCTCAACCACATATTGCAAGAGCTACAATGAACTTCTTTGAGCGAAATCAATTTGTTGCCCTGGCCACTAAGGTCATCAGATTTATCTCCAATTGAGAATGTGTTGGATATCATGGACTGAACAATCCTTAATTTGCAGCAGCCCCCTTAAACTCTAGAAGCACTTCGAAATGCGTTAATAATTGCTTGGAATACCACAGGAGAACATCAATCACCTAATCAGAAGCGAACCTAGGCGCCTTACAGAGGGTATAGCTCACCGTGGTACATCGACACATTAAGGTTTTTTTTCATAAAGTTGGTTCAAACTAGAACTATTTTTTACTATGTTTTTCCTTACAATTGTACAAAATATTATGAATATAAAATTATTTATACTGGGTGTTCGGATTTCTATGTGCTAGTCCGTCTATTTTAGATCCCTGCTGTCTTTCTGCTTTATCTTGAATTTAATTTAAACGAAAAAAGAAATCTTTGCTAGATCGCTTATACCATAGGCATTCACACAAATGATTTGATGAATGGTAAGGGGAGGATATTAATATTTGTAGACTTGGATTTTAAAGTTTGTTTGCAAATAATTGAGGCTAAATATACGTTGGAATATTACTAATAATATTTAGTACAGATAATAATTCTCATGAATATGTAAGAAAGTTAATTAAAAATGTAAAATTTGTATCAATTGTAAATAAATATTCTCAATACATTTGAACCATTTCTCCGTACTTTTATATATCGCATTGATATAAGATTATATCACCGACACCTTATTGTTTGTCTGAAAGCTAGAGTTATTAAAAATATTATTTCATAGGTGTGACATTTTTTAATTCTAGGTAACTTTAATAAAAACCGATGGAAATAGGAAGGCCAAAGGGCTTGGCGAAGCTCAGCATCAATCTGCGGGTCCCAAAAGCCTCAAGCAGAACCCAACACGCACTACGAATGCGTAGTCTCAATATCCACGGTCAATTGGACAAAATAACTAATAATAACTCCGTCAGCCTCGCTAGCCAACTGGCGACGGCCGACGTCAAGAAGGCCATTGCAGCAACCCTCCCTGCATCAAGATCCTGACAGACGTGGCCACCCAGCCTGATGATTGCAGGGGAGTATATCCCCAAAGAAACGATAGCACCCAGACCATCGAAGTCACCAGTGCAGTACACAAAGGCAGGGACAACGACGACTTGGTCAGGGAGGCAGCTCAATCAGAGGCAACCGCAAATGCAAAACCCCCCGGATTTGACGACGAAATGACGGAAGTGAGACGGGCGATCCGATGCATCGAGGATAAACTTGACACCTTGATGGCGAAGAGCGCCGGCAAAAACAAGCCGCAAGGCACCAAAGTGGCTCAAAAATCGAACGAACCGCGGGGCGAAGTGGGCTCCAAAGTTGCTT
Source organism: Ontholestes murinus (assembly GCA_963969525.1). Classification (NCBI taxonomy): domain Eukaryota; kingdom Metazoa; phylum Arthropoda; class Insecta; order Coleoptera; family Staphylinidae; genus Ontholestes; species Ontholestes murinus. The sequence goes on from OZ018387.1 coordinate 58,987,596, forward strand.
TAGCGGACTTCCCCCCCTGCCGGAAAAGGATCGTGCCGAGCACGGCGCTTCAGCCCGAACCGATGGAGGAGAATGGGTCAATGTCACCAGGCGAAATAGACAGAAGACAGGCGATGGACAGAAGTCGACCGAGACCACATCCGATCAGGGCCCCTCAGTCAGACCGGCGAGGATTATCATAAACACCGGCAGCCGCTCCTACGTCGAGACACTGAGCCCGAAGAAACACAAACAATGAAGTACTACTGGTTCTCAGGCCCGAAGTGAAGCAGGAGCCAATAATCAGAGAGGCAAATAGAATATTAGGGGAAGGGGCGGCAAAACTGACGGCTGGAAGCCTGGCCTGCGTGGAAGAGAAGGGCTGTACGGAGGCAGACATTATCGAGAGCCTGGACAGGGCGCTTGAAAAGACCGGGGCCGTCAGAGTCATATGGGTCAGACAGTACGCGGCCAACCTAAGAATTGGCCTTGTCGAGGGGACCATGGAGGTCACCGCCAGATTACTCAGAATGGGTAAGGTATGGCTGGGCTTCTCTAATGCAGGCGATACGAGCACTCCGCGGGCGAATGCACAGGAGCCGACATGAGGGATGCTTGCAGGCGTTGCTGTGGGGACAGGACACGAGGAGAAGGAATGCCAGGCCGCACCCAAATGCCCGACCTGCGGCGCGATGGTGGTGGAAACAGACCACTACCTGGGCAGTGCCAGATGCGCTGCGCTTCGGATGGCCATGGAAAAGAGATGTAGCCAAAGAGCAGTAAGAAGGCAGGGAAATTACTAGGTAATGCCCGCCGTAGGCTACAATCCGGCGACACTAACGCACAGGGTGTCAAAAGCGGGAGGTCTCGGGAACCACAAAGTATGGGCGTTATCGATGTAATACAGGCCAACCTAAATCGGTGTCATGCGGCGCACGACTTACTCGAACAAACTGCGAGGGAAGAAGGCACCCACGTATTAATCGTGAGCGATCCTAATAACTCCAGGACCGCGACGGGGTGGTACTGGTACAGGAACACTATCGACGATGACGGAAGGTTGAGAAGAGAAGGTTGAGACGGAGAAGGAAAACTACAGCGACTATCACTACATCACCTTCTCCGTCAGGGCTGTCCGAGACTACCCGCCCCGCCCACACGTCCATAGGATTAGATGGGCGGTGAACAAAATCGACAAGGCAAAATTCGTCGAAAAGATGAAGGGCCTTAGATTACCCGAGGATGCTGAGGCTGCCACAGACGCCTACGCCACAAGGCTCCGGGTAGCATGCGAGGCGGCTATTCCCCAAAAACACAACGCGGGCAAATTTATCCTAGTTTACTGGAGGTGCCAGGAGGTAGCAAAAGCTAGGCGGGCAGCAAACGCGGCTTGGAGGAAATTAGCCCGGAGTAGGAGAGGCGCCGGGACATCACTGACCACCTTGAGGCATGGGTGAAGACGAAGAGGGAGCTGCGGCTGGCCATCACACGAAGCAAGGCTTTTAAGTGGCGACAACTTTGTGAGGAGGTCGAGGACGATATATGGGGTCGCCCCTACAAAATTGTAGCTAACAAACTTGGAGCCTCGCTGCCCAACGTGGGTTCACTGGTCCAGGGAGGGGCTACCGCTGTGGTGGAGGCACTCTTTCCACCTGCACCACCCGACGCGGAGGATCAATCCATGGCCCCGGCGGTAAAACCAACTGCAGCCCAGATGTTTACATTGGAGGAGCAAATGGGGTATTCCCGGCGAGGTATAAACGCGCCAGGTTGGTCTTGCTACCAAAGAAAGGAAAGCCGCAAAACAAACCTGAAGGCTATAGGCCTATATGTCTCTTAGATGGCGAGGAGAAGGCACTGGAGAGGTTGTTAGTAAACAGGGCAAACGCTGCCCTGGAAAAATCAGACGGTCTGGCAGAAAACCAATATGGATTTCGGCGAGGCAGGTCAACCACGGACGCCATCCTCAAGGTCAAGGCGATCATGAAGCGTGATCGCAATATACTACAGGCGCTACTTAACATCTTCCGGGACTTCTTAACAGATACAGAGCTATTATTCACCGAGGAGCTAGGCTCTGAGCAGCGGTCCAATACAACCGGGGTGCCCCAAGGCTCGGTACTCGGCCCCTTCATGTGGAACCTAGCGTACGACGACGTGCTTCGCCTATTGCTACCAGAAGGGGCCGAGATAATCGGTTTCGCCGACGATCTACTGATCGTACTCAGCAAGAGGGAACTCGCGGACACAAAGTCAACGGCTCGATGCGCAGTTCGGATGGTCGCAGAGTGGCTGACTGCCGCAGGACTCGACGTGGCCGCCGAGAAGGCAGCAGCGGAGTGGCTGGCCCGAAGAAGGCCGGGACGCGTGCCCGGCGAGACCATACAACTTCTGGGCCAGGAAATAGTGGTCACCAAATGAATTAAGTACCTGGGAGTTATCCTAGAAGCGAACCCACTCTGCAGCACCCACGTACGAGAAGAATCGGCATTGACAGCTGGGGCAGTAAGAGCCGTCGCACGCCTGCTAAACAATATGGGCGGTCCCTCGGAGGGCACGAGGAGGCTACTTATGAGAGTGGCATCATCCAAACTACTGTACGCTGCCCCAGCATGGGCAAAATGTCTCGACTCGGCCAGGAATGTTGCCTGACTAGGCAGCGCCATGAGACCGGCGGCACTTAGGGTAGCACGGGGATATCGTACGGTCGCAACAGCAGCATTAGAGGTGCTGTCCTCCATAGCACCACCGGACCTAATAGTCAAAGCCAGTTCACGCATTTATGAGCTGGTAGCTGGAGGACTCACAAGAGAGGCAGCCAAGGTAAACACTAGGATCGAGCTCGAAAACGAATGGCAAGACAGGTGGAGCGGGTCATGGACCAAAAGGTTAATCCCCGAAGTGGGCCCATGGATCCAGAGGGAACACGGTGAGCTGACTTACCACCTCACCCAACTGCTCACCGGTCATGGCTGCTTTAAGGCTTACCTCCACCGTATCCGAAAGGCTGCTAACACGACTTGCGACTGGTGCGAAGGAGCAACCGACGATGCACATCACACTCTATTCGTGTGCGACAAGTGGCGCACGGAACGCGAGCGGCTGAATGCGGAGTTGGGGAAAGCAATTTTCGTAGAAAATCTGGTTCCCACGATGCTGTCGGGCAACGACAAATGGTATGCGGTGGCACACGCGGCCAAGAAGATTATTACCACCAAAGAGGACGTCCTGGCCAACTTGGCGCGGCAACAATCACAAATAGGACAGTAAAGGTTGAGGCAGGGGGGTTCCGGGCGAAGAATGCTCTGCGATGCCACCAGTTCCCCCAGAGAAAAAGAGAGGAGGTTTAGTGGGTAGGGCCTGTTCAGAAGGAACAGGACGAGTCCCACACACCTCTGCGGAAGAGACGGTGCATAAAGCATTCCTCCTCTCACAAAAAAGGTTACTTTAATAGAGATACTCGTACACTAACAAGTTCCATGTACACTAATAAATTTATAGATATGGTCCGTTCATATGTTTGTTATGGTTGTTCATTTATGGTTCACTCATATTAATGAAAATTCATCCACTTGCTTAGGTAATGTAATTGCTAATCTTATGTATTGCGGAATATCCGATCATTTTGGGTAAATCGTGACTCTACATTCTAAACCTATAAAAGTGAGAAATTTTTAAATACACAATAAATAATTCTAATAAAGCCATATTAAATATATTTAACTAAATTAAGTATATTTTTCAAGATTTAAATACATTTTTTGATATTTATTTTCCAATTGAAAAAACAAATTAGATAGCTAGAAAACACATAATATAATAAAACAGAGCAGTAGATACAAACAATTCAACAAAGAATTGAAAGAAAAAAATCTAACCAATGAATACGATAACAAAATTAAAACGAGTTGGAACATAGTAAAGGATATTACTGGAGAGCATTCTAAAATACTACACTACCTCAAGCAAATATTTACCTGCATGAGGTAGTAATCTTAATGATGTACATAATCAATCAATCAATCAAAATCAATCATAGGATAAACTACATTAATCGCATACAAATTTAAAGAAATCTGATTCTTAAAATGTATTATTTGAACTTATTAAAATTGTAAAACCTCTAAAAAATCAAACAAGCAGTGGTATAGATGATATACCTATCCATATAATAAAGAATTTTATGCACCATACAGCTCATCCATTTTGTCATATAATCAATGTTACTTTTGAACAAGGTATTTTCCCTGATGAATTAAAGATTGCGTTGGTTAAACCTATCTACAAAAAGGCTAAATATTTATTGGTTATTAAGTAATCAGCAACACAGTTTTAAAAAGGGAAAAATATAAACACGGCTCTATTCGAGTTTACAAAGACTATTCACGATGCTATAGACAAAAAAATCAGCTTGTGGTCTATTCCTACATTCGTCTAGATCATTCAATTGTGTTAGCTACGACAGATTACTTGAAATATTGTATACTTAGGGTGTATGAGGTTAAGATCTTTTATAACCGGAGTCTTACTTAACAAGCAGGAAATATCTTGTTGAAATCAAAAGTAATAATATGATTGAAGATACCTTTCACACCTTTTGAAACTTTTTTTGAGTTTTGAAAATGACAGGCTATAACTGTAGAAACTATAGTCGCTAATAAAGTTACAAAAATGTGTGATATTAAAAAAGGTATTTTAATCGTATATATAAATAATATATCACAAAGTAGAGACCTCCACAATTACCTGTTCAAAAGTAATAATATTCTACATCAATTAAAACTCATTACCACAAAACTTGGTCTACCAAAAGGAAGTGATCTTCGACCAATTTTATTTAACATATATTTAAATGATATATTTACAAATACTACAAGTTGCACTTCAATTTCATTCAGGAGTTTATATGTTTATTTATCTACGATCGTACAGAAAGTAGACGTTTTTTGCATCATTTATCATTGTAAAAGTGGCTTTTTAAAGCACTAGTGCTTTTTTACGTTTTTATTTCACGGTAATGTCAAACTGTTTTTACTGCACAGAAATGTCAAATTTGACAGATGAATATATTTCGACGAAAAACTTAATTTTTTATTAATTGATACAAATAACTAATAAACTATAAATAAAATATATAATACAAACCAAATGGCAGATTTAAGAACTTTGAAGATTTCATTTAATGCAAGTCGAAGCGATTACAATAAAACAAACATTTCTTCCATAAATAATAATGGCGGCCGACATTTGTGCAACTTGTTTACTGGTTGCTAAGTAACGCTTTCATTAGTGCACTGCGGGTAAAATATGTTTTCATTAATTGAATTATTGAAATGACATTAAAATATTACTCATAAGAATATATTCTTTGAAATCCTTTACGATCGAAGATAAAATTTTGTAAGGCACACGTGTAAAAAGTTTCTTTATTGCACTCCTGGCTTTAAAAAAACTCGCTCGTTCCTCGCTCGTGTTTTTAAACGCCAGTTCGTGCAATAAAGCATCACTTTTTACACTTGTACCTTAAATAACTATTAATAAATCATTTTGGGTTCTTATTAATTGGATCTGATTTTTGAAGTATAATGTTCTGTAAAAAATTACAACTAAAAACTATGAAAAAATTTAAATACGTAGTGACAAGACAATACGCTCTCTACACCTCGAATTTTGGACAATGAGTGCATCAGAAAAAAGGTATGAATAATTAATAAATTAATACGGCTTACCCTTTCGACAAAAACAGGGGCACCAAAAACTGACCGCATGAATAATTACAAATAATAAGCCCGGCTAGCTCAGTCGGTAGAGCATGAGGCTCTTAATCTCAGGGTCGTGGGTTCGACCCCCACGTTGGGCGCATTTTTTTGTTACAAACTCTGTATACATTTATCCAATTTATTTTGGTTTGTTTCATTCATCATTATTAATATATTCCACAAAATTATAGGTTCCACCGAGAGTTGAACTCGGATCGCTGGATTCAAAGTCCAGAGTGCTAACCATTACACCATGGAACCCTACATAAATAAATCAAACTTAACATAACTATGTTTCATTTCTCTTTACGCAAATAGTTTTATCTAAGAACTTAATTTTGTTTCCTTCAGAAAAACTTTTTAAAGCACTTGGTCGATTCAAGTTGTTTAAAGCTTATATGTTTTTCTGTTTGCCAACATTCTCCTATTGTTCGATATTCTATAATTTAGGATAAATATTATTCTTAAGCTATTGTTATCCATCACAAATTCTTCATCAATATTAATGATTAAATGATATCAAATGAAGTTTCAATTAATTTAAAAAAATAATCGTAAATTAAATTAAAGGGAATATGCTAGTCAAGATGCCCCACCAAAATAAGAAGGTATTGCACTGAAGTTCGTGCCTAAAGTACAGCGATACCTCAAATAAAGGCCAGCGATGCAAACTTGAAACTAATGAAAGAGATGAACCGAGATTGAAAACAACAAAAGATATAAAGATATAAACTCAGATCTACAACGCTCAAAAGATTTTATAACCCTAATCAATAAAAGAAAATCAAATCCATCAAGTAGAAATGTTAGTTAAAGATGTCAGTCACAAATGAAAAATGAAAGTACGACACTAACAAAGTAATTTATATAATTATACCCATTAAATAAATAAAACTATTATTATTATAAGAGTAAAATGTAATTCCTATTACAAATTGTGGGCTATAAGGGAAAATACTACACACGAAATCATTGGAGTTATAATTTACGCAGAGTAGTTATCAAAATAAAGCAGCGATAACAAATATTGTAAAAATTGGTTAATGCTTTTTGAAGACTAAAATGATATCCAAATAGATCGAAACCGGCCACATAAAGTTTCGATCTATTTTACATCTCATCAGCATAGAGCAGTTGAACGCAGATAATCGGAAAAACTTGTATTAAACATAGTAAATATTAACACTTTAAATCGGCGCTTTATATCAGGTCAATCTGTTTGTTAAGGACAACTATTCTGCTCGCCCTTCAAGATAATGTTTGAAGGGATGGTTAGCAAATTTTTAACTAAGGCTATTTAATTAAAAATAATTAATGCATTGCTAAATTTTGAAATTAAATATTACTATAAAAACAATTTAACTATTACCAAGCGGTCTGTAAAATAATAAATTCTAATCATTAGGAAGATAACCCAATTTATGAAATTGTTTCAATGATTTTAATTACTTTTTCAATCACGTAGATACCTATTCGTTGCATAATAAAGCGAACTCGTAAAATTTAAAATTGTTTAATCCATTAAATACAACAAACTATAAAAAAAAACTGTATGATTTATTGAACCGATATCATAAAACTCATTTGTAAATTTTAATGCAACCTAATTACAAAATCAAATTTTATTCGAACGCAACCTTCACACGCCTATAACAATGCGCGAATACCAGAAAAAAACGAAAACCTTGCCTAGAAATTTATGCTGTACGCACGAGGTATATGCCTATACACATCGTAAATTAAAACAACAATTATTTAAATTATATTGCAGCTCATATGTAACCGCAACTTGACCCTTTTAACATTCTCTTAGCCGATTTATTGAAACACATAAATTGCACTCAAGAACGAAAAAGAAAACGAAATGAAAAGAGTTCACTTACAGGCTTGGATTCTTGGAAATTAATTTCAAATTACATAAATGATCTTGAAATTTACGAATTACGTATTTGCTAATTGAAGATTTATTACAGCGGAAAGTGCCTTATGTGTATTTACTTTTTTGTTTTATTAGTTTGGACATTTATTCCATTGCGTCATGTGGTCATGCATTATCTTTAAATGCCTTGCGTAACTACGTGTTTCATTATATTTGCCAGACAATATGAGAAGAAATTAAATGTCATCAAGTCGCTACCAATTTACTCATAACGTAGCTTAATTGCTTATTTCATTTTGCGATTTATTTATTGCCGACATAACAGGCACGTGTTGTCGGCAATTAAATTTTATAATGATTTGACGTTTTTAAAGTTATGTATAGTTAATGGTCGCAACAATTTTTATTGGCGGGTATTTGCAACAAATTGACTTTAACTTTAGATATAATCTTCAAATGAATTTTTGCATTAAAAGAAATTAAATAATTTAAATTTCTAAATACACATAGTGACAAAACTCAAGAAAAATATCAGCAATTACTAGAAAACGTCAACAACAGCTAGGGCCGGATTTCGATCTATTTTAGGTCTCATCAGCGAAACTGCACTACGGAAAATCTGAATTTTACTTAGGAGTATTTATCTCTCCGGGTAAACTCAGTCAAGATTTAAATCTTTCTTCGAAAAATATTGTAAAATGCGCATTTCTGGTGAATGCACCATAAGAAAAATGATGTAGCTTTTGCTTACAATGAGACCATACAAAAAAATAAAGATATTATTGACAACAATTATATATGGTTTATAATAATAATAATAATAATAATTTATTGGTGTTAATAACAATAAGTTTTACACAAGTCATAAAATACATGAATATATGATTTAATATGAATACATTTTGTTTCAAATTTATAGCAGACAGCGTTTTTATATGAAAAAAAAAAATAACTTAAAAATACTTAAAAATATATAAATTTGATTCACAATAATAAAAATACAATAAATAAGCACAGATGATAATAAAACCATAAATAAAATACATGTAATAAAAAATTTAAAAATTAAAATAATAAATAAATAAAATTAGATTAATAAACTTTGATCAAACTTACACATAGACAATTTAAAATAAATAAATGCACAATCATGGCTAACACTGTTAAAATCGAACAAATAATCAAAACTGATAAGGTAAATGAATAAGTTAAAAGTTAAAATATGTATATATAAATAAATAAATAGTTAAAATATTTAGATAAATAAAGATCACAATTTACACGTATATTTACTTGTATAAGGGACACATACTAAACAGATTAAAAAAATATAATGACAATAAAATTATCGACTTAAACATTAAAGCTATTTATGTATTCGTCATACTAATAAAATGCATTTTTGGTTAGATAATTTTTGCACCAACTTTTAAAGTGCGGCTCTTGTAGTTGAGTCTGAATAGGCAACATATTGAAAAATTTTATACAGTGATAAGGAATACCTGTTTTACTTTTCGACAATCGAAATCTTTGCAATCTTACTTCATTTTTGGTTCGAGTTTCATGGTCATGATACGTTTTGTTAAAAGTAAATTCACCAAGATTACGTTTAATATACAAAAGGCACTCCATTATAAAAATACATGGAACTGTAAGAATTTTATGTGTTTTGAAAGCATGTCGGCATTCTTCCCTGTACTTAAGTCCAGCTAGTACACGAACAGCTCGTCTCTGCATTCGAAAGATATCACTCATAATAGGAGAGTGACCCCATAGCATTATACCATATAATATATGGGAGTTCACATATGAGTAGTAAATAAATTAACATTTGAGAACCGACTGATCGTGATAAATTTGTAAGTAAATAGATATTCTTCGACATTTTCTTTTCCAATTCGAGCCCATGGGATTGCCAGCTTAAACATGTATCAATTGTAAGCTCTAAGAATTTATCTGACTAATTTTCAGCTCATTTCTTTAATGAAAAATTCATTTGTACTGTTTTTATTTAATTTAAGTTTATTACAATTGAACCATGAAGATGCTTTCACCATTTGTGTTTTTAATAATTCACTGACATGATTTCTGGAAGTTTCTTTCAAACTGATACTCGTATCATCTGTATAGAGTACTACTGAAGCTGTTGGAAATTGAGCTGAGAGATCATTAATATATATTAAAAATAGTAAAGGCCCTAGGATCGACCCTTGAGCCACACCATGAGCAATCTTACGCTGACTAGATAATTCCCAATTGAAAAAAACACTTTGCTTACGGTTGGTCAAATATGACATTAGTAAGTTGCAACTAATAGGACTAAAATTATAAAAATATAACTTTCTAAGTAATGTTTCGTGATTAATGCAATCAAAGGCTTAAATCGAGCAAATTACTAACTACAATTTCATTATTTTCGAAGCCATCAATTATATAATTAATAAATTTACTGAATGCCATATTCGTTGATTTACTATGCCTGAAACCGAACTGGCAGTCATTAAGTATACGGTTTGACTCTAGATGTTTCGTTATTTGTTCGGTTAAAATTGTTTCGATTGTTGGTTTCGTTTTTATCGCCCTTTTTAAAAATTGGTACACATTTTGCAATTTTTAATGCATCTGGAAAAATGCCCATTTTAATACATCGATTAATCAAAAATGTTATTGGACTAATTAAAACGTCAATTGCGATAGTAATAATTTCAAGGTTTAAGTCGTATAAATCCCTACTTGATTTTTTCTTTAGTTTCAATATTGTATCTCTAACTTTCAATATTGATACTTCTTGAAACTCAAAATAGGGATTATTTTCAATATCAGATCTCATCATCAATCGAATAGGATCCTGGTCACAATCAGGAATGGACTCAATAACAGTTTGGGCTACATTTGTAAAAAAGTCATTTAAGTCATTGGCTGATACCTCCACATTATCAGATTTATTATTGTTCGTTTGTAATTTGGACTTTATAATATTCCAAATTGCTTTACTTAGGTTGGATGATGATGTTATATAATGTTCATTTGCTTTCTTTTGCTCGTCTCTTATACATATTTTATACCGCTTTTTAAAGTTATTATATTCCATTTTTGTTGTTTAGATTTATTTTCGGTAATGATTTTACTTCGTTTTGAAAACGAGGCATTAAAAGCATTTATAATTTTATTGATTCAAATTTCCCATGCGGTATTTATAGCTAATGAATGACTCAATACATTCACCCACTTATATCCATTCATAATATTGAAAAAATCAATTTTACCTGATTGTGAAATTGGAGGCACTATTTTCTTATTGGATTTCACGGTGTGTTTAATTGGAATGCATATTCCTAGATGGTCATATACACCTATATTTACTAACTCAGCACTACTAGTTGATTCATCTAGTATATTTGAGAATATGTTATCAATACAGTTTGATTGTCTTGTAGGTTGAGTTGTAAGTTTATGTAAACCATAGCTAGAAAACAGATTGGATAATTGTTCTGCTCTTTTATCGTTATTATTAAAACACACATTGAAATCGCCACACGCATATATTGGATGCAAATATTGACTAATTCGATCTAAAATTTTACCTAAAGTGTCTAAAAAGTCTGAATAATTCCTACTTGGAGGCCTATATATAACTATGATGATAATTGAATTGGTTCCATTTAATACTATTCCGGACATTTCACATAACATTTCAACTGATAGTTCTGAGAGGAAACTCAATTGGGAATATTCAAAACCTTTCCTGACCATTACAAGGGATCCACCATTTTTGTACGTCTGTCTGCTATAACAAGATGCTATATTAAAATCATTAACTGTGTAAGCATTTGCTTCAGAAGATGTGAGCCAGTGCTCAGTTAATGCGATTATATTGATTTTTTTGTCAACTGTATAAGCTTCTAGTTCATATAATTTATTGCGTAAACACTGAATGTTAACATAAAATAAAAATGACGGATCCTGATGTTTTCTTACTTACTTTTCCCTTCATCCGTTGGAACGCATGGACTCCGCTTGAATAAAAAAACGTCGGATGGACACTCCTTTTGGCCACATAGCCGAATCCTCAGTATATTTCAACTTTTCAAACGGAACTATAATCTTAAACGATGCGTACTCTTCTGGGTGCCGTGAATTTAATTTAATACACTCGATAGCAGAGATATCATATTTTCGCAGGTGAGATTCGATGTCTTCAATTGTAGTATCAGGGTGAGCTAGCTCTATATAAATGTAAGTGAGCTCGTTTTTGAATACCTTTTAAATTCGACTGGGTCTCATTTTCACCGACAATTTTATTTCTGCGCTGAACCTTTTTATGACGGACTTCGGTCCAGTCGCTTGTGTTTCTGGACGGATTGGATTTCGGTTCGTTTATCAGCGGATTTGATATAATCGATGCATGGTGTTGTATTGAGTTGCATATATTACTCAGTGGTTGAATGGTCGGCTCCACATCAACTCTATGATCTTGCAGCTTGGCGGCAAAAATAACATCACTAACCTCTTGTACGGTACCTTGTAATATGTCTATTTTACTCTTTAACTCGGTGTTGGCTGCTTGAAGGTGTTTGACAAACTCCTTTAAGTAGACATATGCATCTAATTGGAAGTCTATGGGTGATGTAGACGACTGCTCGATTATTCCGATGCCGGTAGAATTTGAGGTTATTCCATGACAACAATTTATTTCCCCGGCGTCGGTTACGCACATTCCACAGATTTTAATAACACAGTTTGCGCGATAGTTCTCGCATATTGTACAAGAGACGTATTTATTCACTGCCACAGAGCACTGATTATAAAACACTTCTTCAGATACAGACTTTGCTATTGGTCTCGGCGCCATTTTCACTTTTGATGTGGATGAAACCACAGACGATTGTGGAAGATATGTTGTTAATTTAATAATAGGAGTTTTGTATGAACGACCAACAATACTTTGATATACACACAAAAAATTGAAGAAAATTGATATAAACACTGTAACAATATTCTAAATTATGGATTGACTAGCTTATTTTTGCCATAGGCAGTACCAAGTTACAAAATTTAACTAGTGCTGTCCGACGCATTGTACAAGTTTAGCACATGGATCGAAACAAATTGCTGAAACAATAAGAATCAAATTTCCTTTTGTATTTAGATTTAATTAAAAATAGAAAATTTATAAATAAAATTGCAAGTACAATTATTCAATGAGAGATTACCTGATATCTCTCTGCCCCATAAACCAGTGCTAACAGGGTGGGGAACTTGGGTAGATGCTGCGATGTACCATGCGAACAATTTTGAAAGATTTAAACAGGTTATACACGATTTTCCCGAGACGACAAGCAAATCAGTAAATGACTGTCAATCTTTTCTTAGAAACAAGAGCTTCAAAACAATTTAGCTTACATAAAATCCCGTTTAAATTTTGTGAGCTACACAATAAAATCTTGAATATTGAATTGACAAGGCGGATACATGATGAAATTCCATAACACATTGAAATAAATAACACAGTTGGGAGGGTTTCACATTTATTGTTGAACAATGCAACATGTTTCGCCACACAGTAGCTTCATCAGGCAGATGAATACGAATTTAACAAATTACGGGAAAATATATTTATTAATTTCTAATTCTTCCAACAAACTTAACTTTCGGCTTTTATTACATATTTATTATAGTTATGATGGTATTCGATTAAATGATTGGCGTAGGTTAGGGCAGTTTTCTGGAATTGAAAGCATTTTTTATGTTTATATGTTTGAGTACGGTCTGGGAAACTTCGTCTAGTTTGTCCAACGTACACCTAAGGACAATCCCCACATTTTGACAAATATACGCCCGAGTTAGTCGATTTATCAGTTGTATCTTTAGCATTATTTATAAATTTATTAGGTGAATTTGTCGTTCTGAAAGACGGGGTTAAAAGATTTAAGTTTTTTGCTGATGGCAATTGATGGGGAACCGTTAAGTGTGAACAATATTTACTATTTTGATCGGAATGAACACGGGTTGGATATACTAGTTTTAAAGCTTGTTGTTTTTGTTGTCTAAAAAGAATGTCTAGTATTAGCTTTTGAGAAAAGCCGTTGTGGTTTGCTATTATTAAAATGTATTAAGTTCAATATTAAAATTTTTACTTGAAAGTAGAACCATTGTTAACGGATTGAATATGGAATGGTATGTTATGAGTCTGTGTTGTATATGGTGACGTGATGTGCAATGGATGATGGTATCTGTATATATCGGCTTGAAATTGTTAAATCTAGATAATCTATTAATGGATTTATTTGATTCGACCTCCCTAGCGAATGAAATGTCATTTTGAATTGAATTAATAAAGTATACAATTGATCTGGTACAGATATGTATCGTCTACATACCTGTACCAGTATAGAAATTTATTGAACATGATTATGAAACACAATATTCAATAAATGTCTATACTGGTCCAGGTATGTAGACGATATTCTGTCTTGCTTTTTATATATTGATTGTTTAATCTATTACTTTATTTTTTATTTTAATTAGTTTGTGCTACCAGCAAAGCGTTTTTAATTTACTTACCCTTCTAAATATTTTTAATATATACAAATTGGTGATTTTTTAGGCAAACGTATTTTACATTACAAATGTTAAAGGCAGTTATATTTTTCAAATATGAGAATTTTAAGAAGGTTTTGTTCTTTTATTAGCACTTTAATAAGGCAATGCCTAAATTATTGATTTTATAAAGAACACACGATAAATAATTATAGAACTTTTCCGTCCGTACTAAAAGATTGCCGAAACCAGGGATCGAACCAGGGACCTTTAGATCTTCAGTCTAACGCTCTCCCAACTGAGCTATTTCGGCTGATGATTGCTATCCTAAATTACGAATACACAGTGAGGTCCAAATTAACTTTCTTATTATTCATAATAGGAATGAATATATTGACAAAAATAAGTTATATGTTACCATATACAAGCAAAAAAAAGTTATGGTGTTGATCATCATATTTTTTTCTCGGCATCCCATTTTTTATTTTTATATAAAATTATTTTTATGTACTGGGAAGAATTCTAACTAGACTTATCCCGATTATTTTTCTTATTATTTAAGACATCAATTTGAAACAATAATTTGGAGTTGAATGGTCATTGAGAATATATAAAATTTTAGATGGGATACCCTGTATATTTTATTTTAATTTCAGATTCAGAACATTATTTACATATAATCAATATATTTTCTTCATATTATACATTGGCCAGTACATTATACTTCCATCATTTTATTTAAGTAACATATTTTTTTATTCAGAAACATGGTATTTCATCAAGGTTTTTGTAAATAACCTAAGAAATGCACAATTAATTTTGTCAGTGGAATCATTTATTTAGAAAGTACAATATTTTTCTATCAGTCGGTCCAAGGTTGACTAACAATTAATTTCAGTAGAAATAAGAATAAATGTTTAAGACAAATTAAAACTATATGAAGTGTTCAAAAAGTATACATTAAACCTCGGTATTTATTAATTCATTTAGTAATAGTAAAGTATTAACTGATAAACATATATTACAATCAAGAATTCCGAAAAAAAAAAAATATATATGTATCATACGTTCTTTCAAAATTTGAATACTGTGCGCTAGTGTGGTCGCCTTCATATGGTGTACATATTAAATCAATAGAGCGAATTCAAAATATTTTTCTTAGATTTCTTTATTTTAAGATCTATTCACATTACCCAGCTGAATCTGTTACATATTCCCATATGTTTTCTATGTTTAATTTAAAATCATTAGCTTCAAGACGCAAAATAATATCAACGAAATTTTTGTACCAAATTATTCATAGTATTATAGATGATCCGGTATTGCAACATCAATAAATAAGCATGACTTTTTTTTTTATTAATTAATATGATATCTGGGCGGTTGTAGTCGACAGTCCTATCAGTTATTATTGGCCTGTCCCAGTATAAGACAACTTCAGTAGATTCAAGAACTGCCTCTGGTTCATATTTATAATGTGGTGGTGGGTTCCTGATTAATTCCAACTTTTGTGCCAACTGTAGGTGTATAATTTTACAGACTTGGTTATGTCTACACAGGTATGCGCTGTTTGCTAGGTGTGTGCAGCCTCCGATTATATGGTCGATTGTCTCTGTTGGAACATTACACTTTCTACACCTGTTCTCGATATCGGCTTTGAGGATGTATTTCTCATAATTACGCGCGCGTATAACACCACCTTGAATACCAGTTAAAAAACCCTCCGTTTCAGCATGTTGCAAATGTTGCATCTGTATCTACTGCTGCACATTTAAGTGAGGCGGGGTATTTTCCATGGAGTGTCTTTTCTTGCCAACTTTTCTCAACAGTTGCCTCAAGGTTCACAATCACGTCTTCTCCGTTAGCCGGTATGTTTAAGTTTAACGGGGTGTAATTAAAGTCATGTGCTCTAACAATGTTAATGCGATTATTATTTATTCCAAGAAAGTTAGTTCGCAGGTTAACTTCTTGTGTACGACATGCTTGGTGGATGTTAAGAAGCCATCTACCTCCTCTAGATCTAGGTAAGTGAAGTCTTTCAACTACCGATCGTGGGTGATGTACGCGAAATTTGGTGAGTAGTGTTCTAGTTTGGCGGTCTAGGTCATGAAGCTCAGTGTCGGAGAATTTCAGTATTCCAAATGAATAACACAAGGTAGGTATTACCCATGTATTTATAACTTTTATGATGTTCCGGCCACTCAGGTAAGTATTTAGAAGCTTGGTCATTATTTTTTTATATTCCTGTTTAGTTTGCATTTTTACACCTTTATGATCTATTGTGCCCTTTTGCAGCATCCCCAGATATTTATACGCATTAATTATATTCATTATCAACTTCATAATGACCGTAACAGGTCGAAACTTAAGTCGTGAATTTTTGTATATATGTAAACAATATTACAATAAATTAATTGTGACTATTCCACTCCTATTGTATGTAGCCAATGAAAATGAGGCATGTGATATTTTTTAGCCAATCACGTCAATTTATAAGTGAATAAACACTAAGTTGCTGTTTATTCACCTGAATAACCTGAAGTTAGCTATTTCCCGACAAATGAATTGAATTAGCCTTGATAAAAAAGCGAAAAACGTTGTTTCTACGTATGTCAGTTGCAAGTAGGTTATAAAATCAAAAGGTTTGGTAACACTTCATCATCCATAATAAATGCGACGGTGACAAGTTCTGCACCAAAAACCAAACTTAAACGAGATCGTGTGTTTGGAAACGATTTGAAGAAATCTGCGCCGATAAAAACTACCAGTTGTTAGCAACTTTAATGGAAACTCTTGCCGCGATTATGATGACTGGGCGTATAATATAAAGAAGGTAAATGCAAATGATTATAAGGGAGGTGTTATTTAATCAATGTCGTATGTTTCGACCAAAATACTGCAGGAGATATATCATAAAAATTTTAATATAAACATTGAACCATTCACCGATATTAGTTTCAAGTCGTGGAATAGTCTTTCCAAATACCATTCGTGATGACAATTAAATCGGAATAAATTTTGTTTTTAGCGCATTCAAGTTTGTTGCTTAATCGCGATTTATATTCGAGCAACTGTCACGAAAAAATCACGAGCCGCCAGGCTCATTAAAATCGCTAAGCAACAAACTTTCATGCAAAAACAAAATTTATTCGAGTAAATTGCCATCACTTATGGTATTACTTGTGATAAAAACATAGTAAGTGTTGCCCAGATTTGATAAGTGCCGCGGACCAATAAAACAGAGTTTCAGATTCCCCTAAAGACTTTAAAACTAGAAGAAATTCCATAATTACAGCTAATTCCTGTAATGAAAACAATGACAATGTAAACTGTGCCAAGTGTTTGGACACTTCTACTTTATATAATCATTGTTTCTGCTTTTGGTGGCGCCATGATCTATTGGAGATGTATCCGGGCCCAAACAAAGATAGCGCCCCCTACGGATGGACCGCCTTCCGGAGGAAGTCGAATCTGAGGATGGAAGAGAAACCAGGCACCTGGTATGTTGAAGATATTAAACAAAGAATATGACCGATTATACTGGTTGAACTGTTAAATAGGCGGCGGAGGAAATCAGCTCTATGAGCTAGTACAATTTTGACAACCCATTATAACGCATTGCAATTGATGTTTCTGGGCCAACCCCAAAGTCTCACTTTTGCCGTATTCATGGACTATCGTAGTAAAGGGATATGCGTCGAATACCCATTTCGTAATCAAGAAACATCAGCATTCGCTTAATGTTTAGTTGTGGGTATCGTCGACCCATTTACTATCGATCGCTAATTCTCGTAGGTATTCTATGATCATCAAAGAAACTGTGACCGATATTTTCATCTGTTTTTACATGCCTTCCAACCAGTTGTTTGTGAAAAAGAACGGACAAACTAAAGCCGATCAAGGGCCGTGAATCAAGTCGGCTTCTACCGCAATAAGATTATGTAATTGATTAGAGGCGCAGAATGGATGAAGTTCATAACCAAGTTCGATAAAATATTCAACTGACAAGTAATCAAAAAAGAACATTTTGACGTAGACAAACAACAGCTGTTATCAAAATAGAGATATAGAATGATTATTTGATTCACATTACGGCTAAGTTAAAAACATTATGGAATATGCCGTGTCCAATTGTACAATAAAACGGCGACGTAGCGACGTAGTATACCAGATTCAATGAACGCCTCGAGTTATTTCAATCATATAACTGCTTATGTTAGAAAAATATAATGCTGCAATTCATGCCATTCTGGATAAGAACAATGAGAAGAAAGGTCAATATTATGTACTTCAAGGAGAACAACGGGAATTGCCCCAAGTACCGTCTGATTGTTATTCGTTGCGCTACGCAGCAGAAGATCAGTAAGAAGTTTGGCAAAGAAAGTATTCTGTCAAGTCCTGCTATGGTAACTAGACCATTATAACTTAATTAAATGTGACTGTCTACTATCTAGTAACAAAGAAATAATCCCACCAAAGCTCAGTTCTACCGGACAAAATAAATTATAATAATAAATGGATAATAATTGTACTCATGAACATACAGATTCTGGTATGCAGTTACAGCCCATGTTATGTATGAAAGGATCCAAGTCGACAAATATTATTAGATCACAAATTTCAGGAAGAAATATTTCTAAGAAGGGGTAGCTTTTTTAAACTCTAAAGATCATTAGATAAAAAAAGATTAACTGGTCCAAGGCACATCATACATATTAAAAGCTATGAATAACATATTTGAAGAAAAAACGTAATGTATATATTTAAAGGAAAATATATCAGATACCTTCTTGTTAACACAAGGGGTTTACAAGTTTCGACTAAAATTTATTAACAACATTGATTACTTTTTTGCAGTCTAGAAGAATTATTCAAATTAAATCGATTAAGTTTGTGAAGTATACATTCTCAATTGATATAAACTTGCGAATAATTTATGTATTTATTAACAATTGGATTTAATTTGATCTACCATACTTTACCTTCTAATTATCTGATATATTTCATATGTATGTATTACATAAATATCCTATTTGTACATTTTATCATCACCTAATTTATTTAAATTTATTTTATTTATGCATTAACCGTTATTAATGATCCTAGTAACTGGCCACTCTAATGCTAACATAGTCAGTAAATTATTTACTTATGTTAATTAATTCCAATTATATTTAGTCTTGTTTTCTGATTGATATATATAAAACATTATATGTAAATGAAGATATATATTTTATGAAGGTAATGGTGGAAACCATTACTAAATGGTACTTAATTTATTAATTTATATAACATTGAAACTTATTTTGTTAAAAATATATATTTATTTTTAAGCACTCTTTATAGATGATACTTTTTATATCTCTTATAATATTTAAAATTCGATTTATTATCACCTAAATAATGTAAAAATTAAGTAGAGTTCAAAATTTTAATTTTATTTCCTTATTACGCACTATTATTTATTAGTATTCAATCTATAGCTGTAACAATACAACTTTTGGATACAAATTTATTTATAATTATGTTAATGTATACATAGAGTTATCATAATAATCTCAATTAAATGTATTTAGAGTGTATAAGTTCTATATAAGTGCAAAATATATTTTTTATTTGCTGTAAATTTTCGAAAGAAAAAACCGATTTTAATTTATTTAAATTTTTTGGCCACCTGATTAATCAACTTTTGTTAAAATTTAAAAGTACCTGCTGATAAATTATTACATTGTACAATACAGTAAGTAATGCTAATGCAAACCGATAAGTACAATTTACATGGTTGCTGATATGTATGAAAATGGTGGGATATCTACCAAAGTAAGATAGCTGCCGAAAATTTTAAGATACAAATGTTTTAGGGTCTTTTTAAACGCTTACAATAAAGACACATTGAGTATACAGGATCAGTCAAAAAGTCAGGATGAAATAAATGTATCACGAAGTGAAAGCCTCCACAATTACTTATGAAATAAATTTGTTTTTTCTTTAACACCCTGCATATCATATTTCATTCATCTCAAAATTCTAAACAAAATTCGTACAGCACATCATAAAGCTAAACTTGACCGTTTTAGAGATATCGACTTTGAAAATCAGTTTTTATAACTTATTCAAAAATAGTTAGACATCAAGTTACTATCTCCATAACAACGGTGCGTCGTTATACACAAAAGTACATTTACCATAATATGTAGTTGTTCGTAATACGACGTCATGACGAAGTAGTGAACACTTTTCATGAACTGTATCCCGATAGGGAATGCCTTTCTAAACCAACAATTTCAGAAATAGTACACCGTTTTCATGAAACTGTAGTTCACAGATCCACCAAAAAGTCAAAAGAGTAATTCTATTGAATGTCATGTTAGATGTGGTAGAAAATTCAATGAACAAAACAGAGGGCTTTAAATCATAACATGAGTCGATATTCCATTCAAAAAAATTGCAAAGTAGAAAAATTCCATCCATATAAAATTAACTTGGTACAAGAATGTGAAGATTTTGATCGTAGAATCGATTTATGCGAATCTACATTTGTGCAAACACATAACTGTAGGTATTGGTCAGATCAAAGTCCACATTAGATGGAGAAAATTCACATCCAACGACAACAAAAAGTAAATATTTGGTGTGGCATTATTTCCCAATTTTCTGGCAGAACAAATATTGTTTCAACAAGATGGAGAACCTCCACATTTTGACTTGCAGTACGGGCATATCTAGATGAAACTTTTCCTGATAAATGGATTGGACGTAAGAGGCAATTAAATGGCCAACTAAGTCTCCTGATACGAGCCCGCTTGATTTTTTTCTGTAAAAAGAGTTAAGAAAATAGATAACGCATGAAATATCTAGTATTCCTCCCAATACCCTTTTAAATTCTGTACACAATTTTGTTCAGCGAGTTTATTACTGCACAGGAGGTAAATGGTCAACACTTTGGGCACCTTATTATGTTGTTATGGAAATGGAAACTTTTAAAGGTAATTTGATTGTTATTTTTGTATAATTTATAAAATGTTCGATATCTCTAAAACGTTCAAGTTTAGCTTTATGATGTGCTATACGAATTTTGTTTAGAATTTCGAAATATATTTTGACTGATCCTGTATACTTAATTTCTCTTTATTATAAAAAGAACTAAAACTTTTGTATTAACTTTTTCGCTAGCTGTCTTACTTTAGAAAATAACCGACCGTTTCCATACATATCATCGACCCTGTATATATATTATATTAACCAATTATGTATTTAAATATTTGTAGTTTTTTTTTAATACACTACACAAGTGATGAATTTCTAAAAAAGTCAATTAATTATAAAATTTAAGTATCTAAAACTAAACGCAATTAAAAGTTTAAAATATATCACAAGTTGATTTATTTGTAGATTACTTTTGTATAATTTAATATTTGTTAGAGTATTTTTCAGGGAGTGGTTTAATGTCTTTTTTATATATTTTATTACGAAAAATAAAGATTTACAAGGGATGATTGGTTAGTATTGATTGTTTTCGTTGTGAAAATAAAAAAAAATACTTTTGTAAAACACGATATCCAACCAAATCGAAAGTTTTGATTTAATACTTAACAACCGTTGCGTGCAATTATTCCGTTCAGCAGACACTAATTAAAATTATAGAAATTAATTGAAGCCAGCACGACATCACTCCAATATCCCTCTGCAATGCAACCAATAATTAACTAAATAAATGCCCATATTTAGCGCATTATTCAAGTGGCATATATCATGCGTATATTTTTTCGAACAAAGCGAGTCAATTAATTTAAGCAAGTAGTTACATAATACACGTGTGTGATACTGGTAGAGTGCAGCCGGCGGGAGCCTAGCCCAGGTGTGACTGTACCTCAGCAGTTACATAATCTACAGATATCTGGAGCAGATTGATCGACCTTCGGTTTCGGTGATCGCCCTACATATGTACATTATGTTTAAACAAATTTCATACCTAAGTCATATTTGGAAACACATTGTTAAGTTCAATTTAAATAAACGAACATAATTTTATTGTTCTATAAAAAAAACAATTATTGTAATTGTTTGTCGTTTCAGAATTAAACATATAATATAATTCTTGAATCTTCTCGGCGTTTACTTACATTTCTATTTTTTTTTTTTTAAATAAACAAACACTTGTTTGATTATGATTACCGTGTAATCGAAACTAGTCACGAAAAGTGTAATAAAAAGTGCTATAAAAAAGTTATAAATTTTCTTTATTTTAAAAAATTTAATATAATGTTATTCAAATTTATCCATACTTAAAAGTCAATCTTTATACAAATAAAAATGTTCAATTAAGAGTTTTAAAATTTTAAATCAGATAAATTAATTTAGAAAACTGATCAATTATCACATCATATATATAAAGTGTGGAAAAGTCAAATGGAATATATTCATTCATATTTTTAATATGTTTAGTATCGATGTATGGCTAACATTAAATGTTACGGCTGCTTGTCTACTCGATGTATGTGGGTTTTCCTCAAACTCAAGCATAACATCTAATTTGGTATCTTTACGCAGTGCATTGGTAGCTTCTTTTTTTATCTGCCCTACATGTCTAACTCGCGAAACTGTTTCTCTATTTTTTTAATTGTACCTTGAGATATATGAATGTGCAAAATTTGTTTGGAATCATTCTGATATTTTTGAAAATTCTTTACTTCGGAATACATATAACAGTCGTCATGGACAACAATTTACTCTATCGCGGCACATATTGAGTGCATCTGAAACAGGTGCTTACTATTCCTGTGTAAAAATAGTAAACAAACCGAAGAAATCAATTAAGGAGATCCAAATTTTATCAAGTAGAAAAAATACACTATTTAAATTTATTTGTTCGTTAGAGCCCTATACTATGTCGGAATATTATAGCTATACTACAATTTAAGTTAATTTGTTTTGTAGGAGTTCATTCACTCAATTACGTTGTATTGTTTATGTCTGTAATTTCTAAATAAATATAAATATAAATACACTATATATACGAGGGCAGATTGAAAAGTTTCCGGAATGGGCAAGAAAACGCAGTAATTAAACAGGTTTTTTTATTTTTCAACATAGTACCTTTGCAGGGTGATACACTTTTCCCAGCGGTTCTCCAACTTTTTTAAGCCTTCAGAAAAATATGATTTCGGGAACTCTGCAAAATAAGCTTTAGTGGCGTCGATGACCTCCGAGCCAAATCTTCATGTTTGTGAACAAAAAGAAGTCGCACGGGGCCAGGTCTGGAGAGTACGGGGGATGCGGCACCACCTCGTAGCCCAATTTAACCAATTTAGCAATGACGATTCGGGACGAATGGGCCGGCGCGTTGTCGTGGTGGAAGAGCACTTTTTTCCGCTGCAAATGAGGCCGTTTCTCCTTCAATATGCCGTTGAATTGATCCAATAAATCGCTGTAGTATTGTCCCGTGATAGTTCTTCCCTTCTGCAAAAAGTCGATGTGTATCACACCTTGCGAATCCCAAAAACGGTGGCCATGACCTTTCCAGCCGATGGGACAGTCTTTGCCTTCTTCGGAGCAGATTCGCATGGAGAAATCCACTAATTCGACTGCTGCTTGGTTTCTGGTGTGTAGTGGTGGATCCATGTTTCGTCCACGGTCACGAATCGGCGAAAAAATCCGTTGGATTACGCTTTAACAAGGCCAAACACTCTTTCGAAGTGGTCACACGATTTCGCTTGTTGTCCATAGTCAGCAAACGCGGTACCCGTCGCGCCGACAGCTTCCTCATGCCCAAATGTTCGTGCACAATATTTTGCACACGTTCATATGAGATGCCCGTGGTCTCTACTATCTCGCGCAACTTCACTCGTCGATCGGCTAGCACGAGATCATGGACTTTGTCGATCGGCTAACACGATTTCTTTATTTGTGGCCGTTTTTGGACGTCCACTGCGTGGTTCATCCTTGGTGCTCGTACGGCCACGTTTGAACTCGCTCACCCAGAAACGATAGTCGAAAATGAAGGTGTGGATGTGCCATGAACTTTCTGCAAAATATCTCGTATCTCCGACGCCTTTTCCTATCCATCCAGAAATGTTTGATAACTGCACGAAATTCGTTTTTATCCATTTTTGCAAAAGTGCCTGACTTGCTTCACAAGACATCCTAGTAAACAGAAACGGAACGACGCACGTGTCTGAAAATTTGACAGCTTACCTAAAATAGGTTAGCCTTGACAACCATGATAACAATTTCACGATACGCGCGCCATCTCTTGTCCATTCCGGAAACTTTTCAATCTACCCTCGTATATATATATATATATATATATATATATATATATATATATATATATATATATATATATATGTTGGTGCGGATAGTTTCGCGAAGATTATTTTTGTACATTGTCAATGTTCGGCTTTAATCTTCGAATTTGCAAGTTATGATGGTTCTAAAAAGAACCGATTTGCAACGTTTCGACCAAGTCGACTTGGTCGAAACGTTGCAAATCGGTTCTTTTTAGAACCATCATAACTTGCAAATTCGAAGATTAAAGCCGAACATTGACAATGTACATATATATATATATATAAGTTGTACATAGAAAAATAAATCTGGTTTATATAAGCGGCGAATCCGGAATTTTTTCATGAATTAATTAATTCTAATTATTACATTTATTTTCATAATACTGCACCAAAATTAATATTTAATTTATATTTTTAAATTGTTATTATAAAAAAATAATGATATGGCTTTTACTTACTCTTTATTAAGAATAAACGTTAAATAAGGTTTGACTGTTCGGTAGCAAATTTCGGTAATCAGATAATTTTTTTAATGTTAATTTTTGTAATAAAATTTAAAACAATAGCATGTTTAATAGAGAATGAAAAAACTTGTCAAACGATATATGACAAGCCTATACTTTTTATTTAAAAAATGGGGGTTGTAACTGCTTCTAAAGGAGGTTTATGAATGTCAATTTAAAACTTAAATTTTCTAAAAAAATATGTACATTAACCGAAATAATGAATTTATTCCATTGGCTTCTCCAAATTATACATATTATTCAGACGAAAAAATTAAGTTAAATATATAGCACAAAATTTAAAACTCTAAATAAGCATATAGAAATTTAATTGGCGCAGTCGGTAGTAATCAGTCTATTTGGCAGTAACCTACGCTAGCCGAACATTTAATTATTTGAAGGTAAATTATTCTATATTAAGAACTTCTTGCTGTCGCATGGGCAGTAAAATATTTTCCACCATATCTGTTCGATAGAGATTTTAAAATTGTTTGTGACCATAAGCATCTTCAATTACTTATGCTATTAAAATAACGAAATTCTAAACTTACCAGGTAGCGAATTAACTTTTCAGATTACATTATTATATCAAATATAAGGAAAGAAACACAGATGTTCTGTCTCGAATTGAGTTAAACAGACGAATATAATAAATATTATGTGGAAAAATTTAATGAATCCGAGTGACAATATAAATAATAGTAATAATAATGATTGAAATAAAACAACACAGTTGAGAGGGTTTCACATTTATTGTTGAACACTGCAAAAGGTTTCGCCACACAGTGGCTTCATCAGGTAGATGAATACTGATGAATACTTAGTATTCATCTGCCTGATAAAGCCACTGTGTGGCGAAACATTTTGCATTAATCAACAATAAATGTGAAACCCTCCCAACTGTGTTTTTTTATTTCAAGGTGTTATGGAGTTTTATCATGTATCCGCCTCGTCAATGCAACATAATAATAATGATTATCATTTGACACGTTCCTAAACTGGTAAACAAGGTAACAGTATACTGAAACTATGAAAATCTTATTGCAACTATTCTTATTTTTGAAAAACATATTAAATTATAATTAGTGAAGTTAATTATTCACCATCCAAACCAAAACAAGAAATTTTGTGGAATTTTCAAAACCTAACTTCGAGAGAGATGTAATAAAATTGGCTAGGGAATATATTTCTCCAAAAATCATTGGTATAATTTGTACATTTGTACTTAAGTATTGATGTTTGCATACATCAATGGTCGGGGAACCGGGGTAAATTACCCCAAATGGGGTAAAAATGAAATTTTGGGGGGTAATAAGAACTCCTTTCTAATTTGCTAATTCATAACCGTGTTAGTATTTGTCCAAACCAATCTTAAAACTTAAACAATTCAGCGAAATATACGGACCGGGCCACCTGACTCCCCACCACTACTAAAACAAGTCAAAGGGCGCGTCTGGACCATCGCGCATTAGGCGATCGGCGTGAACGCGCAATCGTGCACGTGCATACAGTACATAGAAAATATACATATACTATAGAAGCATCTCTACCGTACTATGGTCTGTGACTGCTTCCTGGCCATCTCTGGGTCAATTCGCCAACTAAATGCTATTTAAATGGGCCAGGCGGGAATTACGATTATTGAAATAAATGTTTATTTTCTAATTTTTTTTTAATGTGACAATGTATAGTCAAATATTTATTTTCAAATGAAAAATTTGAAAATAAATATTTGAAAACATACAGACACATTAAAAAAAATTATTGGAATAAAAATTGAAAAAAAATGATAATGAAACAAAAGTAGCATACTAACCTTAATACTGTAAAATAAAAAATTGAATACTGGTAAGGTAAAAAATAAAAATACAAAATTAGTTAATATGTTCTATATTATTCATTAATCAATCAACAGTTTATAATGTATGAAACTTGGGTGGTGATTACTTCTTCATTACACACCTATAAAAAATGAAAACATATTAGAAATTGAAAAATTGCAATTGTTTTTTGTAACTCTTTTCCAAGCCACCCAGAAGGTAGAGTTTTTTAGTTCATTTTTTTACTGTGGTTTCCCCAGTACGCCTAATCCACATTTAACATAAAAAATGAAACATTTATTTCCTTCAAATTATAGTGGATACTGTAAGTTTACTTTTTATTTAGTTTTTCATCTTTTCTCATACTGCAATGCCTGATTAAAAATGAGATCTGTTTTTCTTTTAACTATTCAGTGATCATTATTTTTCAATGTTTTATTCAACCCATTGCATTGCGCCAATTAAAAGTACAAAGTTTGCAGAAATTATAAATAATTTTATTAATAATAATAAATAATAATCTGTATGATCGCAATGTTCAAAAACGAAAGGTTTATGTTTCTTAATGGTTTGTAGTGTATATTAAAACTTTTCTTAAGATGGCAAATTATGGTAAATAATTCTTTAAAAATGTTGTAACAATATGCCAGTCCTTCTATAAAAGTGGGTGTACAGTATTTTAATTTACCAGGAAGGCTATCACTGAATTCTTTTTCTACACAAAAATTATGCCATTCAGTATGTTCTGCTGAATTTTGACATAATATGGATTTTTTACATGTTATACAATTATAATAATTACCCAACTTTTTACTAATAAATCCACTAATATATCCCACAGCATTTCTCACATATTTTCATAATAGTCAAGACGTTTTATAAGAGTTCACTGTTTTCTTTTCAGTATTACAAGCTTTCTTTTTAAATGTGCACCTCTTTGATAAATTTTCGTAGTCTTGGTGTTAGATTAACCACTTGCGATATAAAGACGTGCCACACAAGTCAATGTTACCGCATATTATATTGCCACGACTATCGAAAGTTAAATCGTAGCGCAAGTGGTTAATAGCTGCTCCCATTCCCTTTAATAAAATCACGTTTGTTAACAGTAAGATTTATATCAAGTTGTTCATTATTTAATGATACATTATCGAGATGTGGATCTGGTATTTCAATTGAAGCAAACTGTAGATTCTCTTTATTTTCTATATTTATGGGTAAAAACAATGTGAGCACAGCTGAAGTTAATACGGTATTATTAGAAAAATGAATATGAAAAACTTTTCTTTTAGCACAAATTTCATCGGGTGTCATGGTTATTAATTCTGAATTATCACATGATTCTACCCATAACTTAAATCTTTCCATATCCTTATTTGGTTTAGGAAAACTATACCTACTTGAAGTTTTATCTTCACAGTTCTTAACCATACACGTACGATATCTTACCATTTTGATAATATATGCTTGCAAATAAACAAGTGTATGACTAACAAAGAAAAGAAAATTACTTACCTTTCTACAGCCAGCTGACAGCCAATATCGACGAAATTTGCAATCAGAACACCCAATAAACGTTTTAAAATATTTTATAGCGAATATTGGGCTAATAATAGTAAAATAATGCTAATCTAACAACGATAACCTGCAAAACGTAAACATAACTCTACAAAAACAGTGGATAATGTAGGGAACGCTTGGGAAATCTGAATTTTTGGTCGAAAATGCCATCTTCGGGGTAGTTCGCCAACTAAAGTCCTGTTATAAACAACTCCGTATGAGTGAAACGGCCCTGATACAGTATTATAGAGACTGTCGTGATGCTCACACGTCTTCGAGTGCTTGAGTTTATAGTTGACCAGGCAGATCATATCATCACTAATTTTAACGATCAAGGTAAACTGACATTTAAAAATTTAATTTAATGAAAGCGTTTTTTAACCACTGGTTCTGTCACCTTTCAGATGGCAGCAAATGGAAATAGGAAAAGAACATACCAAGAAGAATTCCTTAATTATGGTTTTACACAAATAAAAGACAAAAGTACAATGAAACCACAGTGTGTTGTATGTTTGAAAGTACTGATTTCAGAATCTTTCAAAAAAAGTCAATTGAAGAAACATTTGGATAATTTGCATTCACATCTGTCTTCCAAACCGCGAGAATACTTTGTAAATTTAGAAATAGCTGTTAAAAGGCAAAGATTGGACAGCAACTTGTTAGGTACCTTTGATCAGCATTCAGCATCAAAGGCTAGCTTTGAAGTAGGCTGGATGATTGCCCGAAACAAAAAACCATATACTATTGGTGAATATTTGGTTAAACCAGCAGCTGTGAAAATGGCAGAAATCATGTGTGGTCAGAAAGAGGCGAAGAAACTGAATACAGTGCCCTTGTCTGCAAGAATTCAGCTTGATGAGACTACAGATGTTAGTAACAATTCACAGCTAATGGTGTATGTTCGCTACAAAGGTACAGATGCAATTGAAGAGGAATTGTTGTTTTGTTCTCCTCTCGAGTTGAGATCTCGTGTAATTGATGTGCATAATAAAATAAATGATTACTTTAATACTGAAAGCATTAATTTAAACTGGGAAAACTGTATTGCTGTGTCTGTTGATGGAGCGCCAGATCATATTAATGGTTTTTCGGCTTTTGTTAAAAAATTGCTGTGTCTGTTGATGGAGCGCCAGATCATATTAATGGTTTTTCGGCTTTTGTTAAAAAAATTAATCCAAATATTGAAGTTACCCACTGTATGATCCATCGCCAGGAACTTCTTGTGAAATATTGGGAACCTACACTGGAAGCCGTCATGCATAATGTCATCAAGATTGTTAATGCTATCAAAGGACATGTACTAAACACGCGACTATTTCGTGAATTATGCCAGGACGGCGAAGCTGAATATACGGACCTACTTTATTATACAAAAGTGAGATGGCTCTCTCGTGGAAATGTTCTAAATCGAGTATGGGCTCTCAAAACTGAACTCTAAATGTTTATGGTTGATCAAAAGAATATTCTCGCAGATAAGTTTAAAAACGCCTCGTGGGTTGCGTGTCTCACATATTTAGCTGACATTTTTGAGAATATAAATATATTGAACAAAGAGTTGCAAGGAAAAAATATTATTTTAGCCAGAGAAATAGTGTCAGCGTTTGAATTGAAGCTTCAATATTGGAGACAGAAAGCAAAACAGAACAAGATAGCTTCTTTTTCAAAGTTAGCTTTGTTTTTTGAAGATTGTGAAAATATTACTTTTGATGACATCAAGGACACAGTTATCAGACATCTTACCAAACTCAGTGAGCGTTTCTCTGATTACTTTCCAGATCTTTATATAAATACTGTCAGTTGGGTTGTAGATCCTTTTAAATGTGACATTGCTAGCGTACCAGAAGATCCTCCAGGTTTGGCAGAGGAAATTCTTGAACTTCGATGTAATACTGAAGCACATATTCAATTTGAGAGCAAAGCAAATCTGTCGTGTTTTTGGTTGTCAAAAGCTGTAAAGGCCTTGAATTACACATGAGGAGGCGGTAAAAAAGTTGCTGCCATTTGCAACAACCTACCTTTGTGAACAAGGCTTTTCCACTCTAATGAACATAAAAATTAAGAACAGAAATCGATTAAACGCCGAAGACTGTAACCAAATTGCTCTTACATCAAAAAGCCCCAATTTTGAAATTATTGTATCAAACATGAAGCAACATCATTTCTCCAAAACATGAAAGAGGAAAGTTTTCAATTAATTTTACACACTTACTATTTTCATGTAACATTTTTATTTGCCGTTTAAATTAATTCAATAAATAAAGTTTAAATTAAATTTACATTGATTTTCTTCTTTTCAAAATGAGGGGGTAATATTAACTTACGCAAAAATATTTTGGGGTAATGGTTAATAAAGTTCCCCGACCGCTGGCATACATGATTATATATGATTAATGTTAATCTTTTGAGGACATAATATAGGTTTTAAACGATACACCAAACTTTGCAATTTAATTTTTTTAATAGGATTGTTCATGTTCTTTTAATATAGTTTTGAAGCTACGACCTGTCAAAATTAGATTAAAAGAACATCATACAATTTAAAAAATAAAAATTCAACATTTTCAAACCATTTAATAGATTCTCACCATAATTTTGGCAAAGATGTACTTTCAGTAATCCACTTAACGGATAAAGGCCGAAAAATAGATTTACAAAGCTAAAACTAATCCCGAAATTTCCCTATTAAACGGCCAGACTGACCTAATGTATACGCCCCTCTTCAACGCTGTTATATAAATACAAAATTGTTCGTAATTTAAGTTACTTTTAATTTGATAATGACTAGCTTATAGTCAAAACTATAGTCACTATACGTGTTTAAAATATAGTAGTGAAATAAAGTTATTGTGTCTCATTTACAAATCATTCAAGATGTACCACGAAGTAAACGCCTCTACCATCAAATATCAACATGTTTTGTTCACCAAAAGCACCTTTAACCAGCTGATCATTAGAACACTTGAAAACTCAATTATTTTTTACAACTTACAAGTTATTCATCGTAGTATAATAGCCATCAGAATTAAAGAAAATCTTTAAACTATTTCAGCTTTTGCGCAAATATTAATTTAGAAAATGTATTAAATTTCCAATGATTTAATACTTTATCTCAAACCCGATAATTTTTAACAAATTATATTATCTAAATTTAATTCGTAAAAATATTCAATCAGAATAATAATAATCCATCTTTATTACTATTATTTAAACTACATGATAATGTATGATCATATAGCAACAAAAAAAGAACGCGTCAAAACGAAAGAAGTAACATGTTTACAATTTATATAAATATGTACATGTTAAACACTATTTAGATACTCAGTCATATCATATGGCTTCAACTCACTAAGCTAATTATAGAGTTTTTTCTTAAATGATTTTATGTCACTTGCATGCTTAAAATGGCCTACCGGTCCATTCCATAATTTCATAGAGCTATACGATGTATTTTTTCACTAATATCCAATCTATGAATAGATAACGCATAGTGTTCATAATGTATGGTGCTGTATTTATGAATTTAATATTAATGGAATTGCATGTTTCTGGTACAAAAATTAAAATTGCGTTAGTACATAAAAACTCAATATTCTGTTGCACAGAATTTTTTCAAGCACTTTTAAAAATACACTTAACAAACTTATCAGGCGATAATTTCCAAAATCATTTATGTCGTTCTTTTTAAACCTAACGATTATTTCAAACTTAATTTATATTCTAAAATCCGACGACATATTAATACCTCCGAATAATGAACGTATAAATCAAGTGCAAAATCAGAAATTAAAGATCTTAGTGGAGTCTACCTAATTGGACTGTACAAGTGCTAAATAATTTATTAATACAATTCATTGATTTAGAAAATATGGCTCCTAACAACAGTTAGAAGAAGTTGTGTGTAATTATTGTTCAGTAGCAGTAAAAAAGTATGTGTATGTATGTGACTGCAAGAATAACTATCATCCAAGCTGTATACTCAAAATTGGGGGTACATATGTGGATAATTCGTCGAATATTCATTGCTGTTCCAGTGGCATAACCTACAAAAATATCCTTATAAACAGAAATGATCCGGAAGAAGAATTTAATAAATTGGATTATAAATACTTAAAAACACAAGTGAGTACAATAGAAAAGCTAAACAGCTAAACTTCCATTGGGAATCACGAATAAATGATCTTAATGAAATTATGATCTCTAGTAAAATGGCCGACGTACACAGCGGCCGCGAAAACAAGAGCGACAAAACTGTGAATAAGTTAAGTGAAGTAAAGTCCTGTGCGTGTGGATATACTGCAAGGTCCGGAGTCCAGTGTACTAAATGCTCATCTTTCTATCATCTTGGGTGCTCGAAAAGGGTTAAAACCTGCTGCGATGTTTACCTCAATGTGGAAGGTTCGTCAAATGAAGAATGAATTGATTTTAAAAAAGAAGCATATACCAATTTAAGAGAATATGCGAATGAGTTAAAATTAACAAATTCCCTCTTAATGGAAAAAATTGAACGATTAGTTAAGGAAAATAATCAACTTCGTGAAGAAGCTAATAAATCCCGCCAAAATAAGGAGGTAAATAAACATGAAGTGCCCACTATACTGAAGTTAGCACCAACATCTAAAGTATCAATAACATCTCAAGTAAATGGCAACGATGCAAAACAGCTGCGCAACATAAACAATAATAGTAACCTCAAACCAGCGGAGGATAAGCAGGATGAAAACAAGACTCCGAAAGATGCGAGCACAGTTCCACTGAAGACATCGGATTTCACCACGGTAATCAACAAGAGGAAACGGAAGCCACCCACTAAAAACCTTGTTGTTGTAACTGGCGATGGAACCATAAAATCCAAACTACAAGCGGAACCTAAGAAAACGTTGTTATTCGTGAAACGTGTTAGAAATAACGTCAGTGAAGACGAATTAAGGGAACACATCCAGTTAATTGTCGGTAATAATAATTTTGTGTGTGAAAAAATTCATATTAATTCATCATACTCGGCGTTTAAAATAGGCGCAGATTTTGAATATCATGATCGATTAGTTAACCCATCAAACTGGCCGGATGGAATAATTTTAAATCGGTATATTCTTTGACGGGCCAAGCAAGCTCAGAGACAAATATAGCTCTGAAAATTTAAAAATGGTAGGTTTAATATAAAAGTACTCATTCTTAATATTCAATGCCTGCGCAATAAAATTAATCAGATTGAGGCACTGCTGAATGAGCATAACTTCAACTGCCTATGTTTTATTGAACACTGGTTAAATGAATTGGAAATATCTGTTTTACGTCTTGATAATTTTGGTGTAAGGTCTCATTTCTCTAGGAAACAACACATCTATGGGGGAGTAATGCAATTTACAAACCACAACGTTCATGCTAAATCATTAGAAAATCTTAACAGCTTATCTGTGGAAAAACATTGTGAAATAGCAGCGTGTTTTAATGAGTTTTTAATAATTCTGGCTTTATTACTCGACAGACTAAATCTATCAAAACACATTCTTATTGGTGCCGACTTCAATGTAAAATTTAACACAAATGATAACAGGGCGCTCGCTCTGTGTGGTTTATTTGAATCATACGGTCTTACTAGTAGAGTTAACTTTAACACACGTAGTTCAAACTGCTTAGATAACATATTTACAAACTTACCCTGTAATAATATTAAAGTTGGACCATTTAACGCTGCACTAAGCGATCACATTGGAATCGATGTAGAAATCTGCGCGATAAATCAATTTAAACCAAATACAACTACTCGCAAAATAAGACCTCTAACAGAACGGGGTCGGTTTCAATTTTTTACATTGCTAAATACAACGGACTGGTCCTTTATACCGTGTGTCCCGTTTGAAGACGCATCATAGGGAATTCCCATGTAAAATTTTCAATTGCAGTTTGTATCTCTATTATTGAACGAAAATGATCAGAATAAAATTAGAATGATTCCTTTATCTACTAAAGATATTTTAGAGGTTTTATTTTTGTTTCATTTTCATTTTTAGTCAAAATATACCTTAAAATGTGTAAGCAAATTTTTGATAATAAGATCCTCAAAATAGTAGTTGCTGTGAAAAGTCAGTGCGTGTCATCTAAATTGTATAACCCACAAATAAATAATTACATTCAAAATGAGTGTTTACAGCACAGAAGGAAAAGTTCACTGCTTTGAAAAGTCAGTGTATAACATCTAAAATTACAGATGGCGAGTTCAAAGGCACAAATTCATTATTCTTGTTGAAACGAGTTATCTTAAAGGTAATATTACCCGAAACAGAATAAAACTCTTTTTAGTATTTCTCATTTATTTTGTACAAAATTTCAAAACCGCATCCAGTTATGTAAATTATAATTATTATACTATTACAAATCTAGAAAGAATGCTTATTTAAAGAATAAACATAAAGTGAAACCGATAAATATTTTAATTAGCTTTCAATAAAAATAAAACTAACCATGTACATTAAGTTTTTGTGGATATTCACTTCTTGATGTTACAATACGAAGAACATTTTGAGACCATTGACGATTATTTTCAGACACCAAATAGAAAGTACATTCATGTGTAAAACACACACTATTTGGAAATCTCTTATTCTAGTTACACTTTTCCATAATAATTTAACAAAATTTAGAACTTGAATCAGGATCCACTGCTCAGTTCTTTATGATTTTGGCTTTTATAGGGTCGGTAACTATAAGCTTACACTTTAGATGTACTGTTATCCTTGCAACAGATGTGTTACAGTTTCTTCAGATTTCCTCCCTTTATTCCTAATAATTTTTGATTGACACGGCACTGCAGAGGTTTCAAAATTTATACAAAATAAATCGCAAATGTCCGCCAAAACTCAATTTTGATTATCTGAACTTTTTCTTTTGTGGTGGAAGCACTTATTTTGAATTAAAATATTTGTTTGTGGCTTAATCAATTTAGATGACAAAAACTGACATTTCATAGCAACTACTATTTTGAGGATTTTATTATCGAATATTTCTACACACTTTTTAAGCTATATTTCGATGAAAACTAAATATTAAACAAAAATAAAACCTCCAAAATAATCGTAGTAGATAAAGGAATCATTCTAATTTTATTTTGATAATTTTCGTTCAATACTAGAGATACAAACTGCAATTGAAAATTTTACATGGGAATTCCCTATGATGCGTCTTCAAAATAATCGTAGTAGATAAAGGAATCATTCTAATTTTATTTTGATAATTTTCGTTCAATACTAGAGATACAAACTGCAATTGAAAATTTTACATGGGAATTCCCTATGATGCGTCTTCAAACGGGACACACGGTATATAACCATAATGAAAGTGTTGTCCATAAATTCAAAAAGTTTATTGATATCATACAACATCTGCATACAACTTTTCCCGAAAAAACAATAGAGTACGATTCCAGTAAACACAACATTAAATGGTACACAAATGATCTAAAAAACATGCGCGAAACTTTATGTTTATTAAAGGAGACAAGCGACAACTATCGTGACATGATGAACCATTATAAATCATTCAAACATAATTACAGTCAAGCTTTACATGAAGCAAAAAGAAAAGCGTATACAAAGTATATAAGAAATTCTAGAATTAATCACAGAGCAATGTGGTCGCTAATTAACGTCAAACAAAGGTCTAATCGTGATATAGACTGTGATATTGATGCAAATGACTTTAACACATTTTTCTCCGGTATTGCTGACACCCTGACAAACACATTACCATATTCAACAGAGAAACCTAGTAATATATAAATTAAATTTGAAAATTGAAAATTATTTTAGTTTTACTGAAGTTAGTGAAATTGTTGTTCGCACTGCTGTGCAAAATTGGAAAACTTCCAATACTCGCGACATATATGGTATGAGTACGCGCCTTTTAAAAAATGTAATTAATAGCATTATTACCCCTCTAACAAAACTAATAAACTTGTGTATAGCAAATTCAATGTTCCCGGACTGCCTTCAACAAGCGTTAGTAATACCAATACACAAAAAGGGATGCACATCTGATGTAAACAACTTTAGACCAATATCGCTTCTACCAATAATATCAAAAGTTTTGGAAAAGATTCTTTTCGATCAAATGATTTCCTTTTTAGATACACATAGTGCTATTAATCAAAATCAATTTGGTTTTCGAAAAAGTAAATCTACACGAGACGCAATAATTGCATTTACACAAGACATTTACAGTGCATTTGAAACCGGAGAATATTCGGTGGCTACTTTCATGGATCTTAGTAAAGCGTTTGATTGCGTCTCACATGAGTTACTTCTGCAGAAATTATATTATCACAATCTTCACCCAAAGAGTTGTCGAATTTTGCAATCCTATTTAAGTAATAGACATCAAAGGGTATTATTCAAAAATGTTTTATCTCTGGATAAAAAAGTTAATCATGGGGTACCTCAAGGGTCAATTCTTGGCCCATTCCTGTTCCTTCTTTACATTAATGACCTTCCCTCACAACTGGGAAACTCGTCCATAACCTTGTTTGCGGATGACACAACAATTATGAATTCTGCAGACAAGGTGAACGATGCAGTCATTATTAATGCCACAGTTATTAACAAAGCGTCCGAGTGGTTCACATCTAATATGCTCTGTGTAAATCCTGATAAATCAAATGAGATTATTTTTTCATTAAAGCCAAATACACAATATACCAGTGCTAAATTTCTAGGGGTAACTATTGACTCTAAACTATCCTGGCGAGAACACAAGGAAGATGTCTCCAAAAAAGTAAACAGGAGCATATATCTTCTAAGAACGTTGAAATCTTTGTTACCGACTGAATCGATCAAATCAGCTTATTTCGCTTTGTGCCAAAGTCATTTAACAAACGCAATCATGATATGGGGCCATACTTATGTATTAAATGAACTGTTTCGTCTACAGAGAAGAGCAGTTAGAGTCATTGATTCCTTAAGCTATAGAGACGACTGTCAGGGATCCTTCAAGAAATTGAAAATCTTGACATCACCGTGTATATTTATCTTAGAATGCCTTTTATATGTCATAACAACCAGGATTTGTACACTACACATAATCAAACTCATGAGTATAAGACACGAACTGCCCACTACATAAAACCGAAATACACTCGACTATCTAAGGTCAAAAATGGGGTTAACTATTATGGGCCTAAGCTTTTTAACGCACTACCAATTTCAGTAAAATCTCTTAATGTGAATCACTTCAAAATAACTATCAAAGGCTTCCTACTACAGCAAGCTTTCTATAGCATAGACGCCTGTCTGTCGAGTAACTTTGCAGGTATTACTGACTTTTAGTCATAATCCTAACCTGCGACCTTCTATTATGCTAGCATTTTTAATATAAATTTTATTTCATATATATTATAAGTGCGTATGTATTTTTTTTCCGTACGATTATTTTTTTGTTATCTATCCGACCTGTGTAAACTTTCTGTACAAGCACCAATAAAGTAAATCTAAATCTATTAAATTGCTAAAATCGGATTATAATTCAAATAATGTGGAGACATCTATAAGCCAATTGAAACTTCAACAAAATAATAAAACTGAACGAATTGAAGAAAACTGCACTACAACTGTAGATAAAGTTTTAAGGAAGGACACTCGTTTAATTTCAACGAGCAAAAATAATGGGCCCAAAAACTATAGCGATAAAAAGAAGACGGAGACTAAAGACCAGACGAAATCAATCATTGAACCGAATGAAAAAATACAAACAACGACGGGAATTAAAAACTCAAAGAAAATAAACAATAATTATTTCAAACCTATTATTGGTTCAAGTACACATTGTGATTATGTACAGACTGTTCCAAAATATGGCTACCTACACGTATACAGGCTAAACACAAACAACACGGTGGATAATCTAACACAACATCTACGCCATACTGCACCTAACATCCAATTTTCGTGCGAAGAATTACGAAAAGATGATAGAAGAGCATCGTTCAAGGTATCGTTTCCAATCAGTGATGTCAATAAGGTGTACGATCCAATGATTTGGCCTCAGGGAGCTGCAGTTAGACGGTTTCGATTTCCAAGAAAAGAAATTTTCAACAATCGGCCTCAACCCCATCCCAACAACAACTAAGTCAAAAAATCAACAAGAATATTACATAAGTAAAAATATATCTGACTCTCACACATTTAATTAGTTCATTTGAATGTGCAATGCTTGACTAACAAATTAAACCAGATTGAATTATTCTTGCATATTAATTCACCAGAAATATTTTGTGTTAACGTGCACTGGATGACTGAAGGACAAATAAGCAGTTGTATATTAATATACAGTGCACGCCGCCTAATATGATCACAACGGGACTCGGGGTTTTTGATAACAATAACCGATTGATAATAATAGCCGAAAAAACAAAACTTTATTTTAAATAAAAATGTATAACGTAACAAACAATAATAACGTAACATAAACTCTTCAAAAATTATTACTACATACAATATGTATTTCATTTAAATTTGAAACAAAATAAAAAACAAATTCATGTGTGTTCACCTGTGCTGCACACCACGTCGCAAAACTTCCAGGGCTTTTCTCATTTCGCTAATTGTTGGGGGTTGCATTGCTCATGACAAAAACATTTCTAAGAAAAAAAATGATAACATAAACCGAAATCATGATTACTATAAACGAAAATTTTTGTATGTAGTATTACACGTCCGGCCCGTTCTTCACAAAAGTGATAACAATATCCGATTGATAACATTATCCGTGATTCTAATAAGCGGCGTCTACTGTATTCGAATATAATTTAATATCATCATTCACTCTAAAAAAACATGTACCCGGCGGAACAGCGATATTTGTTAAACAAAATCTGTTTTTAAATTGTAAATCAATACAAAAATATTCGATTGACCTTCACTTTGAAAACTCGGTAATCTCTCTTGGTAATAATAACTCATGCATCCTAACAATCTATAGATCACAGAGTGGAGACTTTGAAATTTTTGTAAATGAACTCACAAAACTATTAAGCTTATTATCGCAAAATTACTCATCCATATTTCTTTGTGGCGATTTTAATGGAGATAATTTAAAGAACACTTATGAGTCAAATACATTGAGGTATATTTTTTATTGTTTTAAACTTGTTTCTTATAATTTGAGAAATAAACCTACCCAAATTTCTAAAAATGATTCAAATGTATGCATTAGCGAAATTGACTACATATTAACGACAATAACAGACAATGTTGTATTTGATATTGCAGAACCAAATATATCAGACCATACCGCCCAAATTTAAACGTGTAAAAATAATCCTTGGTAAATCACTTGAGACAACAAATAGTACTGTAAAACATAGATATTATCATGATGTGGATATATATATATACTTTTAAACATTTATTTTGCAAATCTATTCAAACTTTTATTTAACTTCCTTTACTGATATTGATGACATGTACAATCAATTTTTGAACTGCTTTTCGAGCTGTTTTGAAACATGTTATCCTTATAAAAATAGTACTACACAAAACTAATAAACAATGGTATACAAATGAACTTAATAATCAAGCAAATCAATTAAAAGATCTGGATTGGTTACGTAAAATTACAAATCTAGAAATCGTTGAACGTGAGAATAAAAATTTTAAGTTTGAGCATCGTAAGCTAATTACTAACACAAAAAAGCAATATTGCGCGAAAATGCTAGCGAAATCTTCAAACATTTTAAAAACCACATGGCAGATAGTAAGTAAATACAGAAAAAATAAAAAAGTAATATCAAACGGGATTAATAAAATTGGTATAAACAAAAGTGAAATTACAGATACCAAATAAATATGTAACATGTTCGGTTCATATTTTTCTTCAAACGTCATGCAACAAAAAAATAATAATTTTAATGGAACTCTTTCTAAATCCTGTACTGTTGACCCGTACAACTTTACTTCAATGTACTTTAGGCTCGTAACACTAGATGAAGTAATACGCACAATAAATGAATTTGAAAATAAGAACTTAACCGGTCACGATGATGTACCAATGACATTAATAAAAAAATGTGCCAAGGAACTAGCACCCGCTCTAGCGGATATTATAAATAATTCAATAAAATTAAGTCAGTTTCCAAGTTTTTTAAAATTATCGACAGTAATACCAATTTTAAAGAAAGGAATTCCCCGAAAACTAGATAATTACAGATCCATAGCCTTAGTGTGTACATTCTCCAAAATTATAGGAAAAATAGTCTGTAAAAGAATTATATTATTTCTTGAAAAATTTAATAAATTTTCCGATGTACAACATGGTTTTCGCAGCAAGCGCTCAACAGAAACAGCTACCTTAAACTTTGTTCAGCATGTATATGATAAGATGGGCAAAAACAATAAAGTGATCGGTGCATTCTTTGACTTGTCTCGAGCCTTTGACAGCCTAGATTATCATTTTCTTTTGCAAAAATTGGAGGCATTAGGAATTCGGGGTCCAATAAATCATTGGTTTAAGTCGTATTTAGAAAACAGAAAATTAATGGTCAAATTGAATGACGTATTCTCTGGTAAATATGATATAACTTTAGGTGTGCCACATGGAAGCGTTTATTTATATTATTCATCAATGATCTCCCAAAATATATATCAGACGCACATATTTGTATATATGCCGATCTATGATCTATTATAGCAAGTGGGACAGATTGATATATATGTAATACCAAATTATGATGAATGAATTTACTAATTGGTTTACAGTAAAAAACTTATACTTATACTCAGCCATCAAGCTATACTATCAATGTGGGGAACAAAAACATCCCATTAGTGAAAGCGCTAAATTTCTGGGCATACTTATTGACAAGAACTTGTCATGGAAAATACATATTGATACCCTTATTGGCAAATTAAATAAATCATATTTTGCACTATCTTAGTTGAAATTTGTATTGGATGAAAACTGCTTATTTCGGAATAGTACATTCATTTATGAGCTGTGGAATTATGCTATGGGGAAGGTCGAAACCAGTTTATAACTGTTGTTGAAAGGAAAACAATAATTTAAAATATATCCATTTCTTAATAAACGTTTTCCTGTTTTAAAGCGATAAAAACATCTCCACCATTGTTGCGAATAACCAAATTAAATTTTCTGTTACATCTTAACATCAAAACTAGGAAATATCCAAAGATAAGTCACCGCAATTTTTATACAAAACATGAGTTTTTATGTTCAACCGTCATGTATCTTGATAATAAATATTTAGTGTTATGGGTAATGGCAGACTCATATTGTTAATATATATTTTTACCCCAGTTATATGATTTTTAAGCACTTTTTTTACGGATCTGTATAATTTCCCCTCGAAATGCGTTTAATCTCTGGAAAAATATAATTAAGCTTTTTAATTTAAAGAGCATTCTTTACTTTGTATATATAAATATATATTTTATAATAATGACCATTATTTTTGATTAAAGATTTTTCTTCCTTGGAGGATTGCGTTTACCAATTTTACTACTATTAATATACTTTCTGCTAATAAACTTCATTCATTCAAATTTTATTCTCTATCCTGTGAAATCTGTATTATTTTCCTCATTATTTAATATAATTATAGTTAATAATCTATTTTTCTTTTTATTTTGCGGGTTTATTCCAAATTACAAATTGAATTTATAGCATTGCTTTTTTTTGTTTTCGTGGAAGTGGAGAGATCTTGCATAAGACACCTAGAGGCCGATCTTCTAGGTAGTGTCAGATTCTTACTGACTAAAACTCCACTCCCTTGCTTTACAAATTTTATTTAATAAATTTTCTTAGCAGGTTATTGATTTGGATAGTTTAATGACTGTAGAATGACTGAGTAAATGCACAAGTGTGAATTTTATATCATGATGAGGAGTAATAGTTTTAAAATTTTGTTGAATTTACCAAAAAATTTTGAAAAAAGTGTATTGCCGTGATGGGTGATTAATCGTCTAGCTGTAAAGGACGTTTTCTTTTGCCTGGTGGGCGTTGTAACTCAATGTGATCCTGCAGAAGGCAGAGGTCAAATTTG
The DNA here is from genome assembly GCA_963969525.1 of Ontholestes murinus. Lineage (NCBI taxonomy): Eukaryota > Metazoa > Arthropoda > Insecta > Coleoptera > Staphylinidae > Ontholestes > Ontholestes murinus. The sequence continues at coordinate 59,029,975 of OZ018387.1, forward strand.
GTAGAGTGGCTAAGGGCCAGCTGATGGATGAAGTCCTGGACTCTAGGGATGTTTAATTCCGAGCGCAGTTAGTTGTTGGAGACGTACCACGGTGCGTTAACAATCCTACGGATCATTTTGCTCTGTGTGGCCTCCAACATATTCATCTGCGTTTTGGAGAGGGTAATCCATGCAGGGCAACCATATGTCATTTTTGGCCGTATGATTGCCTTGTATAGATGGATTTTACTGGAGAGGAAAAGCTGATTTTTATCGAGCAGTAGTGTTTTGAGTTGTCCGAATGCTTGTTTGGCTTTCGAGATGGTCGATTGGACATGTTTATTCCAATTTAATCTTTTGTCCATTTGAAGACCGAGGTATTTAACCTGGTCGACCCATGGAATGGCTGTGTCCTTGAAAGTGAGGTTGTCAATGGGTATCGAGCGGCCCTGGGAGAAAAAGATGGCTTGGCTTTTCATTGGATTTATTGAGATTTGCCATTCAAGCGTCCACTCCTCGAGTTGATCGAGGGCGGTTTGGATTTTACGCATCATGTGCAAAATAGCTTTACCACGATACAAGTATGCGGTGTCATCCGCATATTGGGCCGTTAGTATGTGTTCAGGGGCTGGAATGTCGTGTACATAAATGTTGTACAAGGTTGGAGAGAGCACCGATCCTTGAGGGACGCCGGCTGTCATTTCTCTCGGTTCGGAAGTAGCACTATCGTAACGTGCTGAGAATGTTCTTTTGGTGATAAACTGTTGGAGAATTTTCACCAGATATGTGGGGCAATTTAGGGTTAGCAGTTTGAAAATCATGTCAGACGCGGTCAAAAACTTTGGCAACATCTAGAAATATAGCTAGAGTGCTTTGTTTACAATTAAAATCTTCGATTACGTAATCGCTGATTCGTACAAGCTGGTTGTTTGTAGATAGGCCTTTTATAAAGCCGAATTGTGTGTTTGGGACGACTTTGTGGTCATTTGACCATTCGATCAATCGTATTTGAATTGTTTTTTCGAGTAGTTTACCCAGTGTACAGAGTAAACTGATGGGACGATGATTTTGTGGAAACTTTGGATCTTTAACCGGATTGGGTAAAAGGATAACAGTGGCATGTTTCCACGTTTTTGGGAAGTATCCTGTTCTTAGACAGGCATTGAAAATATTTGCTAGAAATACAATTGCCTTGAGTGAGAGATTCTTGAGGCAGTTGTAGTTGATTTTATCGTGTCCAGGCGCTTTTTTGTTTGGCGCCAGTTTGATTAGGTCTTTAATTTCCCTGACCGTTGTCGCTTTAGGGACGGAGTTTGGAGATCGTTCAAAACGATGAAGCGCCTCTTCGATTTCATCCAGGAGTTCATCACTCGTGGTTTCATCGTTCGGCGAGAATTACGATTCGAGGCTATCCGCAAAGGCTTCGGCTTTGTCTTCCGCAAGGTAGACGAGACCGTTTCGCCCATGGATAGCAGGAGTCGCCTTTCTGGCTTTAGTGAAGTTCTTTGTGAGCTTCCATAGTTGGGGTTTGTGTTGGGCGGCGTCGTCGATACGCCTTGCCCAACGGGCATTTCGGATTTCTTTAAGCTCTTTCTGAATTTGATTTTGCAATCTGTTCAGATCCTGCTTTGTTTGGCGACAGCGTGTGCGTTGCCAATTTCGTCGGACACGATTTTTTTCCCTAATTTTGTTTAGGAGATGTCTTGGAATATTGAGCGGATCGCCCGGAGAGACCTTCTTCACTGATGTGGAGTCTTCAATGGCTCTATGAATAGCCGCTGTGAGGATATTAATACCCTCATCTATTCCTTCACGATTACGCATCGCCGGAATCGACGGTACATGTTTCGAGATGGAATTATTGAAGAGTTTCCAATCAGTGATTCTGGTTGTTCTCTCAAGTCTGGATATTTCTGTGTGTATATCCATTATTACTGGATTGTGGTCTGATTGTAATTCTGAAGTGGTCCAGATATCTATGTCTTTCTCAATTTTGTTGACTATGAAAAAGTCTAGAATATCAGGACGGTATCCAGCATTGTGAAAAAAAATAGGTGAGTTCTGGCTTAGTGCTTGGATGGGCAGTCTGGGCAGCATCCAAGCTGGCACAGTCGAGTCACAAATCAAAGAGGCAAAAAACTGTTTGAATATATTACTCATAATATATTCAAACAGTTTTTTGCCTCTTTGATTTGTGACTCGACTGTGCCAGCTTGGATGCTTGGCATTGAAGTCGCCCCCGAGTATTGTGGGAATGTCCTCGTTGAGGATTTTGTCATAGTCCGCAGGGAGGAATGGCTTTGATGATGATTGGTAAACGCTAGTTATTTTGACTTTTTCGCCGTTTAAGCCGACGATGATAGATGTTGCCAGATTTTCAGTGTCTGGACTTTCAAGGACTGTATAATCGAGCCCATGCCTTACGTAAATCGCTGTGCCGCCTCCTGCACCGCGATTAGGGCGTGGGGTAAGATGGAGAATGTAGCCATTTATATATAAGCTGCGTCGAGAAGAAACTCGAGATTCGCTTATTAGCATTATATGAATGTCTAAGGTACGCATGAACTGTTCCAGTTCCGACGTTTTACCCGTTAGACCATTTGCATTCCAAGTGCAGATTCTGCACGCATTGACATTTGTCAATATTGCATCGACAAGTTCTTTAATTGTTATTGGGGGAGAGGGAGGATAGGGATACTAACGTTGGTTTGATTCCCTCAATCCTTTGGAGTAAGGCTAGGAAATCAGGGCTTGAGAGCATTTCCAGCGTGCTCTTTAAGTTAGCGTTATTATCGCTAGGTGTAGGTTGATTTTGATTTTGGGGAACAGTGGAGGCATTACTGTTTTTCTGCTGGTGTTTTATTTTGGGGAACCTATGGCATCCCTTATAATTGGCAGTGTGCTGGCCATTGCAGTTGCAGCACTTGGGGTCACCGTCTGTCTCTGGATTGCGTTTGCAATCCGATGTTTTGTGATCTCCTGCGCATTTTACGCAGCGAGGGGCGAGGTTGCAGCGCTCTGCACCGTGTCCAAGCATTGCATTGCTAATTTGCCATAATCTTAAGACCTGATTTTGGGTGAAATTTGCGTGGCTCGGTTATGATATCATGTTCAATAAAAGAAAAACTTGACAACAGCGGTATCTTCTTAAATGGTGTTCAAAATTTATATTAAACAAGTCAAATACTTAACAAAACCGCTAGCAAATATCTAGCGATTTTAAAAAATAAAGTGCAACTTGAGCAATCAAATATGAGGATTTAATAAGAAACAGTCCTCAGTTTGTATATATTGATAAACTACTATATCTATATATAGAATATCCATCCATTGAACTAGCTCAATTTGGAGACCGTTGCACTGAAGATCTAAAGGTCCTTGATTCGATCTATTTCTCACGTTTGTTATAATTTAGACTACTAATGTTCTAATATGTAGACGAACTAATCAATCCATAAATGGACCGAAAAAAGATTTTTTTAATGTTGATCCTTAAAATACAATTTTGCTAAATATACATAATACTTTGATAAAACATTAAAAACAGTATTATCATTTTTGGTTACCAGCCTCAAATTATAAAATAAAGCACTAAAATCCTTTCTTCCAACAGTTTATGACAAACGCCACATCAAATTAGTTGATTTGGTTTTCATATACATCTTTTATCATAACAGTTTTAAAAATTATAGTGTATATATTATAATAATCGTACTTATTCATAAGGTTCCTTAAAATTTTCCAAATGAAAGTTACATATCATAAAATATTCATTGTTTGCATCTTATAATAAATATTTTATGATATATAACTTTCATTTGGAAGATTTTAAGGAACCTTTTGAATAAGTGCGATTATAAGTTAATTTAATCTAACACAAGAAAATAACATAAAACAATTGCCGAAACCAGGGATCGAACCAGGGACCTTTAGATCTTCAGTCTAACGCTCTCCCAACTGAGCTATTTCGGCAGATAAACGTTACATTATCGTAAAATTTCCATTGTAAAACATAAATTAAATTAATTTTAATCAGAAGGAACAGAACAAACACATTGCTATTGCAATTTCGGCGGATGGAAGTTACATAATTGTAAAATTTTCATTGTGAAGCGTAAATTAAATTAATTTCAAACAAATGAAGCAACTCAAAAGATTGCCAGAAATGCAAATTTAATTGGTATCAAGCAGAAGAAACAACATAAAAATAATGCCGAAACCAAGGATCGAATCAAACACCTTTAGATCTATAGTGTAACGGTCTCCAAATTGAGCAAGTTCGATGGATGGATATTCTATAATCGTAAAATATGCGTTCTAGGATTCAAATTAAATTAATCTCAAACCAAAGAAAAACACTAAAAGATTGCCGAAACTAAGGACCTTTAGAACTTTAGTCAGATAAAAATTATATAATCGTAAAATTTACATGAATGCAAATTAAATTGATCTCAAATAAAAGAAACAACACAAGCAGATGCTCAAACCAGGGAAAAACTAGGGACTTTTAGATTTTCAGTCTAACACTCTCTCTCTCTGCCCACTGAGCTATTTCAGCGGATTGACTCTACATAATCATAAAATTCCCATCGTAAAACACAAATTATATCAATTTCAGTCAGGAGAAATAACAAAAAATATTGCCGAGACCAGAGATGAAACCAGGGACATTTAGATGTTCAGTGTGGCGATCTCCAACTGAGTAATTTCGGGGGACGGATATTAGATAATCATGAAAATTCCGTAATAGAATTTAAATTAAATTAATCTTATATCGAAGAAAAAACACTAAAAAATTGCCGAACTGAGCTATTTCGCCGGATGGAAATTACATAATTGTAAAATTGTCATTGTAAAACACCAATTAAATTTAAAAATTATTGCTAGAAATGCAAATTAAATGGATTTCCAACAGAAGAAACAACACAAAAATATTGCCGAAACCAAGGATCGAATCAGGGACCTTTAGATCTTCAGAGTATTGATCTCCCAATTGAGGTATTTTGTTGGATAGATATTCTATAATCGTAAAAGTTCATGTGTAATAAATTAAATTAATCTCAAACCAAGGGACAAACACTAAAAGGTTGCCGAAACCAGGGATCGAACCAGGGACCTTTAGATCTTCAGTCTAACGCTCTCCCAACTGAGCTATTTCGGCTGATGGAAATTATATAATCGTAAAATTTCCATGGACGCAAATTTAATTAGTGTCAAATAAAAGAAACTTCACAAACAGATTTCGAAACCAGGGATCAAATCAGGAACCTACAGATCTTCAGTCTAACGCTCTCTCTCCCAACGAATACAACACAAAAAGAAGATTGCCGAAACCAGGGACTTGAAGGTCTAAATTTTCACTCTAACGCTCTCCTAACTGAGCATTTTCGGCGAATGGAAATTACATAATTGTAAAATTGTCATTTTAAAACACCAATTAAATTTAAAAAAGATTGCTAGAAATGCAAATTAAATGAATTTCCTACAAAAAAACCAACACAAAAATATTGCCGAAATCAAGGGTAGAATCAGGGGCCTTTAGAACTTCAGAGTAATGATATCCCAATTGAAGTATTTTGTTGGATATATATTCTATAAATAAAATATTATGTGTAATAAATTAAATTAATCTAAACCAAGGAAAAAACACTAAAAGGTTGCCGAAACCAGGGATCGAACCAGGGACCTTTAGATCTTCAGTCTAACGCTCTCCCAACTGAGCTATTTCGGCGGATGAAAATTACATAATTGTGAAATTCATTGTAAAACACCCATTAAATTTAAAAGCGGTTGCTAGAAATGCAAATTAAATGGATTTCCAAAAGAAGAAACAACTCAAAAATATTGCCGAAAGCAAGGATCTAATCAGGGATCTATCTCCCAATTAAGGTATTTTGTTGGATAGATATTCTATAATCGTAACTAAAAGATTGCCGAAACCAGGAATCGAACCAGGGACCTTTAGATCTTCAGTCTAACGCTCTCCCAACTGAGCTATTTCGGCTGATGGAAATTATATAATCGTAAAAGTTTCATGGACAGTGAAGTAATTAGGGACCTATAGATCTTCAGTCTAACGCTCTCTCTCCCAACTGAACCAATTCAACGGATGGATGTTACATAAATTTCCATTGTAAAACGCAAATTAAATAATTTAAATGACAAGATACAACACAGAAGGAAGGTTGCCGAGACTAGGGATCGAACCAGGGACACGCGTGATTTTTTTTAAATTAAAATTAACTTTATATGTTTCATGATAAGTTAAATAAAACAAAACAACAAAAAAATATCCTAAAGCGGTAAAAAGGATACAAAATTTAAAACATTAAAGTTGGCGCGAAATCGCAAGAATGTAAGATGGCAGGTGCGTGACGTAATTGTCCACTTTGCGATCTGTTACAATTTTTCATATCAGTTCATATGTCGTTCATTGAGCATTAATAGAAGTATTGACGCTACATATGAGAACAAAATAAGTGTATTTTGGTGCTCTGCATTTATTATTTATCCTAATTTATTATTATTCATCAGAAGTACGGGAATATAAAATATTAAAACCACATGCTTGTGTAAATATGCTCTCCCAATTGAACATTGGATAGATATTCTATAATTGTAAAATTTCATATGTAACAATCAAATTAAGTTAATCTCAAACCAAGGGTAAGATACTAAAAGATTGCCGAAACCAGAGATCGAACCAGGGACCTTTAGATCTTCAGTCTAACGTTCTCCCAACTGAGCTATTTTGGCTGATGGAAATTATATTATCGTAAAATTTCTATGGACGCAAATTTAATTAGTCTCAAATAAAAGAAACTTCACAAACAGATTTCGAAACCAGGGATCAAATCAGGGACCTACAGATCTTCAGTCTAATGCTCTCTCTCCCAACGAGCTAATACAACACAAAAAGAAGGTTGCCGAAACCAGGGACCTTTAGATCTTCAGTCTAACGCTCTCCTAACTGAGCATTTTTTACGGATAGAAATTACATAATTGTGAAATTGTCATTGTAAAACACCAATTAAATTTAAAAATGATTGCCAGGAATGCAAATTAAATAGATTTCCAAAAGAAGAAACGACACAAAAATATTGCCGAAACCAAGGATTGAATCAAGGACCTTTAGAACTTCAAAGTAATGATCTCCCAATTGAGATATTTTGTAGGATAGATATTCTATAATCGTAAAATTTCATGTGTAATACATTAAATTAATCTCAAACCAAGGGAAAAATACCAAAAGATTGCCGAAACCATGGATCGAACCAGGGACCTTTAGATCGTCAGTCTAACGCTCTTCCAACTGAGCTATTTCGGCGGATCAAAATTACATAATTGTAAAATAATCGTAAAGTAACCATAAAATTTAAAAAATATTGTCGCGTGGGGGTCGTTGCGACTTCGAGATCAAAGGCAAAAGGATTACTGACTAATTATTATTAGGGAATGGAAGGTTACTTACTTGAAAACAAACTTTCAACTGAACTATTTATTACTACACTTGACTAGACTACTAGATGTTGGGGCAACCTCTTTGCTTGCAAGCTAATTCGCGACTGCTCGCCCCAGCGGCCCCACGGATCTTCCTCGATTCCCCTAATCAGCATAAAAATTACTTATTAACAATTATCGAGGAAGTCCTTGAATTCCGCTGAGCACGGGCGTACATACTCGCGGACAGGGAGCGACATGATATTTCCTGTCTCAAATATCCCCTGTCCGCGACAATATTGCTAAAATGCAAATTAAATAGATTCCCAACAGAAGAAACAACACAAAAATATTTCCGAAACCAAGGATCGAATCAGAGACTTTTAGATCTTCAGAGTATTGATCTCCCAATCGAGGTATTTTGTTGGATAGATATTCTATAATCGTAAAATACACTAAAAGATTGCCGAAACCAGGGATCGAACCAGGGACCTTTAGATCTTCAGTCTAACGCTCTCCCAACTGAGCTATTTCGGCTAATAGAAATTATATAAATTTAAAATTTTCATTGACGCAAATATAATAAATATCAAATAAAAGAAACATAACAAACAGATTCCGAAACCAGTGATCAAATCAGGGACCTATACATCTTCAGTCTAACGCTCTCTCTCCCAACTGAGCAAATTCAATGGATGGATGTTACATAATCGTGATGTTTCCATTGTAAAACGCAAATTAAATTAATTTAAATCACAAGATACAACACAAAAGAAAGGTTGCCGAGACCAGGGATCGAACCAGGGACACGCGTGATTTTTTTAAATTTAAAATTAACTTTATATGTTTCATAATAAGTTAAATAAAACAAAACAACAAAAAAATATCCTAAAGGGGTAAAAAAGATATATAAAATTTGAAAAATTAAAGTTGGCGAGAAATCATGTAAGATGGCAGGTGCGTGACGCAATTATCCACTTTGCGATCTGTTACAAACTTTCATATCAGTTCATATGGCGTTCATTGAGCATTAATAGAAGTATTGACGCTACAGATGAGAACAAAATAAGTGTATGTTGGTGCTCTGAATTTATTATTTATCCTAATTTTGATAGTAGATATACTATACTATTTGTCCATTGTACTAAAATAAAATTCAAAATACATATATAAAAATACTGTCTAACAAAAATTTTGATTGCACATGGAAAGGCTCAAGTTCATAAAAATATGATCTTCCACTCTTGCCTACTGTTGCCTTGATGATACTGCTGCCACATGAGGTTTCTTTGGTAGAGGCTGTTCCACCATTTTCCTGCCAAGTTTGGATTATACTCCTCTGAAGAGAGGACTTCAATTATATTAGTTATGTCATATTTGACAGTTGTTATTAATATTCATGTAGAAAGGGTTGAATATAAAATATTAAAACCTCATGCTTGTGTAAATAATAAACTTATACAATATCTACACTAGGTGGTAATTATTGCATTTGGTTTAGTATTTACAATCAAAAAGAATAGAATTTTGTTTTTGTCTTCAGAGTAATGATCTCCCAATTGTGCTATTTCGTTGGATAATTTCATGTGTAACATTCAAATAAGTTTAATCTCAAACCAAGGGTAAAATACTAAAAGATTGCCGAAACCAGGGATCGAACCAGGGACCTTTAGATCTTCAGTCTAACGCTCTCCCAACTGAGCTATTTCGGCGGATGGAGATTATATAAGCGTAAAATTTCCATGAAGGCAAATTTAATTAATCTAAAATAAAATAAACAACACAAACAGATGATGAAACCAGGGATTTACATTTAAGTCTTCAGTCTAACGCTCTCTTTCCCAACTGAGCTATATCGGCGGATGGACGTTGCATAATCGTAAACTTTACATTATAAAACGCAAATTTAATTAATTTCAATCAGAAGAAAGAAGAGTTGTTTATAGAAAGGCACTTGGTTGGTTTCACAATTTTTACGATTTATTCCGACTAGTTTCGATTTTTACATCATTATCTAGAAATGGTACAGAAGGTAAAATATTTTTGCTTAAATACTAAAATGTATGCATTCAGGTAATGAGTGCGGTCATAATTAGGGAACTCCAGATTTCATCGTTTTGGTTTACGAGGTGTTTTCTCCGTTTTAGCGCTTTGTTAATTTCTAATCCCTCTCGGAGATTTAGATTACGGCTCTTGTTACCTGCATGCAAAATCTTAAAATTATTTTCTTCTAAGAAGTGGTTATGTGTGATGCAATATTTGGCGAAACCGGTGGTGCCTTTATTCTCTAATATGGCTTTTCTTTCTTTTAATCTTATACTGAATGTTCTTCCGGTTTAGTTAAGATTTTGCACGCAGGTAACAAGAGCCGTAATCTAAATCTCCGAGATATATTGTGCTCGTGATATTAATTTCGCAGCACTTATCTTGATAAGCCTGCATCCGATGCAAAAAAACATTTTTAATATAGTACTTATTTTATCGCTGCAATTATTTTATGTAAAAGTGAATAAAATAAACTAGCATAGAAAAATATCACCCATACACACAATTCTAAAAGGTATAGCTGCACAAAATATAAATATCTACACATCTATGTAGTATTAGTACTGACACAAAAATAAAAGATTATTTATGAAAAGAAAATAATAACAATGTGGTTTGCGGAAAACTACTATCGAATTATCCAGGGAAGAATAACTCGTTAAAACTTACTAAATTAAACAGGTTAGAACGGTTATATAATCCAAATGTGTTGTCAAAAATCTTTAATTAGTATTTTTTTCCAAATCTGTGGATAAAAGGTTCTAAAATTTTGAAAATAATTTTAATAAGGATGAAGAGAATGCAAAAATAATTACACCAATAGACTTAATGAACAATTATTCCGGAGACTGAATATAAACATTCAGACCTTTTAATACCGATCCGACAAAAAATGGTTAAACTTTAAAAAGCCCTTGATAATTGTCCTGCCATCATAAAAACAAAACAAAAACATTTTTTTACTCCAATTAATCCATATTCTAAAATGTATAGAATATTTTTATGCTTCAATTTATTTATTTATGCACAGTTACACCTTTTATACAATATATAAACAAAAATTATTTCTAGAGATCAATAACTAACACTAATTATCAAAAATGTATAATAATAAACATAACAAAGATTAACACAAAATTTACTGCTCAAGTAGAAACATAAAATTTATTCTTGATAATTCCGACTTGAATTTACAAAGAAGTTCAAAGAAAATATATCAAAAGTAGCACTTGCATTTAAATTATTTGCAAAAGCATCATTCTTAGAATCGGGATATTATAAGAATAGTTATTTGAAGTCATCTTTAATATAAATACTGGGCTAGACCTCATAGTTCTCAATGATACGGGAATATAAAAATGAAAACAATGTATAATATTACAATATATCCTACCAGAAATTATTTTATATAAAGTAAATAAATCTAATTTAATTCTACGTATCACCAAAGAGTCAATGTTAAGATGACAACAAATTACATTATAATCTTTTTATCTAAAACTAAAAGTAAATTTAAATTAAAAAAATATTGATACATTTTCTCTGTATACGTTCCAATTATTCCAATTATAATGCGGAGACCAAATCGTAGGTGCATATTCAATATTTGACCGTACTAAACCGAAATACAATATTGTAAGTGTTTCATAACTAAACTGAACGCAGTGACGAAATAAAAACCTAGAAGTCGCAATGCTTTTTTAGTAATGCTTTCAATGTGATATACAAATGTCAATTTACTGCCAAAATAAACACCCAGATCCTTCATAATATCAACCCTTTCTAAAACAATGCTACTTATCTTATAGTTATGTTTTAAAATATTAGTACGTCTGCTGTAGGTGACAACTTTGCATTTATTAATATTAAAACAATTAATACTACACCAGAGAGATAGATTATCTAAATCGGACTGAACTTCAAAACAATTAGCTACATTATCAATAGCACAATAAAACTTTAAATCATCCGCAAATAGTAGACACTTTGAAAAATTAAACAGTCAACTATATCGTTAATAAAAATACTAAATAAAATCGGACCAATATGTGAACCCTGTGGAACACCGGAGGGAACGACAATAATATTTGACAAATGATTTTTAATTTTAACCACGAGGGATCTATTAGATAGGAAACTAGCAACCCAGCTAACAACATTAACATTGAACCCATAATTTTTAAGTTTTGAATTAAAATTCTGTGCTGTACACGATCAAATGCTTTACAGAAGTCTGTATAAATAGTATCCACTTGCACATGATCAATAAAGGCATCTAGTAAAAAGTTTTCAAATTCAAGTAAATTACCTTCAGTTAGTTGACTTATCTTCTATAAAACCATGTTGCCGATTAGAAATTAATTGTTTTGACATCCATGATAGTTGACAAGCCACCTACTTATCGAGAATTTTAGGAATGGTGGATTTCAACGCAACACCGCGATAATTTTCAACATGTTTGCTCTCACCACCTTTAAAAATAGCTTTTAAGTAACTCTTTTTCCAAGTACCAGGTAAGTGAGACTTATTAATAGATGCTCGAAATAGAAGATAAATTGGATTTGTTAATGTACAAACACAGTTCGCCAGAAAGTGCCCAGGAATTCCATCAGGCCCCAAACTAAAGTTATTATTAAGCCCTAACAATTCATTATAAACATCCTGTAACGATATTGTTAATAATTTAATAATGAAGAATCAATAGTATATAATGGGTTAGAGTTTATAATATGATTACAATTAGAATCAGTCATAACATAGGCCTTTGAGAAAAAGTCACCGAAAGCGTTTAAAATTTCCTGCCCATTGGATAAAACGTCCTCTCCGTATGTCATTGATGATGGAACACTTGATTCTTTATTTTTATCCTTAATAAATTTCCAGACACTAGATGGGTCACATCTAATATTTCGTTGAACACTTTCACAATATAAATCGTAAAGATCCTTACTTAATAATGAACATTGCTCTCGGAGATTACTGAATAAGGTGTAGTCTGAATAGTCGCTGTAGTTTTTGTATTTAACGTGGGCTGCTTTTTTGTCCTGTGTAAGATCAATTAAGGCCTTATTAAACCACTTTGGATAGTATGATCTAATTTGTTTGAAAGGAACAAACATCGATATTACGTTATTTACTATATTGTAAAATGAAGCAAGCATATCTTCAACATTATCACTAATAAATACAGCATCCCAACTAATGCTGGAGATGTAGTTATGAATATTAACATAGTCGCACTTAGTAAAATCGTAAACTATTTCAGTAAAGTCTAAATTTGAATCAATTACATTAACGTCAAACGAGAGCTCATAACCATTATGATGAATGGAATTATCACATATATTATCATGTGATAATTCCGTAGAGATATTTTGAATGCTAGAAAAGCAGAGTAAGTATCTCTACTATTAGGAATTGAGTTCTCTTGAAGCATATTCAAGTAACAAAATGATTCCACAATAGTATTAGCAAATAAATTGTTTCCCATAGAAGAACAGTAACCATTATTCCAAGTAACATTTGGTAAATTATAATCACCGCATATAATAAATTCACTATCAGAATAGGAAAGCGTTAAATATTCGACCGATTCAGTATGTTTTACATACTTATCTAATGTAGAATTCGGAGGAATATAAACTCCGCCTATAATTACTTTATAGCTACCTATTTTTACTAAGACAAATAATTGTTCAATGGACCTTTCTTCTAGATTAATTTCATAACACGTAATAGATCTGCGAATAGCGATAAGGACACCGCCTCCACGAGATCTATCACTAGTTAATGAAGAACGATCCACGCGAAACAACACAATTTTAAAATTGTAATTCATTATCATTAATATTATCAGACAGCCATGATTCAACAATAAATATTACATCCAAATTGCTTAAATTTACTGCATGCATAATGTCCTTAAGCTTAGTCTAAATTTCGCCTGCATTATGAAAGTAAAGCCTCAGTTTTTTACTGCTTTATCCAAAGAATTTGACGGAGAGTGCCCATCCTTTTCTGGAATAGTGACTATCTTCGGGTGACCCATAACATATTTGATGGATAATTTTTTTTTCGCCTCCGATAGCTCCATATTTAACGATTTAAGATGTTCACGTTGTAATAAAGTGAGGTCAGGTTTGATTTTTAGGTTGGAAGACGAATTTATTATCTTGCGTTGTGATTTCAACACACGTAACGCACTTGAAGAATGATCAAATATTAATTTTATTGAGGGAGGTAAGGTTCCTTTTCAAAATAATCTATATACTGTTGCATGAGATTGCAAAGCGCTTTGAAGACAATATCTTTTCTTTGTTGGTTTTTGTCGTTACAAAAGCATCAACTATTTGAAACCGCTATATAATAATTTTTAAATTAAACCAAATATTAAATCAATTTATTTTTAGACTGCAATATTTATTATCCTTTAAATTAAAATCCGATGTTTTTTTTTAATTTAAAAAATATGTGAACATTATCAAAGGATAAATAAAACTGTTTTTTGTTAATTCTACCAACGGGGTTTATTTAAGCAAAACTGAAGCGCCCAACGTGGGGCTCGAACCCACGACCCTGAGATTAAGAGTCTCATGCTCTACCGACTGAGCTAGCCGGGCATATAGCATAAAAACGTATATAAAAATAGCAGCGATGTTTTCGAACAGGCCACGATGGTGAGTTCGAACCCAAGTCGGGCGGTGGATTTTTCTAAAGGAGGAATTTACCGGGCGGATCCATAGATGTATGTGTCTTTCATTTACAAATTAGATGAAAATTAATAAAATTTAATGATAGCTAATGCATAGTATCAAGGCCAATTCCCGTTTTCATTCACCATTTCCTAACCCGAAAGTCCCGTCTAACATCCTTCCTTTATACAAAAAGCTATTTATAATATTATTTAACCAATGTTAAAATTATTAGTTTTACATTCACATAAAGATAGTAGTTTGTAAAAACTGCCTTCTATTGTTTTTAAGTGTTATTTAAAAAAAAATCAATAACATTCTTCATTTAAAAAAAAATAAACTTTAACGACGAAGATTCATAATGAAAAGGCATGTTGCTTACTTTGATTTGATTTCTCTATTTTTATTATATTTTACAACACGCAAGTTCATGCATTAGAAAGCTGAGAATAATAAATTAAGGATTTTCGATAATAAATTCACATTGGTTTAAAAAGAAAACATTAAAAGTAACACAGTTCTATTTGATAATGTTAACAGACTAGATTGATAAAGTTAATGTTTTTATTTTCAATTTCTATTATTTAAAATTCATAATTGAAAATTTGTGCTATAATTAGAAAAAGAAACAACGATCCTGCCAGGATTCGAACCTGGAATCTTCTGATCCGTAGTCAGACGCGTTATCCGTTGCGCCACAGGACCTATATGTAAAAGACTTAGGTGGTAGCTGACCCTGCTGGAAAGTTCGAAAATTACATTCCAATGTATGTGGGGATATGATAGTTTAAGCTCGTATAATTTACTTTAATTTTCTACATTAAATTGCTATTATTAGATATTTACCTCCTTACTAGTAACGTAATACAATGAATACAGATCTTAAAAAAATATTTTATTAAAATTTTATTAATTGCAAATTTTCTAATAACAAAATATATAAGGTGTTTCCTTTCAATAGATTACACTTTTTGGTAATCGAAACATGGAAAAATCTGTTGAAAATGAGGCAAAGTTTTGATTCACCATTGGCTGTACTTAATGTATCAGTAAAATTACTATTATTTCATCAAAAATAATAATTAATATTGCAGATATGTGGATTCAAAAAGACGGCGCCTTTCGTCACAATGCACAATATAATTAGTTTACTAAAAAAAATATATTAATTTACTGAAATACACCTTTCAACTGGCCACCTTGTCAATGTAATTTGACATCTTTTATTACTTATTTTTATGGAGGTGTGTAGTAAAGTCACATATCCTGATTTCAGATTTAGTTTTTAATATGAACAATAAAATTATGTTTTATTTAAAGCCAAATTTACAGATATTAGAATCATGTGCAGCATTAACACAAATCCAAAATATAGAGCCAACTAATGAATTAAAATCCAAATAATCAACAATAAAGATACAACTCCACAGAAGATAGCAAGGAATGTTACAAAATCTGTAACAAAAACTCATGAAACAACGCCGAGAAATACAGAAAATATCAACAAAGATAATGAAATATTAAAATCGATAAGCAAAACAAATGAGGAATGGAAAACACAACAGCCAAAGAAATAAACCAAGGAAGCAACAAATCAAAGGCACCAACAACGAGACACTGGCAATATCAGAATACCGATGTACTTCCATGTATACCGATTGAATCCAAACCTCAATAATGAAAAAATAAAGGAATACGTAATAACTATTCACCGTTTAAAATATCAGTGCCTTCAAACGATTCAGAGAGACTGAAAAATCCAAATTTATGGCCAAGAAATGTATGCATTGAACATTTTTTTACACCGACTGGCCACGAAGACGAGGGAATAATCACTATTATTCACCAAAACGTTCAATCCATCGGCAATGCGAGAAACCAACAGAATATAGAAGTAGAGGAAAACAACTACAGTGTACTTTGTATATGTGAAGACTGGAAAACCGAAAATCAACTGGAAAACTATCCACTGACAAACTTCAGCTTATCCGATTCATTTGAGAGAAAAATCAACACGGAGGAGTTCCGGTATACGTAAGAAATTGTTTTAAATATAAAAAAATACATGAAATAAATAGAATAAGTAAGGCGTATATTTTTGAATGTTCAGCAGTAGAATTAGAGTTAGGAAATGAGAAAAACAACATAATTTACAGACCGCTTAACGGATGTATTGAATATTTTTTTAATATGCTTGAACACCTGCTAAATACAATATTTAATGAAAGCAAAACAATATTTATATGTGGAGACTTTAATATTAATTTCCTAATCAAAGATAGCAAATGAAATACCCTTATGCAAATCATACAAACATACCGACTAAAAGAACTATTTAACGAACCATCACGGATAACAATCAATTCAAAAACCTGTATTGAAAACATTTTAACAAACTTTGAATCAAACATTTCAACACAAGTAGCAGCAACATAGCAGACCACCTAGCCCAAAAAGTTATATTCGAACGAACCATAATTAATAAACCAACCTACATATCTGTGGCTTGGAGCTAAAAAGGCCAATGTCAAAAATTGCGTATTTGAGTAAATCGCATTGAAAGTTTTTATCAAACATTATTTTAATTCTAACTGACATAAAGTACAAGTTGTATGTTTCAACTTTGGCTTAAACATAGATAATTTTGCATAGAATCTGGTAATTTACTCCATGTTTTGAAAAAAAGATTTTACTTTGAAAAAAAATGATTTGGCCTTTGTTGCATACATTCACGATAAAACAAAAAAATTTTTAGGTGACATTGGCCGATATAACAACAATAAAAAAGAGAATATAGTTATTTGTTACGAAGTTTATTATATTCTTACAAAGTTTAGTGTTAACAAAGGTGAAATAAACTAAATACATTACAAAACTAAGATATTCTACATCTAGATATGAAAAACAATATGATAGTTAATCTATTTCCTCTTCAGAAGCTTCACCCAAGTAATCCACTATGTTATCATTTGCTAACATTTGTTCAATAAAGTGATTGTAGTACATGCGATTAGTTTTGCTAATATATGGCAAAAGTGCCTTTAAGTCATTTAATTTATCCGCACTTAAGGGACGTGGTTTATTATTAAGTGGTTTAAGCTTGAGAAAACCACCCTGTCGTGTTTTCTTCTGATTTCTGGATATAAATTTTAAATTTTAAACTCGTCCTCAAAGGAATGTTTGTACAAAATGTTCAGAGAATCTGTTGAATACTGCACCCATTTTATTTTGAATTGGTTCCTTTAAGATGTTTATTTTTCGATGTACATAGTGAGTGTTTAAACATGATTTGAAGTTTAAAAAGTCGTTTTGTTCCAATTCTATAACCTTTATAGGGGGTTTTCTTGACACCAAACGTATTACATTTGCCCAATCTCGGGGCAAATCTATATTAGCACTAGTACGTTTTTTGGTTCTTTCTATATCCGCATGGATAGTGTCTGCCTCCATATGAGTATGTTCAGCCTCAAGAAACTTATGGTTAATAGTTAAATGTTTACCTTTAGCTTTCATTTCAGAAACAGTTTGCAGTAACATTGTAGAAAAATAAATATTGCGGTTTTAACCTCCGCAGGAGTCGCTGTACATAGTTACCGTGTGTATATTATTATTTTCTGCAAGATTAAAAAGGTAATGGTAAATGCAAGAACCGATTTCCTGCCCTCCACGACCAGCCATTGTCTCATTCCATAGGTAACACACAGAAGAGGATTCTTTTACTATGGTTTGGTAAATGGTAAGGTTAAATGTCCACAATTGACGTTTGTAGAAACTCAATCCACTTCTGACATATGGAGTGAATCGTATGCCGACTCAGCCAAATGTAGGTGTCTAGTTTTATTTTTATCGATTAATCTGCGGTCTATCTCGTTTTCACAACATTTTAACTGTTGAATTCCTCAAAAATAAAATTCTGTATAGGGAGGTTGAATATTTCCTTCTTTACAATAATCCAAATACAGTCGGTACATTTGAGCAATCGATAGATCGGGTGACAAGTACTTTTCTGAGTGTAGGATCGCGAATAGTGACTGATAAGCGGGAAATAGTTTTATGTGTTCTCTTATTAGGAGTTTATCCTTTTCTTGGATTTTAGGTTGGTTTCAAAGTTTTCCTCGTTTATCCTCAGAACATATTTTGCTATTGCTTGACAGTTTCTTTTGAACAATTACTCTCGCTTTTTTTAAAGTGACGTCAAATGTATTTATAAACATAATTTGACACACTTCCATTCTTTTGCCGTTGATGATTGTCAAAAAATATTTTCTAGAAAAGTTTCGTCTATTTTTCTTGCCGTCATTATGTCTTAATCGCTGAACATGCTTTTCCTCTTCTTCTATGGAATTTGCCACAGGTTTTGTCCAGAGCTAGACAATTTATAAAAATTTGTAAAGAGAATTTGTCGCTCGTCAGGGGTGAATTTCACTTCTTTTTGCATTTTTTCTCTCCCGAAACTGACGAATATTCTCTGCCTTGAGTTTTCAACAGCTTTCTTATATTTCGAGTCCAATTAGAAGAATTCCGCTTTCGTTTCCTAGTAGCATCATCTTTGTTTCCTTTTTTTTCTTCCCCTGCGTGATTTATTTATTTGATTTTCTGTCGAATCAACCAATTCTGCATTGTTAATAAGTTCTTCATTTACCAGACCGATATCCAAACCGACATCTTCACACTGTTCTTCTTGGTTGTTTTCAGTGTCCTCGTCACTGTCCGACGGTACATATTCATCACCACTATCGTCTTTAAACGGTTCTGAATCGCTTGAATCTGTATTTTCTATTATTTTTTCTTCAATGATCTTTTCCAATTCCTTCGTTTCTGGAACTGGTATTGTGCTGGACCGTGTGCTTAAATTGTCATCATCACTGACTGACGCTGATTGTACAAGATACCAACACAAACCAATACAATGTACATGACATGTGGACAGCCCGGACTTTTATGAAAATGCATATTTTCAACTATTCAGAGCCTCCTGCAACGATATGCGGCTATTTTCGGTATTTATTGTGCATAAAAGTCCGGGCTCTAGTTATTACAACGAATCAATAACCTCAAATCGGCAATATTAAATGAATAATTCTATACATCTATAAAATCTGCCTTGTCCTTGAATTATAAGTATTCATTTTCTTTGTTTCACAAACACTTTAAAACTAGAATTGCGATGCAGCTGCAACCATGTAACGTTTATGATGGCTACTGCTGCTATGAAGGTTAAAGTTAAAAAGGCCAATGTTGACATTAACCCATTTATGTTAATTAAAATAATATCAATAGTTACAACTAAAAGGGCCAAAGTAGACACTGGCCCTTTTAGCATAAACTGATGTTGATCAATTCATAGCGATATTGGCCAAAATTAAATTTATAGATCTGCTATTGGTTGAGATTTGAAATTGGCTGTTTTACCATCTTAAAGACCGTAAGAAAAGAAGTCTAATGTATTGCTTAAATCAAAACGGCAAGATATTGACATTGGCCTTTTTAGCTCCAAGCCACAGATATATAGACGATCTTGCAATGAAAAAAAAACACTTATAAATTTATAAAAACATTAAATACAATAAACTGGAAACAAATTTACACGTACAACCGTAATGATGTAAATGCACAATGGAACTCTTTCAGCGAATCATTTCCCTGAAAAGAAATTCACACAAAAAAGTAGAGGAAAATTTAAAATACATACAATAGAAGAAAAAGGTAAAAAACAAACTTGACATTCTATACATAATATCCTGATATGACAAATCCTATCTGAACTCATATTTCAATACAGAAAAAACATATAAACAATAAAAGCAGAAGTACCTGGCAAATTCTAAACGAAATCAAAGGCAAAAACTCCCAAAAACCAGAAATTAAAATTGAGGGAAACAAAACAGAAATTGCAAATAAATTTAACAATTATTACCAAAATATTGCGACGGATATAGTTGGAAACATAGCTCGAAACTCAGTATCCCTAAATATTCAAAATACCAACAAAAGCATATTCATAATACCAACAACACTTAAGGAAGTAATAAACACAATACACAATTTAAAAAACACACACTCTTGTGGAGAAATAATAGAGAAACATCTATCCTACATAATTAATAATTCAATGCAATATGGCATATTCTCGAACAGATTAAAAATAGCGATTATCATAACCATATTCAAAAAAGACAACCCCTCTAAAATTGAAAATTACAGACCGATTAGTTTATTGCCTGTATTTTCGAAAAATTTTGAATACATTATGATAAAGAGGGTAGTAAGTTGTATGAAACAAATTCAAACCTTAAATCCCAAACAGCATATAAATTAATGGATATTTTAAAACAATTTTAAAAATCGTCAGATATAATTGTTATTAAAAGTTTGATATCCCTTTCTTCACTATGTATATTTCAACCCATTTATAACACAATGTGTTCATTATCAATAGTTAAGTTAAACTGACAGAAAAAAATAAAAAATACAAAAGTTAAAAATTAACATGTTAGGTTACTTAATTATTTTGTTAAATAAAATAAATGTAAATTTCGGAGTGGGTCAAAGGTTATGCTTTCGAAATATTTATACTAGGAATAATTTCAAGTAATGGATTTTCTAGTGAACTAAGATCAAAATTCAATAAATATTTTTTATTTTTTTTTCATATTTATTGCTTCCAACATATTCAATCTGTTGTCTGTAGCGTATTTTAATAAAGTTTTTTTCATTTATGTCCCGTGGAAATAGTGTGATGTGTGACTGACTTTTCAACGTTTTGATTTTTTGTATGATATATGTGTTCTTAAAACGGGTTGATAAATTTCGTTTAGTTTATCCAATGTAAATTTTATAGTAGTGTAAAGTCGCTGATTTAATTAAAAGTATTGACTAAACTAAATTTTAAAATGATTAAAATACTCTACCGATAACAGATTGATGTTAAAAGTAATAGAGATGAAAAAAACATATAAATTATTTAAATAGGTATAAACTATAACAGAGAATAATCAGTAATTATTTCATTCTGGCAAAAAAATCATGTTGTACAGTGTTATTGCAAATATTTCATGAAAAGTGGGTAATATTACTGAAAATTTTTAATGAATGCAAGATTTTTAGGATAATACTAATGGTATATAGTACAAAAGTGCGCCCAACGTGGGGCTCGAACCCACGACCCTGAGATTAAGAGTCTCATGCTCTACCGACTGAGCTAGCCGGGCTTGCTACCCAAAAAGACTACTACAAAAAATCAATGCTTCAATTTAATGTTTTATTTTAAAACTCTGTTTAGTTTTGAAGATATACATTTTGTAAGACTATAAATACACACTTTTATTCCATAAGCGGAGGGGAAATTTGATTAATTTTATCTCATTTTTTTCTTAACTATTCGAATCCTCCCTATAAACATAAATTAGCTGCTTTCAATTCCATGGTTCATCGCGCATTCTATATCCCTCTCTCTGGATCTTCATTTAACAAAGAGATAAATTTAAAAAGGATTGCTTTTACCAAAGGGTACACAACTTCAATAATCGAAAAAATAATCAACTAAAAAAAAATAAAAAGTACCTCAAAAATTACTTAAATGCAGGTATTGAAACACAAAATCCACAATTTTCATATAGTTCCCTTACATATTTTGGTATTATATCACACAAAATTAAGAATATTTGCAGAAATATAACGCCAACATTGCATTCAAAACATTCACTAATTTAAAAATCACATATTTCGCCCAAAAACAAAAATACTAGATACTTACAGATCAGGGATATATCGATTCAATCGTCAATCTGGCGGTAATTTTAAGACCAAATTGCAAGAACATTTACAATCTTTTCGATAAAAATATATTAATAAGTGCACTTTCAGTAATTCCTTTTGCCGAAAAGGGTCGTAAAATGAACCTCCTTGAGTCTCTAGAAATTCTATAGCACGGGCTAACCCGGGAAATTCCAAGAATCAACGATCAGCCGAACCTAAAAGACGCTGCACTCTTTAACGCCATTTCACCGCGTTATTATAATATTATTATAAAAAGAAATTTCCGTTATATGAACAAAGTAAAAATTGAGTTTAATTTGTGATTAATGATGTACAACGAAGTAGGAGCCTCCATCATTAACAAAATGCATTTCAAAAACACTTAGTTACTACATAAACAGAAAGACAAGAATAGTATGTACCCTTCAATAAATATAAACATAAAAAAATAATTAATAAATAGAAATATTATTAGCAATCAGTATATATCATCATTGATTTAAGCGATGCATTTGATTGCGCCTCGCACGATTTGATTTTATAAAAATTAAAAGTGTACTATTTCTCAGGATTGACTTATTTATCTAATCAACCTAATATAACAAACACAGTTTTATTTGCTGATCATTGATGAGTTTTGGTATCTTAAGATATTTTGATATTGTTCCTAAAATTTTTAACTGAACTGAATTCTACCCAGCAGGAGTCATCTCTTTTTATCCTTTATCTAAATTTACGTGAATTCAACAGCAATATAACATAATTTTATAATAATATATAATGCTGAGAATATGATATTTATTATTTAACTGAAAACTGGCTAGATAATGAAGTTCAAAATGCTGAGTTATACCCACCCAATTACATTGTTTTTTAGATCTTATCAAACTTTAGGCAGGGGTGGCGGTATCCTAATTACAGTAGACAATAGTGTTATATCTTAGGAAATTTCATTTAATATTTCTAAATTAGAACTGACTGTCAACGGTACAAATTCCATATTAATCTGTGTGTATATTAAACCTTCAACCTCAGTTGAATATTACACGATGTTCAGAAATGTTATTATTGCAGGTGATTTGAATACCTAATTATAAGGATGGAACAATATCAAAAACACTAGAAGGATTTAATGCGTTTCTAGAATACAATAATTATGCTCAATATAATAACATCGTAAATACTCACAATCGTATTTTAGACTTATTGGATCTCTGATTGTATTCAGAATCTTGATAGATCTAACACCCCATTAGTGTCTGAAGATAGTCACCACCCCACTACTGAATAATTTTTTAAGCTTAAAACTAATACCTCTCGTCAAGTGAAATATAAATATAATTTTCGGAAAGAAAATTTTCCAGCTGGTTGATAGATAAGGCGTTGAGATGTTGAAAATCCATATTCATTAGTAGTTTACAATTGTAAACTTTCATTCACCTGAAGAAGCAATAAATTTGCGAAACAATTGTAGTGAAAATAAACACACATTTTGAAAATCATAGTTATTTACAACTTTAATATACTACAAAATTTTCCAGCTTTATATAATGCGTTATGTAAAACTGATTGGTCGGATGTGTACACATTTGATGATGTTGATATGGTATGTGAAGTTTTATACAATATATTATATAATACATTTGATAATATGTTCCATTGAATAAAAAGAAAGTAGCCTTTGAAAGTGCGCCTTGGATTAACCACTCCATTAAGGCCAAATTAAAATCTATACATAAAGCACGAAGGCAATTCATTAGAACAGGAACATTACAATATCGTGAAATATATCAGGATACCGTAGAATATACGAGAAATAAGCGCATCTAGATTATATTTCTCGCACTCAACAACAAATCTTTCATAAACCTAATTTAGTTTACTATATAAACACCAAGAGAAGAAACTCGCGGATTCCAGATTTGATGAATTATTATGAGCAGCTTTTTAATACAACAGAGAAGATACTGAATTGATTTGCAGATTATTTTGTCAAATCATACTTGCCTCGCCATACAAGTGATACTGTGCAAAATGTTTAAACATGCAATCATCTTGGAAACTTTACTGTCAGCACATTGGAAGTATTGAAATAATTGAGGAAATTAAATCCGAAACTATCTATGGGAATAGATTTAATTCCAGCTATTATTTTAAAAGACTGCGCTTATGTTTTTGTTGAGGCTATTACTCACATATACAAACTTATCTTAAAAACTGGAAAATTTTCTAGTAAATGGAAAGAAGTGGGGATATGACCAGTTTTTAATGCAGGAAATCGTAAGTAATTTATCCAAAGTGTTTGAGTCAATTCTATTTACACACATTTATCAACAAGTGAGTCCATTTATGTCCCTTCAGCAACATGTTTCATGAAACGTAGATCAACGTCGACGAATGTGTTGAACAACACTCAGGACATAACACTGCTATGGATAATAACAAACAGATTTATGTTTTCTATGGAGGCATGTCAAAAGCTTTTGAGACCCTCGATCATCATATACTTATTTCAAAATTAATCAAATTTGGACTGAATAATAATATAGTTTAGGTATTGACATCATATCTGCTTAACCGAGGCCAATAACTAGAAATTCAAGGCTACAAGTCCTATCGTTACGTTGCCTCCAGTGTTATACCTCAAGGTTCAAATTTGGGCCTCTTCTATTCTTTATATACATGGATGACATGTCCTCAATATTTAAGTGCAACATTCTATTATATGCAGATGACATACAACTTTACAGTATTGTTGAGCGTGCACGTGACTGTTTTAAGCTTCAATCAGATATCGACAGATTTACTTTGTGGTGTGTATCTACCAAACTTTATTTAAATGTTAAAAAGTGTTCTGTTATATCATACGGAAGAAAATCTAATCTAATTCTAAATTCATACATCTTAAACAATATTATATTAATCAATTTTGATCATAAGTTAACATCTAATAATCATTTTACACAAGTAATACGTGAGTGTTATCGTGTACTCGGTTTTATAATGCGCAAAGACACGTGTTTCGATCTTTCGATCTCTTCAGTACAGCTTTATTATAAAATTGACTTTAAATAACAAATTAAAACATTTTCTAAAATAAATATGATGAAATATAAATAACTTACTCAGGCTTGTACGGCAACTGTCACAATAATGAAATATAATCGACTAAAGCTCTGAATTTACCTGAGATGAATTAGTCTGAAATCAGTCTAAATTCAGTTTTGTTAATAACTATTCACTTTCACGCAGTCTAAAATACAATTTTATTTTTTATCATTTATTAGTTTATTCAATAGAAATAATTTCATTCAAATTAGTGTTGCTTTGATAGTTGTACTATTTGTAACACGCAAATTACTTTTGTATTATTCAATGTTTGTCGGAGTATTGGCGAGAGAAGTAGTTGTTTCAAAAAGTAATTTGTTTTGTGGTCTTAGTAAGACTCATTGTTGTAAATTCACGAAATGTTTTCGTATTTTTAAATTATTAGCTAATTTTCTACAACGAACTGAAGGATTTTAATATACATTCTAAAACACAAAAAATATCTTAATGGGACTAATGAAGCGAGTTTTGGATTTTCAATGTAAAGTTCTCCCAACTGAGCTATTACAGCAGAAACAGGTGATCAGATAATATTACTTTTTAGTTACAAGCTGTAAATTATATTAATATGGTGTAAACTATATTAATATGATATGAAAAAAATAAAAAATAAACTTTCTAAACCAGTGATTGAACCGATAAAAGTCCTAGATCTCCAATCTGAGCAATTTTAAAAATAATTTTAAATATCAAAGAGAAGAATATACAAAATTGCCAAAACCAGACAACGAACCAAATACTTTCAATCCTTCAGTATTACAGTCTCCCATGTATGTCTGCAAATTATTGTTTATCTTTACTGAAAGTTATAAATCGAATTAATTTCAAACAAACAAAAAAATAACGAGACCAAGGATCAAACCAGAGACCTTTAGATCTTCAGTCTAACATTCTTAACACTAGAAATAACTCACAAAATTTAGTAACCAATCTTCAGCATAAAACTCTCATTACTTGGAAAATAAAAGTGCCAAACCCAGGAATCAAAGGTTCCTCTTTTCTTTGAATTTTCTTTTTAACACCCTCCCAAGTAAGTTATTTCAACAAAGACAATTTACGATATAATGGTATTTCATTGCAAATAGTAAATTATATTATCTAATATGAATCCATAAGGACAACATAAAAAGGTTGCCGAAACCAGGGATCGAACCAGGGACCTTTAGATCTTCAGTCTAACGCTCTCCCAACTGAGCTATTTCGGCAGATGGAAATTTGTTAATCGTTATATTTTTACTAAAAGAAAATGGAAGTAAATTTAAACACTACAAACAATCCGAGAAATGTCGACTAAATCAGGAATCTTTTTATCTGCAGTATAACGCTCTCCTAACTGAGCTTTTATGATAGAAGCAATTGTTCGGATATTGTTAATATAAATACAAATTATTAAAAAAACAATAAAAAATATTACCAAACCAGGGATTTAACCATTAGATCTTCAGTCTAGCGCCTAATCGAATCAAAGATCTCAAATTCTTCTGGTTGTAAAGTTGTAAATTGAATTATTTTGAAACATTAGAAATAACACAAAAATCAAAACCAGGAATCTTTTAGTTACTCTGTATAACGCTCTATTAATTTGTATAGAAATAACACAAAACTTGTGGAATCAAGAACCTTCAGTATAACACTCTCCCAGCTTTTATCTACCTTGAATGATGTAAGTTTCTTAATTGTGATGTTTTTGCTGTAATTTGTAAATCCAATTAATTTGAAACAGCAAAAATAAAACAAAAGCACCTAAACCTAAAATTGCATAATCAATTTACCACATAACTGAATTAAATAAATTATATTCATATAAACCAATAGAAACAACACAAAAATTGCTGAAACCAGGGATCAAACCAGAGACCTTTAGATCTTATATTTTTAAGTTGTAAATAGAATGAATTTCAAACAATAAGAATGTATACCACCGTAATAAATTAGTATGTTACGATATTTCAGTGCCATGACTTTTTCCCCAACCCTCGTATTATTTTCGTTGTATATTTTTCTTTCTTTCTTTGGCGTTTCCGTCGTAGGGAGTTTGCCCACAAAACTATCCTCTTCCATCCCTTACCGATATCCAAGGCGCTTGTTTTGTTTTCGTAACTTACTTGTTAGATGGGGTAGTTTGCCCCACGAAACCCCCCTTTTTGGGTTATTACCGTATCTTAGACGAGGTTGCTCAGGTTACCGGAATTCACCACTTCATATGAGGCTATTCGTAATTAATGTAGTATATATATAGGCCACCTAATGGAGACATGTCAATCTTCTTTAATACGTTTAATAATATTATATAATAGAATATTTAAAACAATTATTCAATAGCTTAGTAAACTATTATTATTTAACTAATATAAACATTTTTTTCTAAAGAAGGCGTAACCACTGATGTACTTCAAATGCATACATAAAATCATGATGCACAAGTTCTTAACTCAAACTTGACTATAAATAAACAATCCAAAAATAAACAGAGTAGAATCTTTTCTGACACTGTACTTGAAAACTTTTGTAAAGATATAGAGAGTGAATTCTTTAATGAAACATATATTTTTTTTGTCCTCACGAGGTGGTGTCGCTTAGCGTCCCTGCACTGCGGTCTCCGTGGTCCTTTTGTGCGCCTATGGTTGTTTTACTCCTTTTGAACTCCTGTATCTTCTAAGAAGTCCAGGAGTTTCTGCCAGGGGATATTCCTTAGCTGTTCTACAGGAAGCATAGGCTTCCCGAGTTTCGCCTTGCGTTCTTGTTTGTATGCTTCGCAAGTGCACAGTAGGTGTTGGGGAGTTTCCTATTCTTCCAGACACCCACGGCATAGGGGGCTTTTCTCAATGCCCATCCTATGTTTGTGCTTGTTCAGGTCACAGTGCCCAGTGACTAGTCCTGTGATTTTTCTTAGTTTCAATCTGCTCAGTCTAGACAGCTTCAGCATGCTGTAAGGTACCGGACCATCTAGGAAGAGTCTCGTATGCCTCATTCAATTTTGGTTTTGCCATGCCTTTTTGTGCTCCTCTGCTAACTTGCGTCGGATTATTTCCTTTCCGGTTTAATGGGGTATACCGAAAGCGGGTTCAGGTCCTATGAATTCACCTGCTGCTCCTTGTTTAGCCAGGAAGTCGGCCCCCAAGTGTCCAATAATTTGTTGGTCCTTGGGTATCTGTCATAATGGTAATTGGTCCTTTGTTAAGTCCCGACTCCATTACGTGATGAGCACACCAGTCAATGGCGGCTATTTCGGCCTGGAAGATAGAGCCATGCTTCCCCAGAGCAATCGCGAATTGTTTGCTCCGGTTGCAGCCTCCATAGATACCAGCCCCGGTTCCTTTAGTATTTTTGGCCCCGTCTGTGTACCAGATGGTTCCTTTACTCGTTCCCGGGTATGTTCCATTTGTCCATTCACTCCGCTGTGGTATGATCGTTTTAAATCTGCGGGATGGGTGTACGATTTTGATGAAATCGGACCTCATTGTTAGTGTCTCTTCTTCTTGTAGTACTTTAAATGTTGCCGGTCTTGATGGCCCCATATTTAAAGTATGTCCATTTATGTGCATCCTATAGGCTGCATGTCTAGCTTCCATCATTACAAATAAATGTAGTGGTGGTAGCGATAATATGTGTTCCATGGCTGCCGTGGGCGTTGTCCTCATTGCCCCAGTGATTAGCAGACACGCCTGTCTTTGCACTCTTTCGAGTTTTACTGCTGCACTTTTGGTTTGGGTCTTTTCTCCCCAAACGAGCGCCGCGTATGTCACTATAGGTCTTATGACCACAGTGTATAGCCATTTGGTCATACTGGGTCTCAGTCCCCATGTGCGTCCTACCATTTTTCGGGTCGCAAAAAGTCCTCTCATGGCCTTTTTGCTGATGCTCTCTAGGTGGAAGTTGAAGTTCAATCTGGTATCAAGTATGACCCCTAAATATTTTACTTCATTTTTGATTAGAACTTCCATTTCATACATACGTAGTGATTTTATGTCATTGGTTTTTCGTCGCCTAGTAAAAGGGACGATCGCCGTTTTGACCGGGTTTACAGTTAACCCTTCATTCCTGCACCATCTTTCTACGGTATTTAGTGCCTTCTGCATCAAGTTTGATACAGTGGTCCCAAACTTCCCGCTTCGTCCATGACGAGGCACCATAGGAGCGGCGAGAGAACATCTCCCTGCGGGCACCCGCCAGCGACTAACGCTTCTGCTGTTTTTCCATATAGGGTAGTTGTCACAGTCCGACTTCTGAGCATCTTGTTTACCCATTGTCGGACTTGCGGGTTAATTCCTCTTTTCTCCATTGCTGTTGCTATGGAGTTGAAAGTTGTGTTATCAAACGCCCCTTCAATATCCAGAAAGGCCCCTAAGGGTTCTTTCGCATCTGCTCACTAGCTGGTGGATTGCTAGCTCGCATGACTTTTCCGCTTGGTAGGCGTATTGTTGACGGTGTAGTGGTGAGTCTTTTAAAATTCCTTCCCGTATGTACCTGTCTACTAGCTTTTCTAGTAGTTTTAAAATAAATGATGACAAGCTGATCGGTCTGTAAGATTTAGTCTGGACATATGAATCACGCCCTGGCTTAGGTATGAATACCACCTTTACAATCCGCCAGCTGCTTGGCATGTATGAAAGGGCAAGGCTTGCTCTGAGGATATCACATAGTGGTTTCCTCAGCGTTGCTATCCCCTTTTGTAGCCTGACAGGATATATCCTGTTAGGACGTGGTGATGTGAATGGTTTAAACGTGTTAATTCCCCACTCAACGTCACCTGGTCTGATTATCATTTTCGCTGTTTCCCAGTCCCGTTTTGGAGCCCCCGCGTTGGACTCGCTTAGGTCCTCGGAAACAGGATTGTCAAGTATTGCAGAACCCGGGAAGTGCGTCTGCAGTAATACCTGGAGGGTCTCTTCTACCGAGTCTGTGTACTTTCCATTTTTGGTCTGCAGTGAGCCGATGTTCCCAGCATGATCTTTGTTGAGCGTCTTGAGTAGACGGGAGCTTGTGGGTTCACTTTCTATGTCCCCACAGAATTTTTGCCGATTCCCTCTTGGCTTTTTTAATGGCATTGTTATATGCCGTGAGGGCCGTTTTGTACTGCGCCCATTCACCGATTCTCTTGGCTGTATTAAACAGTCTTCTGGTGCGTGCCTTAGATCCTTGTTCCACCAGGTGACCCTGGTTGAGGTAGGTTTGGTAGTTCTTGGGCAGCTTGCTTCAAACGCAGTATTGATACAGTCTGTGATGCTTTGCACCATGAGCTCTAACTCATGCGTTGTTCTCGCTACTGTTGGACAGTCCCCGATTCGGCTGGCTAGTACCTCTTTGTATAGGTCCCAGTCAGTTCTCCTCGGGTTTCTATTTTGGATTTCAGATGCTTCTTCTGATTCGATATCGAATCGTATATATCGATGATCTGAGAGTGATGGTTCCTCAGATACATGCCAGTGTTTTACCATTTCACTTGCCTTGCGAGAGGCAAGTGTTATGTCAATTACTTCGCTTCGCACCGCGTTTACGAACGTGGGTACATTTCCAATATTTACTATTTCAATGTCATTCTCTAAGATAAAATCTAATAGTTTCTCACCTCTTGGATTGATGTCCTTGCTCCCTCATATAATGTGGTGCGCGTTGGCATCGCATCCAAGGATCAGCGGTATTCCCTTGTGGCTCCCGCTGTGTATCAGCCGCTGAACCTCGTCTGCCGGCGGTGGTCCTGGTTGGTCGTAGGGAAGGTAACCGGATCCGAGTATAAACTCCCTCCGCGTTCCCCTTTCCACTACTTCCAGCCGTGCTGCCACTAGGTCTCTGCAACATACGTCCCATGATGGCATTAAATTCAGTCCATGTTTTGCTATTATACATGTGCGTGGGTTACAAATAGGTTCGGCGACAATCAGTCGCCTGCCCTGTATGTTTAACCCCTTTACTATTCCCTTGTGAAGCCATGGATCTTGTACAAGTGCAATGTCAATATTTTTCCTAAGGATATATGCACTGAGGGCAGCAGATGCCGCCTTACAGTGGTGTATATTAATCTGTAGTAATTTGAGCATTACTTACCCTTCGGCGATTCGGGCAACGGACTATCGTCCATTGCTCCCTCTCCGGGCACTGGAATTCCTTCCATTGCTTTCTCTTCGGTCTCCTCAGGTCTGCCGACGGTTTTTGCGGAGAGCGCCCTGAGGGTGATGGTTGAAACGCCGAAGAGCAACTTCTTCCCTTCGCTCACCTTCCCCCAAGAGACTTTGTCCATCAGTATGATGTACTGAGTGCCCTTGGGGTCCGGTTTTTGGTTAACTACTCTCCAGGTATCGGTGCTTACGTTGTTCTGCACCGATATTCTTTTGAGGAAGGTGGTTGCCTCTATTGGTGGTCCTGGTCAATGATCTGAAGTTCCTTTTCGTTCCCCAGGAGATTCTTCTCCTTGGCTATGCTCTCGAGCCATGTCCTGGTTGAAATGTCAGAGCATACTATTCTCAGGAATCCCCCTTTATGGGTGCATTCCTGAAATTTCGGTGAGGATTGTCCTTTCACCGTAGCATCAATGTTTTGGATTATCGAGGCTTTGATAGCCTCGGCTTCCTCTGCATTTATGCTCGTCTCTGGGTATCCTTTCGGTATTATAGCGAGCGCTATTCCCGTCAGTGTGTCACTGAAAGTTCTCTTTGCCGGAGGCCCTTCGCCCCCTCTCGGGATTTTTGCCAGTCTCTTTTGGAGTCCCGGAGGTGTGCTGTTGCTCGACAGGTTTCGCTTCTGCGTCCCTGACGAGCCGGGTGCTGACGCTGGTGCAGGGCGTCGCGGGTGCGACCCCTCCCCTAACGCTTGATCTCCCTGAGGTAGGTTACGCTTAGGCGTCCCTGCCCTCTGGTCGAGTTTCTCTCTCCTCTGGCGTCGTCTGGCCGCCCCCGAACGCTGCTTAGGTCGTTTAGGTTCAGCCGTGGCGGCACCAGGGGAGGTAGGGTTCTCCGAAGAGCCCCCTATGGTAGTTTTTGTTTATGTGTTTTGGTGGTCCATTATTGTTCCCACGAGTACGGAGGAAAACACTGGTCGCTGTGCGCAGTGCCCCGATACGCACAGAAGGCTCAACTACGTTGGGAGGTCGCCCGGTGTCCCAACGGATTCATTCGCGACACTTAACCCTGTGCCATGCAGCCCTAGGCACGATGTCTGTACGCCGTAGCTTGGGGGAGTTGGTTTGCGGCAGCTGGTTTAGGCCGGTCATGCGGGGGTGACCCACCTGCCCGACCCTATGCCAGCTACTGGCCGATTTCTCGGTCACGCTCCTATCCACCACCCCGAGACGCGCTCGTCAGCCTCTACCTGCAGCTGTCCTTTATAAATACATTTACATTATAGCTAAACAAACATTTTTCTGTAAAAAAAATTATATCGAGAAATAAAAGAGTTAAACATAATTTTGCTAATGTAGAAATCGAAGAATGTAAAAATCCTATGAGCATATTTGAGTCTACATCATTTCCAGAATTTAAACACCAGTTAAAACAAGAAAAAAAAACTATATAATGCTTATTATCTGATTTTGAAATAAGACACTTGTTTGGTTTTATATTGGTATATTCAGTTTCCTGATACGTGTTTCGGTCAATGACGACCATTATCAAAGGAATTACAAAATTAACTAAATAAGGAAGGTAGTGTTACATTATTTATATTATTGTGTTAATTGCAGGAGAGTCCAGAGATTAAGAGATTCGAACTAGAAAGTAATTCATTATACTGTTAACGGTGGAGGCTTCTACTTCGTTATACATAATTCTTCACAAATAAAAAACTTTTTAACTTTGTTTGTATTGTAAATAAAGTCCGTGTTATACAAACAAAGTTAAAAAGTTTTTTATTTGTGAGTAATTCATTATGATTATTAAGGAGATTATCTCCGTTCCTGATTGTCCTCTTAATCTCTAGACCGTCAAGAAGATTTAATTTGCGACCTTTTTCTGCGTAGTGGATCGGTTTGATGTCTGCTAATGTATGTCCCGTTGCGATGCAGTGTTCGGATAATCCTGTTCCCGCTTTATGGTTTTCTATTGCATTTTTGCGTTCTGCGTACCTTGTCTTGAAATTTATACCAATATGAAACCAAACAAGTGTCTTATTTCAAAATCAGATAATATTCTATTTTCGTTTCATCAAGAGTGCAGTGAGCAAGTATTTACCATATATAAGGCTTTATTGAAGGCTGAACAGATTAAGCAGTATGAAGATTACCTAGCAAATTCCGGTAACAAATCAAAGGCATCGTGGGAATTGATATCAAAATTTACCAATAAAAATAGTAATAAAAGGACTCCCCTCAAAGTCAGTTTTCTTCAACTGGCTAACAATTTTAATTATTTCTTTAAAGAAGTTGCAAACAAAATTCCTATTAGTACACAATATCATTGCACAACACCAGAACATGACACAATTTTCAAATTCACTTCCAGTTTTAATGAAGTTATCATAAATATCAACAATAAAATAGAGAATAAGAGAAGTTATGGAATAGATGAAGTCCCAATAACAGTAATAAAGAAATGTATTTCAATAATTGAACCCCTTAAACACATAATTAATTTTTCACTTGAAAAAGGCACATATCCAGATAGGCTAAAATACGCTTTAATTACACCAATCTATAAAAAGTAATACACAATTACTTGAAAATTATAGACCAATTAGTATTTTGACAACTCTCTAAAATCCTGGAAACAGTAGTAGCTTCTCAAATAATTAAATTCTTTAACGAACACAACCTTGATTACTTAAATTCCATGTATGCATATAACATATTGATCAAGGCCGTTGTGTATGTGCAGTTTTCTTGGATCTTTCAAGGGCTTTTGATACTGTTGATCACTCAATTCTGGCAACAAAACTAGATCACTATGGTATACGTGGAACGGAAAATAAATGGATTATCTGCAAGACAGGAAATAACTTACAAAAATTAATGACAGTGGAGGAACAACCATTCTAACCGATATCGTAAATATCAATATGGGTATACCCGAGGGAAACATTCTTGGCAATTTTTTACTATACGCACATTTATTCTAACCTAAAGTTGGCATTATGTTCTGGGGAAATAGCTTGAATGTTGATTCCGTTAAGGTACAAAAGCGCGCATTACGCATTATGTGCAAATTAAAATTTGATGCTAGCCGCAGAGGAATATTTATGCATGTTCATATTATGCATGATTAAAACTATATAATAGTTTACCCATCGAAATTAAGAAATCAAAATCATGCATAGTTATGAAAATAATGCTTTATAAAAAGCTTATTGAAATTGAACCTTATAACATAGAGGAATTTTACGTCAACATTACAGCATAAATTATTACCAAGTATTAATCCAGAGACCTTTGGATCTTTTGTCTTATTCTCTTCCGAGAACTATTTGAGGAAATTGAAATTACCTTATTATTGCATTTTGAATGTATTTTTTAAATAAAATTATATAAAAAAGTAGAAACAAGAACAATTATCTAAACCTGGGATTCAACCAGAGACCTTAAGGTCCTCTGTAAATAATCCTCTAATTTATCTGCTTGGGCAAGTTTTTAGTGGAATTTGTAAATCTCATTAATTTAAAAAAGTGCAGATAGTACTAAGATAAAACCAGAGGCTAATTAAGGGATCTTTGAATTTTTAGTAGACTGGTCTCCCAGCTGAGTTATTTTAGCACATACCGATATTTTCAATAAAAGTTGTAAACAATCGTAACATGAAAGAATAGAAACAATACAAAAAATTGCCGAAACCAGGGATCGAACCAGGGACCTTTAGATCTTCAGTCTAACGCTCTCCCAACTGAGCTATTTCGGCTCATTGAAAATAAATAATATACTATTTCCATTTTAGAAACTACGCATAAGAAGAAAGTAGACCTACAATATTAAGGCACAATTAATTTTACAATAAAAATGGCCAAATAAGTTTTTCCGCGAAAAAAAAAACTCGAATGGTTATATCATTTTAAATTGCATAGCTGCAACCTTTTATTTACACTGATTGACAATTATAGACCAATATCGTTAGTTTCTGTAGTATCTAAAATTATTGAAAAAAAGAATAAAGAAACAAATAACAATTTTTCTTGAGCGAGAGAACATATTGAATAAGATACAATTTGGATTTCGAGAAAATCGATCCACAACCCTGGCTATTCAAGTTTTTGTTAATAATGTTCTAGAGTGTTTTGAAAGTGGCCAATATGCATTAGCAAGGCACACAATCAAGGCTTCATGAAAATTAATTTGAAATGATATTTATTAAAAGTATTGGTTCTTTTAGGTTGTACTAATCATTGGTATTTCTGGGGCAATGCGTAGGGATGAGTTAATAAAATTGTGCGTAGAAGATGTGGAAGATATTAACAAAGCGTTAATTATACGAATCCAAGAAAGTAAAACTGATCGACCTCGTACATTTACTATAACAAATGCAGAATTCATTAAAATTTACAAAAAGTACCTAAGTCTTCGCCCAACAAAACCTAATAGTAAGCGTTTATTCCTGCGCTATCAAGGTGGAAAATGTTGCAATCAAGTTGTTGGTGTTCACATAATTGGAAAAATCCCATCTTTAATTGCTACTGAAATTACCGCACAGCAACAAATATACGGGACATTGCTATATGCGAAGTTCGGCGACTTTGGTTGCGGATAGCGGAGCAAGTATTACAACACTAAAGAGACACGGTGGGTGGCGTTCGGCTAATGTAGCAGAAGGTTACATCGAAAAGTCATTGCAAAATAAATTTAAAATATCAAATCAAATATTTCCGGAACCTTCTACGTCCACTTCAAATGATGTTACAAGTATTGCAGAATGTAACACTATATCCACGATGGCAACAACTTCTGGTTTTTCTGTAAATGTAAACAATAATTCAAATTGTACTATAACCATAAATGTTAACCCTAAGTAATATTTATTCGTTAAAATATATGTTTTCTAATAGTCACGTAAAAAGTTTTGACAACAATTTCTCATTACTTATCTACAACTCTTGTTATTTTTTTTATTATTAATTGTACCAGTTGCACAAAAAGCTTTGTGTACACCTTGGCCGCGAAATACTTTAGTGTCCTCGAGGTTATATTACCTCGACCGCAAACGGCCTCGGTTATAATTTTCCTCTCTGGCCACTAAAGTTATATTTCGCGGCCTTGGCATACAAATAAACATAACCGATCGCAAACAGAAAATATGTTTTCGCAATAAATCATCCAGTTTACAGCTAATTAAGCATGGTGTACCACAAGGATATGTTCTGGGTCCATTACTATTTCTTGTATATATTAATAACTTATTTGCTGACGATACAACTATTGTCAATATGGGAACTTCTATATTTGATGTTCAAAATAAGAACCAAACATTTATTCTTCAGGCAGAACAATGGTTCGATAATAACAAGCTTACTTCTAAAACAGTAAACATTGTTTTTACTTTAAACAAAAATAGGTGCGACAGAATCTACGAGCACAAAATGTTTGGACATTCAACTGGACAATACTTTAAATTGGGACCAGTATGACGCTGAAATAGCAAAGCGAATGTCTTGAGGCATTTATCAGCTAAGAAGCCTTACAAATTATGTATCTGGGTGAACAGTATATTACGAGAGCTGTCACTGTTATTTTCAATACGAAATTCTGATGTAAGGTCACTCGGGTTCTCGCCACACACTTTTCGGCTTGCAGCGTAAAGCCATTCGCATTATTCCACGGCACACAGGACGGTTGCTCATCAACACCGACGTGAGGCACCTACGCCGCCGAAGGTCATACAGCCGCCAAATGCGCAACCTGCGAATCAACGGACCACTCGGCATTTTCCTTAAAATGTCCGAAGCGCCCGAAGGAAGCAACCTCTCCAGATACCACCGCGCCAGTCGTCACAGCTCTGTTAAACCGCCAACTTGACGAAGAAGGCGCACATTTCTGAGATCAAGGTCTCATATAGTGGCAATAAAATCCACTATACTTGAACTATGCTGCAAGAAAAGAACAACAACAACAACAGCATCAGCGCACATCCACATGTCATCAATTACGCCATTCCAGATAACGTCACCGCCTGTGCAATATCCATCTCTTCGCCGATCGGCGAAATCATTGTATATTCAATATACATCAATCCACGCGGACCTTTTCCAGTAAACTGGCTCCAACTCATTGCTGACACGCCCAGGGCAATAATCTTAGGCGACCTCAACGCCTCACACGCTAGATTCTCCATCGAGCAAGAACCGCGGTCCTCAACTCGGTCTTACTATTGTCATCCCTATTGCACAGGCTTCCCAGTGACTCACCTACCTTCGTTAGAGGTCAATCCTCTTCAACAATCGACCAAATCCTCATCACAATCTCCCACCTACGTCATTTTCAAAATTTCGTCTATCACGGCACCAGCATCACCAGCGATCATATTCCACTCATAACCTCCTGTATCCTTGGCAAGCCAGGAAGAGCTCCGGAATTCAAAATGATTAACGCCATGAAGCAAGCCGACTGGAATCTATTTCATCGTACCATCGAGGAAATGCTGCCGCACACCACCTTCAATTCCATTCAAGATATCGAAGAAACTGCATGCCGCCCGCCGGAGATCATTTCGTCAGCCGCCTTTCCAACTCGCCGCATATGCATCAATCGTCCTGTCCTACCACCAGCAGTTGTAAAACTCATCAAGGAGAAAAGGAACCTTTTCAGACAATGGAAAGCGATAGGCGATGCTGCGGTGAAAACAGAGTTGAACCGGCTCAACGCCAGAATAAAACTCCTCCGTCAAAGAGCACTTAAACGCCTCATGGAAAAAAGCGACAGCAGACCTCAATTACAAAGACGGTGCCAAATTTTGGAAGAAGTTCAAAGTCCTCACCAGACACATGCCAGAACGAGCCAAATATGCATCGGTGGCCACCCTCCAGAAGATGAGGAAGAGGAAGCACAAGCCTTCGCCAACTCCCTGGAATCTGCATTTAACACCGCCGAGGATCCTAACTTCGACGAAAATCACAGGTAACACGTCATCTACAAATGGCTTCCAGTCCCTCCGCCTGCAACTTGCGATAAACAAATTCCGGCTTCAACCGACGACAATCTTATCTCTGCTGACGAAGTCATGGACGCATTCAAAAAGGCAAAATACTCCGCCGCTGGCCCGGACAAGATCGGTCGCGCCGTGCTCATACAGCTGCCTCAAACTGCCACGAAATACATCGCCGACTTATTCAACGCGTGCCTGTCCGCCGGCCACTTCTCTGTTCCATGGAAAACGGCGAAGATAATCATGCTCCACAAACGCGGGAAACCACCTGACGAGGTCAGCTCATATCGTCCAATCTCCCTACTGAACGGAATTGGCAAGCCGTTCGAGAGAATCATTCTCAGTCGAATCAACGCCTTCTGCGATGAGAACAACATCATTCCGGGTCATCAATCAGGCTTCAGACCAGGAAATTCCGCCTACGATCCAGCAATCCATCTGCTGCACGATGCTACTCGAGCCATCAACAACGGTCGCGTCTGCTACGGCGTCTTCTTGGGCTTCCGAAAGGCGTTTGACACCGTGTGGCACAGCGGGCTCCTGTACAAGCTGAAGGACTACCGATTCCCTCACCAACTGCAACGTATCCACGCCAGTTTTCTAAATGATAGAAAGTGCACGGTCACCTGCGGGAAGGCCAACTCCAATGCGTTTACGCCACGAACCGGCCTCCCACAAGGCTCAGTACTCTTACCTTCTCTATTTAACATCTATGTTGCAGATTTCCCTATACCAGTATCCAAACTAAAAGCAATCCAGTCGACAATGCAGCAATACGTGGACGACACGACGTTCTGGACAACCACTTCAACGCCGGAAGCCGCGGCCAAACACCTGCAGAGCTACATCCTCCAAGGTGAAAACTGGATCAGTAAATGGAGAATCTCCCTTAACACTTCCAAAACACAATCCATAATCTTCCATCATCCACGGAAAGAAAGAGGTTACGACACATTCACGTCTGCCACCATATAAGGACGTCGTATAAAATCACCGGCCAATGAAATCACTTATATTGGCTTTATCCTCTTGCGATCCCTTAAACACACATCCATTATTAAAAAAAACTGCATATTCTTACATTACCAGCTACTAGATATTAGAGTGTCTCAGCTACGTCAAACGAAACTTGCACACGTATACGACGCACGAATACCAAGAGTATCCCACCAGACATCATAATAACATAAAGATACTTAAATTAGGCTTAACAAATCTCAGACGGGAACAAATTATTATTATCCGTTACTTTTAACAATTGGCCCATAATGTACGTAATCTACCAATAAATAAATTTAAAGTACCCTTACGGAATTACCTTATAAAATCTATGATTTCTTGACAGACCTAATTTACATTACAGTTTGGTTTCATTCATTGGCCTAATCAAATTTATAGTAAATTTATGTTTTCCATTTATTACTCATATTATCATTTTAGTTTTATTATATATGATGTGCTAAAGCATTATTGTTATTATACCTATATTATATATGTTTTCATGTTATATTTTATTTTGTATTGTAGTAGTAACTAGCTAATTTGTCGTTTATATTTAGTTTATTTATTTATTTAACATATTAAGCGCATCATTTTACCTATTTTTATCTTTATATTTCTATACACATCTTTAATTATTATATACCACTGACTTGTGTAAACGAATTGAATTGAATTTAAAAATATTGAAATTGTGTAACGAAAGGATCAAATGTTAAAAGAAATACCAGAAAAAAATTATAAACTCTAAAAATTTGATGAGAAACAAGTAAAAAACAAATGTGCATACTTGAACCTAATATAAAAGTCATCATAACAAAAAAATCAAATCCTAAAATTATTATTTTAATCAAGAAAGAAAAGGTCTGATCAAAATGGATTATGGTATTATATACAATATAAATAAAAACAAAAACAGGAGAACATTTCCTGAAATTATTCTATTTTTTAAATTGTAGAAAGAAAAAATAATACATGATTTTTGACTTGGATTTTAAAGCTATATTAAACGTTCGATTTTCTGTACAATCATGATTAAATAAACAGGAATTAAATAAATATG
This sequence comes from Ontholestes murinus, assembly GCA_963969525.1. NCBI lineage: Eukaryota > Metazoa > Arthropoda > Insecta > Coleoptera > Staphylinidae > Ontholestes > Ontholestes murinus. The sequence continues at coordinate 59,070,108 of OZ018387.1, forward strand.
GTTTAGTACATCATGTTCATCAATTCACTAAGTTTTTGTTTCCTCCCAAACCATTGACATGTTTTTAATTTTAGTGACTGCATATGCTAAAGACCTACAGGTTTAATAAATTAAACTCATACTTGTACTTAAAATGTAACTGCATCCATAACTGGAACAAAATCAATAAGTATATATTATCTTTCCTTTTCTTAACCTAATTGCAAAAATCCGATTTTGTGTACAATTACTTCAATATAATTTCTGCATTGGTTTAACATGGTATAGATAAGACTTAAGTTTTACAAACGACGTGATGTGCAGAAATCTTGTTTAAATTTAATTTATGGCTTTTTTCTTGCAGGTGGATTTATAAGATTAAAAAATATCACCATATAATCATTGTCTTTATGGGTTATGTGCTTCAAACCCTAGTTTAATCCAGAATAGATTTCCGCCTACATTGCTTGCGCTGAACATTTTTGTTATCAAAAAAAATCTTTCACTATTTGCAAGAAAATGTATTATATCATATATTATCCCAATATTGTCTTCCTAGAAACCCTAGTATAAACCCTAAATTTAAAAATCCCAATTCAACCATATTTGATTTCATTTCATCATTTCATCCTTTTACGCAATAACGACTGACGCCATATGACTGGACAGCACAAGGCAGAAAGACCTCTGGTCGATAGCCTTTTGACAAATTAATACATTAATATCTCATTCATTATTCATTATTCCAATGTAAATATGTACAAAAATTTGTCAATAAATATATGTTACTTACTGTATTATATCAATGAGATATTTCTCCTAAATTTAGACTATTAATATTGAATATTAATTAATTAATAGTTACATATTCCGTTCTAGTTATGTTTATTAATGGTTTTATGACAAAAATAAAAAAAGTCGTAATTTAAAATTATTTTGTTTCTAACAAATAACTATAGAGAAAACATTGTTTTATAGAAACATTTGATACCATCATTATAGGAAGTCAATTCATACATATAAACAACTAGGATTTTTTATAGTTAATTTAACCTGTAGTTAGCTTTTGTATTAATGAGATTGTTAATATATAAATTTAAAAAGTTTGTCTCGAAATATTACCAGAATACAAAAAACGGACAATTTTTATTTTAAAATTAATCCGTTTTGCACTATTATAACACGCTATATATTCAACAATTTAAATGAAATTGGGTATTGACATAACACATTAATCTTGCGATGTTATTAAAAAATAATTACTTAATCCAAAATAATTGCTTATCAAATATACGATTATATGTTTAAAAAGGCTATCGCATTATCACGAACGTTCTCATATCTATATGTTTTCATTTAGTAATTATCAAAGCATAATAGGTGAAGAATTTCATAATGTTTCACCAAGAGATAAGTGAGAAAATTATTTAAGAAATATTATCAAAGCAATTTATTTACTTTTAATCAGAAATGTGCTCCATGATTTATTGTAAACTTGTACTTATTCGCTATTCCTCAATTCAATCATGCATATATCCAAACACAACATAATCGAGTTATAAAATTAATTTTAATACCCTAAAGTACACTCTGTTGATCTATTTATAGAAAAATAAAGTACAGAATGTACTGTCCAAAACTATTGATTTGGCTTTAAATTATTAAATATTGTACCACAAAAAATCACTTATTGAAACAACTTCTCTGGCTAATACCTGGACAGATTTTAAATTATACAAAAGTAATTTGTTACAAATAGCACACCTATCAAAGCAATATTAGTTTGAATATATTTATATATGTAAAATAAACTAAAAATAATTAAGTGTACGTTAAACAGTTTATGAGTGAATTTGTTATAACAAATTAGAGGAAGAAAGGAATTTATGTTGATTTAATTATTGCTATTTTATTTTCAATTCCGTTTTTATTATTTTGCTTAGTATTATCTTTTATATAAGATTAGCTTTATCCTTTGTGTTAACCGTGTTTAATCAAAGCACTAAAAATCCTGCCGAAACCCGGGATTGAACCGGGGACCTTTAGATCTTCAGTCTAACGCTCTCCCAACTGAGCTATTTCGGCTGGTAGAATATATTAAATTCTTACATAATTAATTAATTACAATTTATTACTAAATAGCATAATAGTATATTATACGAGCATTCAATTTTGGCAATTAAGATGCGAGTATACGAATACGGGAATGTGATGAGATGCTCTCAAGGTATTTACAGTTTGAACATGTTTTACCGTACTCAAAATTGTTGTGTCATCCGCATACAGAATCAGTTAATGTTCAGATAGATATCTAGGAACGTCATTAATGTAAATGAGAAATAACAAATGCCCAAGTATAGATCCCTGTGGAACCCCAAGTGTAATTGGCAATTTATCTGCAAGACCACCATGACCACTGATATACTAATACCGACCAGATAAATATGATCAAATCAAAGAACAACTGTCTGGATGGATATTGTAACAATACAATTTTCTGAGTAATATTTCATGAGAAACACAATCAAAGGCTTTCTATTAAATCTAAAAATGTGGCTGTTAAAACTTCACTACCTTTAAAAGAGTCTTGCACAAATTTGTTAAAATTTAGTATTGCTTGAGATGCCAAGAGACCTTTTCTAAACCCGATTTTTTTAGGGCTAAATATATTACATGTCTCAAAATACTCAGTTAGTTCCATATTTATAATCTTTTCGAAAATTTTACCAAAGATAAGCCTGAAATTATCCGGTTCGTCCGTACTACCTTTTTATGTATCGGAATTACTTTCGATAACTTAAGGGCATCAGGAAATTGTATTGTGCGGATGCTGAGGTTAATTAAATTAGTGAGAGGCTCGATAATTGTTTCACATACATCTATTCGTATTCCATATATGTCCCTACTTTTACTATTCTTAAAATTCATGTTAACTTTCTGAACCTAGGCTGCTGTAACTTCTGAAAATCGAAAGTAACCACTGGAACTGAGGGCATTTTGCATAATAAGATTGATAGGATCTTCGTTAGTGTCAGGCAGGGAATTTTCAAGCTGACTGGCTATACTCGTGAAGAATTCATTGAAACAATTGGGCGATATTTGATAGTCAGTATTGTGTGAAGTAGATCTTCTTTTAGAATTAATGATATCCCAAATTCATTTTAAATTTTGCATTTATTAAATAATTGTCATTGGATTGGCACAAAGACGATTTTAACACGTTGAACGCCGCGTCACCCATAAACGTCTGACGGCTATGTTTCCGCTGGGGTCCCGTCAGCAATAAACAGGTTACACTTTTCTCGTGTAATTAAAACAATGTTTTGCTGGTAGTTTATAGTAATATTATTTGTAATAACACTTATCGCATTTCCTACTTCGCCCTTTATGAGACGCATTGTATACTTCTTCTAACCAATTTCAACTAAAAGAAAAAACTTACAAGGTTTTTATGAAAAAAAGTCAACAAACTCAATTTACCCAATATTTTTTGGGTTCTCAAAACTTCTCTTCTCTTCTCATACGTATATCTGCGTATAAAACGTTTTATAAAATAAACCATACAACAAATACTACAATTATTTTTTAATTCATTTCGGTAAGAAAATTCTAGCAAAAACTTAACACGTTAAACTCCCAGCGCGACTCGGTGGAGTTCAAACAACGAGTTGCTCAAACACGATATCGCAGATTTGGGCCCCGGGAGAAACATCACCGATTCACGCTGGGCGTTCAACGTGTTAACTCCTACCTATAAAATGATCTGCATCTATTATGTAGTAAATGCAGATCGGGATCATTATATTTATTGTATGCTTCACTAATCAAATTTAAGGTATTCCTCACATCTTTTAATTTATTGTTAAAAATAAAAGAATTGGTCTTATTATTTGTTTTGGATAAACATGTTTTCTCTGGAAATGCTTTATTAAAGCCATCTAGGAACGTTGATAAAAAATTACTTAAAGCAACATTGATATATCTGGCGTAATTAGTAAAATCCCAAGACTCTTATTCCAATAGTGTAAACATTTTAAATTTGCCAATTTCCGTAATTGGTTGGTGTGTTATTAGTCTCTTTGGATGAATTATTTAGATGGCATTTAATGACGAAACAAATCCCTCTATGATCGGAAATACCACTCTCAATAGGTTTAACAAAAAAAAAATTACGAAACATTTAAGACCATAGCATCTTGCAAATGCAATAAGAAAGTTTTTGTAGGGACCCCAACCATTGAATCGGACGTTGGAGTCTCCATTTAAATATATAGTTTTGTTTGTGCGATCAACGCTGTCTACAACCTTAGATAAAATATACAAAAACTGGTTAAAATCCCCTCCTGGAGAACAATAACAAACAATTACTATCACGATTTTTATTAAAATGCCAACAATTTCACAGTCTCTCTCGGAAGAAATGCCGTCAAAATGAAGAGACCAATATTCGATATTGTTTCGTTCAGTTCAGATGTGCTGAATGGTTACCTCATTGAGGGCATCTTTCCGGATAGGTACAAGTAAACCAGTCTGCTGTTTCTTCCCAAGAAGTGGAAACAGACGAACGAACCCGGAGCTTACGGCCCAAAAGCCCCTGCGGGGAGCACCATCCTAGAGGCACTGGAGGAGAGAGTCTCACCCCATACCTGTTGAGGATACTTCGCAGCTACCTAAAGGACCGGACTCTCACCAAGGCGGGACCAGAGGGTCACAGATGGGACAACAGTGACCTCATGGGTTGATACTGCTCCCAGAAGGGATGGAGACAGTGGAGTTCGCCATTGGCCTGCTGATCCTGATGAGGAGCTGAAGCGGGTGTCCTAGTTGTATCTTGTCGCCGAATGGATGGCAATGGTCACATCTGACGAAAGCATAAGAGCATAAAGATACTCGATCAGGAGATAACGATAACCAAGAGCCTTAGATAGCTGGGGGTATTTATGAAGATCAGTCCCTTGTGCAGAGCCTAGATCCAAAAAGCAACAGTAAGGGCGGCAAGGTCAGGGAAAATCGTTGAAAGATTAATGGCGAAGGTGGGCGAACCTTCAGAAGGCCCCAGGATATTATTGATGAATGTACGTTAAACAGTTTGTGAATGAATATGGAGAGAAAAATTAGGAACAAGAAATGAATTTACGCTGACTATTCGACTCCTATTGCATGTAGCCAATGACAAGGAGACTTGTGTTATTTTTTAACCAATCACGTCAATTATTAAGTGAATAAACCGATCTTAGAAACTACTCCAATGGAAACTCTTGCCGCGATTCTGGACCACTGGGCAGAGAGATGTATCATAAAAATTTTCAAAATATCATTCGTGAAGGCAATTAAATTTTGTTTTTAGCACATTCAAGTTTGTTGCTTAGCGATTCTAATGAGAGCAAATGTCATGAAAAAATCACGAGCCGCCAGGCATTTATTCAAGTAAATTGTTTAAGTTTATAATAATCCGCAGACACGTGTTTCGATCTCTCGATCTCATCAGTACAGCTTTACTATAAAATTGATTGCCGAAACCCGGGATTGAACCGGGGACCTTTAGATCTTCAGTCTAACGCTCTCCCAACTGAGCTATTTCGGCTAATGTCAAATTAAATGATATAAAATTATAACAATGTAAAAAATTAAATAAATTAAATAGCAAATTAATATAGATAATTTTTGATAGCAATATATTTAAAAATATCCTAAAATAATAAATTCCATTACCTTCAAGAAACGTAAAAATTAAAGTTGTTATTTCACAAAAATAAAGAAAAAATGAAACTCCAAAAAAATATTAAAATCAAATTACCCAAATTAGAATGATCCAAAATGTGTACAAGAATATTCTATTTTTGATATAAATAAAAATGCTAAATAGTCCCCCTCAAAGCAGAAAGAAAACATGTTTCTTAACAAAATGAACATGACAAACACCAATGAAACCATTTTTTTAAAGAAAAACATTTGAATACACTGATACTATTACTCAAGTGAAAAATTCAATAAAACTAATCAAATCTGTCGAATACAAACATATACTATGCTATAAAAAATATACGACAAAAACAAAATTAAAAAGTAATGTTTGACTAATACAGCAACTTTGATATTAGTAAACCTAAAACTTTAGATAATACATAGTAAAAATAGACTGTTTTTATTATAATATAGGGGTTATTTTAATAATATTTCACTCTACATTTTTTTCTGCGCTATAATTGATTTATCCCTGTATCTTATTCCCTGTAATTCCCATTGTTATATAAATACCTAAGTTTATTTGTAATTCATTATTCGTTTGATAATAGCATTGTAAAGATTGAAACTGTAGTCACAAAAATCCTGTGTATAATGTCAACAAATTGCATTTACTGATTTCAATTTGTATCAAAATGTAGTAATGACATCCACCATAAATCATAATAGCAATTTTATTCAAATATAATTATTTTGTGTTTAATTGCAGAACTTTATAGCAATTTAATATGTAAGAGAAAAATTCAATTCACTGTATATTTATAAATATTTAACAAATGTGCTCATTCATTTTATTATAGAATGAGAATTCCAGATATGCCTTATATAACACGTGGTATATTGATATTGCACATTTTATATTTTGAAATAAATATTTATTATTTAAAATTTTAAAAAGATTCAAAATTCAATAAAGTTAAATTTTGTGTATGAGCTGAGTGTTTTGTCCAAATTATTTAGAGATTTAGTTTTTTGTCTAATTAATTTACCTGCCATAGAACGGCGAATTTTTATATTTTATGAATTCTACGAATCAAATGAGGCTTTAGTTTGACCAAGACTCCTGCGTTCTTATATAACAAAGTTTACTTTTCGCCATTTGTAACCACACTCCATCCTTTTCGAAAAAAATTCCTCATTCTCGTGACTATTAGCCACATATTACCGATGCATATTTTAAATTAATCGCCAATCAAGTTCAGTGCGGCTTTTTCCGATAAAGCCTATGGTGTATAGAAATTTGAGAAGGTTCAACGCCTCTACCTATCTTTAAATATTTGATTACATAGTCAAAGTACACATTACTATTTAATTATAGAAAGTTGGTCACATTATCCGACTGTAATATAGAACACCGTTTATTTGCAATGTGATGCCTCCGCCTAAGGTAAACTTAAATTTATTGGGACCTGTTTGGCTTAAGCTTTAAGTTCTACGCAGTGTTATAATTCTAAAGTTCATCATGGTTGCCATTTTTTTACCTTCTGCTCATTGTTAGTTCAAGTAAGAGCTTCTGGTTATTGTTCACTTCTTCAGCTTAGGATTTTTTACCCTCTGGTCATTGTCGAATTCTTCAAATCTTTTGGTAATTGTCGTCAACTTCTTTAGCTGAAGAATGGAAACAGGCCATCGACCTATGACAGGCCATCGCAATGTCACATGAACGCTACCTACACTTCTAAATTATACTTGTTGCGCTTCACTCTTGATGACACCAGACATGCGAATTAGGTGAAGAAAAACACTTGTTATGTTCCATAGTTTGGTCTTTATTTACAAAATAAAAAAATGTACAAAATGAAAAAAATATACAAGCTCCTTACAAAGTGAGATATAGCATGTACTTTTTAAACACTGAATAAAACACTTACTATGTTTTGAACTACTATAATTATAGAGATTTAAAACATAGTAAGTGTTTTATTCAGTGATTATTATGAATTACCACGTAGTAACGGTCGCAACCAGCATTATGATGTATTTTTTATTTTACATATTATTCACAATATTAACGCCAGTCTTATAACAAGTTTAATATTCAGAAATGCAAGTAACTATAAAAAAACGCGCCCAACGTGGGGCTCGAACCCACGACCCTGAGATTAAGAGTCTCATGCTCTACCGACTGAGCTAGCCGGGCTTGCTTATTACTATTATAGTCCAGTTTTTATATATTAACCTTTAAAATTAATGTATGTTAGAATAGTGACCCTACAAATAGAACCTCCAACAATAAAGCTTGGTAAATAGTAACGTAGATAAAATGTTAACGAAAGTTACCTTACTGCCCTTCGAAATAGTCACCTACCATAACTTTGCACCACTAAGATCTGCTATATATGTCCCAGAAACTTTTCAAGAAAGCTTCTTTTGGGGTGGTCTCATCACGTTTCGTTCTATTTCAGGAACATCGTCAAATCTCTTTCCTTTCAAAACGAGTTTGACTAGTTGGAATAGGAAGAAGTCTGGAATCGAGATCTGGCGAGTATGATGGATTTGCACCACCCCCTTTTTTTGCGAGGAACTGTTTGGCGATATTGGCTGTGTGATGCCGAAAATTGTCGTGAACAAAAAATCATGAATTTTGTTGGCATACCGGGGTCGTACCCTGCCTAGAAATTTCATGAAACAGTTCAAAATTTTAATGTACAATAAAATATATTAAAATTCTTCAGTTCGTTGTAGAAAATTAACTAATAATTAAAAAATACAAAAACATTTCGTGATTCTACAACAATGAGTCTTACTAAGACTACAAAAAAAATTACTTGTTGAAGCAACTACTCCTCTGGCTAATACCTCGACTTTGAATGTTACAAAAGTAATTTGCGTGTTACAAATTACATTCCATCGATAATATTATTATCCAAACAGATAGTTTTTAGACGTACACAATATGTCAGCTAATTGTGTGAAATTACTTTGTCGTTATTAAAACAATGCCGAAACCAGGGATCGAACCAGGGACCTTTAGATCTTCAGTCTAACGTTCTCCCAACTGAGCTATTTCGGCTGATAAAAGTTGTTTTTTTATCATTTAAGTTTACTTTAAACGGAGGCACCACATTGCGGATATTATCACACATTATGCAAATAAACGGTGTTCTATATTACAGTCGGATAATGTGACCAACTTTTTATAATTAAATAGTAATGTGTACTTTGACTATGTAATCAAATATTTAAAAATAGGTAGAGTGACGACTCTAATTCATCCTCCAATTATTTTAAAATGAATATAGTTTTATTTGTATTAATTTATATTTGATAAATGAGAGATATACGATTGAAATAACATAGTAAATTATAGGGGTGGATTTATTCTTTATTATTCTTTATTGTCTTTGCTTCCCCTGCTTACAAAATTACAAAAAATATTATATGATATACATACATTTAACAAAAAATAAACAAATAATTTAGAGCACAGGAGTCACGGGCGGAGTTCACTGTTTACCAATGTTCTTCCACTCAAACCCACGTTCGTGGTGATTCATTTTTTCCATTTTACGAGTTCTTTTTAATTATTTGTAAGCAAATATTCTCCATTTTGACCCTTTTGTGGGATATTTTAGACGAAGTCTATTGTGTCTTGTTTCGTTCCATAATTCCATAATTGCTTTATCAGTTTGCTGACATATGTTTCGATAATTACTTGTCATTTCAGAAAATATATTGATTTGAAAAAAATGACAGTTTTACTTTTTTCATCATATCTAGTTACTATTGACTTTTCTGAAAATTTATTAGTGGAATTTTATTTGTCTCGTAAATCTAACCTTCATTCCTCGTTTAACCGACTTTCTATCTCTTATAGTTTTCGAGATCCCCCCATAAAGAACATCCACATATAAAAAAAAAAAAAACTACAACGCAGAATACAACTATAACAATATATATACGACAATATACTCCGGATAAGATCCAAACTAACACAACAATAAACAAAATACAAATAATTTCAATATAATATAATAATAATATATCTTTATTTGTTAACTCAAAATAATATAAATACAAAAGAAACATCAGATATAACAATGTAATATATACAATAAAGAATGGTAAAAATGCTAATATAATAAATGCCAAGAGTAACAAACATGATCTTGATCAGCTTGTGTATCAGATGCGTACATACACGAATAGCATCCAATACTGCTGATACTTCCTCTAGATCGCAAGTAAATACAAGAGAATTTATATTTACTTACCACCACAGATAACCATAAATAAACTAATACATATATGTATTAAAACACAATATAATAAATAGAAGAAAAACCCATATTATACTAGGAGACATAAACATCAACAAAAACAAACGGAAATAATTCAATACTAGACCATATTATTACAAATAATATATACGAGGGTAGATTGAAAAGTTTCCGGAATGGGCAAGAAAACGCAGTAATTAAACAGGTTTTATTTTTTTATTTTTCAACATAGTACCCTTGCAGGGCGATACACTTTTCCCATCGGTGCTCCAACTTTTTTAAGCCTTCAGAAAAATATGATTTCGGAAAAATAAGCTTTAGTGGCGTCGATGACCTCCTCATTTGACGTAAAGCGCTTGCCTCCGAGCTAAGTCATTTCAATATGCCGTTGAATTGATCCAATAAATCGCTGTAGTATTGTCCCGTGATAGTTCTTCCCTTTTGCAAAAAGTCGATGTGTATCACACCTTGCGAATCCCAAAAAAACGGTGGCCATGACCTTTCCAGCCGATGGGACAGTCTTTGCCTTCTTCGGAGCAGATTCGCCTGGAGAAATCCACTGTTTCGACTGCTGCTTGGTTTCTGGTGTATAGTGGTGGATCCATGTTTCGTCCACGGTCACGAATCGGCGAAAAAATCAGTTGGATTACGCTTTAGCAACACTCTTTCGAAGTGGTCACACGATTTCGCTTGTTGTCCATAGTCAGCAAACGCGGCACCCATCGCGCCGACAGCTTCCTCGTGCCCAAATGTTCTTGCACGATATTTTGCACACGTTCATATGAGATGCCTGTGGTCTCTACTATTTCGCGGAACTTCACTCGTCGATCGGATAACACGAGATCATGGACTTTGTCGACCATTTCTTCATTTGTCACGTTTGAACTCGCTCACCCAGAAACTAATAGTTCTGCAAAATATCTCGAATCTCCGTCGCCTTTTTCCCATCCATCCAGAAATGTTTGATGACTGCACGAAAGTCGTTTTTATCCATTTTTGCAAAAGTGCCTGACTTACTTCACAAGATATCCTAGTAAACAAAAACGGAACGACGCACGTGTCTGAAAATTTGACAGCTTACCTAAAATAGGTTAGCCTTGACAACCATCATAACAATTTCACGATACGTGCGCCATCTCTTGCCCATTCCGGAAACTTTTCAATCTACCCTCGTACTCACATCTAAGTTACAATATAACATTGTGGGGGTTGTCTAGTGGTTCCAATAGATTATTTGTGACACAAAAACGCATCATTCGTTTAATTTGAATTACGCTGAAACTTCTAAAAACAAATTTATTGAATACAAAATACTAACACTACCATGTATATACATTTTAAAAATTCTTTGTTTTATTCACAGTAATAAAACCAAATTTGCAAATATAGCGATGTTCACGAATACGCGACTCGAAACAACGGAAAATTAGTTACATATAAATTTAAACACACCTATTTTAAAATAGCACCTTACAAATCAGGAATTGATTTATATAATAAACTGTCACACTCAATGATAACACTAACAATAAATAACTTTAAAACAAAAATAAAATCATATCTACACCAACAAGCTTTTTATAGTGTTGCCGACTTTATAGATAACATAGGTAACTTTGAAGCATCAAGCTAAACCACTTCAGCTAATTTGTAAATTGTATTTATGCATTAGTTAATTATTGTATTGTTTTAGTTATTTTCATTAACAATATTTTAATTTGTATTATATTTTGACGTGTCTAATATTGCTGTTACAATGAAAAAGGCCAAAAAATCCACCATTTTCATAGTGTTTTTTAATTATTTTAATGCAATTTTCGAGCGACTAAATGTCAAAAACAAGTGGTCGAATCAAATCTTTTATGCTACATATAGAGTTTTTTATCGGCCGAAATAGCTCAGTTGGGAGAGCGTTAGACTGAAGATCTAAAGGTCCCTGGTTCGATCCCTGGTTTCGGCAATATTTTAGATTTAACAAATAGATTCAATAAATGTGAATATAAGGAACGTTTGTATATTGTGGATATAATTACAATTTTTAAAATATCTAAAAGTACTTATCTTCATTAAAAAAAACAAAATACTCTATATATTTTAAATACAAAATATATTCATAAATAATATATCTTTGCGATAAATTAATTTCTCACTTAACCCATGGTGAAACATTTTTCTATTAATTCGATTGTTAATTAAAATACTTGGTATTATTTTACTTGTTTATTATTTTGCTCCGACTAGTTTCGACTATGTTATTCTCAAGGAGATGTGTACAAAATTTTTACAAATTTGCCGATATTTATGCAGATTAAAGTCAGATAATATCGGACAGACTGGCAATTGATTTAGAACCAGATTGAATGAACACAAAATATCAATATTAAATAAAAAACATCAACAGGACTGTCACAACATTGTATCCAAAACAACCATTTTTTACGGTTGAAACTTTCAGAATCTTGTATTCAAGTAATAAGGGACGTGACCTATATTTTCTCAATGTAACATATGGTATAATTTCGGCATTTCATAAATATTATGTTGTTACAATTATAATGAATTTATGTTCAGAGTGTGTGCCAATTATAAACCTCACTTCTAAGATCTAAAATATTGCCGAAACCAGGGATCGAACCAGGGACCTTTAGATCTTCAGTCTAACGCTCTCCCAACTGAGCTATTTCGGCCGATGATTAAGCTTATACTATCAATTGAACTTAATTATTTTATATGATAAGTAACATTTGATAAGTAATTTTATAAAACCATGAAGCAATAATTACACTCTCTGGGTTGTGGCTTTACAAAAAGTACATTTCATACAATGTTGCATATTTATCCTGACGCAGTCTGAAATAAAACGGAACATAAGAAATTGTTTTAATTAATTTTTAGTGAAGTGTCAAATTATTTATTTTATAAAATTAAACTTGTATTCCCGATATCTGTAGGATTACACAGTACAATCTCACAATGGTTATCTATTACTAACTTGTTTTTATACAAATATAAAACAAAGTTATCGAGTTTAATTTCATCATATTTATTCCTCTACAATAATTACTGAAATATTTTTTTTTGTATTAAGAATTGAGATAGAAATTAAATTTATTTGTTGAAGAATGTACTCAAAATATTAACAATTTAATATACAGCCATTAGTGGGTGGATTGAAGATCGTGGGTTTATAAACGTACGTTTTTAAAATAAGTTATCGTGACATGGCGCAGGACCCTACAACCTAAAAATATTTTCGACTAAGTTGTTACACAAAGTGATTTATTTCAAAGTCGTATTTTTATATGGATTCCCCTGTATATTATTGCATACTTTATGTATCATATACAGGGTGTTTCTGTGACTCGGGGAATAAAATTAACTACATATACTAGAATAAAAATGATATTGATTCGTAAAAAAAAAAATTATTAAAGAGCTGTCAACTTGCCTATGTCGTTTAAACTTTTTTTTATAAAAAAAAATAGATTTTGTTATTATTTAAACAAAAAATTTCTTTTTTACTGACGAAAACATAAACTTTTTGTTTAAACCAGATAGGCAAGTTAACAGCTCAATTCGTTTATCAATTGTCATCGCCGGCTCAGATTTTACCGAGGATTTTTGTTTGTTACGATTGAAATCAGAGACGTACACTTTTGCCTTTAACTCAACAACGGCCACTGTTTTTAAATTTTTAAAATTTGTAAAGAGTGATAAAAGTTGCTAAAATAAATTTTCTATTAAAATGTAAAAAAATAAATGTAGATTTATGACCACAAAAAAGTTCTTAACAAACAAATTTTAGAAACACCCGGTATAGTATGGTTCCGTATGTCCGATCGAAGTGATAAATAGCCTAAGGAATTTACTTGATGTTATTGTAGTCTGTACCAAATTGCAGCACTCTACCACGAGCGGTATTGAAAATATTTAGAAAAATGTTTTAAAATTTCTCAACTTTGATACAGTGTTATAATATTTTTTTTTACAAATCTTCATCATTTTCACTCTAGTATGTGGTTAATTTTATTTCCCGAGTCACAGAAACACCCTATATAGATCTAAAATAATTCAATTCACTTGTTTTGTTTCACAAATATTTTTTTTATTTTCGACTAGTTTCGGCTTAATGCTATTATCAAGAAGGACTTCTTAAGGGTCCTCCGCCGTGCCCCGATAACGTTAATAAACCCACAATTTTCTATCCACACACTAACAGTCCACCTGATATTATATCCTTTACTATTAATATTTCTTGAATTTGGTTCTCGTTTATTACGTGGTGAACCATTTTTAATATTAAGAGTTGTTTACAATGAGGCATAATTATGAAACCAACCAAGTGCCTCATTGAAAACAACCATTAATACTTTACTATTAATGTTATTAGTGAACAAGCAAATATGCCATTTTTGTTAATATTATTTTATAAAAGCATGTATGATAAAGAAAAATATAATATAATACATGCATTAATCACAAATCATAATTTATTGTGGGTTTTGTTTATCAAATTATACTCACGTACCATCCAAACAAAATACCTCTATATGAGAGAGAGAGATATGCCTCTTTATATTTTGGGAATAGAAAACAGGAAATTAATTAATCGTACAGATTTATTGTTTTTTTTTTTTAATTTTTCTTAATAAAGATCAACATACTTTTGCGTGCGCTTGAAACACTTTTCTCACTTCAATTGAGGTAGCTCATAAAAATCTTCTTCGGGCATCGAAAAACCTTTATCTCGCCTCGTAACTCATTTTTGATTGTCGGGAATAAAAGGTTTTGACATAAAATCAATGGAATAGTTGTCCGAGTTTTCAGAAAATAAAACAGGCTACCATTTGCTTCGAAGTGCTTCGTGTGCGAACAACTTTTTTTGGAGTTGGCTCATCTTGAAAGACTCATACAATCTACTGATAATATATTCATGATTCGTCACCTTTTAGAATATCATAAAAGTGTTATCAAGCACAAAAATAATATTTGTTGAGCATTTCCTTCGATCAATCGACACATTTTTGAGCGGTTATTGAATTTTGTGGGATCCAAGCAATATTGAATTATACTGGCCCCACTAATGCCCCAAATTCATATATATTAGATGACACGTGTTTCGTTCTCTGGATCTCATTTTTGATTTTCAATGACTTTCAATAATTAGAAAGCCATGGAAAAATGATTTAGTTCTATCACTTTACCTTACATTGACATTAGAAATTAGTAGAAGCCGTCATTTTTGATTACAGTTTTTGTTCAATTGTTAACATTAACTTTTATTGATCAAAATGGCTATTTTTCTCAAAATGAATTGGTTAATACGATTTTTATTCTCGGATAATGTTCTAGAAATTCCTTGTTAAAATCATTCGTATATCGAAGAACAAGAAAGAATTAAACCCGTGATAAACGAAGAAAATGAATTTCACATTTTAACCTGTGAACTAGAAAATCCTCATACGAGTATACGTCAACTTAAGAGATTACATACATACATACATTAAAAGAATTATGCACCAGCTACTAAAGGAAGCACATTTTCGATGCCGAAATATTTTTTGTAATTGGGTAGAACAAAATGTAAATGATAATGAAGCATTTTTTGATAAAATTTTATTTATGGACGAGTTTACCTTCACAACAATGGATTTGTTACCAGGCACATTTTTTTTTTGTTTTTCACTTGTTAGTTCATAATTGAAAAGGTATTTACTATTATTTAATGTGTACTCAATGCTGAGAGATATTGAATATTAAAAAATACTTTACAAATTCATAATTAAAAAAAATATGTGAAAGATAAACGTCGACTACCTTATATCGTTAGAGGGGTAATTAAATTTTGCATGATGCACTAATAAAGAGTTCTATAAAAAAAAAATCAAATTACTTATAATTGAAATTTTGTAAATTGGCGACTTTTTTTAACAAAAAGATTTCTCCGTTCGGCCTTTGATAGTACATTTCATGATTAGTAACATTGCAGAGTCACAGCCTTCTAAGTTTTATAAGAGCTGCGATATTTAATTTATTATAGTTTTATATACTATGTATGATACATAAAGTCACACCTGCATTGACCCCCGAAACCAAATATGTATGCAATAATATACATGAGTTCCATTTAAAAAATGTGACTTTGATATCACCCTGTATAACAATTGCAACTGAGTCATATTTTTAGGTTGTAGCCTTAAGCGTCCTCAACCATGTCACGAGAACGGATTTTAAAAATGTATGTTAATAAACCCATAATCTTCCATCTATACACTAATGGCTCACCCTGTATATATAAGTTACCTGCCGTCCACAATAATGCTCCGGTTGAATATAAACAACTAGTGTATTGTCATACAAATAATAATTCTTTTAATATGAATATTCTCGCCTTATTGCGCATCATATGCAACGTGTCCACGTAAGTATGCAACATATGGGAAACTTTTTTATTATTAATTTCTCCGAAAATTTTATTCTTTACAAAAGTTGGTGCTTGATCTTAAACATACAAAAAAGACAAAACAAATGGCTTTCGATGCTATATTAGCGTTTGATGTGAAATTTTTAACAGAAATATTATAGAGTCCTACATATTTCGGCATAGTTTAAATTCAGAAAGATATTTAGAATATTTAAACATGGAATTGGAAAATGAATTTGACATGTTACCTTTGGTTTATTCATGATGGTACACCTGCACATTATGCTCATGTCGTGGTTGAATATTTAAATGACCAATTTAATGAGAAATGATTGAAAGACATTCAAGATTTCCATGGCATGCACGCTCATCCGATCTAAATCCACTTGATTGCTTTTTATGGGGGTGATTAAAAAACAGAGTTTATTCTGAGAGGCCTTTTGGAAATTTAGAGGATTTGGAAAATAAAATTATAAATTGTATAAGATATTATAATATCGTTAAGGATGTTAATTTCAAAAAAATTGAATTTTTTATTGATTAAAATCGTCATTTCTTTTGTTTTTTTTGTATGTTAGTATCCAGCACCAACTTCTATAAAAAATAAAATTTTCTGAGAAATTAATAATAAAAAAGTTTCCCATATGTTGCATACTTACGTGGGCATGTTGTTTATGCTTTGGTTATCATTTATTTTGCTTTGATTCTAAGAGTTATATTATAAATATCCTGTATTTCTGTTTTCTAATTATTGAGTTAGAGCCCGTTTTCTGTACTCGCACGTCATTGAAAAAAAAAGACAGTTTTTAAAACAAGAAAGTTAGTTCCCGAAACATAACTTATATATTTCAGAATAAGTTCAATTAAATCTTCTTCATACACGATTTAATTTTTAATTAAGAAAACAACTACAAAATTTGATTTAAAAATATTAAGTTACGTTAAATTTATACAACAAATATTTTTATTGAGAAGCTTTCGGTCCAACGACATTTATTAAAATTGTGTGGTTGTAATTATTTTCTATAATTAAAAAATAGCAATTTTATGAGAAAGTTTATTTTAAATTATTTTAAATGATGTATAAATTGCGATGTAGATAAAAATTATATTTATAGTACTGTTCTCAATTAAATTGTTAATTACACATACGTAAATTGATGCATTTTAGTTTCACCAGCCAACTAAACATATCTAAGATCTTTGAAAATCAGAAAAATGTCTACCAGTGTTGGTACATTTAGAATGAACTTTGAGGTTTATTTAAATTATGAACGGTTATTTCTTTGTGACGAAACCGATCTTAATGCGAATTTTCTCTATCAGAGAACGAATTTTTCGCCAAAAAGAAAATCCCAAACTGAGAAAGATATATAACTGATTAGGATAACTTACATTGGCGTCTTGGCGGTCAACTTTTGTAACTTAATAACCTGACGATCCTAAATCCAGCCGAATCCCGTACGTACTGATGAAGTTGAAATTCAGTCAAATCACTAGGACACTTTTTACTAAGAGTTTTGAGGCGCACCCCACACAATGTGAAAGTTTTCTTTCAATGGTTTAACACTGAATAATAATCCAAATATTCGCGAATAATTGGGAAAAGTTCCACACGTACTTCAATCGATGATAAATTTATAACTGAATCGTCAAATGCATATCGTTCTAAGCTGCCGAAGAAAAAAACGTGGCCTAAAAGAGTACGCATTAGCTCGCTAGTAGTGTTTTTTCCCTCGTTGAGTGATATCACTTTTTGTTTCCTTTTCTACAGCCGTTTGTACAATTAGGTCAATCTCTACAAGATTTATATTACCCTTCAATCGTCTTTACATTCATTATTCATAGGAAATTCAAAATATAAAATTATAACAGATTTAATAATGTTTAAGTTGACAAACGTAAAAAAGTAAAAACTTCCATTAGAATAACTGTAATAGAATTCATGAACAACTTAATCTCTTATTCATAATCTTAAATTTAAAGTATTGTTAAAATTAAAATAAATTTAAAAAAAATGTTTAAAGATTTAATAAAGTATAAAAATGTATTATAATTTTTCATATTTTTTAAATTCTAAATTTTAATTTTAAATATATACTTATATTATCGTACACTAACAATAAAGTTATAAATATGCAAAGGGCGTTTATAGTACTACATAAATTCAATATAAATGAAACCAGAATAAAAACATATAACCAAAATTCACAGCCTCGTTAAATAACAGTAAATCAAATAAATGAGGCTATATAACTATAAAAAATAATTATGTATGTATTTTCACAAAGAAATAAACACTTACCAAGTTTATTACCACAAATAATTTGGGATAACAATCATAGTAATTAATCATTTAAGTGTTTTAGATCATTGGGATTTTTCAAAAGATTAACATACTATTTATACAAATATTTTTACAAAAGAGGCAATGAGGAATTATTTATTTTAAAAATACAATATATTTTTCTATCGAGATTTGACTAGAATAATTTATATTTGAACAAATGGCAGTAAGACAAAACTAAAGAAAATGAAAAAAATCAATCCAAAAACCATCAATTTATATGGGGAATGAAATCCCTATTCCAAAACGTAGATTTTTTCGGAATTCTTGATTGTAATATATGTTTATTAATTTATAATTTACTATTACTAAATAAATTAATAAAAGCCGAGGTTCAATGTGGACATTTTGAACACTTTTTATAGTTTTAATATGTCTTAACCATTTCTTCTTATTTCTACTAAAATAGTTATTCAACCATGACCCAATTGACAGAAAAATATTATACTTTCTAAATAAATTATTTCACTGACAAAATTTATTTTGTATGTCTTAGGTTATTATATGTGGATAAGCAGACTATTGATCTTTAGAAAAATTTTGATGAATAAAAAAATGTATTACTTAAATAAAATGATGGAAGTATAATGTCCTGGCAAATATTTAAAAAAATATACAAGGTACCCTATCTTTAGATGGATTACAATGAATTTCACTTTCAGTCAGAACGAAGTATTCTCAATGACCACTAAACTCCCAATTATTGTCAGTCCACAAAGTTTTAAATTGATGTCTTAAATAAAAAAACTAAAAGGGATACGTCTGGTTTGAATTTTACCCGGCACATAAGAAATAATTGTATACGAGAATAATAAAATTAGGATGCCAAGAAAGAAGTATGATGATCATACCACGACTTATTTTGCTTGTATATTACATATAACTTATTTTTTCTCCATATATGCATCCCTATTATTAATAATAAGAAAGTTAATTTGGACCACACTGTATATTCGTAATTTATGATAGCAATCATAATTGTTACAATATTTATAATCAAAAAATAACTTATGGTATAAAACTTTTCATCAGCCGAAATAGCTCAGTTGGGAGAGCGTTAGACTGAAGATCTAAAGGTCCCTGGTTCGATCCCTGGTTTCGGCATCTTTTAGTACGGTCGGATAAGTTCTACAAATATTTATCATATGCTCTTTATAAAACCAATAATAAAAAAATAAAAAATAAAACCTCCCTAAATATCTCATGAAATATATACTACCTTAAACATATAGTCTGTTCGTCGGATCTTCCGTCGTACGTCACAAACTATCGCTTCAAAAAACGACGAAAGTTTTACAGTGCGTTCTTTTTCTAACGCTTTTGGTTTAAATAAGTAATTGTAGAGGCTTTCACTTTTGGTTTACTTTATCAGACTGAATGTTTTTGCGTCGTTTCTCTAGTTAAAAACGCTTTGGTAGTAGTAGTACGAACTAATTAAAATAAACTAATAGATTAAACAATCAATATATAAAAAGCAAAAAACAAAAATCATCTACATACCTGTATCAGTATAAACATTCTAATTATATTCAATAAATGTCTATACTGGTACAGGTATGTAGACGATATTCTAGCTTGATTTACGGGTACTGATAGAGAATTAGATCAATTTTATACTTTATTAATTCAATTCAAATGGAATCAAATATATCCATTTATTTTCAAATCCATAACTTAAGTATGATTTCAAATATTTTTCACAGGCCGATACATACAGATACCATCATCCATAGCACATCATTTCATCATATACAACACAAGCATACCATTCCATGTTCCATAGGCTAACAACGGTTCCACTTTCAAGTAAAAAATTTAATGTTGAACTTAATACAATATTAATAATAGTAAACAACAGCTTTCTTCAAAAGCAAGTTTTAAATATGTTTTATTAAAAAACAGAAACAACAAGCCCAAAAACTAGCAAATCCAACCAGTGATAAATGCGATCAAGATAATAAATATTGTTTATTAAAAGAAAAGTTCGTTTGGCATTTTTTGCCTACGAACACGCTGAAGTCGTTTCTTAAATTTTCGAAGAGTAGCACAATTCCCTTTAGAGTTGATCGTTTGACCATGGGATAGGACATCGAACAGAAGAACCCCTTCAGAATCCCAGAAGACCGTAGCCATGATTTTACCAGCTGAGGGTGTGGCTTTAAACTTTAGTGCTCGCACGTCAAAACGTTCTGAATGCATATCACGTCAAAAATGTCAAACTTTACGACAGCAATGTCAGATTTTACCTGGCAATACCAGTGTTGTCAATATTCAATACATAAATAGCAACCTCCAACAAACGTGGAAAATCCGCCTACGATCCAGAAATCCATCTGCTGCACGATGCCACTCGAGCCATCAACAACGGCCGCATCTGCTACGGCGTCTTCTTGGACTTCCAAAAGGCTTTCGACACCGTATGGCACAGCGGACTCCTGTACAAGCTGAAGGACTACCGATTCCCTCACCAACTGCAACGTATCGTCGCCAGCTTTTTAACAATCGACAATGCAGCAATACGCGGATGACACGGCGTTCTGGACAACCGCTTCAACGCCGGAAGCCGCGGCCAAACACCTGCAGAGCTACATCCTCCTAGCTGAAAACTGGATCAGTAAATGGAGAATCTCCCTCAACACTTCCAAAACGCAATCCATTATCTTCCACCATCTACGAAAAGCAAGAGGTTACGACACATTCCCGTCTGTCACCATATGGGGACGTCGCATAAAACCGGCCAACGAAATCACTTATCTTGGCTTCATCCTCTTGCAATCCCTCAAACACACTTCCATCATCAATCACATAATCACTTCCGTTCGCAAACGTCTTAAGCTGATTGGGGGGCTAACCGCTCACATGAGCGGTTGCCAGCCCAAGACGCTCATTCACACATACAAAACTTACATTCGTCCACTAATAGAATATTTTACCCCACAGATCATCACTGCACCGCAATACATCATCGACAAGCTGGCCAGCCTAGAAAGACGAATCCTCCAGAGCCCTCCAGCGGGACAGCCTTACTGCCAAACTCCTTTTATCCTCGCCGAAATGCCGCCCTAATCCAAAATCCAAGAAGCCCGACCTCGCGATCCGATTACTGAGCTGCACCGAGGACCTCCCCGACGCAGCCCAGAGGATTCTAAACGAGGCTCCAACATCACTACGGTAACGTAGTTTCCTAATTTTCCACATCCATAAATTCCCCACCATTCCAGGCTGAAGAGGCATATCCGCCTACAACAGCCAGGAGAGATGTTTTAGTCGGTAGGCTCACCAGGAGGCTGTGAATCCGACACTATCCGTTTAAATTAAAAAAAAAAACGTGGAACAGCACTGCTATGGCGTAACCACAGCATCAGCGCTCGTCCACACGTCTTTTCAGTCTTACTGGCTCCACCTAATTGCAAATTCTCTGAGTTACCGCCAGCTGTCCTGAACCTCATAAAGAAGAAGAGGAAAATAATCCGTCTGTGGAAAGCGACAGGTGATGCTGCAGTGAAGACGGAATGAAACCGGCTTAATGCAAGAATAAAATTCTCCGTCAGAGAGCACACAAATGCTTCGTTTAAAAAGGCAAAGGCAGTCCTCAATTACAGAGACTGTGTCAAATTTTGGAAGAAGTTTAAGATCCTCAACAGTCAGAAAAAAGCCAAAACGAGCCGAAGGCTATGCTCCAGTGGACGAGAAAGAAGAGGTGAAATCACAGGCAATACGTAATCTACAACTGGCTTCCAGTACCTCCGACTGCAACATGCATAAAATTAATTCTGGCTGTTACCGACAACAACCCCATCACCGCTGACGAAGTCATGAACGCGTTTAAAAAGACAGATAACTCCGCTTCTGGCTCGGATAAGATCTGTCGCGCCGTACTCACACAGCTGCCTCTATCTGCCCCAGAATACACCGGCGACATGCTCAATGCGTACCTGTCCGCCGGCCACTTCCCTGTTCAATTAGACTTTCAAACGGTAAAGCGGGCACCTGTACAAGCTAAAAAAAATACCGATTCCTACACCAACTGCAACGTATCGTCACCAGCTGCCTTAACGACAGAAAGTGCACTATCACTTGTGGGAATGCCAATTCCAGGCTCCAAGGCCCCATACTCAGATTTTACCACACCGGTATCCAAGCTGAAATCAATCCAGTCCACTAAGCAGCAATACGTGGCGTTTTAGACAACCGCTTCGACGCACGAAGCCCCGACCAAGCACCTGCAGACCTACATCCTCCAGGCAATCTCCTTCAACACCTCCAAAACCCAATTTTCCACCATCAACGAAAAGCAAGAGAATACGGGGACGTGTCCCACCCATCACCTTATGGGGTCGTCGCATAATGCCGGCCAACGAAGTCGCATATCTCGGCTTCATCCTCCTGCAGTCCCTTAAACATACATCCGTTTTTAATAATATAATCACCACTATCAACAACCGTCTCAAACTGATTGGAGGGACTAACCTCTCGCATGAGCAGCTGCCAGCTCAAAACGCTCATACAAACATATAAAACTTTCACTCCACAGCTAATCACCGCTCCACAACACCTCGTTGGCAAGCTCGCCAGCCTGGAAAGACGAATCATTCGGAAATGCTTCCGCCTCTTCTACGAATATCCAAGCGAAGGCCGAACTAACGCGGATAGAAGAGCGAATCGTATCCAGAGCCGGCCAGATCACTTCCAGATCTCTTCAACACGGCAATAAAACCGCCAAACTCCTATTATCTCCACAAAAATGTCGCCCAACTCCAAAATTAAAAAAGCCAGACCTCGCAATCCTTCTACTTAGCTGCGCCGAGGACCCCCCCGACGAGTCCCAGAGAATTTTAGACGAGGCTCCCACAGCGCTAAGATAGTGACTCCATTCCAAGAACGGCTTAGTTCATCCATATCCTCAATTTCCTACGATCCCCGGCTGAAGAGGCATATTCGCCTACAGCAGCCAGGAGAAAGGTTTTAGTCGGTAGTCACACCAGGAGGTTGTGAATATTTTCTGTGTGTCTTTTGATGATTTCCTCTGTTCTATAACTAAATAAAAAACTCTATAATTAGTAGTATTAATTTTTTTTAATTTCAATATGTTATGGGGTTTCAACATGTATCCGTCTCAGCAATTCAATATATATAAGAAGAATTGCCTATTTACGCAAGGCGCCACGTTTTCGAGATAGATGGCTGGAAAACAATATGATGACCCCATAATTTTTAATTAAACGAGCTTAGAGATGCCATTGATTTATCATTCATAATGAAACTCATGAAGACCATTGTCTTTGGATTTATGCACAGTTCTGGATTATTATATGTCCTGACGCAAAGTAAGGATTGGAATCCGCTCCGTATATATTTAATAGTCACAAAATCTCTGAAAAATTAGTTTTATTTTCTCTGCACAAATTAAATTTTACTTCCCAAATATAAAATACTAACAGCAATAATTCAATTAGCAGTTACTACAACTATGTTCTTGTGTGGCTAAAATTAAAGCAGAATTTTTATATTGTATTACAATGTTCGTTTTAATCATATTTTCAAGAACACTTAAGGATTGTTTAAAAAATGTTTTTTATGCACCTTTACATAAAGAACACAAATAGTTAAATTTTTATAATCGAACTACATGGTGTTCTATTTATCTAATATTTCTAAAATTAGTAATTTTAAGTTAACACATCATAGTTGGATTATTTCAAATTTATCTAGCATATTCAAAATGAACAAATTTTAAAGATTGTTCGATCAATTTAATCGACAGTAAAATATAAGAACAATACAATTAAATCAAAAGCATTCATTTGAATCATGTTCATACCAAGAAAATAAATTAATGTTAATTGATTAACTGTAAAGGAATTACTAAATGAACTAAAATCTAACACAAGTTTTGGTTTCACCTCTCAGTACCTCTACAACTGTAATAACAAAGTATTACACAACAAAGTGTATTTTGCTACATTTTTAAATAGTTTAGTGCCAGAAAGATGCAGTCTGCTTTTACTTAATGAATATGTAAAACTAAATTATCCTTGCACTAAATAAAGAATAAAGTTGATCAGACACTTAATTTACTGTTTGGTATATAGCGAAAATTAGGTGCAAAATATATCCTCCTGCAAGATTATAAATATAATATTTATTTATTATTAAATAATGGATAGTTAAGCTACTATCTCTCCGAAATCCGGGATTAAAAAAATAAAATCATCTTCGCAGGTTTTGATACGTTTGGACCTTATCAGCCTGCATTACGCATTAAGAAATTTAGTGTATAATTTTAAACCGCTTGGGAATTAGATACTATTATTTATGTGTTTCGAATGTTGTATGGGTTTTGTTTAATTTTAATAATGTGCGGCTTTCTAAAAATAATATTGTTAGTAATAGGAAATTCCATAATAATTAATTTGATACTAGCTTGAGAAAAACAGGCCATGCTGTGTAAATCACCTCTTATCAGCCGAAATAGCTCAGTTGGGAGAGCGTTAGACTGAAGATCTAAAGGTCCCTGGTTCGATCCCTGGTTTCGGCAGTTTTTTTAAATTTCTCTATGCTAGTTTATTATATTTGTTATATGAGTCTATTTACACAGTAAACGTGAAAGGCATTAAGAGGAAAATTTGAAATTAAACAAATGTAATGTGCAAAAGGCTTATGTTGTATGATTAAATAACTGTGTAAAAAAACACAATAAAAGAGCTTTACAACTAAAGTTCCTGCAAGGTGTATTCTATTATGTGACATATATTCTGTCAATTTCTGACAGATGTCAGAAATATGATGATGAAAATTAGAGAGGGCTTATACCCAGCATTAGTGTATTTAATAGTATAATACTAATACTAATAATAGTATAGTCCGTCCGTTGGATCTTCCGTCCTACGTCACAAAATATCGCTTCGAGAAACGACGCAAAAACATTCAGTCTGATAAAGTAAACCAAATGCGTTAGAAAAAGAACGCACTGTAAAACTTTCGTCGTTTTTTGAAGCGATAGTTTGTAACGTACGACGGAAGATCCAACGAACAGACTATAGTTAATTTTCTAAACCAAAAGGACATACGCTTCTAAACCCACCGCCTCCAGGCGGAAAAAGAATATAGGGTATTAAGGGAGATAAACCAAAATATCAGCTTACATAACTCTGATAAAGAGAGAGAAATTCTCCATCTCTCCAAAATTTGCGCCCTGAGCTCCAATGCCATCGTTGCCAAGGCTTCGGCCACATCGCCGAACGACACAACCTAGCTCCCCGCTGCGTACAATGCGCAGGAGAACATTTCACTTCGGAATGCAAACGCAATGCAGGGACCGATGGTGAACCTATGTGCTGCAATTGCGATGGCCACCATACTGCCAACTATAAGGGATGCCAACGGTTACCTAAACTAAATTATCATGCCAAATAAAGCAGTAATGCCTCCACTGCTCCCCAAACTCAAGAAACACGAATAACGCTACCCTAATAAGCACGCTGGAAATGCTCTCAAGCCCGAACTTTCTAGCCTTACTGCAAAGGCTCGAAGGAGTAAAACCAACCCTTGAATCCTTATCCTCCATCTCCTTAACTAAGCATTAAAGGACTTTTCGATGTAGTAGTAACAAATGTCAGTACGTGCAGAATCTGCTGGAACGCAAGCGATGATAACGGGTAAAACGTCGGAACTGGAACAGTTCATGCGTACCTTATACATTTATATAATGTTAATAAGCGAATCTCTAGTTCCCTTTCGACGCGGCTTATATATAAATGGCTATACTCTTCATCTTACCCACGCCCTTATGGCGGTGCAATAGGCGGCACAGCGATTTACGTACGGCACGGGCTCGATTATACCGTCCTTGAAAGCCCAGATACAGAAAAAAGTCAAAATAACTAGCGTTTATCAATCACCATCAAAGCCATTTCTCCCTGCGGATTATGACAAAATCCTCACTGAGGACATTCCCACAATACTGGGTGTCGGGGGCGACTTGAATGCCAAGCATCCAAGCTTGCACAGTCGAGTCACAAATCAAAGGGGCAAAAAACTGTTTGAATATATCAATCAACACAGACTGCCCATCCAAGCTCTAAGCCAAAATTCACCAATATTCTTTCACAATGCTAGATACCGTCCTGACATTCTAGACTTTTTCATAGTCAATAAAATTGAAAAAGACATAGACCACATCAGAACTACAATCCAATCACAATCCAGTAATAATGGATATACATACATAAATATCCAGATTTGAGAGAACAGCCAGAAATACCGACTGGAATCTCTTCAATAACTCCATCTCGAATCACGTACCGCCGATTCCGGCGATGCGTAATCGTGAAGGAATAGATGAGCGTATTATCTTCACAGCGGCCGTTCAAAAAGCCATTGAAGAATCCACATCAGTAAAGAAGGTCTCTCCGGGCGACCCGCTCAATATTCCAAGACATCTCCTTAATAAAATTAGGGAAAAAAATCGTGTCCGACGTAGTTGGCAACGCACAAGCTGTCACCAAATAAAGCAGGATCTGAATAGATTGCAAAATGAAATTCAGAAAGAGCTTAAAGAAATCCGTATTGCCCGTTGGGCAAGGCGTATCGACGACGCCGCCCAACACATACCCCAACTATGGAAGCTCACAAAGAATTTCACCAAAACCAGAAGGGCGACTCCTGCTATCCATGGGCGAAACGGTCTCGTCTACCTTGCGGAAGACAAAGCCGAAGCCTTTGCGGATAGCCTCGAAACGCAATTCTCGCCGAACGACGAAACCACAAGTAATGAACTCCTGGATGAAACTCCGTCCCTAAACCGACAACGGTCACAGAAATTAAAGACCTTATCAAACAGGCGCCAAATAAAAAGCGCCCGGATACGATAAAATCCACTACAACTGTCTCAAGAATCTCTTACTTAAGGCAATTGTATTTCTAGTAAGCATTTTCAATTCCTGCCTAAGAACAGGATACTTTCCAAATACGTGGAAACATGCCACTGTCATCCTTATACTCAAACCTGGTAAAGATCCAAAGTTTCAAAACCATCGTCCCATCAGTTTACTCTGCACACTGGGTAAACTACTTTAAAAAACAATACAAGTGAGGCTGATCGAATGGTCAAATGATCACAAAGTCGTCCCAAAAACACAATTCGGCTTTATAAAAGGCCTATCTACAAACAACCAGCTTGTACGAACCAGCGATTACATAATAGAGGGTTTCAATCATAATCAAATCACTCTAGCTATATTTTTGATGTTGCTAAAGCTTTTGACCGCGTATGGCACGATGGAATGATTTTCAAACTGCTAACCCAAAACTGCCCCACATATTTGGTTTAACTCATCCAACAGTTTATCAGCAAAAGAACATTCTCAGCACGTTACGAATGTGCTATTTCCGAACCGAGAGAAATGACTGCCGACGTCCCTCAGAGATCGGTACTCTCTCCCACCTTGTACAACATCTATGTACACAACATTTCAGCTCCCCAACACATGCTAACGGCCCAGTATGCGGACGACACCGCATACTTGTATCGTGGTAAATCTATTTCGCACATGATGCGTAAAATCCAAACCGCCCTCGACGAACTCGAGGAGTGGACACTTGAATGGCAAATCTCAATAAATCCAGAGAAAAGCCAAGCCATCTATTTCTCCCAGGGCCGCTCGATACCCATTGATAACCTTGCTTTCAAGGACACAGCCATTCCATGGGTCGACCAGGTTAAATACCTCGGTCTACACATGGATAAAAGACTAAATTGGAATAAACATGTCCAAATGACTGTCTCGAAAGCCAAACAAGCGTTCGGACCACTAAAATCACTACTGCTCGACAAAAGTCAGCTTTTCCTCTCCAGTAAAGTCCATCTGTATAAGGTAATCATACGGTCAAAAATGACATATGGTTTCCCTGCATGGATCACCCTCTCCAAGACGCAGATGAAAAAATTGGAGGTCTCACAGAGCAAGATGATCCGTAGGATTGTCAACGGACCATGGTACGTCACCAACAACCAACTGCGCTCGGAATTAAACATCCCTAGGGTCCAGGACTTCACCCATCAGCTGGCCCTCAGCCACTCTACAAAATTTGATCTGTGTCATCCACAGGATCATATTGAACCACAACGCCCACCAGGCAAAAGAAAACGTCCATTTTTTTTCAAAATTTTTTGATACATTCAACAAAATTTTTAAACTGTAACTCCCCTTCACGATATAAAATTCACATTAGTGCATTTACTCAGTCAATCCACAGTCATTAAACTATGTAAATCAATAACCTACTAAGAAAATTTATTAAATAAAATTTGTAAAGCAAGGGAGTGGAGTTTTAGTCATTAAGAATCTGACACTACCTAGAGGATCGGCCTCTAGGTGTCTTATGTAAGATTTCTCCTCAGTCCCAGTCTTTCTATTATGTTTTTTTTTTGAGACAATGCAACGATATTTGTGTAGTCTCTGCTCTAAGCATTGTTGAAGGTTTTCAATTCAATCTTATAAAACTAAACTAATTCTTTAAGTTATTTCTTTCCTATAAAGAGGTGCTGCATAGGACTGATTATAGCAGAATTAAAATAATTATCTTATCGTTTGAGAACTGAAGGAACACTGTACTAAAACGTATGCCGAAACCCGGGATTGAAGCGGGGACCTTTAGATCTTCAGTATAACGCTCTCCCAACTGAGCTATTTCGGCTGATAAAGGATGTAACATTGTAATATTTGCAACGTGATATAAAACTGATTTATTTTCAAGGCGTAGAAATAACAAAAAACCTGTATTATTTATTATTAAGACATTAAAAACACCTTGCCTGCTTTATTTAAAAAAAATCCGTTTTGTATTTTTATATATTAATTATTACTATATTTACATTTGAAAAATTCTATTAACCAGTAATACGCCAACTTATTTTATCTATATAATAATAATGAATAAGAACTTTGTAATTTGGTTTGACAAAACAACCCATAAGGATGAAAATTTTTTAAAGTTTCATCCAACCTATATTAACCATATTAGGTTGTATTGTCTTCTGTAATATACCTTTCCCGTAATTCTATGTTGCATCTAAATTATATATACACTCAAATTTATAATTTTTGGCATTAAGGATTCACAATCATAAGAAAGTAATTTATCCGACGTACCACTATTCTAATTTTATATAGATGTTGAGGATTTGTAACAAATAAACTTTTCATGTGAGCATCATTAGGAAATATATTTAAAAAATAGATTACAGCTGGTTTACCGATTATTACCTTTCTAAAATATGATTTTTATACTTGAACACCATAATAACTTTCGAGAAATATCAAGTATATTTATTTTGAACAATTCAAGTGATAATTTTGATGAAGAGATAAATTTGAAAATATATTATTAACACTACAATGCAATGTTATTATTTCAATCTTAACTAATTTTATTTAGGGTCCCAATTGGTATTAATTCATTTATTATAACGAATATATTAAAATGTATAACGAAGTAGAAACCTCAAGTATCAACAATATTATAAGTGAATTGATTAATTCGAATTTCTTAGGATTCCTAACAATAACCTCCTTATTTGCTATACATTTTAACATCAACGAAGCTTGTTGTTTTAATGGTTGTTTCTTATTTCTATTGAAGATGGAAATGGCTTAGCTATAGATTCTTGAGGTCAAAATATGATTATTTAAGATAACATAACATTCAAACATTACAGTTAAGCCAAAATTAGTGTTCATGGTGCAAAAAAATATTGTTTATTTTATTTTTAACAATTAAATGCATTAAAGAAATCTATTATTATTGCTTATCATAATATAATTTCAGTTATTGTGGTCATTATTATTTATATGAGATTATTTAAAATAACTCACACTTATTTATTTCTATTGTTTGTCGTTTACATTTTCTCACATACATTTAATGTCGGATTGTAATTATCGCCCGTATTAAGGCCTGATGCATTTAAATCACTCCAACTATTCTATCTAGCTAGGTAGGGATTACACCCTCCTCAGTCCATGGCAATATCTGCACACTGACCCCACCGTTCATTGTGTGTTCAAACGAAGTGAAAATATACGTTCCACACATGCTGAATTCCTCATGTTATAGTCCGATTTAAACAATCTAAAATACTCTTTATTCATTTATTAGTTTATTCAACAGAAATAATTTCATTCAAATTAGTGTTGCTTTGATAGTTGTACTATTCGTAACACGCAAATGAATTTTGTTTTATTCAATGTCTGTCGAGGTTTTAGCCAGAGAAGTAGTTGTTTCAAAATTAATTTGTTTTATAGTCTTAGTAAGACTCATTGTTGTAGATTCACGAAATGTTTTCGTATTTTTAAATTATTATTTTATGCACTGCTGATCGGTAGGTAAGCAAAAACAACTAAAGATATGAATCCTTGTTTAATTGGTGGTCAGAAACTATCTTTGATAATTAGCGTCCATACTTTTTTTTGTGTGTGGACGATCACAACATCTAGGCCCGAGCTCGGACTCGAACCGAGGGCCCCTCCGACTACAGTCGGCGCGCTAACCACTGTAACAACGGGGCATCCATACGCTTGTTTTAAATTTCTTCTTTGATCCAAATGTAGTTGCAAACACGCAAACCACATATCGAAACTGTATTTATTTCCTTGGTAAGACTCCTTGAATACAATTTAACAGTTTGTCCAGCAAAATCGCACTTCTGTTTATTAAAGGACTTTAACTTAAATCTTTAAATGTACATTAGAAGTTCTATTGTGAATATCTTTTATCACTTCCGATATTTTACACTTACGAATATGAATTTGTTTCCGTTCTTCGCTTCCCTTTGAATTGTTAAGGATACGTTGTTTGATAAAAAGTTATCACAAAGAGCCCAATATGATTTCTTCCGATGTTAGCTTGGAATTTTCTTTATTCTATTTCATTAGAAATCAATCACCTGGTTCTTCTGAATCTCCTCTATATTCTTTTTATTGTCTATTCTATTTAGCCGTATTTGAATCAGTTTAAATGTTACGTTGTTGCAGTGTTTACAATATTATATGTAAAGTGTGTGCGATAAAGCATCTACTCTCCTGCGAGCCAAACAAGTTGCAAGTCGGTTTTTAATACGAATTTTCTTTCAAATATGTATATATTTATTAAAAACACTGAATTTAGTACTGCAAGTTGTTTTATCTCTGTGAGGGGGTAATACTGCTTTTGCACTTATAATTAAAATATTATTTATTTATTTAAAAGTTTTATATTTTTACAACCGTTCACTTAATTGCTGTCTATAAACACATGTTCATATTTATTCATATTTCATTTTTTGTGCAGCGCAGTTTACACCCTCTTTAAGCTGCATTTATATCTTAACTACATTTCAGGAACGTTACATATTAGTAACATGTTTCATTGTTACACAAAGAATGTGGATTTTGGGACTTTTTTGTTTGGACTAGAATTTCAAGCTTAGGTTGCTACGCAAGTCTTTATCTTCAATTTTATATATTATAAAATAGCTAGTTTAGTTTTAAATATCAGTTTCCATTCACCTCTTAAACTGTTATACAGGGTGAGTTTTTTTCGATGTTCTCTATGGGGATCTCGGAAACTATAAGAGATAGAGAAACGGTTAAATGGGGAAAGAAGTGTAGATTTACGAGACGAATAAAATTCCACTTTCAAAGTTTTCAGAAAAGTCAAGGGTAACTAGATATTTTGAAAAAAGTAAAAAGTGTCAATTTTTTCAAATCAATATATCTCGGTTATTATAACAGATAGAAAAAAAACTGTAAAGGACAAAGTTTTAGATAATTTTATGTAGATTAATAAAAAATAGTCAGATAATTTTTATCGCCATTATTTTCTGAGATATGATGCAAACTTACATTTTTTTTAATGGAAACCATAGTTGGCTATGGCCTCATTCAAAAGGTAATTTTTTTCTCTTTAATCCAATATGACATACGACATAGTTATTTCTAAAAATAAGTGAGTTATAGTCATTTTAAATTTTATTATAAATAAAAAATGGGTAGCCATGAAAAAGATGGAAGTAAAACAATTGTAGTTGTTTATAATAATATCTTGAATTTTGGAGGCGTTCACTTCGTAGTACATTTTTAATGAATAAGAGAAAAACGTTTAACTTTTTTATACTACTTTTTATTTTTATACAACACTTTGTGACTAGTTTCGAATTACACAGTAATCATTATCAAACTAAGTACTTAAAATCTAAATAACAGGTGTATATATAATAAATCTAAAATGCTTCGAAGAGAGGGGTGTACATCAGGTCAAGCTGGTCGTTAAGGATGGAAATTCCCGGATTAATTTTGGCTTTGTGTATTTCGATGGCCTCTAGTAAATACATTTGTCTACCTTTTTCGGCAAGCTGGATTACCGAGAGTACATCCTTGTCAAAATTATGGTTTGATTCTAATAGGTGATTAGCAAAGGTTGAACTATTGTTTTTTAAATTATATGATCTTGTTTGAAAATTACGACCTGATTGCCCGATGTACAACCCTCCACAATCTGGACATCTTAAGCTGTAAATTCCTGATTTGTACATGTAATTAATTGGCGTTTTTGCATTAAAAATTAAATTTGACAAATTACTACTAGATTTAAAAATTATGTCGACGTCACGTTTTTTAAAGATATTTTTAATTTTTAAACTTATTTCTCCAAAGAATGTTAATGTCTTATATATATTATTTTTATTTTTATTTTTTTTTTATTTTTTATTAACATTCTTTGGAGAAATAAGTTTAAAAATTAAAAAATTTATTATATACCGGGTGTCTCAGACCACCCGTACCAGCCTTTTATTTCGACAATGCTTGGTCGAATGTGACTGGGACAAAAAATTTTATTACCAAAGTGAACCCAAGGAATCCACTGATGAGTTTATTTTTTACCGGAATAATCCGGAAGTACCCGGAACCGGAAGTAACTTTAAAATTTCAAATGGCAACATAGGTCGAGTATGGTTTTAATTGATAGGTCTTTTTAAAAGAAACAACTTTTATTAAAATATTAATATTTTGTATTTTTACAAAAATAAACGAAAACAACTAAATTGAAAATTAGTTATCCATTCAACACAAAATTTCCTCAAGTAGGCTTTGCTTTTTTGTTAGAATAACAATTTGTATATGTGTTAATATTGCAAATATTCTTACATGATTCTTCGTATTGTTCCTCAATACTTTCCTTGGATAATATGTTATTTTCTAGGTGAGAAGAGTTCCTCTTATTCAAAACTGAATTATTATTTTATTATTATTTTGAGATGGATGGCTTCCATAGTACGGATGTCTCAGACCACCCGTACCAGCCTTTTATATCGACAAACAAAAAATACCAATTGTTTGAAAGTATTTTATTTAATAATTCAAATAAGAGTGTGAAAGTAAAGAAAATGATAATTAAAACAACTATTCAATTATTTATGGTAGGTTCAAATTGCCTTCCTTCTTGAACAATGCATCTTTGTAGCCGATTTCTAACGTCGTTGACGGCCCATAGTATCTAATCTTCATATTATCCCTCGTGGTTGGAAGCTCTTTATAGACTAGGTCTTTAATACGTCCCCACAAGAAGAAGTCAAGAGGCGTTATGCCAGGAAAACGAGGTGGCCATGGAAATGATCCTAGCCTTCCAATACATCGACCAGGGAAAAGGCCTTCAACGGTTTAACGAGAAACTCTTGCGTAATGAGCTGGGCAACCATCTTGTTGCAAATACATTGTTAAAAGTGTTGCATATGGAACGTCATCTAGAAGATCTGTTTAATGAACCATCGAAAAAATGCGGACCAAATATTTGGTTTCCTAAAATACCACACCAAACATTAAGGGTCTATTAACTTCTCTTAACCAATGAGGGTTTTTATTACTCCAGTAGTGAGCATTATGTAAATTAACAACTTCGTTGCTTACGAATGTCGCTTCATCTGTATATAAAATTTTGTGTTAGAAATTATATTTTTTATGAGACAACCATTCACAAAAATTCAACCTATCTTAAAAATGACGCTCTTCAAGTTTCTGGTGTAGAGAGATATGATATGGATGGAATTTGTTTGTTTTTAAAACTCTCCAAGCAGTGGAGCGACTTATTCCAGCATCGATTTTAATTCTTCTAGTAGATATGTTCGGGTCCAGAGCAATTGCTGCAAGAATATCTGATGTTCTTTCATCTTATACACATTTTCTGATACTTCGATCTTTGTTGTGGCTGGGCTGTAGCTTAGTTGTCTTAACTCGTTCTGCAAGGCGCCGAAAAACATTTTTTGACTGATTGGCTCATTGGGGGTATCGTTCAGCATAAATTCGCTCGTCGGCACGATAGTTTTGGCCGCATTCATCTAATATCATCAGCACATCAAAACCTTAGAGGTTTGTAAAAACCATGTTGACACATTCAATTGTTTTATAATAATTATTTATTTTACTTCAAATATTCACGAACGTCAATTATTTTGACATAACAAAAAAGCAAAGCCTACTTGAGGAAATTTAGTGTTGAATGGATAACTAATTTTTAATTTAGTTTTTTTCGCTTCTTTTCATAAATATGCAAAATATTAAAAATACATTTTAATAAAAGTTGTTTCTTTTAAAAAGGCCTATCAATTAATACCATACTCGACCTATGTTGCCATTTAAAATTTGAAAGTAACTTCCGGTTCCGGGTACTTCCGGATTATTCCGGTATAAAATAAATTCATCAGTGGGTTCCTTGGGTTCACTTTGGTAATAAAATTTTTGTCCCAGTCACATTCGACCAATCGTAGTCGAAATAAAAGGCTGGTACGGGTGGTCTGAGACACCCGGTATACACCTGTTATTTAGATTTTAAGTACTTAGTTTGATAATGATTACTGTGTAATTCGAAACTAGTCACAAACTGTTGTATAAAAATAAAAAGTAGTATAAAAAAGTTAAACGTTTTTCTCTTATTCGTTTATAATAATAGCAATATTGTAATTATTAGTTCTACAAAGTTAAATAAAAATGAAAAACCAGCATAACAATAATATTTTTGTAATTATCAAAGGCCTTCTGTATGTGGTATAAACCCATTTGTCAATAGGGTAATACGTTTCTTACAAAAATATTATGAACGGATAAATCGCGATTCACTAGTTGTGGTATTTTGAATCGCCACAATGAACATTGATGAACTTAAGAGAATCCACGAGAAGTTTCACAGAGAAAACTACAAATTAAATTTGGGTTTAATCCATGGTGTGTTTGGATTAATAATTCTCGGTTCATATATTTTCGAAAGCTCACCAAGTGAAAATGATTACTTTCATTTTCTTCAGAAAACATTTGAAGATACGCTCGATTATTTAAATTTATCATTACAAGCAAGATTAAAATGGTTCCAATATGATGGTGCTCCACCTCATAACATCTTGGCTTTATAAATTATTTAAATGATGCTTTTCCTAACACATAAGTGGGAAGAAATAAACCAATCCCAGGGCCACCTAGATCTCCCGATCTGCGCGTTTTAGAATTGTTTCTGTGGGGTTATGTAAAAAACAAAATATATGAGAAATCATATCAATCTGTGGAGGATCATAAACTAGTTGTTATTGAAACATTTAATTCAATTTACATGAGAATAATCAAAAAGCCATAAACTCAATTTTAAAAAGGTATAATTTATGTCATAATAGTATTAATAGTGGACTCTTTGACCATATTTTTTTAATATTAAAATTTCTCTCCCAGTGATATATTGATAATTACAGAATTACTTTATGCAGTTGTTTCATTTTGGTTTATCTCTGTAAAACTAATAATTACAATATTGCTAATATTATAAACAACTGCAATTGTTTTACTTTCATCTTTTTCATGGCTACCCATTTTTTATTTATAATAAAATTTAAAATGACTATAACTCACTTATTTTTAGAAATAACTATGTCGTATGCCATATTGGATTAAAGAGAAAAAAATTACAGTTTGAATGAGGTCACAGCCAACTATGGTTTCCATTTAAAAAAATGTAAGTTTGCGTCATATCTCGGAAAATAATGGCGATAAAAAATTTCTGATTATTTTTTATTAATCTGCATAAAATTATCTAAAACTTTCTTCTCTTATAGTTTCGAGATCCCCGTAGAGAACATCGAAAAAAACTCACCCTGTATATCTTTTTTATAAAAATCTATTTTACAAAAATTAAATCCGACGAGTCCTTTGAACAAGAAAGGACAAAAAGGTCTTACTAACGAAGCAAATTACCAACTGATTTTGTGTTAACATAGTCTCAATTTTCACATCGCTATATAAGACGAATTTTTCATCTGGCAACTAACTTAATTAAAAATGGTGCAAGTGTATTCATTAGGGTTTAGAACGCGCTCTAATATACCTCATTCCATTAACTATTTGTTTTCTTTTAGTAAGAGGAGTTAGCAGTTCTTAAATATCTTAGCAATCTGATTAGTTATTTGATCATTGTAAATAAATCTAGTAAATTTGTTTTCTTTTGTTTCGGTTAAAGGCTTTAGAGTTGTTATTGTCTTGATTTTTTGGTTTCTTTTGTGTCGATGAATTAATTTATTAATTATAAATTTGTTATAACCTAAGGTTGTTGCTATTTGTGTTATTACTTTTAGTTCTAAATTTCTATTTTCTATTGAGAGAGGGAGATTAAATACTCTATATAATATGCTATTGAATGCTGATAATTGTTTGAAGTGAGTGGATGAAGAGTTATGGATGTAATTAAAAGTATGGGTTGGTTTTCTATAAATGTTAAAATCTATATGACTGTTATCTTTATTGTTAATTAGTAATACGTCTAAGAAAGGGATTTGATTGTTCTTTTCTAACTCGAAAGTAAAATTTATACTGGGGTACAATTAGATTGCAAATATATTTAAGAAATTCAGATTAACACAAAATTGAAAACACTCTTAGGAAACCAATTTAAAAAAATAGTCATGAAGTGTCATGAAGTAATGAATATGATAAATGTTATATAGGGCAAACATAAAGGAGTTTACAGAAGAGGTTCAAAGAACACGTTTACCACGTCAAAAATAAAAACGTATAGCACAACATAATTTCGAAACAGGACTACCATCAAGATTAAAAGAGAGAAGTTTCAAAAACCTGCGGTGAAGGCGATCTAGTAGCAAAGAGCGATTCGCATAGATTAGATACACAATATTCCATTTTACTTAGTACAGATGCGTGAAACAATGATTTAATAGCATCAGTGTTAAGAAAATTATTGCTAGTTCTGAGTATGAAACCTAACGATTTAGAAGCAACCGAGCGGACGGAATCTACGTGATCCACAAAGGTGAGTTTTTTTGTCAAAATGAACACCAAGGTCTTTGATGGTATGAACACAGGAAATCGGACTGTTTACAATATAGTAATCAGATAATAACATATTGCGTACACGACTGTAGTGAATAATGTGGTACTTGGCAGCGTTAAGTTTGGTTTACCATTAGAGCACCAGTTAGAAATGATGTTTAAATTTAGTTGGAGGCTGAGGATGTCAGCCTGTGACTCCACTTTCGCATACATTTTAAGATCATCAGCGTATGCTAATACAGGACAATTGATCCGCACGAGAAGGTCATTGATGAAAGTGTTGAAAAGAAGGGGTGCCAGGCAAGAGCTCTGTTTAACACCAGAGGGAGGACAGAATACATACGATTTAAAGCCATTATACGAGACATAATACGAACGATCACGTAAGTAGTAAGTTTAATGACTGCCGGTGCAGCACCAAACGAGCTAAGTTAATTAACTAACAGCGAGTAGTCAATAGAGTCGAATGCGCGTGAAATTTCCGTATAAATTACGTCAACTTGACCGCGTTTATGTATGGTTTCAGCCAGATATAGAGATATGATATCAAGATTCGTTAATGTAGAACGACTCGGTATGAACCCATGTTGGGAAGGAGAAATATATAAACAGATACTCTTAAAAATAGAACTATGAAGCATAGTTTCGAGTACTTTGGCAAAACTAGATAGAATTGAGATTGGGCGATAGTTATGAATATCCGTAGAGTCCCTATTCTTGAAGATAGGACAGAGAATAGCGATTTTCCAGCAGGTAGGAAATTGGCTTGTAGTAATTGAGTAGTTAACGATTGAACATAGTTGATTGGCTAGAATGTATCTGCCGTTTCGGATTAGGAAGCTTGGAATTTTGTCATCTCTCGACGTGTAATTATTGGATAGCTGAGTCATTATTGATATAAGTTGCGCCTCATCAACACATGCAAGTGAGAAAGGTGGATATATAGCCGAGTCAGTATAGCACGTAGGGATTAAGGTATCGCTGTAGTTACTGAGAAAAGTAAAAAGCCATTGACTATGTCTGTTGGTTTTGATAATTGACGGAAATCGTTATGTAGTTTTCCTGGTATTCTAGTTGTTCCACGCTTACTTGCACAAAATTTCCAAAGATGAGAATGGTTGCTTTTGTCTGACTCAGCGCAATGCACGAAGACGGTAGACCCATCGGAAGTTTGTAGTTTAAGAATAATGCAATTATTATAAAATAACTCAGTTTTGGAATTTAGACCGCGAACATTTTGGTAAAATAAACTTATTGCTTTGGGATGTATTAGTTTTCCGATGAAGATACACTAGACGGCGTAGGTACTCCATTCTTGTATATTATTTTTAAATTGGCCTCGCCATCGTTGAAGCGCCTATTAAGTTCATATTTCACGTGTTTATGGTAAGCAATTTGTCTGGGAGTACAATCCAACGAGGCCGATATACTAGAAATTTCAGGGTTATTCCTGATATTATTAAAGTTTCTTATAACTTGGCGAGCACCATCAGGATAGCTGAGACGAATTTTTAGAGGACGTGAGGTGCGTTTAGATATATCAAGCTTTCCCAGACGTTGGGGTTTCACTGGCAGCTCATTAATATCCACTTTCGTTAGTACCTTACTAACGACCTGCACATCAAGCTCTAATTGATTCTTTGACGAATTGCCTTGTTCGAGAACATCGTACAGGAGTATATTGCTTGATGCACTCTGTAATTTCTGCGGTGGTTTCGTCGGTAGATTGTGCTGTCAGTCCACCCGAGAGTGATACATTAGTTGCAGTGTGATCCTTAAGTTTGTTCCGCTTTTAGGTCATGAATAAGTGCGACAAGTTTGGTGATTAATAAAATAGCGCTTGAGTGTTCAGTTTCTTGCTAGTACCGATAAAGTGATCGGAAAGCAAAAACAAGTGCTGATAGTAAGAGCACGCTGACCCTCTACAAATTACTTAAGGTATTTATCTTAATATATAAGGCAACACTTATTCTGATAACAGGAACAATCTTACCAAGTTTGATCAGTTGGGTATAAGTACAGAAGGAGATCATTCAATAACAAGTAGGTGAACTGACACTCGGAACTTCAATCTTTTAAGAATATTTCTTCCCAGAATTTTACACCATTACTAAATTTATTTGATAGGAAATTTCCAAAAATTTTCATCCAAATTCCACGCACTTCTAATAATTTTATGCGTATTTTATGAAAAATACTAGAAATTACCAAGAAAAATTCAGTATTTTTCATAAATTTTTCTTCCGAGTTACGTGAATTTTTCACCACTTCTTAATTTATTTTATTGGAATTTACCAGCATTTCTCTCCTGCCTTTTTAAGAATACTCTACTAATTCTTGTTCTATGTTATCTTAACAAGATTATAGAATATTCCAGCATTTTTTTCTAGATTTTTAAAATGGGACAGATCTCTTTCGGCGCCAATATCAAACAAAAATGTGTTTGGATCGAAGCATTACTCTTGCAGTGCTACCTTAAGTCTCTGTTACAAATTTTTGTTTTATTTATTTATTTATTCAGAACATTGGTCTTCTTTCATTAAAAAATACATAAAATATCTAATATCATGCCGAATATTCTACCGAGCTAGGTATAAAACACCCCCCGTGTGTTTCAGGACCATTCCAGATTGATGCGAAACAGACTCATGTGCTCCTCGAGCCCTTATCTGATTCCAGCCTCGATAGTTTCGCCATTTCGGTTCACTTGATAGTTGAAATTGTAATAAGTACTTTTTCCAACAGATTAAGGGTCGGTTTAAAAATACAGCAATTACATATTAAAACAATCTAATCAACGAGAAACATCGTAAAAAGAGTTTGCCGAAACCAGGGATCGAACCAGGGACCTTTAGATCTTCAGTCTAACGCTCTCCCAACTGAGCTATTTCGGCGGATAAAAAATTAACATGGGGTGTTGATCTAATAAAATGCACTATATTTTAAAAATTGTTAATATTTTAAGTCAATTGATATGTGATTGATATAGGTAGTTTTAAAATTGCTATGCAAACACACAAAATTTTGACGTTTTTAGCCAATTACTAATAAACGAAACGAGTTACGTGAAACTTATATAATAAATAATTGTAGGGAATTCAAAAGTGAACAAATCATTAAGAATAGCTTTTTTGCGTAAACCTGATAGTTTTCGAGTAAAATATAGGGAAGTACTATGATGGCCACATCACCATTTTGAATTTCTCCTAATTTGATGCTGTGATACCATTTGACATTCAATGGCTATGCATTTTAAATTATAAAAAATAGGCCGAAATGATAGTTTTATAATTTTAAATATCTCGCTTTAAAATAATTGTGATGTACTATCAATAGGTGATTTAAATGTATTTTTTATTATCTACAAAATTGCTCTCTCGTGTTTTTTTGCTAAAATATCCTGGGGAGAAAATAATTGCATATTTATGAAAATACATGAATTGCACCATAGGAAATGCTTGTCGACGCACCACCCCGTGTATATATATACAGGGTGTCCCGTTAATGTGGGGAAATGGACTAGACCATAGATTCCTGGGGTCAAAATATGACGATTTAACACAACTTATCTATATCTAAAAATTTACTGTTAAGCCGGAATTTGTCTTCAAAGTTTAAAAAAATTGTATTTCTTTTGTTTATAACAATTGAACGCTTTATTCAATTTGAATGAAATTTATTATTAGTAACTACTATAATTTGATACATCATTTCAGTTATTGTGGCCATTAGTGATTGACAGGAAGTATGAAAAACAGTAGTACCACCATTTAAAAACGAAATTATTTTTTTATTGGGGCATCTAATAAAAAGTAAAAAAATACTACTCGAAAGACCGTTTAATTTAAAAACTTTTTTGTCTCTTAATAATATTTGATATCTTGTACGGTTTTTGCACTTTTTGAATGGATAACTAATTTTCAATTTAGTTTTTTTCGTTTATTTTTGTAAATATGCAAAATATTAAAAAAAAACATTTTAATAAAAGTTGTTTCTTTTTAAAAGACCTATCAATTAATACCATACTCGACCTATGTTGCCATTTGAAATTTTAAAGTTACTTCCGGTTCCGGGTACTTCCGGATTATTCCGGTAAAAAATAAATTCATCAGTGGATTCCTTGGGTTCATTTTGGTAATAAAATTTTTGGCTGATAGTTCTTAAAAAATACTAAAACTTTTGTATCTTAACATTTTTCGCTAAAGTAAGATACTTTAGGAGTTTTCCGACCGTTTCCATTCATATCAGCGATCACATCACCATTTTTTTCTTTTCTACTCTGCTTTGTTCGCCTTTATTCTTTTCTGCTCTACATTGCTCGCTATTGCTCTACTCTGCTCACCTTTGCTCGCTATTGCTCTACTCTGCTCACCTTTGCTCGCTATTGCTCTATTATGTTCTCCATTGTTCGCTTTTGCTCGCTATTGCTCGCCGTTGCTCGCTATTGCTAGTATCTGCTATACGTTGCTCGCTATTGCTCTATTTTGCTCACCTTTGCACGCTTTTGCTCTATTATGTTCTCCTGTGTTCTGTTTTGCTTGTTATTGCCCGCTATTTCTCGCTATTGCTCTTTTCTACTCTCCTTTGCTCGCTATTGCTCCCTTCTGCTCCTCTTTCCTCGCAATTGCTCACTTCTGCTCTCCTTTGCTTGCAATTGCTCTACTCTGCTCTCCTTTGCTCGCAATTGTTCTCTTCTCTTCTCCATTTTTTCTTTTCTACTCTGCTTTGTTCGTTTTTATTCTTTTCTGCTCTACGTTGCTCGCTTTTACGCTACTCTGCTGACCTTTACTCGCTACTGCACTATTATGTTCTCCTTTGTTCGCTTTGGCTCGCTTTTGCTCGCCAATGCTCGCTATTGCTCTTTTCTGCTCTCCTTTGTTCGCTATTGCTCTCTTCTGTTCTTCTTTGCTCACAATTGCTCTACTCTGCTCTCATGTGCTTGCAATTGTTCTATTCTGCTCTCCTTTGCTCGCATTTACTCTTTATTGCTGTAATCTACTCTTCTTTGCTTACTTTTGTTCATTTCTGCTCTAGTTGGCTCCATATTATTTTTTTCTGCTCTTCTTTGTTCGCTTTTGTTGTTTTCTGCTATATTTTGCTCGATTTTGTTCTTTTCTGCTCTATATTGCTCGACTCTGCTCTACTTTGCTCGCTTTTGCTGTTTTCTGGTCTGCTTTATTCTGTTATGCTCTACGTTGCCCGCTATTGCTCTACTCTGCTCACCCTTGCTTTACTATGTTCTCCTTTGTTCGCTATTGCTTGCTAGTACTCTTTTTTGCTCTCCTTTGCTCGCAATTGCTCTACTCTGCTCTCCTTTGCTCGCAATTGTTTTATTCTGCTCTTCTTTGCTCGCTTTTACTCGATATTGCTCTAATCAGCTCTCCTTTGCTTGCGTTTGTTCATTTCTGCTCTACTTGGCTCCATATTACTCTTTTCTGCTCTTCTTTGTTCGCTTTTGTTCTTTTCTGCTAGATTTTGCTCGATTATGTTCTTTTCTGCTCTACTTTTCTCGACTCTGCTCTACTCTGCTCACTGTTGCTGTTTTCTGGTCACCTTTGCTCGCAATTGCTCTATTCTGGTCTGCTATGCTCGCTATGAAAGTACTATGATGGCTACATCACCATTTTTTTCTTTTCTACTCTGTTTTGTTCGCCTTTATTCTTTTCTGCTCTACGTTACTCACTATTGCTCTACTCTGCTTACCCTTGTTCGCTATTGCTCTATTATGTTCTCCATTTTCTCTTTTGCTCGCTATTGCTCTTTTCTGCTTTCCTTTGCTCGCAATTTTTCTACTCTGCTCTGCTATGCTCTCTATTACTCTGTTCTGCTCTATTTTGCTCGCTATTTAACTTTCGTCGAATGTTTAATTTCAAACAATACTGCATCGCTAAACTAATAT
Organism: Ontholestes murinus; assembly: GCA_963969525.1. Classification (NCBI taxonomy): domain Eukaryota; kingdom Metazoa; phylum Arthropoda; class Insecta; order Coleoptera; family Staphylinidae; genus Ontholestes; species Ontholestes murinus. The sequence continues at coordinate 59,114,080 of OZ018387.1, forward strand.
CCACTTAATATAAAGCGATCTCGACTCAGACACTTTTAGACTATTCTTTTACGTTCAGTTCGACAAGACAAAAATTTATTTGAATAAAACTTTTGTAAGCAATATAAAAATTGCTTCTTAACATATCAATAGATTCACTAATGAAACGTATGTATAAAATTTTAAAGAAATTATACTGTAAAAACTTTTCAAGCTTCTTTATTTAGATTCTGCTTAATTTGTAACCTAACATGTAACAGTGGGTATTTACTATTTAAAACACCTCTAGCATGGAGAGAATTGTACACTAGCCAAATCATACCGCCCGATTAGTCTAACGTCATTTCTCCTGAAAGCGTTAGAAAAATTGTGCGAAAGATTAATTCGCGAGACGGCTTTGATTACGAATCCCATTCACGCTAACCAACATGCATACACTCAGGAGAGATCAACGGAGTCGGCTCTGCACACTGTTGCAGACCGAATCGAAATATCTCTGGACAACAAAATGTCCACCCTTGGCGTGTTCATCGATTTAGGAGGTGCCTTTGATGAGATAACCTTCAGAAAATTGGAAACTGCCCTCTCCATGCATGGTGAGAAACCCACAGTTAGTGGGTGGATCAAATGGTTGCCCACAGGCTGGAGTACTTTCACCACTCCTGTGGAGCAACCTGCTGCAGCAACTTAACGACAATGGCTTCCACACCATAGGATATGCAGATGACATAACCATCCTGCTAACATGCAGATTTGAGACGATATGCACCCTGACGCAGGAAGCCCTCAAAATAATTAAACACTGGTATAATGACCAGTTTCTGACCATAAACCCGTCAAAGACTGAAATGGTCCTCTTCACAAGGAAAAGGAAACTAGGTAAGCTAAAGCTTCCTAAGCTCCTCAACACCCGGTTGACATTATCGTCGGAAGTCAAATACCTGGGAGTGATTCTCGACGGCAAGCTGTCGTGGGAACCACATCTCAAATTGAAATGTAAAAAAGCATGTAAAATGTAAAAAAGTCTCCCCCTAGCAATGCCGGAGGGCTGTGGGGCAGACATGGGGGCTATCTTCCAAGACAGCACTTTAACTGTACATAGCGGTAGTAAGACCAATGCTAATCTATGGAGCACTGGTCAGCAAACCTCAGCAAAGCAGATTACTCAGTTGCAAAGGATAGCATGCCTTAACACGACCGGGGCAATGCGAACAACACCCACTGCAGCAATGGAAGCAATGCTCCACCTCTAGACTTATACGTAGAGGAGATGGCCACGGCAGCAGCACTGCGCCTAAACTCAGTTGGACTCCAGTACAATGGAGGCATGGCTGGTAGACACTGTGGCCTTTTAGAGAAGGCTGTCAAGAAGACACCCTGCCTTGGAAGGAAGACGGACAATCTGCCACCCTGCTACGTCTTCAACAGACCCTATAATGTATCGACAAAAAGAGGAACCGGCAGTGTAGAGGGTGGGGAAACCCTCCGAATTTACACCGATGGTTCTAAAACCACAAGAGGATCTGAGGCGGGTATTTACTCGCAACAAATGAACCTATCACTAGCTATCCCCCTAGAGAAGCACAAGATCACTTCAAGACTAGTAAAATAATGTCACAACACCCTGAAACAAGTAGCACAATCAAACAGAGCTCAATACTGCGCTGGGTCAAGGGACACAATAATGAAGAAGGCAGACGAGCAGGCGCGGGCTGCTTCGACTCTCTGTGATACCACGGACGGGCGCCAACACAGAAATGCCTCACTGACATCTTCAAACATCCTCACCCTCACCCAATCCGAAAACAGTTGAATACTATCTGCGACTGTCCCGGGTGAATCACTGCGAGTGACGATTTCATTGATGGAATCGAAGAGGTGCTTCATTGTTTTGAGAGATTTTCAAATTCTATCCATAAAGCCACCACGGTTACAGAAGTTACGGAACTTGGCAAAAAACAAAAAGACACCACGACATGATTAAATTAATTAAAATCAAGAATCTTTCAACCAATTCTATTCCACATAAATATCTAAAATGCCTTTTTACCAAAATGAGGAAAATCACCGCCCTATCAATTTACTCTGTGCACTAGATAACAGAAATATAAAAAGCATTACACCTCTGTCTAAACGAATAGTCAAATGACAACAATTTGGCTTTATAAAAATCCTCTCATCCAACACACCATCTATTTCGAACCAGCGATTATATAATAGAATCGGAAACAAAGCACCTTAGCCATTTTTTTGAATGTTTCCTGGCACGATGAACCAATGTCACCGGCATTATTAAAAATGGATATTTTGAGCGTTTGTAATGAATGAAAAGTGAAATATCAGACACGCCGAAAGCGGGAAAGTTCCTATAGGCAGGCTATTATATTCTTGCACAAGAAAAAGAATTGCGCAGAAACGCTAATTCTAAAAAAATAAAAAGTTAGGTTTGCTGTCTGCTGTATCATAAGTTATAAACAACATGTAACATACGTATTTCGAGTAAAATAATTTAAAATAATGACGCCTGCGTCAGTTGTACTTTCTTCTGTGCGAAAATATAATTGATGGTCAGAAATGATATTGTGGTCTACTGAATAGATGTTGAAACGAGATAGTAGGGCAGTGAAAAATATGTTTTGAAAATGTACAACTTTTTATGATGTTCGATGTTTTCTGTACTTGGGGAAGCAGGCGACAATAAGGCAGGCATAAAATAAGTCGATAATTAATTTGAAAGCATCGGTAGTAAAATATAATTCGAATTAGTGAAATTAAGATCATCAGCGCATCTGATAGAAATAGGTTCCATGGAAAAATATGTGTGGAAATAAAAACTTTAAAAATACTCGAACATTAAGGCGATTCCACTTATACTCTGTTCTGGTGGCGAAGCAACATCTAACATAAACAGGATAATCAGGAATTTGGATGTATCGACAGGAATGTTTCTTGTAAGACTTCGATATAATAATATCGGTGCTTATTAGGTTTGAAAGAGCAACTTGTTCTAGTCCAGAATATATAATTTTTTGTCAGCTGGTTAAGTACACAGATGATTTTATGTGTCTTCTTGGATGATGGTGACAATGATTGTAACAACAGATAAGGCTGTAATGAGCAAGATATCTACGGTCGTGGCTGCGCAAGTGCCGTGTATTAGAGGTAACGGGTAAGGGTACTTACTTCATACTACGTAGAAGTAGTATATATCCTTAAGTTAACTGATATTCTAGACTTTGTTTGTAACACGAATAAGTTTTGTGAGAAAGTTGGTTGACAAGAATGGATACGGAGAGAAATATCAACTGGCTACTTTTCTCCGCAATGGTTCACCGATGAGTGGTCAAAACTTATTACAAATAATGCCTGTTCATTGTGCATCTCTGTGTTGGAACAGTTCCATGCCCATTTGATTTATTGAAAAAAATATCGAACGAGTATTTTTTGCAGATGTTGTCTGGTAAAGAGGCGATTTTTTGTTAGAAGGCTTAATGTCAAAGGTTTTGCCATGCGCCCTTAAGTAGGATTAAGTCCATTAAACAAACAAAAAAAATGGTGATGTGGCCATCATAGTACTTTCCCTATATTTTACTCAAAAACTATGCGGTTTATGCAAAAAGATTATCCTTAATAATTTATTCAATTTTGAATTCTCTACAATTATTTGTTATATAACTTTCATGTTGCTTCAATAGTTTATTAGCAATTGGCAAAAAATGTCAAAAATTTCAATTTTTATTTTTTTTTCTTGAAAGTTAAGAATTTTATGAAAAATATATTTTAACAAAATTTATTCAGTTTCTCATTCTCTTCAACTTTTGTTTGAAAAGTTTTGTAATATTTTTCATATTAAAAAAAATATCGGAAAAAAACAAAAAACGCCTCTAGTAAACACCCACTTCCGGTTTATGAATGTTTACCAAAAGCTTTTCAGTTCCAGTTTTTAACGATAAAACCTTACGTTTAAAGTTTCATCTCAATCGGATCAGTCGTTTTTGAGATACAGCACCCACGGACAGACAGACAGACAGACAGACAGACAGACAGACAGACACACACACAGACACAAAAATTTTTTTTCCAGAAATTAGTTTAATGGACTCAGGGGACCTCAAAACGGATATTTCCGCAAAAAAAATTTTTCAAAAAAAAATCACGATCACAATACTTCCCCTATATATACTTCGTATATAGGGAAAGTAAAAACCTACATCTACATAACATCTAGAATAATGTAGTTTCGCATTCCTTTTCTCTAGAATTTTTACTTAACAAAAGATTTATAATTAGGATATATGTACTTGATTTCTATCACTTATATATTGCTTTATTTTCTATTACTTTCGGTTTATTGCAATTCTCAATAATGATGTACTACTTTTACATCATTCTTCATAGTGACATTAAGCCAAAACTAGTTGAAAATTAAGCAATATATGAGTGAAACAAACCAAGTAATGCTAAACTTTTATTTACATAATATTTTACTAAGTGATCACTGAGAAAAAAAAAATTATAGGAATTTTTACTTAAAATAAAATTGTATTGAAACACTAACATTTTCTTCACAAAGTGATTTTTATTTACTAGAGGTACATTTCGAGTACAAGGTACTCTTTATCATTAGTTGAATTTTCACTTGTTGATATTAATTAAAATTAAAATTACGTTGTATATATTTATTTATTTATAGTCTTTCATCAAGAGTAATAAATTGATAATAATTTAAATTACCATTTCATTGAAAATATTATAATGTTATACTTTTAACCAGCCGAAATAGCTCAGTTGGGAGAGCGTTAGACTGAAGATCTAAAGGTCCCCGGTTCAATCCCGGGTTTCGGCAGATGTTTTAATGCAGTGTTCGTCCAGTGCAAGGTTTTATTTAATTAAAGAAATTACATAATCATCGGAGTTTTCAAATGATGAGATAATTATGTTATGTTAATTCTGCTATAATCAGTTCCATGCAGCATCTCATTTTGGAGAGAGGATTATTTTAGTTTTATAACATTGAATTGAAAACCATCAACAGTGCTTAGAACGTAGACTGCACAAATATCGTTGAATGCTCTCAAAAAACTATAGTGTAGGTAGGTAAAATGGGGCAGAACCGATTGCCCCACTTTCAAACAAGTCTACGTGCCTGATTAGTATGGTATGTACTATGTAGAGTAGTCATGTGAAGCAACCGTTACACAGAAATTTTGAGCTGTCAGCGCCGCCATTTGCAGACGCCACAATATTGAATGTGTTTTGTGTCAGTCGCTTATTTGTTAATTAATAATTGAGATAAATTGATCCGGTAAATGTACATATTCTGATGTGACGATTGTTTGTTTCTAGGTAAAAATTATGCGTGATTATAAACATAAGGCACCAGCAATCCACAAAGGACAATTGTAAATGTCACAAATGGTCAATCATTACAAAGTGCAGCTCGCGAGTTTGGTTGAATGAAGCGCGTTGGTACTAGACCAAAAGTCGTGAATCAAAAATTGTTGTCAACAGCATTGAATGTAGTAAGAGGCGAAGTAAATGCGACAAACGCTGCCAAACAATTCAAGTTGTATAGTTGATATAGTTGATACTTGTTGAGCTACTCAGCGGAAGTGGAAGTGGAAGTGGATTTGCTGCGGATAACACACCAACTTCCTCGAGTGTCTTACCATCATTACTTTCCAAATGAGCAAACTATTTTGCCCAATATTTAAAAATTAAGGGTTTGGTAGAAATGTATTACAGAAACGTCTATGGCAAAAATGTGGCCAAAAGAACAAGCTCTCCAATGATAATAAACACTTTGAGCTATCTCATCAAATGTGGTTTTTAGAGGCCAAAGTGCTTAATCAATCAGTTCTGCACCATGTTCCCCTACTTCTGTTACAGTGGTAAGAAGATACACTTATGCTATTATGTGCACTAATATTGGGTATAAGCCATCTCTAATTTTCATCATCATATTTCGCACATCTGCCAGTACTTGACAAAATAGCCGCATTCAGAGCGACAAGCAATGTTATCTTTAGTTATTGTTTGGTTCAATTTAACAATTTGTGTAGTTTTAAAATTATTGTTATTTGTTTGGGCCGCGCGGAACTTAGTACGGTTCTGTTTCCAAGAAGGGGAAGAGGGCGCTTTGGACGACCAGGGGACTCGGCGTAGGAATGCGAACCAGAGGGGACTCGGCGTAGGAATGCGAACCAGAAGAAAAATAATAATAGTCGCGTAAACACTACACTTAAAAAGAGTTTCTTTTTCGCCGTTATCGAATGCAGATGTAAATACGTGTAATTAACATCTTGTAAATAATATTAGTAAAACACAAACGTTTTTTCGTCAAACACCTATCAACCCAAAACAGGGGTAAATCCTTTGAACCAGGAGGAAATACAAATTTGCCCCAAACAGTTATAAAGTTCTTTTATTTTGTTTTTAAGTTATTCATCAATAAGACCCCCCCATACACCATATTACTTTTGTTTAATTTGAAATTATTCCTCTTAATTCCTATCACGTTTACTGTGTTAATAGACTCATATAACAAATTTAATAAACTAGCATAGAGAAATCTAAAAATCTGCCGAAACCAGGGATCGAACCAGGGACCTTTAGATCTTCAGTCTAACGCTCTCCCAACTGAGCTATTTCGGCTGATACATAAGTGATTTACACAACTTGCCCTGTATTTCTCGGGCTAGTATCTTATTAATTATTATGGGATTTCCTATTATCAACAATATTGTTTTTAGAAAGCATTATTGAAATTAAACAAAAACCATACAAAATTAAAATATATTCACTAAATTTCTTGATGCGTAATGCAGGCTGATAAGATCCAAATTTACTAAAACGAGTGTAAACCAGTTTATAATGAATTAACGTTTACATATCGTTAATGTTAATTGTTTGTTAAACCAATCCAAATACATTATGAGTTACATTTAGAAGCAGATGATTTGAAAATATTACACATTACATGTTTTATAATTCGGAAAGATTTTGATTATATCTTCATATCAACTTAGCCGAAATAGCTCAATCACGGGTTTCGGCAAGACTTTTAAAATATACTATATATTACTGTTACTGTTTGTTTAACCAAATGCAGTCCTACTCATCTTTAAAACATATGTGGACCAATATAATTAATTTTTCTACAAAGTCCAAATTATTTTGGGTTTGCTTGCTATGTGCAGCAACTTTCCTATATTAGAAGTAAAATAGTTTATAAGTTATTAAATAATGAAATGACCGCCACGTGCATTTATTGTATCAAATCAACTACAATATTAAATGAGAAAATTTAATTATGAATTAATGAAGGCCGTAGCAAAAAGTTGGCGAAACCCGGGATTGAACCGGGGACCTTTAGATCTTCAGTCTAACGCTCTCCCAACTGAGCTATTTCGGCTGATAAGTATTTATTAATTATGATTACGTAACCGTAAACAAAATAATAAAAATTCATAATCAATAATAATTACATATGACCTAAAAATGGTATATATTTTTCCTGAAAACTATGCGGTTTACGAAAAAATGTCGTTTTTAGTAATTTGTTCAATTTTTAATTCTCTGCAATTAATTGTTATATAAATTTCATGTAACTCCTATAGTTCATTAACAATTGGCAAACAATTTCAAAATTTAATTTTTTTTTTTTTTCTCGAAAGTTAAGAATTTTATGAAAAATATATTTCAATAAAACTTGTTCAGTTTCTCATTCTCTTTAACTTTTGTTTGAACCGTTTTTAAAAATTTTTCATATTTAGAAAAATATCATCAAAAAACAAAAAAACGCCTCGAGTAAACATCCGCTTCCGGTTTTTGAATGTTCACCAAAAGCTTTTCAGTTCCAGTTTTTAACGATAAAACCTTAAGTTTAAAGTTTAATCTCATTCGTTTTTGAGATACAGCGCCCACAGACATTATCTCGCACGAAAACAATACTTCCCCTATACAGGGTTATTCACGCTATACGGCACGGAATATTGTGGCCAAAATACGTGACTTTCAGAAAGTTTCACTTTGGGGATATATGGGGGTCTATTAGGTCATTAAAATTTTTACTTTAAAAGTACTAAAACGGTGCAATAAACAATATTTTGGCGTTTTCTGTAAAAACGAGAAGACTTAACAATTAAGATTTAAGTACCATTCGATAGGTAATTAAAACGTGCATTTGCTGATAAATTAATAAATATAGCGTTCTATTTAAATAAATTAAGTTATAGTCATTTAAAGTTCTCATTTGTTTCATTCCATTTTTTTTACACCCGGCATAAGTTGTCAAGTTTATTATACTTGGAAAATAAAATATTTTTACAAAATTCAAATTAATTCAAAAACCTTAAGGTTTATGTAATGAAAACCTTATTAAAACACATACTTATTTTTATAGACGGATCCAAAAATGCAATAAAATACAGGATGTTTCATTAAAAAACACAACTTTGATACTTTTAGGGTTTTTGGGACACCCTGTATATTATAAAAATAATTTTAAAAAGTAGCCCTAATAGACCCCCATATATCCCCAAAGTGAAACTTTTGGAAAGTCACGTATTTTGGCCACAATATTCCGTGCCGTATAGCGTGAATAACCCTGTATATACTATATAGGGAAAGTAATAAGTTACGTATTAAGAGATTTTCAATAAGAATTTTGTATTTTAAAACAAAATAGAACAAAGAATTTAGAAGAAAATGATACAAATTTTTATTGTATGAGAGAGAGTAAGGTTTGGCAATTATAAATGAAAAATTATATAAGACAAATGTCCACCACGAAAACACGAAAATTTAGATGAAAGAATCGACATCTGTAAGATTCTTTCATCATTTTCTTAATTATCGGATAATTTTAAGTATGTTTAACTTCTCTAAATATAATTTCTATAGATAAACAGTACTTCTCATAATTCGCTGGAGATTTAGAGCCGATTTTTTAGAGGTGTTAACCTTTTGAATAAATTTCGCCCACTGGAAATGTTTATTCAAAGTTCTTATGGGTTTCTTTTATACATCAGAAAAAAAAAATGAAATAAGAGTCAAAACATCATCAAATGAACAATTCGAAAACCATGCTGTGCTTTATTCAATAGTTGGAACTTTTCTATGTAGTTGTTTAATCGTATGATAAATGTCTTTTCCAAAATTTTAGATATTTATTACGTCTGATAGTGCAATGGGGCGGTAGTTTTCCTTACTTGTAGTTGCTCCTTTTTTAAATAGAGGGTGGATTTTCGATATTTTTAGAGCTGTGGGAAAAACGCCGGTTTTGAAGGAAAGGTTGATTAAATATTCCAGTGGTTCCATGATCTCGGTTGCAACGAATTTTAATACCTTTGCTGGAATTCCATCCTGACCGCTTGTGCAGTTTCGTAAATTCAGTATCATAGTATATATTTCGGATGTATTAACAGGGTAGAGATACATAGATTGCATCTTACTATCAGATGTCGTGCAGGCGATCGATAAATTATTCCCGAAATGCTGTTTAAGTTTATCTTCGGTAACTGTTGAGAAATAATTTACGAAAATATCGGCAATCTCCGCACTATCACAGGTTGGCTTGTTTGCATCGTTTGTTAAGATAATTTTGTCAGTCTTTTGTTTAATATTTAGTTCTTCACGTACCAATGCCCATACTTCCTTTTGCACATTTGAACTATTTATTATTTTATTACTGTAAAACTCCCTTTTTGTGGTTTCAATTAACTTTTTATGTTTTTTCTTGTCCTGGTAGTATTTATTTTTGACATTTTCATCCTGTGTCTCGATCATAAGGGAATGTAAGATTTTTAGATTACGACTTGAAGTTTTAATATGATCATTTATCCACATGTTTTGTTTTTTGTTTACATTTATCCTTTTCTCAGGGCAAGATATATTGAAGTGATATAGAAACTCATCGAGAAATAACTCATAAGCCGAGTTTGTATTACCTGTTTTTATAAATTCCCAATCTACGTTACTCAAGTAAAATTTGAGTTCTTTCAGATTATTTTCTTTAATATATCTTGTTTTCTGGAATTCTGTGGTATGTGCCTTTTTAAATGAGTTAAATTCTATGTCTATATCCATCATTTGTGCATAGTGGTCTGATAGATTCAAATTCGGATTCGTGCAATGCCAGTTATGATGTGTAATATTAGTTACCATGTAATCTAATTGCGTTGCGGTTGTTCCTCTTTCGGTGACTTGTATCCTTGTTGGATCCTTTAGCTTGTTTATTAAGTTAAATGAATTAAAGAAATCGTTTAATAGTTTCTTTGTGGGCGTGTTATTTAGATTATCTATGTTTAAGTCTCCGCATAGAATAGTGTGAGCATGAGTTTTGTCTACTTCGGTCATTAGATTGTATAAATTCTTAAAAAATATGTTTTACTTTTGAGAAATGTTTTTATGTTTTAGTTTTAATTTTGTAGATCACACCAAATTTTAAAACACAATTGACAAATATGGCTTTTTTGTAAAAAAATAACTTACAGAATGCAATCTATAATAAACCAACGATAACAGATACTAAATATAAATCAAAGATTCCAAATGTCGAAGAGGACCCTTGCTGCCTTAACATCATGGTTAATAATTGGGTTTGAGTGGAAGAACATATTTAGTTGTGAACTCCGCCCGTATTTCTGTCGGACAAAATTGTATGTATGCTTTTTAAATAATTTATTTTAAATATGTATTATTTAAGATAGAGGGACAAAGATAAATAAATTAAATAAATAAATAAATAATACCACATGAATAATTCCAATGAAGAAGTCAGCACTAATGTAAGATTCTTAACTATTCCAAAGAAAGAGTACTAAGATTGATTAAATACTATCATCCAAATCGCCAACAACAACGGTTACAGCCAGAACGTGATATTCAGTATACTTAGGCGAGATTATTCCATTCCATATTTGCCCAGAAGATCAGAAACTTAATTTACTAGAGGGTTTAAAAATAACAATCCATCTATTCTTTCTTTCTTAATAACCAATAACCAATTATGAACTAGGGCAGCTTAAGTTTAAAATTTAGATTTTCATTTGAAAGCTTCATTGCATAATCTAATCATATACTTACATATCAATTGAAATATTTTTTTTCTTTAACGCAACTTTATTTTTTCGCTTCAATTAACTCTCAATGATATACTAGTAATCGTTTACCATTTTTCCTCCCTTTTCAACGGTTACTTATAAATTAAATTTGATATTGTGTAAACGATAAAAAAAACCCAAGTTCATTATAGTATATCTTTCGTTTTTCTTAAATTTTAGAATATTTTATAATTTTAAAATGAATGTACGTTTTATTATCCATTATAATTACACTATTTAATAATTAATTTAACAATTCGATCATTATTTTTAGTTTCTCATAATAAATTAATGCCATTTTGTAATTACTCAAATATTGATTGATTTTTAAATATATTTTATTTCACTAAAAATTGTTTTACCAAACAGTTGTTTCTTTAGGCAAAGAATATTAATATTCATATTACTCAACTTAAGATAGTATATTAAACTATTTCCATATTGTATTAACATGCGTTTTTTTTTTTCAAAAATAAAATATAAATAAATTCTCCTAATCTTATTATCTTATTTGTGATTACTATTAAGTATTCTTTTGACAGCGTTTCAAGTTTTAATTGAAAACCACAATAAAAAATAAGATCAAAAAACTTGTTAGTCTAATTTAGTATCCGGTTCGTTGAGCCGCCCTGCATAAAAATTTATTTTGTTAATACGCTCAAGCGGTCTTATATAATTGTAATTGTGTTCATTCTAGCGTCTTTAATTAAAAATGCAAGAACCGGAAATATCACACTCGAAATCCTATCATGGTATATCTGATTAGAATATATATACTTTACTTGCAGCACCGTAACAACAAATTTGATGCTTAGCCAAAAAAACAAAAATTAGGTTTTTTTATATTTTAGCTGCATTGCATGTTTTCTAAATAAAGTTTCTGAATCTTATGAGAGTTTAAGCTAGAGCCCCAATTATAGTCCATCCGTTGGATCTTCCGTTCTACGTCACAAAATATTGCTTCGAGAAACGACACAAAAACATTAACTCTGATAAAGTAAAGCAAATGCGTTAGAAAAAGAACGCACTGTAAAACTTTCGTCATTTTTTGAAGCGATAGTTTGTGACGTAGGAAGAAAGATCCAACGGATGGACTATAGTTCTTAATATCAATTTTTAAATAAATAAAAAAAAGTCCTTGCATTTCTAAAAGATAAAAACAGGAATAAATAATTGATACATCGAATGGTATATTAAAAATAAAAGTCGTAATGTAAAAATTTGACGTATGTTTTTTTAAATTTTTTTGATTTGTAATATTTGTATTTTTCAAGAAAGGAGACCAAAGATTAGTAAATAAAATAAAATAAATAAAATTCTACGTAAATAAACTAAAGTTTTATGCAAAGAGATAGACCACCCGCTAGAATATTCCATAAAATGTATGTGCTTGTTGTTAACGCCCATGCCATTTCCATTGGATTGTATTGACAATGGTATAAAGGTAATCTAAGAACCTCATGTCCATGTACTCCCAATGTTACATATCGTTGATTACTAATAATTTTGAAAGGTTTTATCAAATTCCATAGTTCCTTTTTCGAAAAGTCATCCCTTATTTCTACGTTGTGCTTAATCAGCTATTCCTGCATTCGACTTTTTTAGATGAAATTGTCTATGGCTTGTCCAGCTACACCGAATGATAGGACGCATTGTCAAAAATCACTACACATTTGTTATCTAACTTTGTCAACGCAGGAATAAGCTAATTCATTATCCAATTTTAAAATAAGTTTCCATCCATTGTTTTATGATAATTCCTGTAATTATTTTTTGAATTTAACAAAAAATCACATCCCTTCAAAAAAAAACTAAATGACATCCTGGATAATTATAAACCTTGACCTTTCCTAAACATGTGATTGGTAAGAATGTCGGTTTTGGCTCTTGCCAGAAGATGAGGTGCTAAAATTTTCGATTTTTTCCAGCACTATCTTTGCTATTGAACATAACACTTTTTTGTTGATATTTTAATTATTTCAGCGCTAATAGTTCTTGGATTTTTAAAGACATTTATCAGTAATTTTTTGACAAATAACTGACTTTATAAAACAATACCATCTCGTTTTAAATGAACGTATGATGGTCGCGGGAAATTTAGCAACTCGGTATGTATTTTGACAGGTTCACATGTCAGGCGCTTGAGTGACGGAAAATTGACGAATAGTCGTGTCCAACGTTAAAAAAAATAAATCATGGCCACCCATTATATAAAAAAACGTGAATATTATTTATATAATTTAAAAACTCCGAACATTGTCGATGCTCGAGGCATGAAAATCGAACATCGGATTAGGATATATTACCAGCTGAATACCAGAACACAACACTAAATCCTGAAAAAATCATAGATGAAACAATCAACGACTCTGGAATTTAAAAAGATCGACAATGACAACTAATGCTTTACTTAGATGATATTGAATTAACCAACTTGCAATTGAAGCACGTAATTTTGATAAGAGGAAGCTTAGTCTGATCTATGCAGACTTTGGATACCAGGCAACCTCCAGCTGCAACCTTATTATGGCAGGCAGGGTTTCTGCTGTATTATACTTTCTATTTCCCTAGCTACTCTTGGGACCTACATGCGCCAAATCTTGCGAACAAGAAAGAAGTCATCAAGGACGATAAGGCACATAAAAGGCCCAAAACCGTAAATGAAAAAAGACCCGAAACACAAAGTTTAAGGGTTTTTTTCGGTGGGGTATAGACCTCACTAATGGCGAGCTTACACTATATCCAATTGAATCTCCATGACTTTAAAGCAGCAAGTGCTCCCTATTGGAGATTTAAAGAAAACAAATTTTACATAGGATTCCTCTAGAAGCCTTGAATAAATAAGGGAAAAATAAAAAACTTACCCCAAGAAAATTGTAGTTTGGTGTATAATATGGTCTGTATTACTCCAAGAACAGTTCTAGCACAAATTATACATTCATTTCAGAATTCATTACAGAGGATCTAGCAGAAGCTCTAATGGAAGTTCCCACGAAAAAGGGTAAGAGTATGCAGAAGAGGCAAAAAACACCCACAAGCAGCACAAATAGAGGTAAAGAACTTCTTAAATTCATTATATCTAACAATTTAGATATTATTAACATCGGTAGCGAGCCTACCTTTGTAAATGCAATCAGATAGGATGTGTTGAACGTCACTCTAGCCGATGCCTTTACAACAAGCACAATTAAAAACCGACATGTTTCGGAAGAACCCTCTTTGTCGGACCATCTGCAGATTAAGTTCGACTTAGAGGCCACAGTGGAATGTAGAAATCGGAGAAACGCACACTGGAGCCTCTATAGAAAGCGCTTAAGTGTAGGAACTGACGATCTCTACCTCAACATACCAACCACACAAGAGCTAGGAACAGCTGCAGCTTTGCTCAAAAATAGCATCTTAAAGGCATGTGAATCCAGTTGTTGCTAGAATAAGTATATAGATCGCCTAAAGATTCAAGCAAGGAAAACTTTCAACAGTGCAAAGAAATCAGACAACTGTAAAGCCTATAGAGAAAAACTGTCACTAAAGAACATGGATATTGCATTAGGTATTTTCGTGGATATGGAAGGAGCGTTTCACAAAACAACCTTTCAAAACCGTGGAAAAGAGGGCCATCAAGAACTATATTGACATTTCCACAATAATATGGACCAAGGCCGTACTTGAAAACTAAAAGTTCACCGATGGTATAGGGAGCGAATCAGAAACAGTAACCACAGCAAAAAGGTGTTCGCAAGGAGGGGTTTTATCGCCCCTGGTATGGTAGATAGTGGTGGGTGACCTCCTAGCGACCTTGATCGATAAGGGTTATTGTACGCAAGATTGTAGCGACGACATAGCAATTGTTATAAGAGGTAAATATGACGATATCATATTATCGCGAACCGGTGATATTTGAGATAAGAAATATCAAGTCGCCCCCGGTTCGCGGGTATGTACGCCCATGATCCGTGGGACCGCCGGGACGAACAGTCGAGTTTTAGATTGTGATCTGAAAGGTTGTTCCAATATGTAGGTTAAGTGCATCAATAATTACTTTAGTCAAAACGTTTGGTTCTTCTCGTTTTTTATCGGCCATTTAAATATTAGCCAGTAACGTCACTTTTGCCTGGTGGTACTTTTTATTAATCCTAGCAAGCTGAATAATAAAACGAGGTTAAATTCCTTTCTTCACTGTTTTTATTTAAGCACTAAATGTACATTTCGGACACTATGTGTCCATTATCAATAGTTGATTAATCAACTAATCAACCAACTATTGATAATGGACACATAGTGTCCGAAATGTACATTTAGTGCTTAAATAAAAACAGTGAAGAAAGGAATTTAACCTCGTTTTATTATTAATATAATCTTCCCAAAACTCAAAAACCCATACATAGCAAGCTAAATATTAAAACTCTCAAAGTAAAAGGATAATTACCCTGTCCGATCAGGTAAAATATTTAGGATTAACACTTAATTGGAAAACAATTTGCAAAGCTACAGCAAGATTATGGATATGGCGCAGACTCTTTGGAAAATCTCGAGGACAGATACCCAAAATGATACATTGGCTGTACATTATAGTAGTAAGACCCAATATTACATAGTATGGTGGGTTAAGACTAAATAAACAACGGCACAAAAAAGCTTCAAACTCTTCAGAGAATGGCTGTTGTGATATTAAAGGGGCTATGTAAACCATCCCATCTGTAGCAACGGAAGCTTTACTAGACCTACTTTCCATGCATGTACAAATCAGAAAATATTTCGAATTGGACACTCAGAAGTTCTGTTCTGTTTAAACCAGAATTCCTACAATCCGGACCTAATGTTGACTAAATTTGATTTCGTATCACGCTTTAAACTGATTATTGACAGTCGCCAAGAACGCCTGAATCGAATCAAAAAACTAAAACACAACTCTGTAATCTGGTAAAGAGATACATCAAAAACGGAAACAGGTTTCGGCATAGGCATATACGGACCTAAATATAGGGAATCAATTCCTCTCGGACAAGGCCCATCAGTCTTACAGGTTGAAACAATAGCCTTGGAAAGATCCACTCAGGTTTGTACGAAAGGCTGCAAAGAGACACACATCTGTCTGATATCAGTGAGCTACTTCTATATATACTAGAGATTAAATATGCCATATCGTGTACTCTATTGTTTTGAGTTTTACTCTATAACGGCTGCTTATGACAAGTTATAAAGGCCATATAAAGGGTGAATATCTTCAAGATTTCGAATCTATTATTATTAGAACGATAAATTCATCTAAGGAATTTTACTGCAGTTAATTTTAGCTAGGATGTGTAAAGAAAAATAAGTGTAATAATGGACTGACAGTTTATCCGCATATCCTATAACTAAGACGCCAGGTTTATTTAGTTCTCCAATAAGGATATCAATATCCACAGAATATTGTGAACTTCCCCATACCTCTCTTACTTTGAATCATCCTACTATTTAGCACATGAATAATAATCACTTTGGTAAATTTTCGTAAATGAAATACGATAATTTACCAAAGTGATTAAGAATATGAACTTTCAACAACTAACACCCTTAACTGTTCAGTATAATGTATAATACATTTAGTAAGTTCAGCTACAATGCTAAAACTTTGATAGAGCTTGTTCACTCCCTTTAACCTTTACATCTTTAAATTTTAATACTTGTTAAAACAAATTCTATTCAAATATTTATGAAATAGCAAATGGAATTATACTCTAAAATTATAGGCTAAAACATAAACTGACAATTATTAGATTTGAGATAAATTATAGGTACACATTTTTGTATAATTATTAGTTACTTCCAAATCACCATGAAAAATTTTAAAGGACAGAATGAATGAATTAAATGATCTTGTGATAGCAACTAATTTAATATTTTGGGTCAACATGAAATTGAGACGTTAACTATAACGTATTAGTTGAAATATGAAATATAAATAGCCCATGTATTTAGTGGCGAAGTTCTCAACTCTGTATTGTGAATCTGAAAACTGATTCAAGCACGTAATATTTAGTATAAAGGCATTTTCTTCGTGTCTGTAGAATTACATCTATATAGACGAAAAAGAACCAATAATAATAATTTAGAATAATTTTTGTTTTCAACATTTCTCAGGCAATCTTATAAAGTTGACACATGGATCATAATAAAAGTTTTGGCCAATTGTTTTTTTCTTTGTTTTGCATATATGAAATATTTTATTTATGAATTTGTTACTAAAGCATATCTATTTTGACATATCTAATATAATATATATTATTAGTAAAAATTTCTGCTAATTTTCATTGAAAATTATTTTATTTATGTCATTATTCCACTCCTAAGCACACCAAATAAATGTGAAAGTGAAATAAATACAAAATATTTAACAATTAGTTAAAGACTCGGCTGCTTAATTAATGAAGTACTGTCATGCGAATAACAGTAACCATCATAAACATTCACATTAACAACGTACTACACTTGTTCAATAATATTTACAACGATTTATTCAATTTGTAGAGGCCCTCATAACTCTTCGGATAATCGTGCATCGAAAAACCTTCAGCAATTAATCATTGGAGGAAGGATACTGGTCTTATTAAGGTCGACGCTTAGCCATCGGTCATGCTACAATTGATCCCAGGTCACAGAATACTCAAATGGACGATTGTGTTTTATTCTCTCACTTCCGCTGTTCACGTGCCCATATATGGGAAAAGGCCTTCCGTGCCCACAATATATACCCTAACGAAGGTTGTCTTGTCGTAAAGTGGACCAAAGAAAATGGAAAGTATAAAAATGCGACTGGAATATTTAATGCGTACCGTAATTAATAAATCGTGACATTCTAATTAAAATTTTCACTTAGATTTTAATTAAACATTATGATTTGATCTCGTTTCGTAAATTTGTTCGAATTAATAATTATTGATTTGATGTTTTTTTTAAGTATGACTAATGTATGAATTAATAATTGGCAATAAAATAGATAAGTAATTGTGTAGGCTTTTACTTTGTAATACACTTTTTATAAATTATTAACACGAGTACCTTTTTTAATATCACACACTATATTTTATTTGTGACTATAGTTTCGACACACTTGATCCAGTCAATTTCAAACCATATTAAAATTAACGTACAATTTCTACCATATTAGACGGCGTTGAACGAAGGGGTATCAGGTATCAGGTCAGTTTCATCGTAAATGAGCAGAATTTCTGTATTGTGTTTAATTTCAATGGACTCAAGTAAATCCATTTAAAGCGAAATTTTGGGCGAAATGAATTTCCTCGAGAATATATATATTATAATAGTTAAATACATAAATAAAATGTGCAAATCAGAAATTAGGAACAACATATGTGTTTATCATTAATTCTTTACCTATTATCCCATAATGCCTCACCAAGAGATAAGTGAGAAAATCATTCAAGAAATAGTACAAATCAGGTAATAAAAAATACTGATTTTCGCATACGACTTTTTAATAAAATTGTATTGTAATGAAATCGTGATCATATCTGATATTTTGTCATAAAAAATGTTTTAAATATCTATTTAGTTTTTTATTAACAACATTCTTCATAATAGTTATAATTTTGTTCAGATCAATTTATAACATAAAGCTATAGTTTTAGGGTTAACTCAGTAAATCCTCTATCAGAATCACCTGTATTAACCAATAAGTTCAAAAAGCCTATTAGGAATACTAAAGCAATTTTATAGCTCTTCAACACCATAATGTTCCTATGTTAATTTTGAATCAGTGAGTCTACCAAGAGCACGTTTATTTGGTTTATTTTGACAAAAATACAATTATAATACAAAGATATATGACAACAAAACTTGAAACCATCGATCATCGCAAGAGCAAAAATCCATAATTTGTTCATCAAAGATCAAAGCAAAAAAACCGACCAACTAGAAGATTAATCCGGGTTACTGTGGAGTTGGAGTAATGCGAAAAATGGTATAAAGTTCGTGCAACCACTTCTTATCGATAATCAAAGGGATTGTCGCACAACACATTCAAAGAATTTTCGCAACAGAAACATCGCAAGCGACGAGTGGTGGCGCTGTGGGTACGATCTAGAAAGTAAACAACAGTAATTTCAATGGATATCCACTGACTCACCGCGTTCAAGAAAAGCACAGCAAATAAAATTGAATATGAAAATTATGTTAATCTTTTTTTCACTAAGAAGTTTATCCTTCAAAGCAGACAGAAAACTAACAATTCTATTTGGATGTTATGAAAAGGCTGCGCAGAAGTTTGACGTAAAAGCATTCGACTTTGTGAGTGGTCCCCGAATCATGTCAACGATATCGCGAGCAATTTCTTAGTGTTGGCCACTTTTTGCCACAACGAAAACGACTACGTTTACCCACGCGCCCAATTTGTCATTTAGCACCCTCGGACTTCTTCCCGAGGATGAAAATAGACTTGAAAGGTAAGCGTTTTGTCGATGTCGAAGATGTAAACGCAATGCCATGCAGGTGCTAGTAGGTATCAAAGAGAACAAATTTTAAATGCGGTTCCAACACTGAAATAAACGTTTAAACAAGTACATTATTACTTATAAAGAGTACTAAGAGGAGTTTAAGGTTGTATTTAAAAAACATTTAAGTTAATAAAGAGAATGGTTGAAATCGTTACTACGTGGTAATCCACTCCCCCGTGCGTGCTCACCTTGGCGTGGTGGGGGAGCTTGCGTATCCAGATGACCCTAAGTGCTACAACAGCGGAAGCGTCAGCTCCCGATAGGGGTTCCCATGCTGGAAAGTACTTAGATGATAGATCTGACTAAGCAGCATGCACACCCTGCTCAGCTGTCGTGTCGGGGCTTAGAGCTTGCACTAAATGGTTCGATGCCCTGCTCTGACTGGCTGTAAAGCCACCAGACAGGTTATATCTGTAACTCACCGCTGTACGAGGTCAAGTCTCGCTGGCAGTGAGCGAAAGAGGGTCTGGGCTTAACTGCATGGACCAAGTGAAAGGTGAGCCACAATAAAAAACTCCTCAAGCCAAGGTGGAACAGCATATGCCGAAGGCTGCATGGCTAAGGGGAAGCTTAGTCTTAGTATGCGAACTTCGGATACCTCCGGTTTCAAATAGCCTTCCTATGGCATGCGGGGCTTTGCTGCAGGTGACCGTTTATTTCCCTAGCTTCTCGTGGGATCAGTAATGAACCAAGAACTAACAAATAAGGGCTCGTCCCCCTCAAAGGACAATACTACTTAGTGCCTGAGACCGACAGGGAGGAACTACTCCTAGCCAGCAAGGGCATGACACGGAAAAGGCTGCACAAAAGGCCTTACAGACCTTCGGTCCAGCGCTTAAGCAAAAGACCGAAAAACGTACCCGTTACATACGCCGAAGGGTACGCCAGCCAAACGTGCGAAAGGGACTATACAGTCCTCTACGAGCGGCATATCACCACTCAAGCGGGTGCAGGGGCAAACCAAGGCCCTCACAAGCACAAGCCCGAGTGGCGTCACAGAGGGGAAGCAAAATCCCCAAAAAATGGCATCATACAGTCAGGCTATACAAGGACTGAAGGTTGGTGTTATGGCAAAGGACTATCCTGCTACTCTCTTGTCAGTGGAACAAATAGAGTCCACACTGGAGTATATTATGGATCCAGTCCTAACAAAGGGGAATGAAGAAGATTCTAGATTTCTTGGGATTCACAAGCGACCTGGGTGGATCGGGATCACCTGCCGCAACGAAGCTACAGTAACGTGGCTAAAGGATGAGATCGTCCCCTGGAAAGGTGCAGCCCTAAAAGTCGTTGGAGCGGAGGAAATTCCGCACAACGATATCCTAGTGGGATATTTTCCAGGCAGTCAGGAGTACAGGGACAAACGCATCCTGCAACTGATTTCAGTCCAGAATGGATGCGATGCCTCTAACTGGAGAGTCTTAAGAAGGGTGACCGCTGGACCCACTCAAGATGTTACCTTCTCCGTGGATGCTCTGTCCATGGAGAAGTTAAAAAAAACGCAATTACCTCGTTGGGTATCGCTACGGCGCACCAAAGCAGAAGCAGGACAAGCCCGATGAAGGGGAAGGAGCCTCAAGCTCTAAAGAGCCCCTGGATCAGGGTAAAAATCCGCCGTTGTAATCCGCAACTGGTTCCGGAGAGGCCAACAAGCCTCCAGGGATCAGAAAGGCTCCACGGGAAAGCCTGACAAAGAGCCCATCCAAGAAGCAGGCTAATGTGCGTCCAAAGGGCAGGAATATGCCCCAGGACAAACTAAAAGATGCCAAAGGTGTAATAATAAATGAAGGGTAAGTGGCAGTGCCTCCAAATCAACCTGCAGCACTCAAAGGTAGCATCAAGTGCCTTAAGCAGCAGGCTGGCCAAATAGGGCTTTCAAGAGCCCTGGGTTCACGGAGGGGCGATTAAAGGACTTCAGAACCCATCGTACTATATGGTATGTAATACTACGTGCGGCAGGCCACGGGCCGCCCTGATTTTCAAGAAAGATATGCTCCCATTCCACAGTTCGTCGCTCAGGACCTTGTGGCAGTGGTCGTGGACGTACCAACGGACTGGTGTCGCAGGAATGGGAACCATCTTATCATGGACTGCGACGCTAATGCGCACCACACAGTATGGGGCAGCTCAGATGTCAACAACAGGGGTAAGTACCTTCTTGATTATGTATGCTCTAGCAATCTAGATATCTTAAACAGGGGGAATAAACTTGACCTTAGCCACAGTGTACGGCGCGCAATTGATAAAAAATTGGTGTGTACTCTCAGAGCCCTCCATGTCGGACCATCACACGATCGCGTTCGATATGGAAGCTGGGAGTACGGAAATAGCAGAATGCAGAGTGCCGCGAAAAACGGACTGGACATAATATAACGAGAGTCTATTGTTCAAACTTCAAGGCCTCCAATATAACATCGCTACCATAGAGGAGTTAGAACAAGCCTCACTACACGAAAGCAATACCATCGTAGTAGCCTATGAGAAAAGCTGCCCGGTAAAGAAAGTAAAGTTCTCAAGAAACGTTCCTTGGTGGAAGAAGGAATTGGATCGACTTAGGACTACCGCTCAGAAATCCTTCAACAGAGCTAAGAAAATAGGCAACTGGTCAGTCTACATACAAGATCTGAAAGAATTCAATAAGCAAATGAGGGAGTCTAAACGAAAGGCCTGGAAGGCCTACTGGAAGGCTTCTAGATGAACCTAAATCATATCGACCCATCAGCCTAAACTCTTTTCTCCAGAGGCTATGGAGAAAATAATCGACGAGTACATAAAGGGTGACTCACTTATAAGAGCACCCTTAAATGCCAAGCAATTCGCATTTCAAGCTGGCAAATCTACCGTCGATGCTCTACATCACCTCGTCAAAGAGGCAGAACGAGCCCTCCTATACAAGGAAATAGCAATCGGAATATTTGTAGACATAGAGGGGGCCTTTGACAACACCTCATTCTCTGCAATAAAACGAGCGGCTATAAATAAAGGACTATATCCTTCCATGATAAGATGAGTGGAGGCAATGCTTCAAAGCCGAATAGTAACGACTTCTCTAGCAGGATCTACAGTATCCATGCCTGTAACAAAGGGGTGTCCTCAGGGGGGAGTTTTGTCCCCCACACTATGGTCAATAGTGGTGGATGGACTCCTGGATGAACTGCATGGAAAGGACTTTATAACCCAAGGCTATGCAGATAACATCGCCATAATCAGGGGCAAGCATGAAAGCATCCTTACAATCTTAATGCAAAAAGCACTGAATACATGAATAACTGGTGTGTACGGGAAGGGCTAAGTATCAACCTGAATAAAACGATCATAGTTCCATTCACGCTGGAACATAAGGAGGAAGCTGCACATAAGGGCTCCCTCGCTGAATGGAATAGAGATAAATCTCTTCAACTCCTCTTTCGGCGGCTTATGGGGAAAACCTTGGGATTAAAGCCCAAGATTACGTATTGGCTGTTTAGAACGGCGGTGATACCAATTATCACCTATGCTGCCCTTGTGTGGTGACCAAAGACCCAAAAACTAGACACGCAAAAGAAGCTGAGTAGGACTCATGCAGATTATGTGATTCGGCATATGAAACGACCGAGCACCTACTATGCACTTGTGTCGCAATTGCTCACAAGCGTCTTTCACACTTCGGTAGGGACCGATATCCCACGAAGAGGTGAGCAATATCACCCCCAAGAAAGTTACCAGGTTCATGGAGGACGTGGGACTGATTGGGAAGTGATTGGTTAAGGGTAGAACAATAGATCTTTTAGGTCGCAGTTCAAGAGAGGATAACACACCTCATAGGTACCCTATGTTAACCTATAACCTATAACCTATAACGTGGTAATCCACGTGAATTGAAAAATTCACTATATTTTAACCACAAATAATTATTGTTAAAATATTATATAACATGTAGACACAGTTATTGTCGACGATAAAAAGTCGAATCTGGAGTTGTGCTGTGTTGTTTAGATTTATACAACTGTATATATAATAATATTTTACGATAATTATTTGCGGTTAAAACAAAGTTAATTTTTCATTACATTGTAATTAAAGCAAATGCTTTCTACAAAGAAATTGTAATAATGTAAGTTATGTATATTGGATCACTATCATTCTGGCATTAAAAATTTAGTAGAATTAAAATTTTAAATGACAGTTTTTTTTTAATCGATCATGCTATTTCGATTAATTGCATGACATTTTGAACTATTTTAATGATGAAATATGATGATTTAACCCAACATATCTATATCCAAAAGTTTACAGTTAAGCCGGAATTTGCATTCAAAGTTCAAAAAAATATTTCTTTTGTTTTTAACAATTGAACGCTTTATTTGATTTTAATGAAATTTACTACTAAAAATTATCATAACACATTATTTCAGTTATTATGGCCAGTTTTGGTTGGAGCAAACAGATACCCTGCTTGTATAAAGATTTTTCAAAGGAAATTGTTTGAAAAGTGTTGGAGGTGGTTCTGATTTATTTTACCAATTGAAATTATTTAAATTTTATTCAGCTGAGTGATTTACTTAATTACGAGTGCATGTTAGGCATATCATGTTCATATTTTATTTTTTTCTGAGAAAATCGTACAAGATATCAAATATTATTAAGAGGCAAAAAAGTTTTCAAATTAAATGGTCTTTCAAGTAGTATTTTTTTATGCACCAATAAAACATTATTTTGTTTTTTATGTAGTGGTACTACTGTTTCTCATACTTTTCGTCAACCAATAATGGCCATAATAACTGAAATGATGTGTTATATTATGATAATAATCAGTAATAAATTTCATTTAAATCAAATAAAGCATTGTTGTCCAGACATTTCCCCACATCAAAGGGACACCATGTATAATATTTAATTCTTGTATGATGTCGGCGTTCACTTGGTGGTGCATTTTGATAAAAAGTTTAAATAAAACACTTTCTAACTTTGTTTTACATTATCAAACATAAAGTGTTATACAAAAATATAGTGGTAAAACAAAGTTATAAAGTGTTTTATTTAAACTATATATAATATTTAGTTAGATATTTTCATGGTGTCTTAATAAAGTTTAAAAAATTTAAAAAAATTTCAACCTTTTATTTTCAAAACTCTTATTCGATACATTTTTACTTTGGGGTGTCTCATATCAATAGTAAATTCAGTCGATTTTTTTCAAATAACTGCTACCGTTAAAAACGTTTCATTCATACAGGATTAATGGATAAACTCAAGAGATCCGATTATATTAGATATGATAAGAGTTCCACTTTTATTGTTTATCAATGCGACATGTTTCACTGCATGATGTATTCTGACTGATGAAGCCACTGTGTAGTTAAACATGTTGCAATTGTAAAAGTGATACCCTCCCAAATGTGTTGTCTATACCAATGAAAATTATGTATCAGCAATCGTTTACACAATTACAAATGAAATAAAAATAATACATACCATTACAAAGAAAAATGCATTATTATAGTTTACGATAGGCAACTCAATTAACTCTAACTATGTTTTTATATTTATTTGCACTATCCAGCACAAATAATTAGATTTTACTAGGTAATATTACGTGTTAATTTATTTGAAACAATATTGTAGAACTATTTTCGTTTCTTTTATGTGGTCATTTATATATACCTGGTTAAGCAATTGCCTTATAAAGCTTTACAGTGTTTGTTTTATACGTATATACTTAAGTCACAGAAGGCGTGTTGCTCAACTGATCTTCAGTGGTCTGGGGTGCAGGCTTCAAACCTGTAGTCGATTAACATCGAAGTGGTTCGATTCCACCTGTTGAGCGATCTTTATCGCTCTAGAAAGTAAACTACATTTCGGTTATGCTATGGTGGTTAATGGCTTTGAACGCAGCGTTGAAAAATGGCTCGTTTTATTAAATGCAGAATTATCTTTTAAAATAAACAAATAATACAATATTTTGCCCGAATTCTAGAACCACATCACTATTATACATAAGTACATATATATTTGAAAAATGTGTCTGTTGGTAAATTAATGAAGTGTAAAGAAAATAGCATTTCGTTAAAAGTTAAAAACAAATGATGTTGATTATGAATGTGCACAGATGTTTCTAACAGAGGCGCATTATTGAAATGGGTATATACGAGACTGAAAATGGTATAATATTAACATAACCAAGTTTTACAGCACATGTTGGTTGAAGAATAAAATAATTTGTCAAATAAAGGCTTTCCAAAGAAGCATATTGACGAAACACGTGTAGATTTTTTTCATTCTGCTGTATTCTGTATATTACCTTTTAAGGTGTTTTAAACTAAACCATTCAATCGCCGCTTTTTAGATACCAGATGTGAGTATTTCGAAATCATGTTATTAAAATGTATTTATTTTAAATAATTTGAGCATATTTAAAAATAGTAAGATGAAATGGATTTGCGTAGGCTTTTCAAATAATATTATATTACAATTAGTAGTCATTGTCATCACTAAAACAAGCTATTGATATAGTACTAGTAATAGTAGTGTTTAGATATCGACCATGTGGTCCTTCCATCGTGTTATTTATGTATTTGTGTGTGTGTGTAGATAAGTTTGTTACTTTATAGGATCGCCCTGTCACTCATTAATTGTATCTCGGCAGCGAATGGTACCAGTTACCCCTCCAATTGTTGACCCACAATCGTATGCCCAACTTCTCACAGACAACTCTCAAGGCAAGTGAATCAACTGATTAATATTAGTTTCAAATGTTTTGATTAAAACACTTAGAAACCTTTCTTCACTATTTTATTTGTAACCAAATGTTCATTTCGGACATTATCAATGGTTTGATACCAAAAAAATTCAAATGTTACTAAACTATTAGATACACTAAAAGGAATTTTTCCAAATAGAGGATTGGAATAGAGAATATTTTGTGTACGGATGAAGCAAAAGTTTCCTTAATGACCGCATTCTATTCTACTGATAAACGTAATCACATTACAATAGAAAATGACTTTTATCTTCGAGTATTAACTTTTAGATAGGAATTTCGACATAATTGGATATTTTTAATCAGCGAAAATATCACTCCTGAAATTTCATTCAAAATTAAGCAAAATGTTGGATATAATTTATCAATAATCATTTCCGTCATTTATAGATTAGGAGAAGAGTATCTATGAAAAGACCTGCTTGTTAATGAGAGATTTTATGCATTCCTAAGTTGATAGTGATATCGAATGTGATTTTTTTCATATGTTTTTAAAACGGTAATATAGATTAATGCCCGTTTGCACCGCAGCTACTTAACCATTGATTAAAATTTAATCACTGGTTAACGAAAAATCGGTTTGCACCGCAACTTTGCCCCGGTTAAAGTCCCCCAAAAACGTCAAATATTTAACCAGCCGATTTTGGCCGGTTAGCGTGCCAAATACGGAACGACTAACTTCAGGACGTTTATAATCGTGAAGTTCTTTATGTAAATTTATCAGACATATTTTATAGTGCTAACCTCTGCTAACAATCGATTTGATAATTGATTGATGACTTGGATGTTATTGATTTCATTAATTTCGGCACAGTACACTAATATATTATAGGTAGTAGTTTGTGAATTTCGGTTTACCTCGTCAAATAAACGTTAGGTTAAACTATTTTGATTTATATTAATTGAAGGCGACATTGATTTTCCAGTTGATTGGTAAGCTTTTAATATAAAAAGAATGATAAACATTTATAAATGTTTCTTTTTAGCAATAATTGTGTTTCACCTATGAATCAGTTGCTGACATGTCTGCGGTATTATGCCACAGGTGGACATTTGCAAACTATAGCAGATAGTACTGGAATGCATTGGCTACAGTATCCAGAATTGTAGTATGTGTTATAAAAGCAATTGCCCAACACCACCGAATGTTTATTAAGTTCCCAACTATGGAAGCAACCCAAGAAGTTTAGCAAGAGTTTTTTAAAATTGCTGAATTTCCACGTGTTATAGGAGCTATAGATTGTACACATATTAAAATAAAGTCACCTGGTAAAGTCAATTTATTATAAATTACTATAAACACCATACAAATCATCATTGAAATGTAAATTATTAAATATATTTGAGGTGGCTTATTTAAAATATACAATTTATTACAAACATTACTTAATTTATTATAAATAAAGTGTTATCTTTATTGCATTAATATTAAATGTATTAATTTGAGGTATGTTTTGTAGGAGGAGAAGATCCTGAAATTTTCCGCAACTGAAAATCGTATTTTTCAATAAATGTGCAAATCATTAGCAATGCGGATTTAAAAATCACAAATGTTGTTGCCAGGTGGCCAGGATCAGTTCATGACTGAACTATTTTTAATAATTCTAGAATAAATGCGGAGGCTGAGCAGGGATGCTACCAAAACTGCATTCTTCTTGGTAAGATTAAGAACATTATTTAGTGTTCTCTCAATTACTGTCAATTTTTTTAATTAATTTAATACATTTCTCAGTTTTATAAAAGAAACTAGAAAGAAGGAAAGCATTAATGACATTTTTATCTATACACCTTAGCTGTTAATGGGTTTTCGGTTGCATTTGTTGCAGTGTACTAAATTAGACAACTCTTGGCCTCTATGAAATTCACTTATCAAATTCAATCTAATCAAATATTTTCTTCGGTATCTTATTCATTTAAGATTTTTTTATTATAAACACTATTAAGAGTTGTTAACAACAATGCACACTTGCAATGTACCAAAAAAATGCTGAAATTTCCAATAGAAAAACCATAAACAGGTAATAAAGTTTGTACCATCTAAATTTTACGGTGCATAGATAAAAAAAAACCCAGGGTATATGATATGTCTGTTACTTCATTACAGGTGACAGCGGCTACCCAAACGAGCCATATTTATGCACCCCATTGATAAATCCCGTAACACAGGCGGAAATACAGTACAATGAATGTCACATCAAAACGATGGTGTACCAGAATTACCTGATGACATAAATAGAGAGATACAATTATTAATTATCAATGGAAATATTGATGCCATTAATAATAACAATAATAATATTGGGAATGTCTGGAGACAGTTAATAAATAATTATTTTAACAATTTATAGTTTAATAAATGTTATTTAAATGGAGTAATTGTATTTTTTAAAATTTTATGACCAAATTTAAACACTTTCCGCATTTCGCTTTCCTTTGATATACCAAAACACTCTGAAACTTGTTCACGCGTGTAAGGAATAAGAAATATAGGTTAAGTATATAGACACTCCACTGTCAATTGTACGGCATAAAAATACCAAAAATAAAAATTAAAACCCTATAAAAACGTGTGCTCTCTATGTTATTACTCTGTGATCGGTGGTTACTTAATCAGCCGACGGTGCAAACAAAATTTTCTGGTTAAAGTTAATCGCGATTAGTTAATCGAAAAATTTAACCAGAACTGGTGCAAGTGGCCATTAGATAGTTATAGAAGTATAAAGCGTCGGGTTACAAATTGTTATTGTTTAAATATTTCATATGATTTTATTCTTGTGATTACTTTTTTAATTATTTTATTTTTGTATTTAGTGCTATTGTATGTCAGCTACTTTGAATTCGCCAAACTTCTTCATCGCTGCACTTGAACTGACCTCGTATATTGAATCAATGCAAATGGTGACTTTTCCATTTACTGGTTGGCAACAGAACTTGACACCTAATTCGCGAGCGTTATATGTCAAAACAAGTATACTGAAGTCGTAATTACATTTAATGAAATCTAATGGATTTTCAAGTCTGGCAAATGGATAAATGGCTATATTTGAAGAAGAACTAAGCAAGAAAGTTACTCTCGATGACACCGAACCGTTAACATGTCTCATTGAGAACTGGCGCAACACAAATGGTCACACTGTGAGTGTAATTACCCCTATTAATTAAACGCACTAATATTTCTGACGCAATTTTCTGTAATTTTCAGGAATTCATAATAAAGGTGCACAGGGGACCGTTTACTAACAAGACTTGGAGGATATACAGACGGTACAATGACTTCGCTAAGCTGCACTCGGCCCTACAGGTGTCAGGTCTCAACCTGCCCCTGCCACCAAAGAAACTTATTGGAAATATGGACCCAGAATTCATTGCGGAAAGACAACAAGGGCTGCAGGTATGCAATCGGATACGTACATAGGATAAAATGGTGATTGTTGGTATTTCAGAAATATTTAAACATCGTTCTAATGAATCCTATACTCGTCTCATCTCTGCCTGCAAGATCTTTCGTGGATCCTGCAAATTATTGCCAGCCATTTAGTGGTAAGTAATTAATTACATGACACAGTACTTATTTTTTTAAAACATTAATAAGCATTGTTAAAGTTTATATTATGTAATTAGAATTAGAAGATTCATTTTATCTTTTTTAAAATTCGTGACATATTTACCAATAATATACATTTTTTTGGAGTAGCTCAATATTTGTAACACACACCAAAAAAACATTCTAGAGTGTTTCTTTAATTAGTATATATTAATATGTAGACTATGGGTGTTAAAAATATAGAGAAATTTAAAAAAATTTATAGTGATGTGTCATGAATCTGTAATACATTTTACATACACCAGTTTATGCAAATTGATAATCAAATTTGTCATGTTAAAAAGACAATTGATCTATTTTTATTTAGCATGAATCATTTTAATCATTAGCTTAATATTCATATAAATAATTTAATATATGAAATGATATGATGGTAAACAATTAAATTTAAATTGAATTGAAAATTCACTATGTTTTTAAAAATATTATATAATATATAGGCACAATTATATAAACCTAAACATAGTGAATTCTTTAAGTGTAAGTATGGATTACCACATAGTAACAATCACAACAATTCTCTTAATTAAATATGCAATTGCCTTAATTATACAGCCTAATTATAATAAATGTAATAATATACTTTTAAATGTTTTCATGTATTTATATGGCGACTTCAAAAATAAATTAAAATATGTGTTTGTCTTGCCTTAGCACTTCTACAATTTCTTCCATATACATTGTAGTAAAAACAAGTTTAAAAAGATTCAAGTAGACTTCCACATAAACATATAATTTTATATTCTAATCATTGTTTCAGAATAAAAATGTCTTAAATCAAAGTCCATAATTTAGTTTTATTCATTAAAAAATAAATTAACAGAACTCTTTTTTGTAATATATTGTATGTCTCAAATGATCACGTATCATAGGGAATTTACATGTAAAATTTGTATTGTTAATTTTTATCTCATACATTGCGTTAATATAATCGGAAAAAGTTAGAGTTATTATATCACTTAATATGGATTAATTAGATACATATTTTCTTTGGTTTGCTAAGTTTTACTTAAAATATAAATTAAATATACTAGCAATTATAATAAATAATAGTTGCCATGAGCTGTCATTAGAATAACCATCCTATAATTAAATTAATTTATATTTTTAGTATAACTCAAAACAAAAACAAAATGCTTCTAAATAATACGCATTAAGTGATATAATAACTCTAACTTCATTTCGATTATATTAACGCAATGTTAATATATGAAAATATTTCTTTGGGCTACACCAAAAGGTAAGGTATATATAACTAATCTTTCTTTAAAATATGTAAGTTTAAAAAAATACATATAATAAATATTATTACAAGCACAATTTTAAATAAGGACCCAATATACTATGCTATTATGATAATATAAACATTAATCATATATCTATAAAGATTACTCCTGTATTTAATTTTTACTTTTAAGTGTACATTTTTGTTTATTTTTTAGAACAAGCTTTACAACATGTTTCACTAGCCCTTCGAGGTGAGGTTGGATGGGAAGTAGTTGGTCCTCTACCAGACATTGGTTGGAGATTACGCAAACATTTTTATCATGTCCGGTGCAGATCATCCACCAAAGAGGAACTATGGGCTAATTGGGTGGATTATGGGCCTGATAAATATTTGGACGACAAAGATATGCAAGCTGTGTTTAAAAGTTTAAGTCAAATACAGGTAAGTAGATTCATAATTCTTAATTATGAATTTATTTTTCTATGATTTTAACAAATATAATTTATATGTTAAATTATTATATATATTAATTCATATTAAATGTTATATTGAATTGGTGTTAAGTACTAAAATATTAAATAACAATTTCCCTTAAATAAAAGATAACAGCTTACTAAACTTATTATAAAACTATCCCTAATCAATTGTTACTTAATTAATTTATTGCTTAAACAAATAAAATATTTGGAAATGATATAACATATACATAAATAAAATACAAAATGTATCAATAGTGCACAGTACTTGTTACTTTAATGGATATAATCCCTGCCACTTTAAAGTGAAATTCATTTTTCCCAATAGAGAAGGGTACTAGTCAACCATTCAATTGCTGTCCTGAACTAACACATTGGTTTATATTTACAGCGCTTAGTAGAGTTAATTCTTAAATTAAATTAGTATTTTACAAAATACAAAACATGTTAGAAACAAAAATTACATTTAAGTGATAATATTATTTCTTAGGCTGAAAGACCGCCGGTCGATAGCCATTTAACAGACCTCCTAACACTCATATCATCATAAATATATTATATTTGTCTTATCTGTATTTTTGTTTGTTAATAAAGATGTATATATATTATTTCTTTTAAAGTGATATGAAAAGTAATTTAAAGTGACGCGCTCATTTTTGCACTATACATTTACAAATAAATGACAGTTGATAACCAAGAATTACTACTATTATTATTTATTGCTAGATCATATTACTTAACTGAAAATATTTTTGTTTTGTTATCTCATTTTAAGGTCATCACTTGGTTGTACAGAGAGAGATTGCTTAATCAAAGTACAATACAACAGTAATTTTAGACAATTTATTATCTCAAGGTCTCAACAGTTATACAGATAATACTGTAATTTTGCACATAAAATTAATTTAGCTGTAATATTATTAATAAACCAACTTACATAATATATTCTGTTCTGTATGATTATAATAAAATTGTAATAAATAATATTTTAAGATTAGGTCAAACATCTATATAAAAAAAAATACATTTTTAAAAACCATAAAACAATTCAGTACTTACTTTCTAGTATAGTCAATGAAAATATTAGTTT
Source organism: Ontholestes murinus (assembly GCA_963969525.1). Classification (NCBI taxonomy): domain Eukaryota; kingdom Metazoa; phylum Arthropoda; class Insecta; order Coleoptera; family Staphylinidae; genus Ontholestes; species Ontholestes murinus. Next base: position 59,146,796 of record OZ018387.1, read on the forward strand.
ATATGAAATTAAACATATTTTGGTGATTATTTAATTAAACTAGATTTTTTAATACTAATTAATTTTTGTTATTGAGAACGATTTTTAGTTAGAAGAATTAATTTAAAAATTGTCTCTGGTTGACATAGAGATTTTACCTATTTATGTAATTATATAAATATTAAAACCTTTTTCACATTATATGGAATTTCATTGGAAATATACTTTTTGAGGGTTGATTGAAGAATAATTGATTGTATGTCTGTATCTCAAAATTCGCTAGAGACAAGCTGAAAATCTCTTGGTTAAACTTTATACATCAAAAGTGGCAGAAAAAATACAAAAGGTTAGGTTAATTATATACTAAGTGACATAGAAATCTGAACACCCATTATAAATCATTTAATTTTGATAAAATTTTATATTTAGGCTTATCTTAGTGAAAAGAAAAAAAAATATTAAAAATTCAGCTGTATCAGATAAAGTTTTCGTTTTTTTATTCAACTTGTTTATTTATTGGTGCACAAGGTGAAATTTAACATTTTTGTCGTAGTAACGATTTTTATTTTACTGACTGAGGATCTAAACTTTTGTTGTTATCTTTTACAATGCCTTGGATGCAAAGACGCGCAAATTTTCAACTTTTTGAGTTTGATAGAGGGTGGATAGTTAGACTTAGAAAGGCTGGAATTTTCCAGAAATTAGGGATAGAGTGCACAGAAATTTAGATACTATAGTAAGATGTTGTCGGACATGAGATCAAGAGGGTTGAACATGAAGAGCTAGAGGTACAGAACCAGATTGTTTCTCGACCACCAGGTCTATTGTAAACCAGTGGTATGAAGAGCATTAAAGACCGATTGGAATGCGAACAGTTTACCGCCGGATTCGCACTTTTGGCCTTTTTTCATCCCCGCCGTTCTGGGTGGTTCCTTTAACTGCTCAGCATCGACGAAATCGTTTCGAGTGATGTAGAGAACGATTGATGTGGTACACCTCTTATCTTAGAGGCAACGTGGCCTCCACAGCGTTACATTGAAGAAATTTTGGAATCTCATCTCCTTTCCTATCTGCAGACATTGCCAAATCAAGATGCAAGAGACACAATGAACTTCTTTGAGTATGCTGAAATCAGTTTGTTGCCCTGGCCACCGAGGTCACCAGATTTATCTCCAAGTGAACATGTGTGGGATATCATGGGCCGAAGACTCCCTAACTTGCAGCATCCCCATCAAACTCTAGAAGCACTTTGAAATGCGTTAGTAATTGCTTGGAATGAGATACCACAAGAGGACATAAATCACCTAATTAGAAGCGAATTTAGGCGCCTTAGAGACTGCACCGCTCACCGTGGTGCATCGACACATTGTTAATGTTTTTTTTTTTCATAAAGTTCGCTGAATTGAAGAGAAATTTTGTTGTACTGTTTTCCCTTACAATTGTACAAAATATGAAAATAACTGATTTATACTGGGTGTTCGAATTTCTAAGTCACTTAGTATGTACAAATTAAATAACTTACTTGAAAAAATATTAATAATTTTAACTTTTGAGGGAAAAAAAACAATTAAAATTTGAAATGCTCATTATATTAGTTGTTATATGGGTGACACCAGCGCCTGTTCCACCGCGAACTTTTCAGATTTATTGTAGATCCCTATTTATCTCAAATGACCAGTTCTAGCTTTGTCTATTTGATTAGTCCTATTAGCCCTGCCAAAAGGGGCTTGGGTATAGGTCTCCGCGCTTGGGTTTGTAGTGCCCAGCTTTTGATATCTAATCCTTGCTAGGCCCTCACAGTGGCATAGGAGGTGGAACGAGTCCTCTTCTTCCTCTAAGCAGAATCGGCATGGTGCTTCTTCCACCAGGCCTATTTTGCTCATATGTTGAGCTTGCAGGGTCCTGTCATCAGATCTACTATTGTTTTGACCATTTTTCTGTCTTGGTTCAGAAGTCGTGAATTTTGGCGATTGTTTCTTAAGAAACTGTTTCGCCTGTTTCTGTGCAGGTGAGTTCGTCCACCAGGTATGGGCCTGTGTCTCCACCCATTTTTTTATGGATCGTTTGACTGCGGTTTTGGAGATTCCGCAGGAGGGTTCCGGGCCAATTACTGCTTTTGACAAGCATTGTTTGGCCAGTTTGTCTGCTTTGTCATTCCCCGGATGTCCTCCGTGTCCTGGGACCCATGTGATTGTTACTTTTTTGTGACAGTCATGTTCATTAAGAGCACGTCCCACACTAGCTTAGATTCGACCTGAGTGAAGCTTAGTGCTCTTAGCAGCGCCTGGCTGTCGGAGAATATAGCAATTGACCTACTTTTGGTGTCTTGTCTTGCTGTTTCTCTTGTGCAAAGCTATCACCTCCGCTTGGAACACCGTGGTGTCCTTGGTGAGACTGACATAAATCTTTGTCTCGGGTTTTGTACCGTATATACCTGTTCCTACCCCTTTGTCGGTCTTTGAGCCGTCCGTGAATAAATATGATTCTGCTATGGTAGGGTGGCCTTCGGCCCAGTCTACTCTTTGCGGGATCAGTACTTTGTATTTCCATTCGAAATTGTATTTTTTCACCATGGCATTACTTGGCATCGTTCGTCTTCTAGCCGTTGGTGTATTTTTCTGTGTGATCGGATTATGGACGTCTGTCCTTGCATCAGTCTATGTGATACGGTCCTGGCTTCTCCTTGAATAAAGATGTGTAATGGTGGTATGTTCAAGATGGCTTCTAGGGCTGCTGTTGGGGTGGTGCTTAGGGCTCCTGTTGTTCTGTGACATGCTAGTCTTTGTGTACTGCTCAGGAGTCTTATCGCCCCCTTTTGCTTTGTCCTAGTCCACCACACCACTGCTCCATAGGCTACCATGGGTCTTATCGCCCTGGTGCAAAGCCATAGAGTCATTTTAGGGTTTAGTCCCCAATTTTTTCCGCACATTCTGCGACACCTACCCAATGCTATTGATGCTTTTTTGGTGGTTTTTGTTATGTATGTTCTCCAAGTCATTTTGGCGTCGAAGGTTACTCCCAAGTACTTTGCCTCCCCTACGAAGGGGATTTCCGTACTCCCGAGCGTCAGTGGCTTTAGGTCTTGCAGTACTCGTGTTTTTTGCGAAGATGGCAATTTGTGTTTTTTGGGGATTGATTGCTAGTCGCTCCCGTTTGCACCAATTGTACTATGATAGGGCTCTTTGTGCTCGCTCCGAGACAACTCCCGCGAACCGGCGCCTGATGACAATGACTAGGTCATCCGCGTACCCTATGCAGTGGATTTTCTCTTTGGACAGTTTTCCTAGAAGTTCATGTACTAGTGTTGCCCATAGCAGTGGAGACAGCACTCCTCCTTTCGGACAGCCTCCCCCTGCCTTAGCCTTAATAGTATAGCCCCGCAAAGTGGATATGATTGTCCTTTTCTCTAGACATGGCTCTATAGCCATGGCTATATCTTCCATTGACTTTTGTGATGAGTCTGTTTAGGTCGTCCAGCGCCGAGTCCGTTGACTTACCCGGCTGATAGGCATATTGCCTGTTGTTGAGGGGATCTTTCCCCAGTATCTTGTCCCTTATGTGCCTATCTATCAATCTTTCCATTGCTTTTAGTAATAATGAAGATAGGCTGGTAGGTCTGTATGACTTTGGCGTTAGATCAGCTATTCTGCCTACCTTGGGCAGGTAGATTACCCTTACGCTTTGCCATGATTTTGATATATATCCCCATGCCAGGCAGGCTTTGAAGAACAGCTGCGGCACCACTTCCTCTATGCCCATTTGTAACAGAATGGGATAAATCCCAGCCGGTCCTACGGACTTGTACGGTTGGACCCTGCTAATGGCCCATTTTAATGGGTCTTGTGACCTCCGTGACTATTCTCCAGTCCTTTCGGTCAGGCCTTTTAGGTCGTTGGCTGGGATTGTTTGGCTTGTTATGTTCTGAAAGAATTGTTCAGGTTGGAAAATGGACTTTTAATAGTTCCTTGAGACTTTCCTCTATTGTTTCTGTGTAGGTTCTTTCCGGTTTCTTGAGGAAGCCTACCTCTTTGGCAACACTGCCGTCCTTATCCAGGGCTTTGTGGATTCTTGAACATGCCGGAGTGTCGTAAATCTCCTCGCAGAACTTCCTCCACGAGTCCCTTTTGGCTTTTCGGATTTCTTATATTGTGTGAGTTTTCCTCTGTATGTGTCCCAGTCCTGGTTGTTTTTTGCCCTATTGAATAGCCTTCGAACCTCGATCCTCATCTTTTCAAGGTTCTTGTTCCACCAGACTGTTACGCAGCTTCTCTGCTTAGCTGTTTTTTTCCGGGCATTTTTCCAGATATGCCGTCCTGATGGCGTCATTGATTTGTTCCACTGCCAGCTCCAGCCCACCCATCTCTCTTGTCGATGCTGTACCTCCCTTGAGAGCTTCTCTGAGGGACTCTTTATATCCTACCCAGTTCGTCTCGCTTGGGTTTCTGTACTTGCTCGTCGTGAGAGATGTGACTAGATCGAAGCGGATTTGCCTATGGTCGGAGCACGATTGTTCTGATACATGCCAATTCGCTTTACTATCACTCACTTTTCCGTTACAGATCATTAGGTCTAGTACTTCTTTGCGGTTTTTCGTGATGAACGTGGGCTTATTGCCAATATTGGTCACTATAAGTCCCTCTGCTGAGATAAAGTTAAGTAAAGACTCACCTCGTTTTTTGATGTCCGAGCTACCCCAGAGCGTGTGATGCGCTTTGGCGTCGCACCCTATAATGAATTGGTATGCCTTCTCCGCGCAGTATGCAACTATGTCGCTTAGTATGCGCGGAGGGCATACTTTCTCATCTCCTGGGAAGTATGCAGAGCAGATGACCCAGCTCCTCTCTCCTTCCTTCGCCCTGGCCGACATGATGCCTGTAACAGAATCTTCAGTGCATAATTGGGGTATTAGTGTACACTTTACTCTATCACTGTGAATTATACATGCCCTTGGCCTTTCGACGTTTAGGCTGTATATTACCTGAGAGTGTTGTAGCGCTAGGCCTGCTACTTGCCCTCAGAGTAACCAAGGTTCTTGCAGGAGGGCTATGTCTATGCCTTCTTTGTCGAACCTCCTACACAGCGTTACCGATGCGGCTTTTGTGTGTTGAAGGTTCACCTGCAGGATTTTTATTCTTCTTCCGCTATTGAAGAGAAGGAACATCTTCAGGCTCTTCCTCCATGGTCTTGTCCTCCTCTATCGGAACCGCCTCCCCCTTGGCCGATGGCCTTAAGAGGGGACTGATCCTGCTGGCGGAGGGTTGACCTTCTTTGGAAGAGTCTTGTCGTAACTCCGCGTTCTCCCCGGCCTCGCTGGTGCCTTGGGTCTCTATTCTCCTTAATACGCAGCCGAAGCCTCCCGTATCCGAAGAATGGGTAATGGTCCAATTAGCATAGTTCCTCTTTGGACTCTTTGTCTATGGAGAATGTCCATATCACATCTTTAGCTTCCGGGCTTTTTCCCCCCATACTTTATTCAGCAGTTTATTAAATTAATCCAAAAAATTAATATAGTATTTGTGAGTCATACCAAAAATAAAGATTTAGGTTTTAAAATTTGAAATTATTCAATATTTGTAAAATCTTTTGTTTTGTGTTTTAGCACCCATACATCAATCCAATCGAAATGTGTTTGTGCACTGATGTTGGAGGTTTGGTGGTAAGGACTTGTAACAAGAATGGATCCATTCGAGATTTGCTTTGCAACGCTAAACCAAAACAATCATTTATGAAAAAGTATGGGAACCCAAAAGGCCACAAACCACTAGATGCTGGCCAGGTTGCCCTTTATGGTCGCCAAATACTAGAAGCTTTAAAATTTTTACATGACAAAGGGCTACCCTATGGTAAGTATATTTTTACAAAAATTATCTAAATTAATAATTTCATTACATGATTTTCTTTCTCATTAACATTTCACTTATACTATAGCTAAAATATTAATCCATTCAAAATTTAATGAAGATTTCATCACCCATTAATTAAGAATATGTTATAAGAAATTTTATCATTCAGGACATTTACATACTGGAAATATTTTACTGGATAATGACCGAGTTAAACTTTTGGACATTGAAAATGGAATACTGGGTGTTCCCAGTTTCTATAGGCCTTACTTTATGCAGCATCGTAAAATAAACACTCTGGAAGCTATTGATGTGTACTCGTTTGGTCATACATTATATGAGATGACTTTTGGTGCTCCTTTACATGAAAGTATTGTTGATCAGTTTCCTAAGGAATGTCCTACTTTATTGAGTAAGTTTACATTCACTAGTTTATTGAAATTGAAATTAATATTCTGTAAAACATATTTTATTTTAGAATCTGTATTAGAATCGATTTTATCACCTGAAGGTTGTAAAGTGGGACTTCCCACAATAGAGTCTCTACTTAAACATACATTCTTTTCCTCTGTGGTTTTAACTCTTGAACCGACAGATAAAGCTTCCTTGAAGATTGCTACATCAGTGAAAGAGCATCTAAAAACAATTTGCACGCAACTGGAAGATCGATTAAAGGAGGAACAAAAGATAATGCGCAGCCAAAAACGTCTGGTCCGAGTTCAAGAAATGATGAGCTCTGAGGAAGAGAAGAAGAAGCAAAGACATAAACATCGACAAGAGCAAAAGCTTCAATCCAAGGAGAAGGTACGCTTTATTAATAGTTTTATAATTTGTTGCTTTTACAGCATTTTTAATAATGAATTTTCTTGAAAGATGCGGCAGAAGACTATCGAGGAAAAAGATCAAAAGGTAAATGGATCTGCAGGTGATCGTTCAGAGAGTGTTACTAGCACAAGCACTGGTAATTCAGTTGAAACAGTGACACCACCATCTATGTCAGGTAAAAAACCATCGATAAATAGAAAAAAATCATAACATTAAAATAAGATATTTTAGGCACATGTTAGATAAAAAATATATATATACTTTTAATAAGAAATACCCATTTATGAAACAAAATATGCATATTTTAAATAAAATATGCATTCATTTTTCTTCAACTACAATTGATTGTAAAATATTATATGCAAAAAACAAAGAGTAGTAATAAGGCAATATTAATCAATTTGTTAAAAAGGGTATTTCATTTTAAAAAACCAGTTGTAATTTTAGATGTCATTGCACATTTTAGTTTAGTTTATCCATCTCCTTTTATAATTTTATTTTTTATTTAAAGGACAAGCACCGCCACCTCCACCTCCCCCTCCTCCCACGGCTCAGATACCACCACCTCCACCCCCGATGATGGGAGGTAATAATTTATCCAACGGTACTCCTGCAGAGTCGGGTAAAGAAAGGTCGGCCCTTTTGAGCTCCATTTGTAACTTCAATAAAGATCACCTGCGTAAAACCAAAGATAAGTAAATGCCAATTTCTCAAAAATAAATCATTAGCTGAATAGGACTCTTGGGACACGTGATTCAACACTTTACACAACATATCCTTATTAGATAGGATAGACTATAGCTATTATTAAGCGACCAAGCAAGATTCTCTTCTAAACTTTTTTAACACAATAACATAAATCTGCACGTTCCTAGCCTTTTAAACAAAAAAACGTCGGATTTTTGTAAATAAAAAGCTTATCAGATAAATTCAATAATCTACTCTTAAATGTGCCTGAGTCTTCAGAAAACGGTTAATATTCGGCTGTAAATGCGCCCATCTTGACCTTTAGAAATGTGATATTGGTGTTTACGAGATAAAAGTAGTCTCAACCTTCATATTTTCAGTGTCATACTGTTCATCTTCATACCTTTTGTACCTTATTCTTCATTTGAATATATCAATATAGATTTCAATGTTTGCACCCCAAAACTATTTGCACTGAGTAATTTGGGAAACGATAGTGAATTTAATGGGTCCATATCATTGTTTGAATACACTACAAAATTTTAGGTGTACCTTGATGTTATTAGATAGTAGCAGAAGAACAGGTGAAAAAAATATTTTTAAATTTTGGGACATGTCCTAGCCATGGAGAATTTAAGCCTTAATATTTCAATGTTTCCCCTTATAATCAATATATTTTTGTAAACGTGGTGCATTTTTTTAAATATCTTTCCATTGCCATGTGCCAATTTTGAGCAAGAAAATGTTTGTTGTACTAGTCAAGCTTAAAGTATTTTTGTTGAATACATTCTATAAGATGTCGTTAATTTTAACTTTAAGACAATTTATATTTTGTTATGCTTTACTTTCTTGTAAGAATCATTGAATTCCATATGTAATATTTGTTATTCAATCCAAGTGTATATTGAATGTATTATAAAGATGATATGAAATAAAGAATTATTATATGAATTATGTGCATTTTTATCTCAGGAAATTCCATTTAATTAGGATTTGGAGAGTGAATTGTAAAATTCATAAATCATGTGGAAAGATACAGGTAAAGACACGCCGGTGGTGGCGCATCGGTTACGGCCCCGAACTGGCGTGCAGCAACGTTGGTTCGGGTCAGTAGTCGGATGGGTGACCGGTACCATTCACCATTGGGATACAATTAATGGTGCTTTAGAGTGACGGGGGCGATCCTTTAAAGTAACAAGCTCATTTACACACACACAAATACACAAATGACACATGGCGGAAAGACCACGTGGTCGATAGCCTAACACTACTACTACTACTACAGGTAAAGAACTATTTCTAGTGTGCCATGTTACTAATAGAATATTCACTTTAAAACAATGAAAATCAATTAAATGACAGTATTATTGTAACAGATAAGTATTCTACAAGGAATTCCCTTCAATATTTATTTGAAATTGTAATAGAACTATACTATTAATTTATTAAGTCCTTTAAATATAATGATATTAAAAAATAGGACTATGTTCCAAAAGTACATGTGTCATTCAGTTTAAAGATTTGTACTAAATAATGGAACGTTCTAAGAATCAAAATGAATGGTAATTATAATTTATGACTGTCTATGAGTAAATCTGCGTCATTTTGATGATCCCAATGATTTTATATTTTGGATGTGCTCAAAGATATGCTTTTTTTTAATTATTTTAAACCATTTTTTTGTATTAAAATAAAAAATGATTTATATATTCTTTTACAAAATAAAATTAACAAAAATAGAGAAAAATATGTACTTAAAAACAAATCTATTATAGTCCTTTATGTTGTAGAAAAGTGATTAATAATTAATTAAGGTTACAATGCAAATGACTGTAAATTAATATTGCATTAACATTCGGTGTAAGTAAATTCTGACAACAACGCTGTAATTTACATCTTAACCCAAATAGATTTACATATATTAGAAACAGTTCAACTATGTATTATATCTAGATCGGAAAACTACATTTTTCCCAATAATCATATGACGTTGTCGCATTTACTGAAACTTGGTTAGATTCCACTATTAATAATTGCAAATTATTTCCAATAAATTATAATATTAGGCGTTCGGATATGAAGCAGCGAAAAGGGACACAGACAGAATTCTTGATTTTGTTATTGTTAGCAAAAATTTTGAGGTTGGAGTAACAAGAAGTGTGAACCCACTTATAAAAGCTAATACGTATCATCCACCAATGGAAATTGTCGTCAACTGTATCACTGACAAATTTCCCAGTTTTTTACCTTCGGAAAACAGCTTAAAATCCAATTTTTGAAAGGCTGATCTTCGTTTACTCTACCAGGCCCTCTGCGAAATTAATTGGGATAGTTTATAAAATTCCAATAAAAATGAAAAAGCATGTAAGATTCTGTATTATAACATCTATAAAACGATGAACAGAAGAGTTGCTAAATCAATACCTAAAAGACAAAATAGGTCTACTTTAATCAGGACTTCATAGGGAGATTTGACTTAACAATACATGTCTAAAAGTCTATCGTCGCTTCAGATGTGAATATTCAAATTCAAGGCTCCGAGGGGCAGAGTCTAATCTAAAAAGAAAGATTAAATTAGCTTACAATACATATATTTAATATTCCGAATAAAACATAGCTTCTGACCCTACTAAATTCAGGAGTTTTCTTAATGGCCAGGTACCATCAGTGATGACAGAGGATGTGTTTTGATCAAGATCCTCAGATTACTTAGGCCTTTGCCGATCATTTTAACACTAATTAGAGCAAGACGTTCAATCGTCAATGTACACTTGGATTGTATGGGGAACTTATATATAATATAATAAACAAAGACATGATACTCAAAGATCCAAGGCCAAATTCTCCATTTCTTGCTAAAACACTCATATATTTAATATTATATTGTGAACTTGTGTTTTTCCTATATGTTAGAAGATGGTAAAAGTCATCCCAGTTTTTAAGAAAGGTGATTAATCCGACGATACTAACCGCCGACCAATTTGTAGTAGTAGTAACATGTATTTATTGACAAATATTTGTACATATAGTCTGTTCGTTGGTCGTACGTCACAAATTATCGTTTCGAGAAACGACGCAAAAACATTCAGTCTGATAAAGTAAACCAAATGCGTTAGAAAAAGAACGCACCGTAAAACTTTCGTCGTTTTTTGAAGCCATAGTTTGTGACGTACGACCAAAGATCCAACGAACAGAGTATATTTACATTGGAATAATGAATAATGAATGAGGTGTTAATGTATTAATTTGCCAAAAGGCTATCGGCCAGAGGTCTTTCTGCCTTGTGCTGTCCAGTCATATGGCGTCAGTCGTAATTGCGTAAAAGGATGAAATGAAATCAAATATGGTTGAATTGAGATTTTTAAATTTAGGGTTTATACAAGGGTTTCTAGGAAGACAATATTGGGATAATATATGGAAGTTGAAAGGATTTTTGGAGAATTTTTCTGATAGGAATCGAAGGCGTTCTAGGATAGGGATAACTAAAGGGGTATCATATAGGAGCTGATTAGATGGATTGTATAGAGCAGAGGCGTCCAAACTTTTTGGTGCGAGGGCCAGTTTGGTATTTAAATTCATTAGCGGGGGCCAAGTATTGTAAATATGTGAATTAAAAATTATTACAAGTAAAGCAGCATTGAATTTTATTTTTTTTATATAAATTTTTATAGTAAATTACAGATATAACAATAACAAACATGTCTAAATTATATTATTATAAAATTATTTCATGCAATTTTTAATGGGAATGGTGGAACTGGGTTTTTTCCTGGAGAGTTTCTTCAAAGTTGGGATTCAAATCGGAAACACCAATTATTAGCAATGATTGCAAATGATCATCCGATAAATTTGCCCTATATTTAGATTTCAGATACTTCATCCTGGAAAAAGTTTGTTCGCACATATAGGTAGTGCCATACATAGAAATAAATTTACCAGCCAATTGCTTTAAATTTGGAAACTCTTTTGCGTCCAAAAATTTGTAAAAATCGATCAAGTTTCCTTCCTTGTATTTCTTCTTGATTTGATCGCTAGCTTGAAGATCAATTATTTCCATTTGAAACTGACTTGAAACGTCGCCAACGTTGCAGTCATATGGATTTTGAAACAGCCGAATTTCCCTTGAATTTATGTCAAGATCAGAAAAACGCTTTTGAAATTCTAGTTTTAAATCCGCGATTACTTTTACTGCAAATATGGTGAGAAATCTTTCGTCAGTTTCTGTACTAAATTTTTCACAGCACGTGAAATGGGAAAAATTACATTCATTCATATGACTTTCGAGCAAATTAGCTCTGAATGCTTTGATTTGCTCGAATAAATCACAAATTAAGTTGTTTTTACCTTGGAGCTTTAAATTCAAGTTATTTACGTGTGTCACGACATCTGCAAAAATTGCCAACTTCCAGAGCCACTCTGCATCCGATAAAAGCGGTTCAGGGTGATTCTTTTCCGCAAGAAAAATTTTAATTTCCTTTCTGAGCTTGAAGAACTGCAATAACACTTTTCCACAGCTAAGCCATAGAACTGCTGTATAATACGACAAGTCAACAGACTCAGATTCAATTTCTTCAAGGAAATATCGAAATTGGCGATGATTGAGTGCACGTGATCGAATAAAGTTTACGACAGAAATAACTGGTTTCAAAACGCAGCTCATGTCGACATGTTTTACACATAGGGCTTGTTGGTGGATGATACAGTGCAGAAAAATTGGTACTGTTGCTCCTGCGCTTTCACAAGCTTTTCTTATTAGCCCAACCACCCCAATATTTGCACCAGACATGTTTCTTCTTCCGTCAATTGTCACACCTTGGAGTCGATTCCAGTCCAAGTTATATTTGGTCAACGTCTGTTGTAGTTCCTTAAAAATATGTGCTCCAGTTGCAGTGCCATGCATGCTGTTAACCGATGCTAATTCTTGGGTGACATTAAGATCGTCGTCAACTCCACGAACAAATACTAAAAGTTGTGAGGTGTCACTAACGTCGGTCGATTCATCCATCGCGATAGAATAGTGAGTGAAACGCTGTGCTTTCCCAGAAATCTGGTGGAGTATATTATTGCCAATATCGTCAATTCGACGAGCAACAGTATTGCGGGAAAGACTTATCGTTTTGAAAAGTTTCACCATTTCCGGACATAATACCCCAACAGCTTCCAACATACACTCTTTAACGATGTTTCCGTCCATAAAGGGTTTCCCTTTTTTCGTCAACAAATAAGCAACTTTCATGCTAACTAAAGTCAATGATTCATTTTCCGAGTTTGCCTTCCTAAATAAATTTTGCTGAGAAGACAAACTACGACTCATTTTTTCAAATTTTTCAGTACGCTGCTTGTCCTTAAATTGTGAGTAAGCTGAAGCATGTTTTGTTTCATAATGTCGACGTAAATTGTATTCCTTCATTACAGCAACAGTGTCATTGCAAATTACACATATGGCTTTGCCATTCTTTGACTGCGATTGCACAAAGAAATATTTGAATCCCCATTCTTCTTTAAAAACGCGGCATCTACTTTTCTTCTTTTTGTTTCCATGTTCAACTTTAAAAAATAATATTAACATAATAATTAAGTTATAATATATTAAATATAAATTTAAACATACCAATTTACAATATATCAACTGTAAAGAATGTAAATAAGCTCCGCGGCCGACGAATTTTTGGTTTGTCGTGGACAATCTCGTATCTTTGCAGGCACTGCAGTTGAGTGCAGTCTGCCGCTCCGCGCCGCCTACGTACAGTCAGAGTACAAAATCATTCATGTAGTCGAGCGGCCGAGTTGTATCGCAAAATTCAGAAAAACTTGAATACCAGACTGTACTTTTTCGAGCATGATACCGTGCTCATTCTAACCAAATGCGCTCTTCATCTGCGCGAGATCTAATACCGACGCGCCACGCTACATTTATATTTTACGAAATTTTTCAAAATCCTTGGCGGGCCGGATAAAATCGCCTGCCGGGCCGGGTTTGGCCCGCGGGCCGTAGTTTGGACACGTCTGGTATAGAGGATTAAGGGGATGTCGGAGTTTGGTTAGGGTGCGGAGGGATGCTCGCTCGCTAACTTCGATATTACGGGAGGTTGGATTGCTGGGATTGGTATAGAGGACACAACCATAGTCAAGTAGTGGGCGGCAAATCATTTTGTAAATTCTAACAGCTGTGCTAGTATTAATCCCATTGTTCTTGTAGGTTAAGCTTCTAAAGCATTTTGCCCTAGAAGTTATTTTATTTTTTAATGCAGCAGTATGTTTTATGAAATTGATCTTTTGATCTATGGTTATGCCCACGACCAATTTGTTTATTATTAATACAAAAATTTATAGAATTATTCATTCTATTTGTGACAGCATTGCTTTATAGCTTGATTTATTTAAATTATATCAATATTGTATTGATAATGAACTTCCTCTTAACCCTGATAAATGTTCTGTGGTAACCTACTCTAGAAATTTGTTTCCTGTAACATTTGACTACATGGTGAGGAGCGACATATTTCTTAATTGTGCATGTAACATTACTGATTTGGAAATGTTATTTTATGAAAAGTTAACATTTAATAGCCATACTAAACACACTCAAAAACTGTAACAAACAACTTGGGTTAATAAACATCAAACTACTCCAGTTTTAATGTTTAAATCGCTAGTATTATGCAAAATCTACTTAGTTTTTTAATTTATAACACCATATAACAGTGTATTTTGTTAACATATTCATTAAGCAATATTTGAAACTATCATTGTAATCATTGTCCAATTTTAATTCATGATAGCTTTCTTATTGTTTTTACAAAATGAGCAATATAATTTCAAAGATTGATGAAAAAGTTATTGTATTAAGTGATAATGGATTTTTTTTTTAATAAGTGCCAAAACAATCAATGAGAAACAGTTAATATAAAATTTTGTAAGAAGAAAAGAAGACTAAAACTCAACAGTATATCTGTGATAAAATTGGGCCAAGGATTAGAAGTTTTGGAAGGATAAATCAGGTGCTAAAATGGTACTATAATATAGAAGCATACGACACTAAAAATACATATTGTAAATTAGTGAAACACTTAAAATATATAATAAAAATACTTAATACTTTGTCCACTTATACAAAGAATTAAGTATTTTTATTATATAACAAAATGTATAACGAAGTAGATGCCTCAGGAATCAACGATACTTAAAATATAATTATTTTAAAATTTTATCCATTTATTTTTAACTTAAGAGCTAACATTTCTACTAATCATTACATTTATTTATTCCTGTCCTCTGTATTCACGAATGTGAACAAGAACCCAAGCGGGGACGACCATGTAAGCGCAGGTCATTACTACTCCATGTACCAACTTCTCGGTGAAACCAATGCGGTTCTGTGGTGGGCCAGACACGGCAGTCATGTTCCTAACTTGTACGGCAGATTTGATCTGGGGTGCCGCCCTGACTAAAGACCTTGCAGCAAACATCTAGAAAATAATAGATATGTTTTAAAAATAAAATGGAGATAATATATTAAAGAAAATATTAACTAAAGGTTTAATAAACTGAATAAAACTGCAACATGTAATAAATTGTAATTTAAAAATATTTTACATTATAAAAAAAATGTTAAATAAAATATTAATTTATTAATGCAGTATTGTTATAATTAAAAATGTTAATGAGAAAAATTAATTATGTCGATCATTACTCCACTATTGTAACAGATAATAGTTAAAACAATTACTAATAAATTCTATAAGCAATGTTTCAATTTTATAAGACATGATTTATTTTCGTATGGGCCTTTCATTTGAAAGGGATCACGTAATAAAGTTATAGCTCCACTGATGAGCTGTGATACAGAGATTGGAGATTGCCTTTACATAATAATTTTATCTACGATCGTGCAGAAAGTAGACGCTTTTTGCATCATTTTTCATTGTAAAAGTGGCTTTTTATCTACGATCGTACAGAAAGTAGACGCTTTTTGCATCATTTTTCATTGCAAAAGTGGGTTTTTAAAGCACTAGTGCTTTTTTACGTTTTTATTGCACGGTAATGTCAAACTGTTTTTATTGCACAGAAATGTCAAATTTGACAGATGAATATATTATAGCACAATTTTTCGACGAAAAACTTAATTTTTTATTAATTGATACAAATAACTAATAAACTATAGATAAAATATATAATACAAACCAAATGGCAGATTTAAGAACTCTGAAGATTTCATTTAATGCAAGTCGAAGCGATTACAATAAAGCGAACATTTTTACCATAAATAATAATGGCGGCCGACATTTGTGCAACTTGTTTACTGGTTGCTAAGTAACGCTTTCATTAGTGCACTGCGGGTAAAATATGTTTTCATTAATTGAATTATTGAAATGACATTAAAATATTACTCATAAGAATATATTATTTGAAATCCTTTACGATCGAAGATAAAATTTTGTAAGGCACACGTGTAAAAAGTTTCTTTATTGCACTCCTGGCTTTAAAAAAACTCGCTCGTTCCTCGCTCATGCTTTTAAATGCCAGTTCGTGCAATAAAGCATCACTTTTTACACTTGTACCTTAAATAACTATTGTGACGTTCATTTTAGAGGAAAAGTATAAGAATTAGAAAATGATCAAAATTGGTCTGTATGATACTGTAATTTATTTGTTTATACAATACATATTGATATTAGCACTCTTACTACAAATAATAATAAATAAATCAAAGCTAATTTAAAGTCTCGGCTGAAAATCCTTAGAAGTTTTTGATACACAGTACCTACCGACAGGCACAGAGAGATATTTCAAAAGTGGTGGAATGTGACTCAAGGGGCCTCAAAACATTTCAATTCAATTTCAAATTCAAACAGGGGAAATAAAAATATATCTCTCTAGCAAAACTTTTAAACCTTTATTGAAAAATCATTTAAGTGATATTATCTGGCAATTTGAAAACATTTCAGAATATCCATTTAAAAAGGGAAATATGTAAAATAATATTACATTTCTATACATCTTCTACCAGTGGAAAAATGGAAAAATGATTCATTTAAATGTATAAAATACTGTACTTCATACGAATTATAAAAATATATTACAGTCAAAACCTGTATATATTCTACTCAAAAGAAGTAATACAAGATAATTCTAAAATAATCGTATACTATTAATGTTACATAAAAGGGGAACAAAGTACGTGAAGGATTGCACATTTTTTAACAGCCCTTTAAACGAATCTAGAGGAAGGTTCATGTTTATCGCAAGAAAACGTATCAGTAAAATTATTAAAACATAATTAGGACTCACTTTTTTGTTGGATTTTCCTGATTAGGTAATGATGTAAGATGGCTGCGAAACCGCAATTGAATGTCAATTCTCTCTTGTCTGAAGTTAGTCGATTAATTGAGTAAGTTGTGTTGCATATGCTGTGTTCACTACACGTGTTTTTCATAAAAATCTTAAATTTGTAATTGTGGATTCGTTTACTTTGTGATACATCTTGAATATAAAGTGGTAAAACAAAGTAATCCTTTTTTGTAAACTAAAAATTTAATTAGGCAAAAACAAAATTTATATTTCTATTAAAACGATCTAGCGTATAAAATTTGATGTGTATAAAATGCCAATATTATTTTGCGTCTAATAGATGATTCACCCGGTATATACGATAATCTTTTTTCATTCATATTTGGTATATGTATATTATTATATTGAAATAATTAAATGTGAATTATAACTTCGTAGCCTATCAAGTTATTTAATTGAAATTTAAACGTAATGTGCAGCATATTAAAATTGCCGGGTTAAGCCATGCCTGCCCTCTGCCGAAATTTTATTAAAACACTAATCAAAAGACAACTGCAATCGACCTGGTTTCAGAACTTTGGCAGCACTGAGTTTCGCTAACCATCAAATTCCAAATTTCGGTGTCACATCGTAGTCGTAAGGCGGTACAGAGGGGAATAAGTTTAGCACAAATAGATTTCATACAATGGCAGGCAAATTGAAAGAAGCAATGGACACGGTGAACAAGTCTCTGGCCGACCAGTCCAAACCATGGGCTCCAGTTTTCGAGAAAGCTGAAAAAATAAGCGGCCTGGACAGGGTGTACATATTCATGAGTAAGAATTTAATTATATTATTAATAATAAATACGATATATCACAATAACACTTTCATTAAAACATATTTCCAATAACCACCGTTTACAATGCGGAGCAAAGTCCATCTACCTGTAATTTACTCCACAAGGTTGCACGTTTTTTCCCCGAAATTTTAATCGGTTAAGAAAAAAATGGATACATTTGTAGTATATACGTTAAACATTTCAGACCAAAACGTGTCTTGTGTTATTCGTTTATTTTAATCATTTAGTTCAAGTTAGTTGCAATATGTTACAACAAAATATTTCAGGTAATTATGTTATAATTACAGTGGTATTACATTGCAAAATTGTTCAGTTTGTAATTTTTGCCAGAGCTCAATTAGGGTTAATTAATCAAATTTGGCCTCCATACTATTGATTATTGCATGTCCTTGAAAATGAATAAAAAAAGCTACCAATTGTTATCACTAAGTAATTAAATTAATTGATAATCTATTGATACTGGTACTGATTAATATAATTAATGGTGAAAACATGATTATTATACTTAACTATGATTTATTGATTTATTATATGTTTAAATAAAAAAATAGAAATCATTGTGTAATAAGAATGTATTTAATTAATGTATCGTATGTACTTTAATGTAGAGATTGAATAAATTTGTTGTGGTTATTACAAATTAGTGAATTGCCTTTTACCATGCCCACTTTCTTTTTATATTTGGTATTAAAAATTATTCTAATGCATTATTTGTACACATTTTTAATTTTTAACAATAATTATTTACATGTGTTGTAAGAAAGAGTCAATCCATAATCAGTATCCTCAACTAAACAAGAATATTTATTACTATCTGTTAACGCGAAATTATACATTTATATTTCGAACAATTTGCATTATTTCAAAACGTGATTTTAGTGTTTTCTTGCGCATTACGGACATGACCGAAGGGTAATAAACCATTGTGTACAATTTTCGGTATTTCTATTCATCGTGTTAAATTCGTGCTCAATTGGGGGCTATAAGGGCTAATCCGCGCGCGACGGCTTAAGTTGTAAACGACCTTTCTTCGCCCAAACGCCAGACCTGAAAACCCTTGGTAATTTCCACCCCGCAATCTGCGATCCTTGTCTTTCTTGAATAAAATACTATATCTATTTCCTTCCGCAAACTCCCTCTTTCTTCTAATCTGACCAATCCCTGCACTTCTTCCTCAAACCTCGATCTTTGACCATTTTTCTAAGTGAGTGTTGTCTAAACTGCCGTGAAAGAAACATATTACCATTCGGTCGTGTCCGCGCTATATTATTTCAATTCTTTATTATTATTTTCTAAGTCTTTTCTTTATCCTTTATGTGTTACTTGTTATTATTTGTTAGTCAGTAGTTGAAATAAATACATTTATTCAATATACTGGTATTTGTAATTTTAAAACCAAATCGCGAACCCGCGTAAGTAACATGGTCCTTCGAACCGGATAAAGTAAGGTTTAGTGTTTTTTCGTGAACTTTTGTGGACTTTGCAAACGTGCAAAGTCATTGGTGGAACTTCGCGTCGTTTATAAGTACACCGTCTTAAGTAACTCTCCGTTTTTGTGTTGTGTTATTGCGTGAGTTATCTAAGCTACAACCGTACGTAAACGAACAATTCTACCTGAACTTCTTGTGTATTTTACAGCTACAGTGTTTTTTCGTGAACTTTTGTGGACTTTGCAAACGTGCTAAGTCATTGGTGGAACTCCGCTTCGTTTATAAGTACACCGTCTTATGTAACTCTCCGTTTTTTGTGTTGTGTTATTGCGTGAGTTATATCTAAGCTACAACCGTACGTAAACGAACAATTCTACCAGAACTCTTTGTGTATTTTGTGTGAAAATCATCAACATGGCAGTGATTGTTAAAAGGCTACAGTGCCAAAAGAAAAACATCATCAGTCAAAAGGACACACTCCAGTTACTCCTCGCGGACACGAATCGTGATAAAAATTTAATCGTGCAAAAATGGATTAAGTTTGAACCAAGTCTCAACGATTTCAAAATGATTGCAAGTGATCTCTTCGACAACGATGTGGATATTGCGAATGAACTTCAAAAATTCAAATGTGATTATTTCAAAATCAAGTGTGCAATACAAGCTGCGGTCATAGACAACAATATCCATTCATTAAACCACAACGAAGCACCACAAGTGAAATTACCAGTGATCGAGTTACCGACTTTCAGCGGAAAATATGACGAGTGGCAGAGATTTCGTGACGCCTTTACATCCCTTATACACGACAACTTTTCGCTAGCTAATGTGCAAAAGTTGTATTATCTACGAAGCTTGCTTAAAGGTGAAGCAGCTCAAATTCTTAAAATAATTCAGTTGTCCGATACCTCGTATGAAACAGCGTGGACTCAATTGAAAAAGCGGTACCAGAGCGAGCGTTTCATTATCAAGAAGCATCTTCCTACCGTGAAAAAGGATCCCGCGGAAGAAATTGAAAAAGGTACGGTGAAAGAAGGTCGAGTTTCGCCCGACACACGGCCCCATGCACAACCATGGGCCCCCTTGAAGCCTCCCGCCCCCAGTACTGCGGAGAGTATGCGCCTGGACGCGGAGGAAGCGCGCCTATCGTGCAAACAGTTGGAGGAGACGCTGGACGAGGAGAGACAGCGTCATCTGGACGTCGTCAAGGATGAGAGGAGCAAGTACATGGCGGAAATCACGCAGCTCATCGCAAGGCACCAGAACGAAATTATTCAATTGAATTTGCAACACGAAGAATCAATGAAGTTATTACAAAACGAAAAGGAGGCAACGACTACGCAACACGAGGAACAGATGTGCGTCCTCAAGAACGAGATAGACAAGCTGCAGAAGACGCACGAGGAAAGTATGGACATTCTCTTCAAGAAGAATGACACCATTTGCCAGGAAAACGACGAGAAGAACGCGAGGATCCGCGACCTGGAGGCGTACCGTTGCGAGAGCGAGAAACTGCGCAAGGACTACGTGGCCAAAGAGGTCGGCTACAAGGAGCAGTTGGCGGTGGCACGCGAGGAAATCGACGAGAAAAACGCGAGGATCCGCGAGCTGGAGGCGTACCGTTCCGAGAGCGAGAAACTGCGCAAGGACTACGTGGCCAAAGAGGTCGGCTACAAGGAGCAGTTGGCGGTGGCACGCGAGGGAATCGACGAGAAGAATGCGAGGATCCGCGATCTGGAGGCGTACCGTTCCGAGAGCGAGAAACTGCGCAAGGACTACGTGGCCAAAGAGGTTGGCTACAAGGAGCAGTTGGCGGTGGCTCAGGAGGAGGCGGCGAGATTGCAGGAGGAAAACGAGGCGCTCTTCGCGAGCAGATGCAACGACGGCATGGAGAAGTGTAAACTCCAGCAGAACGAGGAGACGACGAGATTGCGGACAGAGAACGAGGCGCTCTTCGCGAGCAGATGCAACGACGGCATGGAGAAGTGGAAACTCCAGCAGAACGAAGAGACGACGATATTGAGGACGGAGAACGAGGTGCTCTTCGCGAGCAGGTGCAACGACGACGTGGAGAAGTGGATACTCCAGCAGAACAAGGAGGTGGTCCCCAAGGTGTTGGGGGAAGCGGAGACATCGGCGTTGACGGGTTCTACCCTACTAAGTGCTAGCGTCAACGACCGACATTCCTCCATCCAGAGGCCAAACTTCGAGCGCATGCAGAGCTTCAGGGAGCGTTCGCTGAGCAACAAGAGCAACGTGAGCCAGTGCTCGGTACCGTCGAGCAATTCAAAGAATTTATTCGAGGACTTCGACGACCTCTTACCGCCCAGCTCGCCTAAGGTCAAGGGCGTAGTGGAGAAGTCGGATTCAGTTAGGTACGTGCTGAAAATGGACGAAGGTCTCGAGGTGGTGGCCTCGAGAATCGTACACCGGAGAGATAGTAACGCGACGTCGCCAAAAAACCCGCCGACGAAGTCGACTGCGAACGAGAGGGCTGCAGTAAAAAGCGCTTGGTCGTTTATGGAACCAGTGAATCCTAATGAAGTACCAGACTATTACAAAGTCATCAAGGAACCAATGGATCTTCAATACGTCTCAAAATTACGACAGCACGTATGGAAACGTTGGGAGAAGGAGTATTTTTCCGAGGTACACAAACGGAACAAGTGGCAGCAGGACGGGACTTCCGGTGGCAGCTTCGATCGTTTGGTCATTATCCGTGGAGATAACGTGCCCCTTTCAGTAGCGCCTCGCGAGAGACGAGGCAATTCACCCAGGTTCCGATGGGGTCGTCCGGAGTGCAACAGTGAAGACCAGCACCGGTTCATTTGTGCATCCCATTGTGAAATTGTGGTGAAATTAGTGCATCTAAATATAATTGAATGGTTGACATTCAATGGGGCGCGGAATGTTAACGCGAAATTATACATTTATATTTCGAACAATTTGCATTATTTCAAAACGTGATTTTAGTGTTTTCTTGCGCATTACGGACATGACCGAAGGGTAATAAACCATTGTGTACAATTTTCGGTATTTCTATTCATCGTGTTAAATTCGTGCTCAATTGGGGGCTATAAGGGCTAATCCGCGCGCGACGGCTTAAGTTGTAAACGACCTTTCTTCGCCCAAACGCCAGACCTGAAAACCCTTGGTAATTTCCACCCCGCAATCTGCGATCCTTGTCTTTCTTGAATAAAATACTATATCTATTTCCTTCCGCAAACTCCCTCTTTCTTCTAATCTGACCAATCCCTGCACTTCTTCCTCAAACCTCGATCTTTGACCATTTTTCTAAGTGAGTGTTGTCTGAACCATCGTGAAAGAAACATATTACCATTCGGTCGTGTCCGCGCTATATTATTTCAATTCTTTATTATTATTTTTCTAAGTCTTGTCTTTATCCTTTTTTTGTTACTTGTTATTATTTGTTAGTCAGTAGTTGAAATAAATACATTTATTCAATATACTGGTATTTGTAATTTTAAAACCAAATCGCGAACCCGCGTAATTAACAACTATCAATTAATTTTTTTAATTAGTTATATATTTTATCGAACTGAAATATCCATTCCTTTCATTTGTAATGCTGTTAAATGGTAATAAACCTGTGTTCTGAATATATTAAATACATTTTTAAATTAATTATCTTGGCATTTACAATTAGGACTTAACTATGAAGGGTTCTTAGGTTTTTCTTATTATTTCTATTTTTATTATTTAGATTAAATATTTTATAGTTTGCACTGCAATAAAAACACATTCTTAATACCAAACTAGAAAATAATTCGTAAATAATATTACATAATAATGAAAAAAAACATGTTTAATGAAACATTTAATTAAAAACTAATTATATTGGATAAACTATTTTGCATAAATTATTTAAAATAAAGTTTAATAAGAGTGAAACAACCTTGAAAATTATTCACTGAACAATACATTTAACAAATTATGAAATATTGTATGTTTTAATGTAATATTGGACTCAGTACAAAAATATATAATTATAAAAAAACCTGCCATACTGAGCTTTTCTTTAAAATATTGATAGTACATTGTAATAAAAGCTTGTGGTAAATTTATGACCAATTAATTTTTTAATGTTATATTTAACAGATTATATGTCATGAGTATTAATATTTCAAAAAAACATTAAAATCAAAACTGACAACTGTAAGGGATAACTTACATTACAAAATAAAATTTCTGCAGTATTTCTGTTAACATGTTTAAATTTCAAATGTCTAGTTTTACGAGTATATTTCTCAAATATAAAAAAGGTGAGTTATTTAAACTTAAAACACCCAATTTAAGTAACTCATACTACTTCAAATAAAAGATTAATGGAACATTTTTGTCAAATTTTAATAAATTAATTTGAACTAAATCTGCGGCAATAAGTCTATGCCAGATATTGTATAATAGAAATGCCTGCTGAATTATTTATAACCCAAATTGTCTTCATATACAGTCGACTCTCTATATAGTGAAAGATCAAAATGTTGACTGAAATTTCACTATAAAGAGAAACAAAAATTCCAAAATTGAATTATATCTTAAAAAATTTTAAAAGTTTAAATACATAGCATGTAAATAATGTACATACTCTACACATTACATATGTACAGGGCTAAATACAACATACGAAATAAAAAGAATACATTATACAAAATCTGTTAATTTGTGTAGTCTTAATAAATTGGTAAATAACATACATATTATGTAATAAGAAAAGTAATCAGCTATTTTTTGAGCCTTGTGGCGAATTAATCGACTACACATAAAATCCCCGGGATGCTTTGAAATGGGTCCTTCCCCGTGTTACTCACTGAAATCTATTGTACTTGATTTACATTTTGCCTGTAACTACCAACTAAACATTTGTCTATACTTAACTGGACGGTGCAGCGTACATATTCCGAAAAATTTTATTGGCGTAATCCACTGAAGAGTGTACTAATGGTGCTAAAGTGTTACTTCTACCAGGTGGAAAAACTTAAAAATTACAGCATTTTAATCACCATTGTATCAAAGAACGAAAGTAAAAACTAATTGTTGAAATATTTAATTAGTTTGGCATCAGAAGCAGAGGCATGTTTTGGACCAGGTACTTCAGAACAATTATTTGTTCATTCAGAAATATTGTGACCACTGGTAAAAATTAATCGATAATATCGCCATCGAAGATATTTCCTGTTCCTTAGTTATCACTATGATAACTAATGACTCATAATCTCTTACGAGGGATAATAATATTGTCATTTCCACTATCATTGTTATTACTACACTCTTCATTATCACTGCTCATATCAAAGTCACTTTCAAATAATCGCGCTTCCCTGTATTATGCCAGTAATTTTGTTACTAACCTTAGGTCTATTTCTCTGGCTGTAAGTTCCATTTATTCTTGCTTTTTTCTGTCATTATTGTATATACCCTTCTAACATTGTTCTGTTTAATTTCCAGCTGTAAAATGTTTCACTTTATTTTAAAATTATTTCTAATTTTTCCTATTTTGAGATTGGATCTTTTCTTTAACCCTTCCACATTCAATTTACAAGAACCTGAAGCAAACACTTAGCTCTCTTTTAACAAAGAAGAAATAAAATAACAAGCTTATTTACACACACAGATAAATTCACAATTAACATAGAGTCAACTTCTAATACAAATAAATAAAAGTAATTTTTAAAAAGGTTTTTTTTTTCTTGTTATACTTTTATTATTAATAATACTGCACTAGATTTTATATTTAGAGTAGAAAAAATTTAAAGTAGAAAACTAATTAAATGTTTAATAAATTAGTAATGAATATATTATATTAATGGAATAATAATTATCTCATGTTCACATGAATTTAAACTATTTTGGGATTTTGGTATTCAATTCAGCATAATCTATTAATAAATCCAGGCACATAGAATATTAATAGATGTAATTAAACAAAACAATATATAATGAAAAGTGGTTACATATTTTGAATGTAAATATCAAAATATGTATACAAAGATTTGAAATAGTAAATTGATCAAAATGAAATAAAAATTTTATATAATATATTATTCTTAATATAATAAATATATAAAGTATATATTTGTATGTTTCAATAACTATTAAAATGGAGGTATTATTATTATTTAATTCTAAAATGATCAGTTATCATATCTTAAATACATTAATTATTTACAGTTGGTGTTGGAATTATTGCTCTTTGGCTGGTCTTTGGATATGCTGCCCAATTAGTGTGTAACATAGTAGGATTTGCATATCCGGCATATGTGTCCATTCACGCTATCGAAACGACTGGAAAAGATGACGATAAGAAGTGGTTGACCTATTGGGTAGTGTTTGCAGTTTTCTCCCTGATCGAGTTCTTCACTGATATTATCACTGGATGGGTGCCGCTGTACTGGCTAGTCAAGGTAATTGATGTTTAATTGTATGCATGTTTACAAGATAAAAGACAAAAGCTCTTTCCGTATAATTATATATTTAGATCTGAGTAACTTTGGCAAGTATGTTGGAAAATTGGCACGGAATGTATTCTGCTCTTCTACACACTCACTAATTAATCTTGTGCAGGCTTAAAATAGGTTTCTATTCTTTGGTTTTATTACTGCTAAATATAGATTGATGTGAATTGAAGAAAGAGTTCAAATACATTCTTCGTTTTTTTACCATTCATTATAAACTGTTTATCTTTTTACAAAACAACTGAGGAAAAAGTTTTATTTTGTTTCGCATGTGTAACGAGTCATATCCTTTTTGCATATTTAATTTTTCTAGATATAAGTCTTTAGTTTATATGTATATTGTGAGTTAAATTATTATAAATAATTAGAAAATTTATTTATTTATTAAATTTTTCTTTTGCAAGGAATCAAATAAAGTAATGGGTAACAAAATGTGCAACAATGTTAGACTGAAAAGAATATTGTAGAAAGATGTATGCAGTTCACAAATACAAATTTGTAATAATAAAAAATCGCACAGGCTCATACTTACTTCTTCAATAATAAATACAAGGTGGTTAGAATTAATTAACATTAATTAATTGAAAATTGAAAAAAAATCCTAAATGTATTTTGAAAATTAAATTAATTTTTTTTTTTATCAGTTGTAATTATATTTATGAATTATTATTTACTATTACATTGTATTACTTAATTTATATCTTATATATTTTTGGTTTAATTTTAAGTGATTATTGATAAGATATTAAGAATTAAATTCATGATGAAATAGCTTAAAGTTCAATTTACTTTGGATTAAAATGCATTATATTTCGATTTAAATTATTATTGTTATCAGCTTGTTGAAAATGTAATGTAGTCATCTGTATGGTTTAAATGTTAACGTCGATTATTTTCAAATCTTTGCCAGTGGGCCAATTCACAAAAAACCATAGACATAAATTAAAATTTGTTTCAAATGTTCAAAATGGCAAGTTGAAAATGACATGACTCAACTCTGTCATCATAGTGCTTTTCTAGATTTTTGACACTGTTTTCAAATCAACAATCAAATCTTAGCCAATACTGCCTCAAAATCATTAATCATTGATACATCTACATTTACCTAGATCACGATTTTTTTTAATAGCTTTTTACAACTTTGCATCAACCTATTTTAATTTTAAAATTGTATTTAAATTTATTATTTTTATCTCGATATGTATTATTGAAACAGTTATATTACATTATTTCTAGGTAATAAAAACATTTTAAGGTAAATGATTATTACAAAAATAATGCTGTGATTATTAAATCTCTTTAAATAATAATAATATTTTTTTTTGCAGCATTTATATATATATATATATATATATATATACAGGGTGAGTCGGGAGGAGCGCACCAAACTCTAGGAGTCTATTATACACGTGAAAATAATGTAAAAAACTCATTTGTTCTTATCCGATTTTCATTTGTTTTCAAGTTATGGCGTAATTAAAAATGTTCATCTAGCTTTCCACTTCTATCTGAATTTTAACATTATCAAAGTATGCCATGTTCGAGGCTTATAAACATTTGATAATTCTGACGTTTTGATGAACTGTCAGTGTACGGTGAACAGTAACTGAACGTTTAAGTTCGAATTAATGTGATTGTTAGTGTTGCAAAATGCCACATACTTATTCAAATTTAGAATATGCAAACATGGTGTTTGTATATGGTTTCTGTAATGGAAATGCTACAGCTGCTGTTGACATCCTGATAAAAACATATTTATTAGGGTTTTCAACAAATTGTGCGAGACTGGTAAGCTTCCCAGTGCTAACATAAACATCTGAGCGCGCTACTCGACAAGATTTTGTAGAAGTAGAAAATATTCTGCATCTAGTAGAAGATGCAACTACTAGCCACTCAATTGGCAATTCCACAAAAAAGAGTGATGAACACGCTACACGAGCAAGGCTTATATCCTTATCACGTTCAGAGAGTATAGCACCTACAACCAGGGGATTACGCTAACCGTACGGAATTTTGTCGGTGGATAAATAATAATCATCGTAATGTATCGAGTATACTCTTTACGGATGAAGCTACATTTACCCGTGATGGCATTAACAACACTCGTAACTCTCATGTATGGTCTGATGAAAATCCCCACGCAACAGTCCGAAAGCAATTTTCAACATCGGTTTTCTGTAAAACGTGTGGTGTGG